>JAAALK010000080.1:20029405-20629405 GCA_019279435.1 Zizania palustris
TTTCTTGGTCAGAAAATGGATTTAGCGGTGTGCAAGTGCAGGTTTTCTTGGAAGCTGGATGGGGGTGGGGGTGATTGGTGAGGGTTTGAAATGCAAGGACACCCTAAGCGAAAGCAAGGGCTTTTGCTTTTGTTGGCAGGATCAAGAACTCAAATTAAAGAAAAGAGCACAGCATCAAAGAGGAGAAAGACATGCAAGGAACAACTGAAGATTTGACTCCTCTTTTCTAGCTTTGCAGTCAGCAAGAACTGGTGATGAGTGAATGGCTCTCCAAAGTCCAAATCCAAGCAAGAAGAACACAGCTTGGAAGGGAGAATGGGGTGAAGCTAAGCTCAGATGCAGAAATCACACACCCTCCCTCCTCTCACCAAACTCCTCGCAAGTGGTTTGAATGCCCACTAAATGCGTTGCATCATGAGGAGGATGCATTCATTTCCAAGAACTACTGGCAGCAAACCAACTTTTTTATTCGTTTTGGTTTGTTCCTACTCCACTTTGGAGTAAAGTACTGGGACTATTTTAGTGGTAGTTCAGTTTCACCGAGTAAAAACAAGCTGTTTGGTTCCTTATTATTGGCTTTACCTAATTTTTTCCATGGGGGCTCACACATCACACTGGGCTGTAAACTGTAGACTGTAGAGTAGTGGCAAGCAAGTATTTGGGCATATTGGCTTTTCCCATCTATATCTAAATGATAAATGAAGTGTTTTGGGGTGTTTTTTGTTATGATTTTTCTATGGGGTTAAAGCAAAAGTTTTGTCTGAATGATCATTTTCTTGACTGATTTGTGGCCTTGGCTGCCCTCCTGCTTATATGTCAAGAAACATGTTTATTGTGCATTGCAAGATTTATCATTTTGTGAAAAACAAACAAAAATCTAACTGTTTATTCTAATCTTCGGAGGCCCTGATGGAAATAAGTTATTTCCATTACAGTTGCAAAATACGACCTCCGGTTTATTTATAGATTTTTAAAAGTTTTTTTAACTGTTTTGTAAATATGCGTCATTTTAGAATTTAAATCTATTTTTTCATATTTTCTTTCACATTAGTCATTATTAAATAAATATCATCCCTCTCACAAATCAATATTTTTTTATAAAGCATGGTTATAAAAATAATTGCAAAATCGGAGGATTATTCGCGAGACAAATTTATTAAGCCTAATTAATCCACGATTAGCAAATGTTTACTGTAGCATCACATTATCAAATCATGGCATAATTAACTTCATTAGATTCGTCTCGCGAATAATCCACCGATTATGAATGAGTTTTATAAATAATCTACATTTAATACTCCAAAATAGTGATGTGATGAGACTAAATTTTGTCATTAATTTTTCTATAAAGCATGATAACTGCATGCCATTAATAGTTCAGAAACTTCAGTTTTGGTATTTCCCTTCTGTTTTTTTCTTCAAAGCAATCCAAATCACTATGATTATGCTGTTTGTTTTAGCTTTGGATTATAAAAATCTAACTTACAAAAAAACTGGGTTCCACCAGCTTATTGAATTGTTATAATCTGTAAAGCCGACAAAATAAGTTATCATGTTTATTTCAACTTATGAAAAAACTGAATTATTATAATGCTTTGAAATAAACGGGATCTATATCCCAGTCTACAAATGCAGTGCAAAGAAACTATCAGGTTTTTTTTATGTAGAGTGTACATCTTGCTCATGCATAGAGAATCCAGATTCCAGAGTGCAGATGGACTAATGGACAGCACAAGGTCAAATGGAAATGGCCACATAAGCCTTGTGAAACTGCGAGCTGTCGCGAGAAAAGTCTGAAACTTTCCCTGTCCATGCAACGCAGCAGCAGCAGCAGCTGACCACTGTGACTGTGATGGCAACAGTTCCGATCGATCGGCCTCGATCAATCATCTGGTCTGGTCTCCCTTCTTCAGGCCATGCCATGAACGTGAAAAATAGTTTATGCAACTGAGATTTCCATGCAAGTAGTCGTCAAGATGCTAGTGAGAATTCTGCATGCACTGTCAAGATACAGACAGTTGGATATATGCAAATTTTGATGGAATTCACAGATTAGTATCCTGGTGAATCTGTGGTCCATGAAAGAGGATGTGTACAGTACAGTAGAACTACTGGTAGAATAATAAATTACAGAGGTTGATTTCAAAAGATGATTAATACTTTAATTCACCATATTTTTCATATACCCGTTATTAGGAAATTTGCATGTATTTCTTATTTTTCACTAATCAAGATAACGGTAAAAATCTATTTTTGACATCTAGATAAAAAGAGATGAACATTTGAAGTTACTCTACTACTCCTAGAATACACATGGTTGTGTATAGTCTGGTTAATTGTGATTTGTGAAGGGTATATATTCTGAATAATTTACATACACAAGTACTCAGTTTTCAGCTTTGAAGTGAAATTGCCCCCACTTTTTTATGAGCTGCAGCCCCTGTTTTGTCTGATTATTGTGGTGACAACAGTAGGACCACTGACTGCTAAGATGGTGCTAGAACAAGGGGCAAGAGTTAAGAGTTTTGGTATAGTTGAGCTCTAGGATTTATAAAGTTGCTGTAAACCCTTGAATCAACTGTCCACACAAGAAAATCACAAAAAGAAAAAAATTATAACATTGGAGACTTTTGCTGGTCAAAGTATCTAGCTAGTTAGTCTAATTGAGTATCTAGCTAATAAAAATCTTAAAAAATAATGTTTTCTACCTTTTATATTCTAGTTTATTTGTAGATTATATAGCCGCAGATTTTAGCCATACATTTTAGAAGTGACTAAGCTAAACCAAATAAAGTATTATTAAAACCAGCTGCACTCTATGTATCAATACTAAGATATTGGACAGCATCTCATCAGCTGATGGGCAGACAGGACCTCCTAGGTCAGCTCACACAGTGCCATGGCCACAGATCTCATTTCCAGATACCCATGTAAAAAAAATGTCCATATCAATTGAGATTAAGATTCCATTCCCTCCCTCCCTACTAGTATAAACAACATCAGCTGCAAATTGAATTCCCAATTGTTTACACTTCTTTTGGACGATTTTGCAGCTAGACAACCCTAGCCCACATTTTTTTAGTGGCAGCTAATTAATGTATCATTATATTAGTACTGATTTGTGTTAATCCATTGCCCACTTGCAAGATGCAAGAAGACATGGGCAAAGCCACATAACACGTCAAACCAAAGTAAGCTAAACTAATCCACCACAAAAAAGAAGAAAGAGAGAGAGATGAACTAGGGAACCCTAGCTTGGGGCTATCACCTTGTTGTCCTTTACAAATACCAAGAGCTTTGTAGTTTGGGTTGAGAGCATGTCCAGGAATGAGGCTGGATTTGGGGTGTTTAAAATCCTCCCCCTCCATCCATGCTGTTGCCTCTTTGATTGCAGGCTCATTGGGTTTCTACATGAACAAAATCAAAAGAGAGGAGGGTTCCTTTGCAAGCAACAACCTACTCAATGTGCATTGCAACTTCATAAGCCTAGTGTACATTTTCCACTCATATTCTTGATTGCTCTTTGCAATGGTGTAGCTAGCTACTCCTAGGTCAACTTCATATTCTAGTAGCTACTACTATAATCTAAACTCTCTTAAATGGTTCAGGTTTTTGACTTGGATTACCAAACTCAATAATTGTGTAACGTAGAAATAAACTATAGTTTTGAGATTAGAAAACATCAGTTTATTTCAGCTCAATAATCATGAAATTTAGAAATTAACTAGAATTCAGAATCCATAAAACATTAATTTCTTGATATTCTTGTGACACTTGTACTTGGAAGTATCTGACTGATTCCAAATGTTTGTGAATAATTTCCATCCGACAAATTGCTGGATTCCTTTTTTCAGAGTTGCACAGTAAACCTGTACTAGTATAGCTAGCTAGCTTACACTTACAATAACACTTGTCTTGTTTGACCATGTATTCCGTGGCCTTGTGTTTGCTCATATCATAAGTCCGTGTCCACCATGGCGACCTTTTGTTTACTGTCGCCTCGGACTCGGACTGGTAGTTAATTTTTTTTTTCACAGCACATTCTTCAGACCTCGAGGCCAGGGAGAAGGAGATGGCGTGAGCGTTTGGTTGCAGGCGTTGACCAGACGAGCTGTTGCCATATAATGCCATGTGCAGCTCTAGTTTTAGTTTTAGTTTTAGTTCCCCAATGGCCAATGCCAGCTGATTAGACCGATATTAACTTTACTGTGGTGTAACCTCATGATCAAAAAAGCATCTTTTAGATGAGGAGTTCATGTCAGATCAGAGAAAAGTGAGATGACTTTCTTGCCTCTGATTCTTGGTCTTGGTTCTATCCCCCCTGCAGGTTACTTTTAATCACTGTCATCTGCATGACTACATACATATATGTGGAGTAGCACCTTCAGTAGAAACCAGATTACAAGAACAGAGTTTTCTACTCGTCCGGTTAAAAAGACTTTCAAGATGTTTGATTGAGTTTATTTCAAGTGTTATTTCTTCACCGTGCAAACAAATTACGTTAGATTTTGTTTGGTTTGAATGGGTTGGTGTTAGATATTACATAATCATATTACAATCTAATAAGCACTCTATTACATTCTAATCAAACTGGTATCAGATTATGTTACCAGAATATAGTATACTTATTAACCAAACATCGTAACGTAAACATAATACATTACACCTGTTAACTAAATAAATATAGTAATCTAATACATTGTTATCACTTAACACTGTAATTAATTCCATTGTCATTTACGTTACCTTGAGCGAACCATACGCCACCTTTATTTGTATCTCTTTAAATTTGTCGAGACTTTACTTTGCAGCCCTCCCTCCAACTTTGTTCGATTTTAAAACATGCGTTGTTTTCCTTTAATACTCTTGTCTGCCACCTCATAATAATGTTTTCTTACTAATAATCACGATTTAGTCTTTTGCCTTTATAGCTAATCCATCAATTTTAGCTCAAAAATAAACCCGACAGGTGGGACCCAGCGGCCAGTGACAGTAGATGGGCACGTGCACTGGTGCAACTCCATTTTCCCCTCGCTGAAAAGCCCAGTACGCTCGATTTGGGCCCTCTGCTTCTAGGCCCACCAGTGCAATGGCTGGTGCGTATACGTACGTATGTACGTACACGTAGGGGAGCCTGGCTGAACACGTACGTACTTGGTATTGGCCCACATGATTAATTAATTAATTAATTAATTGTTGCATTGCGTGAATAATGAGCCAGCCCTGGCTGTTAGCTGTACATTTGTACGTAAATTATTACTCCACCCGTGCACAGAAGAGGCTACTTCTGATTTCTAAATTTAAAATTTTTTACTTAATACCACTTATATATTTCTTATTTGTCACTTTAAAATATTTTTTATTAATATTTCTTGACTGCCTATCACTTTAAAATATTATTTCTTTATTATTAAGAAATGTTTTAATATTTACTCTCACTACCTATTGATTAACTTTATCACAAAACTTAAGACTACTTGCTTTTTGAGAGGAGGATCCTGCATTTGCGATCACAAGGGGAAGAGCAAATGTTGGCATTGGTCAAATCCCACGTATAATGAATTCTATGTAGTGTTTAGGTGAGAGTGTATAAATACTAGTCACCACATCAATCAAAGCGTTTATCTTCTTCTCCCCAAACGTTTATGGCAATAAGAATACTAAAAAATGAGGTATATGTGGTCACCAGGAGTTGAATTTGGGGTAGCACCACTAGAATCTTGTCTCGGCAACCAATTGAAATAGCATATGTTATTTTATTTAATATTACTTTGATATGTATAATAATGTCCAAGACAACAAATATTTATATACCGAAAAAATAGCGGGCGGAAGGAATTGATGCTACCAACGAAAGTGCTTTGGCCACTGACTCCAAAGAAAAGTAAGATCTGTACCATCAATTGGATGAAGCTTTGATCCGCAAGGAATTTACGTTTGAATTGATGCTGCCGGTGAGCAGTATTCACGTTTGATCTTTCCAAGAACACATTTACACTCCAATGAATTTTGGATTTATAGCTGGGAGCTGATTCTAAAATTCATTCAAGTGTAAAAAATTTACCAAACCACACAAAAAGACCTGATATCCAAGTCCACATTACGCTGATGATGCGAAGCTGTCGAAGACAGCACAGGGGCCCACATGTCAGCCAACCAACAAATCCCTCGGTGGGCCCACACGTCGTCGGCCCAATCCCCTGGTTGGTGGCGGCGTCATGAACCACGCCCGCCACTACCTCGCGTCCTCTACCTACATCGACAGTAGCTACCTTCAATCACTGACGGGTGGGTCCCAAGTTCGCGTGGCCTACAAGTCAGTGATGGAGGGTGGTTAGCTACGTGGCATTGTGGTTGATGGCTCGGAGATGGCTCATAAAAAGGTGAGGTGAGCGGGGGCAGAGCATGACCTCGCCGCCGTCTTCTCGCCTCCTCCTCCTCCCGATCCCGCGCTGCTGCTGGGCGGCCGGTGGCGGCGCCCGTGCTCCGGCGGGGTCCTCTTCGACTGTGCGGCTCGGATCCCTCGGCGGGAAGCGGCGGCGTCGGCTGCGCGGCGCGGTGGTGGCGATGGCGGCGGCCGGGGCAGACTTCGACGCGCGCGTGGCGCGGATCGCGTCCACCATCCGTGTCATCCCCGACTTCCCCAAGCCAGGTCGGTGCTGGTATTTGCTCCCCACCTCCCCTCTCGCGCACCAGAGTCATAGCGGTACGAGTTGCTCCGTTCAGTTCGTCTGTTCGATCTGGCAGCTGATGCGTAGTGGCGCCGTGGCGGTGGCTCCGGCCGACGTTGCTGGTTCGTGCCGTCGTGCGGCGCCGGGTTGCTAGCTGTGTCGCGGGGAGACGGATAGACGCCTAGGTTACTAGGTAGTCCTCTCTAGTTGGCTAAAGTGTGTAGCTTGTGTTACTGTACAAGTGTACATCACTACTGCGATTAACAGAGTAAGTAGAACATAGTGCAATCAACAATTACCATTGGCCTCCCCACAAAAAAATTGCCATTTGCCTGCTTTAATAGATCTATATTTAAACTAGTGGAAGTTTTCCCCTGCTTGCTGCCAGTGAGATAACTGGTACCTTATTTTTTTTGCTCTTTTTTTTTTCTAGCTAGCCTTACCTTGATTTTATCCATGGTGTGGGGAGTTTTATGTAACATGGCTAATGTTATGTTCGACAGTGTGCTTTTAAATTGATGTTCTAATCTGCCATTTTTTGTTCTTACTTTGGAAAAAAACTGCATTTTTATGTGTAATATGCTGCTTGTTTATTTTAAACTGTATTTATTTGGTTTCTTTATGTAGGGATTATGTTTCAAGATATCACAACGATGCTTCTCAATCCAGAGGCATTTCGTGACACGATCGACCTCTTTGTTGAGCGGTACAAGGACAAAGGGATCACTGTAATTGCTGGTAATGTTAAACTAAGTATTACCTCTGTTTCAGAATATAAGTCATCCTGCTGGTAATGTTAAAATAAGTATTACCTCTGTTTCAGAATATAAGTCATCCTGGCATTTTCCCAAATGTGTTTAACTTAATTGATCTATGGATGAATCTGAAAAATGTCAGAATGACTTACATTCTGAAACGGAGGGAATATATGTTTATTGACAATACACACATTTGTAATTAAAAGACTAGAATTGTAAATAATGCAATCGAGATACACTTTTACTAATTGTTTTGTTATGAAAATCAGGCGTTGAAGCTAGAGGATTCATTTTTGGTCCTACCATTGCTTTAGCATTAAATGCAAAATTTGTTCCATTGAGGAAGCCGAAAAAGTTACCTGGTATGTATCTTTTGATGTTTAACATGCAATCTCTATATAACTAATAAACAACCATGCCTTAGGGCTTATAGTCTTACATGTTTATACTAGGTGAGGTGATCTCAGAAGAATATTCTCTGGAATATGGCACGGATAAAATGGAAATGCATGTAGGGGCTGTGGAGCCAAATGATCGTGCTGTTGTTGTTGATGATCTAATTGCCACCGGCGGAACCTTATGCGCAGCCGTCAAACTTATTGGTGAGATTTTATGTTTTTAGTTTTGTGTTGCATTTTGCTAAGACTGTAGATAATATCCTAAAATAGCTGTCTAAATTTTAATGTGTGCTAATCACAATAAGTCCATTTTCCTTGAGCTACCAAATACATATAGTTGATATCCATTTCGTTCATCTTTTCATACGTACAGCTTTTAAAACCCCACGGCACTGATATTTTTCCAAAGTTTGAGATAAATATTGTTATGGGCAGGGGGTTTGGGACACGTTAGAACTACGGATTTGCCGCAGATTGTATTCAAAGAGGTCACCGGCCGTGGCCCTGGACCCCGCCGGCGCGCCGGAGTCGCTGTGGCTGCGACGGCGCACCAGAAGGGCAGGGCTCGGCTGAGGGAAGATACAATCTTTCTGGCTTCCTTTTCCCTCTCTACTGGTTCAGCTTATATAGTGCTGAACTACAACTGATTCCTAACAAACACTATAACAGAATTTATCTCTAACAGAATTGATCAAACACTATAACAGAATTTATCTCTAACAGAATTTATGACTAGTACTGGGCTTTCTGGTGTTTCTGGCGCCGGCCATAGGGAATCGCATACATCACATCTCTCCCTCCCTGGACAAGCAGCTCGTCCTCGAGCTGGAATTCAGGGAATTGTTCCCGGAAATCCTCCAATGTCACCCAAGCTGTTTCTGAAGTCGGCGCGCCCTTCCAACATACCAGCAGCTCTCTTTTGCCTCGGGCCAGTCTTCCTTTCAGTACCTTCTCTGGTTCTACCATAACTTTGCCATGTTGTATTGGTGGTAGCACCGGTGGATGAGTAGGAGGCGTCCCATGAAAAGGTTTGAGTAATCCCACATGAAACACGTCATGAATGCGTGCACCTGCTGGCAGCTCGAGTTTGTAGGCCACGTCTCCTACGCGTGCAGCCACTTTGTATGGCCCAAAGAATTTTGGTCCCAACTTACTGCGACCCCAAACCTGCAGGAAGGCTGGTGCCTGGTGCAAAAGACGAAGCCAGACCCATTGGCCAGGCTGGAACTCCAATGGTCGATGGCTTTTGTCATAAACAGCCTTGTAATGCTGCTGGGCTTGGTCAAGTCGGTCCCTTACCTCTACCAGGAACTCATCTCTGTCCTTCATTGCTTTATCTACTGCTGGCAAACGGGCCTCTGTTCCTCCAATGCCAGAGAACAGGGACAACACATTCATGCCATTTGGAAACATGTTCCTCAGCACAGACAGATGGTATGCAACCGTATCAATTTGGAATAAATTGCCAAGAGCTCTGTATCTCTCTGTCCTGCTAACTCCCCGTGTATGGTTTCTTGGATACCCAAGAAGGAATTCCATCTCATCTGGCTCTAGAGGAGCAACTTTATTTTTTCCAACCCAGACAAGATTCCATTTCCTACATTCATCCAGGACACACTTCTGAAATCCTGGAGATGGTGTGTCACCCCAGTTAGACAGAGAACAGCGGATCCGTTCTGTGAGCTTCGCGCTTGCAACACAAGTTTGCAAGCAGTTGAACTGCCTTCTCGGACCCCAGGATGGCCACCACATCTTGGTAGAAGGGAATGCCTCATATATTATTTTGGGGGGAAGGGGAAGAACAGGTGATCTGTTCTCAATTGGCAAGTTATGGATGTAACCTCTTTTTCTAGCAGCAGCACAAAAGAACTTTGAATCCACAAATTCAGGTTGAATGTCATATAAGAATCTTGATATGGTCGTCCAGACACCTTTTGGAGCTAGGGCCACATTTTCATAATAGAAGAAAGCTGGTCCAAAAGCTTGATCTGGGAGAGTTCTGTGCACTGGTCTCGGCAAGCTAAATCCAACCATTGGATTAGGAAGTGGCATAGGCTCTTCATGGCTACCGTCCAATGGCACTGGATTTCCTTGTGATCCACTTCCATATCGCTTTCTCTTTTTCTGACTTCCTTCCATGAATTTTGTTTTCTTTCTTCCAAAAGAAATGGACTCTGTATCCTCATAGTCAGACAAGTTTGCAGAGTAAGCATTTCCTGTAGTCTCTGATGCATAGATTGAATCAACCAATACCTCCACGAGGATCTTCCCTTCTTTGTCTTTAGAAAGATTGCTAATAAGCTCTTGGACGCCATCCTTCCCTGTGGTGTCTTTGAGATAATTTGTTGCTGTCGCTACCTCTTCAGGGGTCACTTTGCCATCACGGTCACTATCAAGCAGCTGCCAGCGGTTACCAATTCGTGCATTAACATCATCAATTTCTTTCTCTAACTTATGAAGCATAGCATCAACCCTCTCTATCAGTGCTGATGAGACTTTTTCTCCTGCAGCTACCTCTGCAGCATGGTCCGGTTCCTCCCTTGCAGCCATGTATGCTCTCCTAGCTTCTTCTTCATCTTCTGTACCCTCTTTTTCCAGCATGGTGTTATATAGTTCTATCTCCTTATTGACAAGTTTCAGAAACTCTTGACGTTCCTTGGTAACAGAAGAAGCAGATGCGAGCACAGCCAATGCTTGGCTGATATTACAAAGCTGTTCCTTCCTGTCATGCTCAACTTTTGCATTCTTTACTTCCTCTTCTTCCCTAGTAATAGCCATCTTCGCTTCATCTTCAAGGAAACCCATGCTCCCTATGGACTTGATCTTCTCATCCTTCTGTGACGTCTCTTGCAGGAAACCCTGCTCCTGGTTCTTGAAAGCAGAAGATTGCAGCGCCACCACCTTGGACGGGAGCGTGGCGAGCTGTTCTGCCACCCGCGCAAGGGGCGCCAGTTTGTCGATGGAAGTCTTCACGTCGTCGATCTTGGCGGCGAGTTTCTCGATCAGCTCCTTCATGCCGTCTCCGCTACCCATGGACACGGAACAAGGCTGCTCTGATACCAATTTGTTATGGGCAGGGGGTTTGGGACACGTTAGAACTACGGATTTGCCGCAGATTGTATTCAAAGAGGTCACCGGCCGTGGCCCTGGACCCCGCCGGCGCGCCGGAGTCGCTGTGGCTGCGACGGCGCACCAGAAGGGCAGGGCTCGGCTGAGGGAAGATACAATCTTTCTGGCTTCCTTTTCCCTCTCTACTGGTTCAGCTTATATAGTGCTGAACTACAACTGATTCCTAACAAACACTATAACAGAATTTATCTCTAACAGAATTGATCAAACACTATAACAGAATTTATCTCTAACAGAATTTATGACTAGTCCTGGGCTTTCTGGTGTTTCTGGCGCCGGCCATAGGGAATCGCATACATCACAAATATGTTGTAGTGCATACCAGTAGATTCTAGGAAGTTAATGTTTTGAAGTGCTTTTTTTTTTGTTTAGCTGCGTGCTCAAGGTTTATTTTCTTTTCTTTTAGAAATTTGAAGGGAATGCACTTTCCAAATTTAGAACATACTTTTCAAAATCACTCCAGTGGTTTGTGATATGATGGTTTACTTAACTCAATTATACCTTGGTACTTTGTAGAGCGTGCTGGGGCAGAGGTTGTTGAGTGTGCTTGTGTGATTGAACTACCAGAGTTGAAGGTACACATTTTTTACGCATCAATCTCTCCGTTTCTCCTATACTTATACATAACAATTTATTAAGTTAGCATGTGGTGAATGATTTCTCTGCATGCTCCAGAAAAGAAAAGCTTCAGTTTCACATAGACGTGAATATGAATAATTCCTTATATGTGCTTCAATAAAATACACTAACAGACAGACCATTGGGAATAGGAAGTTTCCTTTTACCATAAGTGCATAAAGCTCTATTTTCTTTAGATCCTTGTGCTGTTGTTAAAACTTAGTTACTTGTTTTTTAAATTTAAAGCACCAATAATGTGGGTGTGCATCTTTGGGTAAGGGTCATGCACTGTGACCTGACCTAATTTAGAAGACTGAAAGATTACAGTTACATCTTCTGACTTGAGTTTAATTACAAGGAAATATGTGCAAATCATGTCCAGAAACTCATTGCAAAATAATTTGGAATAAGGAAAAAAGTTGTGCTCTTCATGAGTCTTGCCTAAAACATCATCTTAGAAAACTTAACGATTCTGCCAGGAATTTGGAGCAAAAGTGCTTATTTAGAAGTAACATTTGCTCTAACTTGATTCAGGGTCGGGACAAGCTGGGGAACAAGCCAGTTTTTGTCCTTGTGAAGGCAGATGAAGCAGGATGAAACAACTGAGGTCTCTCGAGTTCATATTAATGTTCCCCTTTGGAAGTGTGTTTCAAGCAACAAAGATATCCGGCATTACTATATTAGCTACTTTCTATCCGGAACTGTGCAATAAAAGTCTTGTTTATGAATTTGTAAGCACATGAAGTATTTGGCAGTTTTCAGTTGATTGATCCTTGTAACACATCGCATTACATGGTATTTGTTTTTTTAAAACAATGCCAATTATTCATGTGAAATAAGACTAGCCTACTTTGGAGTTGTGCAATTTGTGCTGCTTGCTAGCAATATCATTCCCCAGCTTTTTAGATCAAATTTTTGCTGACAATTTGTGGCTATGGACTTCTGCATTGACTTGTGGAGTTGTGGGTATCATGGTGCTGACAATTTGAGGTGGCAATTCGAGGTGAACAGTAGTTGTAGACTTGTAGTAATTTTCTGTGACCACTGATCATACGAGCCATAGAGTGGTAGTTTCGCTCGGGGCGCGCGGGTCAGCTTGGGCTCGATCAAGCTGAGCCTTTTGGCTCAGTCATCATTTGAGCCGAGCCGGCTCGTTGGCTCGGTCATCGACACATGGAGTGAATCCGTTTCTTTATTTAGCGCATAAGATCATAGATTCGTAGACAGTGGATAACATCAAATCGTGTATATGCGTCATTGTGTGAGCACTGAGTTGTGAACACCAGACACATCTCCTTTCCCTTCCTAACGATTGATGTCATTGATAGATGCCCTTGATGGCCAGCGGTCCCTAGCTTACTACCCTCGCCGACCACTATCACTTACACTTGGCGCTGCCGCTTGATTTTTTAAGAGGAATGAGTACCCTACGATGCCAATTTCTAAGGTACGGGAACACAACACATTGAAAGAGATTGAAAAATATAAGTGGACAGTGATACTATCGAGCCAGCTCGTGGCTCGTTCGAGCCCGAGCGGAGCCATAATTTTAGCTCGCTAAGCCATCTGAGCCAGAGCATGGCTCGACTCACTAAAAAGATGGCTCCGCCGAGTCAGGGCTCTACTCGTTGCCAGCCCTAACAAGCCATAAGAGGTTTACTTCCTCCTTTCATACAGCCAAAGGGTAAGAATTATAGGCCATAAGCAAAACTAGCCTTATTTCATTTATATTACTTTCTTTGCCAACATCTTATCTCTTTCTGTTTACCAAAGAGAGCCAGGAAGTCTCTTTGAGGATATGACATAAATACATCAGATTTGTATATTGTGGTGGATCTGTACATCTTTAATTGCTGGATATATCCAGATTACTTCCTGTCAGCATCAGATTTCAAGCAGATCTAGATTTGTCGGGTGTCCGCAAACCTGACACCTTAAAAGGAGACCTACTGCATTGTAGCTCCCATTTTGATGATGCACATGCTCATTTATTCATATAAACCCCGCCATTATGTGAATATAAGATCTTATTGAGTTTATGTAGTCCTTTGGAAATCTTGCTGTAAATGTTACTCTGGTTGACCTTCATGTCGGTGACAATAAACAAATTATCTGATAATAACCTATGGAAGGTTTTTTTTTCTGAATTCCAGGTGTATATATATTGTTGCATGTATTCCATATATTGATCTCAATTATTTGGGGCTGTGTTGACAAAATTGTTTTTGTCACTGGTTCAGTTCAAAAGGTTAATTGAATTGATGCAATTGTTTCAAATGTCAATGACGCAAATATTTGAGAAAACCAACCTATGGAATCCTTTGCAAGTTTACGTAATCAATGAGCCTGGCAACATGAATAGCCACTGAAAAATCCAAGAAGAGAATGTTGAGATTCCCTCCATGTTCATGCAGGCCTCTCTTTGCATCTCCTGAATTTATCTATTCCATCTCCCTAACAGACAAAACTCTCGGCATTTCATCATATTCTATGTGCTGAGGTAAACTGATATCATCCCAGTTCAGAGATCATAGAATTGATTTGCCTGTCCTTATAAATGAATGATTAGTAAAATGCCTCCAATCATTGAGCCAGCCCTCACAGACAAGCCACACAACTGTGATCTTGGACAAGTCACTGTCTTGCCTGCCAATCAGCAGTTGAAATTTTCTAGTCTTGGCTGAATTTTATAAACTTTTGCAAGTGATGTGCAACCTTTGTGAATTCTGGTTTCTGAACAGTATATAAGCAGCTGAAGTTGTGCATTTGTCATCTATCCATCCAGCAAAAACCATAAACAGCAAAGGCATACTCCAAGGCATCACCTTCTCACCTCCAAGCTGTAAATTCACATCACAATGGAGGCTGGAGGGCTGGTTGCTGATATGAGCTGCTTTTTCTCCGACTTGCCATCCCATGCCGAGGAGTCGGAGACGGAGATGGAGACGATGGCGCCGCAGCTGCTGAGTGCATTCCCCATCAATGGTGAGCTAGGAAGGCCATCTGGAGCTGCCATGGTTTGATCAACCTTCAACTCCATGCTACTATGGCTGCAATGCTGGTAGCCTTGCTGCTCCATCTGAGTATGAAGGATACTGTGTGAGTGTGAGTGACTCAAATGAGGCCCTGAGTCTGGGTGTCAGCTCCGGCATTGCACCACATGACCTGAGCATGGCCAAGGAGCAAGATGCAGCTGAGTTTCCGAATGTGATCCCGAACCAAGGAAGGGTTTTAATACACAGCTAAAACTTGTTGCATTGGACATTTTTTTTTGTTGTCTTTCATGAGGATGATTTGTAAAACTAAGATACTACGGGTGCGTTTGGCAGAGCTCCAGCTCTAGCTTTTTTGTCTTGTAAAATTGGAGTTAAGTCAAACACTTTTTTCGATGAGTGGATCCCGCTGAGAGTGTTCCAAAAAAATGAACTGGAACTGGAGTAGTAGAGTAAGGTTTAACCAGCTTCAAGTGCTCCACTGTAGTTTTAGTGTGGATTTTAGGATTCAGAGCTCTATCACACAAACCTTACATATATTGTCACTGATGTTTATGTAATGCAAAATCTACTTTTTATTCATATCGAATTACAATTTATAAATCCGAAGCATATCGAATTGCAATAAAATATTCAAAGTTCAGAAAAAAATACTCCCTCTGCTAAGGAAATTCGAAGTATTTCACACGGCTTTAAACATTCATGTTTGACCATAAATATCTTTCGTAATGTATCATCGACCACTGCAAATTTGCATCATACGAAAATAATTTTAAATACAAATCTAATAGCACCATTTGTGTGACACTAAATGTATATTAGCTTAAATATGTTTAGTTAAAATGAAAAATATTAACTTTCATATATACACACACGTCTTATACTATATTATCAGTTGCGAACTTTTTTACAAGTCAAACTTTAATAAATTTTATAGAAAAATATACTAACAGGATAAAACATCAAATTATTTTTTATTAAATCTAACATAAAATATGTATTAATTTAATATCAATATTATATATGTTAATATATTTTTATTTAAACTTGATCAAAAAATGATATGTTTAACTTAAAAATATATTTTCCAATAGAGGGATTATTTATTTATGAACCAAAAAACCCTATTGGGCCTTGGGCCGGGCCGGGCCGGGCAACTGAGCCCAAATGGTCCATAGAATCGCAAAGCTCTAACTAAACCTACGCGATCGCGTGCTTACCCGCCGCGCGTACCTCCTAGCCCCACCGCCATGGCCGCCGGATCCGCCGCCTCCTGCGGCGGCACCGGCTGCGGGTCCCACTGCTCGTCCTCCTCGTCCACCGCGGCGGAGGATGCTACGGCGGAGAGTCTGGGACGCCTCTCCGTCTCCCGCGAGTGCGGCAAGTGCGGGGGCGGCGTCGGCGCCGTTGCCGTCGCCGGAGGCGTCGGCCTGTGCGGCGAGTGCTTCCGGGCCCACCTCTTCGGGAAGTTCAAGCTCGCCGTGACGAGCAACGCCATGGTGCGTCCCACCGACTCCGTCCTCCTCGCCTTCTCCGGCGGCCCCGCCTCCAGGTTCGTTCCCTCATTTCCCCCTTATTTTTAGTTTTTTTTCTACTGCTTAAAGTTGCTACCTTTGATGGTTTATTTATTTTTTTACGATAATTTGAGTCAAAGAGTTAAAGTGCTATACATACTGTGATTATAGGGTAGCTCTACAATTTATACACGAGATGCGGTCCAAGGCGATTGAGAGTTGGGATGCAAGCAATTCGCAAGCCCTGCCGGTCTTCGGTGTTGCAGTGGCGTTTGTCGATGAGAGTGTTCTTTGTTCGAAGCCAAAACAAGAAATTGACATGGCAATTGAAGATATCAAGTCAATCGGTTTTTCGGTGGGCATTAAAGCAATGCACATTACACCTCTTGAGGATGTTTTCTCCATGGCATCGAAGGATGGGGAAGGTAGGTTGAGGGAGGCGGTAGACATGATTGATGATGACACTGGGAGGGAGGATTTTCTTCAGTGCTTGCGCATGCTTGCGCTGCAAAAGGTCTGTCAATACGTGTGCTCTTGTGTGATGCTTTTCGATCAGTGGCTGAGTTCATATGTGTTGTTTCGTGCTGATATGTTGCTCAGATTGCTCTGGAAAATGGGTACACCAAAATCATGCTGGGATCATGTGCTTCTGCAATAGCATGCCATGTTCTGTCCGCAACCGTGAAGGTATACCATATGCTTTTCCCCCTCTGTATTATGTTATTCGTAATCCATCCATAATTCTTGAAAATAACATGACGAAAATTAGATAGCATAATGAAATTACTTTCTCTCTCCAGGGGCAAGGTTATTCTTTACCAGCTGATGTCCAATATGTTGACACACGGTGGGAAATACCTGTTGTTATCCCCCTCCGTGATTGCCTAGCCCGAGAGCTTAGTCTCCTCTGTGAGCTAGATAGGTAGGGAAGAAAAACAATACCCATCTTTTATTTATATTTTGCTTGAAATGTCATTTATTCTAACTGAATGTGTTTAGTTTAAAAACGCAGCAACATCTTGACAGGCCTTCAAATGGAATCAACAGTTTAGTTGCATCTTTTGTTGAACGATTACGGGTAAGTAAGATCAGTCTTAGCATGCGGCATGCCAATTACGTGTCAAATTGCAATCCACCAATTCTGAATTGAACTCAAGCTTAAAGCCCTAAACTTTATCCTTCTTCTTCAAAGCCTTTCATTCCCAAGCAAGTTGGGGTATCTAGAGTTGAAATATAAACTTGGGTTTCAACACCATTTGAGTGGCTAAATTTTCCATTGACTTGCCAAGCATATCACAACCTTTTAGGGGAAATGGACCCTCGCTCCTTTACCAAGGTTTGGGACCTGCTATGTTAAGACAACATAAGTGGAGTTCCCTAAACTATATCCTTGTTCATCGTTTTTTGTAAATTGTTTGGAGGACAACACAAATTGTAATTGTTGCAGCTTATTATGAATTACCATCTGCAGGAAGAGAACCCTTCTCGAGAGCATACCATTGTAAGAACTGCACAAAAGCTCAAGCCCTTCTCTTTTAACAAATTCTCAGCAGATGGCTATCACGATTTCCTACCATCACGGCTACGTCCAAAATTCCAGAATGTTGACAATGACGAGTCCACTTTTTCTGGGATTCTCTGCCTGATATGTGGAAGTCCGTTCAATGAATCAGAACTGCGAAACTTGGAGAGCACGAAGCACAAGGCTCAGAAGAAAACTGACCTTTATACTGCTCATTGTTGTCAAAGCTGTTGTTTCCAGATTCTACCGAGTGGTGGAAACTTGTACGAACATTTCTTTTCACTACTACCAGAATTCTGGACTGGGAGAGTGGACACTGTATCTGTTAGCCATAGCTTGCCAAGGTGATGCTGGTTTCTGTTTTCTTTATGGGATACTTCATTAGTTCTTTTCTTTGTATAAATGGTGGACACTATTGGTAGTTTAGCAAATGAAAACATAGAACCTTTGGATATCAGAACATGTTTGTCTGAATAATGTTTGGTATAACTTGACCTTTGTGTTTCTCTATGTGCAGTTGCCCCATTCATCTGTTAATGTCATGTCCTGTTCATTTCTTCAGTGCGCTGATTTGCTAAATTGTCTATAGCATTTATTTCAGGGATCAAATAGAAGAGTACCTGCTTGAAGACAATGATGATTCATGATTGAAACTGAACTTGATATTTGACTGAAGCCTGAATTTATTGTAAGGGAATCTTTGACTTGCATCTTTTGATTTTGTGCTGTAAAAATTTCTGCGTATGGTAATTGTTTATTTTATAGTTTAAGTTGCTGACGTATATGCTTAACATTGTTTTGTTTGTAGTGCCAGAAAGCCAGCAGAGATTCCTGCCTAGTTGGGCTTCCCACCCACCCCATGCATAAACGCATACCAAACTTGCTTCAGATATTGGTGTTTTTATCTTAGATTAGATTCTAGCATGGCATTGGCCTATCCAGACTTCTACCACATCCTTCCAATTGCCATACATCATATTCTTGACACAATTCCTGATGTTTTCTGAATGCCCTCCCTGCTCTCAAGTGTTGAAATCTGTATAGTGATGAAGCAAACCATCACTTGCCAGTAAGTTTCCACTGATCTCAAGACAACAGACATTGGACAGAAACTTCCATGTGATTACAGTATTCTGATTAGTCACATCTCCTGTACCGACTATTCTGTCTGCAAAGATTGTAACCGGGATAATTTATTCAATGATTTTGGAACATGCATTTTCTTTACAAGATTCGTACATACTAGGTTATAATCAACCACAACGCCGTCTTGGTGCTTCCATTTATCACGCCTTCAAGGAATTAACACATAATATATCACAATTAACACACACAAATACACTACAAGTAGTTGGTGCAAAAAATGGTGAGACCACTACAAATTAATTGTCCTTCACCCTTCCCTTTTTCATCTTATCAACATGCATTTACTATATTATCATGTGACACATAATATTTGCTTTCTGAGACAGTAAGTTATTTTCTGCAATTAGTCTGCTGTCTTTTCTTTTACATTTTGGTCCATTGTCTCATCTGCTAACCAGGATATTACAAGTGTGAGTGTGTGTGCGTGTGTCAGTACATATTCTTGTGAAATAAGTATAACAAAAGAGAAGTACATCACAAGCGTGCTTGCATGCATGTGCATGTGATCCTCTTGGTGTTGCTGAAGCCTTATATCAGTCAAACATTGGGAAGCTATCCTGATGTTAGGTTAAAGCTTGTAAAAGGTCAGACTTTTGGGTTAGCCACTTTAATCTGATTGGGTTGGCATAAAGCCTGGCTGATAATCTTAACCGACGTGCAAGGACTTGTCCAGCTTTTCATCAATGATGGCAACACAAGTGCATAACTAAAGCCCCCAAGGGCCTACACAGCTTTCATCTTAGAATGGTTGGATCGGAGCAGGGTTTTATAAAACTGATACCATACTGTTACTGTCTACTGTCAGACAGCTGATGTTGATGGGATTCTGGCAGAACATGGCAAACCACCAAAATTCAAACAATCATTAAGAATCTAGGAAAACTGTTCATGCTTAATATAAATTGCAGGTAGGTCAGGATTTGAGTAAATGGGGGCATGGAAGAACATGCACATGAGATTATCAAATTGCTCCTGAAGTTCGTGTTGAAAATGTCTGTAGCATAGTGGCATAAGATCTGTCCCTGATCTATCCAATCAACCGTCCTGGGGGCATTGTTGTTCATTACAATTCAATGGCACTATGTGTACTGCTAGAAGCAACAGAAGTGATTCCTTGGTTGATTCAGAAGCAACAGAGGTGGTTCCTTGGTTGATTCAGAAGCAATTGCTTGTTCTTTGGACAGCATGGCTGACCCCAAATAGGCAAGGAAACAAAAGTTAACAAATAGGTCTAGTAGATGTTGCCCCTTCTACTTAGCCCCATAACCTAGTTCATTTCATATATGATAAATATCATTGGTGTTTTGGTGACTCAAAAAGGCTAAGTTAATGCTAGAACTATCATGTCCAAGTTTGGCACTAGTAGAGTTTATCCACTGTGTTGTTTCAGTGGATTAGTGGAGAAGACCTCCTAATGGCCACTTTTTGCATACTTCATTCTCACAAGCAAAGGCCCATGGTGTCCCCTAGTGATTAGCACAGTCCACTGCTTTCATTGAAATAGGGAGATGGGAAAGGGTCCCTTGGGACATTGACATGACCAAACCTAGGCTTCATCTATTTATCATCTTCTTGTGAAGCATTGGTCAAAGAAAACATTGCTGACTGCTGAGTGGTCTTAAGTGGCAGAGTAGATAGCATCACTGTAGTCTCTGAACTCTCTGCTTCACCGAAGTGGGGGAAACTTGAAGAGAACACTCCACCTCTAGTTTACTTGCTAGTTGCTTCTCTGATCACCTTATGTGCATTATGTTTTGCCAACTAATTTGAAAGACTGATGAGGGTTAAGTCAATACCTGTGGCTTGATCCTTGAATGCTGGCTAGGATACACAGATGGCCTTCTCTTTTCTTTCTCCCTGTGGGACTGGGGAACCTGAATTCAAGGCTGGCTTATGCAGGGTGCTGTAGAAAACTTGATATGATGTGTCCTGGGTTGTCTGATTTGTGTGACACATGTCTGCTGGCTTTCAATCCATAAATGAATGTCGAAGAAATCTATAATTCATGCAGGACGGTTTTGTACTATGCACGATTGTCCATTGCAGAAATTGTTGGGCAGAATGGCTTGCACAATCTTAAATGCAGTATGCCCAGGCAGGACCCGTCAGTTTCCGATGAGAATTCCATTTCTTATGAGAATTTCCTATCCATGGTTCTTGTTTTGTTTTTACAGCTGAAAGTTGATCCCTGGTGATCAACGTTGCTAGATATGCTAACATGATTGCGTATTCAGGCTGATATTTGTTTGAACTTCGAAGGGCATTGTGGGTTCAGGCTCAGCAAAACTCCATGAGAATATAACTGACAAATTCCAGTTCTGAACCAGATTCCTGACAAAGATTATCATAATCTGTTATTTGATCGCATTCAAACATTTTCTTCATGTTTCAGTGCATCACATTGACTACCAACCAATTCAAAATCCATGCCACACTTACAGATTGCCATTTCTTTCCACTCCCTTAGTCTGAAAATTTGAAATTTCTGATTATCATATCTGAGCTTCTTCCATCCTTTGATTTCAGATGCGACCTGTCGCTCGGCGTCTCTTCTGAATGGTGTGATGTAGCTGCAACTGCAAGGATAAGGAGGCCGAAGTGGTCCATTGCTCCTTGATCTTGGTGACTCCAGGCCAAATCTTGGCATTTTCTCTTGTTTCCAAATGGCAGCAATTGGGGTGTCTCTGGTACTAAATTGCATCTTGGCATGGGACGATGCGTGTAGGATTGGCACTGTTTTGGTACTCCAAAACATTGGCCCTTGAATCCTGGGTTTTTGTTCATGTGAACTCAAATGTGTATTCAAGATTGTGACATTGCAAACAGCTTTCCTAGTTCACAACAACAACAACAAATCATTTTAGTTCTAAGGAGTTAGAATAGGCTAGAGCTGAAACCACCAACTTAACTTGAGAAGCATTATGGGCAGTGCAAATCCATGAACTTGTGGGTAAAAAACTTAACAGCTAGGATGGTAACTCTGAAATTTGCTCATGGTTGAATGTGTGAAATTTGTCAGTAGGAAGAACTATGATTCTAGAGAGAGTAGCCGCATGAGAGTTGGAATTATGTATGTGCTCAGTGATCGCCCACAGAGTTTGCTTGTTTTATTGATGGAATTGGAGAGGTGGGTCCGCATGGATTAGTGGCCAAAGCTGAGTGATTTGCCCCATCATATGGGTGCGTTTGGCGGGGCTTCGGCTCCGACTTCTTTATCATATGAAGTTGAAGTTAAAATAAACATTTTTTTCTGAGAAGTGGATCTTACTAAAAGTGCTCCAAAAAAATAAACTGGAGTGATGAAACAAAGTCAAGTGTTCCACTCTAGTTACAATGTGGATTTCATTCAAGATCCAAAGCTCTACCAAACAGGTCATAAGTATCTTCTATTCTAGAGGAAATGTGGCATTTTTTCTGAATTAAGAATTTTGGGGGAGATGAGCTAGGCGGTAGTTGAGATTTCCCTCTCAACAAAATCTCTTACTAACTTACACAGTTCAAAAAACTCTATATTTAAGATGAAGCTGATAAATTAGTAATAAGAGTAAAAAACTTATTGATTTAAGAATTTAAGGTAAAGAATATGTAAGGGTATTAAAGGTTAAAACTTATTGATTTAAGAATTTAAGGTAGGCAATGAACTAAAAAAGTTTTTTTTTTGAATTTGAAGAGTTGGGAGTCTTGGAGATAGTCTTTTATCATTTAATGAATTTTAGAAATACATGGAAAGACAAAGTACAAATTTAATACTAAAAAGTAAGTAAAATGTGTGATAGCTCGTGGTAAAATGTTGACACACAAAATACCTCGAATGCTGAAGGCTATTGAGCATAGAGCTGGCTATAATCTCGCGGAGTAAATGGCATTAAATTTCCTGAATCTTGCAGACGCATGATTACACGGATGCACTTGATATACGCAGAGAGCCAGAGACGTACTGCTGTACAAATCTCTGTACAGCATTTAACCATCGTCAATTCGTCACAAATTCACACCAAGAATTTACCTCAGCTGTCAATGGTCAAGAACACAAATGGCAAGCTGGTAAAAGAAGTAGAAATGGTTAATGAAAACGTGAGCTACTTAAATAGAGGGGAAGAGGCTATCTTGTCTTCTCACTCCGCTCCCACTCTCGCTGCCCCTCTCCTTCTCCGGGCGCCGCCGCCGCCGGACGTAGCATGGTTATTGCTTGACTCGTCGGTAGTGTTTGTAATAGCTTACTAATAGTAGCAACGATGCCTATGGAGGAGGCGGAGGACTGCTCGGCGGCGTGCGCCTTCTCGCTTACTTGCCAAGAAGACGGCGCCGATCTTGGTGACGGCGTCGTGGACGATGACGGCGACCTGTTTGTGTTCTATAATGCCGCCGGCGCAGTGGAGGAGGAGAAGTATGTGGAGCAGTTGGTCTCCAAGGAGGCAAGCTTCTGCTCGTCCACCTCCTCCTCCTCCCTGTTTGACGCCGCCGGCGACGGCGACTACCCGTCGCCGACCTCCGAGGGATGGTTCCGGCAAGCGCGCCTCGCCGCCGTCAAGTGGATCCTTGAAGTGAGCCCAATACCATGCCTCTCTCTAACTAGCTAGCTAGCTCGGTTTCGGTTAGCTTCTTGATGCATTTGCAGACGCGGGGGTACTTCGGGTTCGGCCACCGGACGGCGTACCTGGCGATCGCCTACTTCGACCGCTTCTGGCTCCGGCGACGCGTCGATGTAATCCTGCCGCCGTAAAAGCCGCACCTTTTTTTATCCCCTCTGCCGGAGCGCGCGGATGATGTGGTTGTGTGCATGTGTTGTGTTGGTCCAGAGGGCGGCGATGCCGTGGGCGGCGCGGCTGCTGTCCATCGCCTGCGTATCCGTCGCCGCCAAGATGGAGGAGTACCGCTCGCCGGCGTTGTCGGAGTTCGACGCCGGCGGCGGCTACGAGTTCTGCTCCGGCTCCGTCCGTCGGATGGAGCTGCTCGTGCTGTCCACGCTCGGCTGGCGCATGGGCGCCGTCACGCCCTTCGACTACCTCCCCTGCTTCTCTTCCCGGCTCCACCGGCACGGCGGTGATGGCGGCGGCGGCGGCGGCGGCCATGACGCCGCTCGGGTCGCACTCAAGGCCATCGGTTTCATCTTGGCCACCGCCGAAGGTCCACTCCTAGCTGTCTACACTACACAAATCAAAATCTTATCTTTTTTCCTCTGGCATCTAATGATCTTTCTTACATTGATCTAATTGATCTTTCTTGCATGTTGTGTTCATGCAGCCGGTAGTGTGCTGGATTACAGACCATCCACTGTGGCTGCAGCTGCAATCTTGGCTGCATCCTATGGAGCTCTACTGACAAAAGAAGCATTGGAGTCCAAGATGAACAATATTTCTCCATCTTGTCTCATTGAGAAGGTCTGTAGACAGTCACTTACTTGAATACTTCAATAGTACTTGAGCAACATTTGATAATGTAAATGCTCCATGAGACAACCTCAAAATTAGATGTAACTAACTTTAAGATGTGTTTGGTGTTTGTTTCTTTGATCAGGAGCATGTACATGACTGCTACAGTATGATGATTGAGGACTTGAACAGGAGCAGCAGCAAGAGATCATTGCCATGTTCAGACTCCAATGAAGTTACCACTAGTACATATGATTCTGTTCTTGTTGATGATGTTGATGACACTGCCGCCTTTGTGATGGCAGTGGCGGTGACGGCGAGGAATAAACGGATCAGGCTGGAGCTGCCGGGAATCCATTGAGAAGCTAGCACCACCGGGGACACAATTTTTAGTCAGATGTCTAGGGGGGCTTGGTTTGGATCTTCTCCCTTCCCCCTTCATTTTCTCCTTTTTTAACACAAGTTTTCAAATATTTGTTAGGTTCTTTGAGCCACTGCCATGGTTGGCATTGGCAATGTTGTTGGATTGGATTGGTTTTTGTTTGTGAGGAGGGAGAAGAAATGAAATGAACAAAGCAGAGGGCTGAGCTCTCTTAAGGAGAGGAGAGCTTGAATTGAGCCCCAATGCCAGTGCCCAAATGGAGCACATTTCATGTCAACTTTAATCCAAAGCTGCACCATTTGACATGCCATTGTGGATGCCATGTTTCATTGCACTGCTCTGCATATGGTGAGATGCTGTTGCATGCAGAAGTTGCAAAACAAGCAGCAGTTCAGAAAGGTTGGCCATTGTTTATAGAGCCTTTTTTTTCTTGCAAGTGGATGTGAGTGGGGAGTGGTGTTTCACTCAGCTGCATGCACTGCAGTACTGCACTTGCACTTTCATGGGTTACATTGGTTTGTTACAAGCCATGGAGTGGTTGTAGTGTAGCTTCTGTAACCAGTAACCTCTTCTGTTCTTGAGAAATGGAATCAGATTGCATTTGGTGTAATGCATGAATGCATGTCTCCTGAGTGTGCCTTGTGTGTTTCTTGTTCAGTTCTGTTGCAACTGCAAATTTCCAGTGCTATTCATTCATTCAATTCTGGGCCACTGTTTTCTCCTCTTCCTCTCCTTGTCAGATGGGAGAATCCAAGGCAACTTTTCCTGTTACATTGCAAACAGCTTGCACTTGCTTGATTCCACAACTGTGATGAGATAGGGTAATCCCCACTGTTATAGTACTTCCATTATGAGTGAACAAACAAGAGCATTGCATAGTTTGGGGCTGGGATTAATTGCAATATTCCACAATAATGTGAAATAAGAGATTTTTTTATAATGCAAAAGAAGATATGATCTGTAAAGAAAGCTCTTTGTCAAACATGATTGATAAGTACATTGTCTCCATCTGGTAATAATTGGGCATGCATCACCTGTGTGCTGTTTGAAGAGAAACAAGTGCTGCATATCAAGGTATTAGTGTACAAGATACAGGAGATTATTTTATACCAATAATTGCCTAAACACTAGCATTTGGGATCTACATGCTCAGTTGTTCTTGACATTTGTAGCACTTAGTTGAGCACACAGACAAATGAGAGTTCAACTGAAGAGACAACAAAAGGGCAAGTGTTTAGAAAGCAAGGTCATGTTGTTGCAAGATCTTAAGAAATAAGAAGTGAATTAACTAAAACAAGTGTACTTAGATTGGTACAACACTTTTCATTGAAAGAGTTAAGTATCTGGGATGAGGTGGTTACCACAAGCTTAGCAAAATGCAACATTTAGCATTACTTAATCACATAGATTCATTCATTACCTGCATGGTCAATTGGCCACTAACCTGCCACAAAAGATAAAACTACCTGTTATTCTCCAGTTAATGCAACTCTGACAAATCAATGCAAACTAAGGAGAAGGCTTCAAATGTGCCACGATGTCCTTGCAGAAAAGATGAACCAACACATGCCAAATATTGTCACTTTCTTGGATACAATAATGATGATTTATCTTTACATGCCCTGCTGCACAGCTAGCTGCCCTTAAACCCTAACCCCTAAAGTTGGTCTTCTGGGTTCATCCACTAACTAATGCAGGTCTTACATTGCACACTGCCTTACAGCTGGTAAAAAGAGCTTTTCTCTTTCTCTCCTCTGCCCCTGCATGCACACAGGCAATGAAAATGCCCCATGAGCAATGCAATGGAGTGACTTTCTGAAGACACCACCATCTCTGAATCTCTGCATGCATGCATGCCTGCTAGCTAGCTGCAGCTGCTCTCTCTCATCTCTCTATCTCACTCATGTGGCCTCATGGCTTCGATAGATGTTGCTAGTTAGCTACAAGATGGAAAGGGATTCCTTGCATTGGAGCATGGTCACCAATGCTGCTGCTGCTGCTGTTATCAAGCACTGTTCTTCTTTTTTTTTCAGTTAAGTAGTTAGGCTTTGACATGTGCATGGAAGGCTGAACTCAAATTAGTACAAATTGAGAGGTTTTAAGCATGTCTGGTCTGGCTGGTTCAAATTAGATAAGAGTGTCAATGTGTCATATTATTTGTACCAGGAGGCTCCCAAGATCGAGAGGAATTGGGTTTAGAGCATGTTGAGTCCATGTCTTAGGCCTGGTCAAACTAATCTTTGATTAACAAAAACTGTAGTATGTAAACTTGATTTTTCCTTTTTGCTGTCCACTATTTTCTAAAAGCTTTTAATTTCAAAAGGCGGTTAATTGATTTTTATATATATAAGCCCATAATTTACACAAATACCACCATGTGGTGCTTATTATGTTCAAAATCAAACTTGTGTGGCTAACATAATATAGATGCTGATCCAGATTAGCATGAAAAACTAAGATTGTGACAGTAGTTATGCTAATCACTAAAGGATTGCACACCTATTCAAGCCTCCTAGACACCAAAGAGAGAAAAATGCATTGGTTTTCATCCAATCCAATCGATACATCTTATGAAGCCTCAGAAAATATACTTGCAAGTCCAACTGAAGTTGATGAAATCAACATGTTTAAAAGATTGTCCTGAACCAACCACCTGTTCAAACAATTGATGCATCTGAGAGCTTGTATCTGAAGTGTACAGAGATTATACTGTTACCATTCTGAATCTAGTTTGTTCATGACTAGAGAGATCGATGCTTATGGTTGAATCCAGAAAGGTTAAAAACCTGCATAGCTTCTCAGTCACCAATGCAGTCAAAAACAGGCTTGGAGAGGCAAAGCTTGGTTAAAATTTTGTTGGTTCAAAGGAGTACCACCTAGAAGTGAGTGGACACCTCACTGGCTGGTCAGCTCTGCCTGCTCTCCCTTGAAAAGCATCATTTAAAAAAACAATTATTATAATACCAATAGATAGAGACTCAGTCTTCCAGGAATTTCATAGGAACGAGCTATAATTAATGTGCTTCCCGTCTTCCAATCGAGCCCTTAAGATCTCTTGCATTTTTATCACTCTCTTCGTCCCACGAAGACTTGATTTTTAGTCTTCAAAATTTGTCACATGAATACTTTGTTTTTATCTTGATTTCTTTGGTTAACACGTGTGTATTTAACAAGCTTTGGATAACCTAGCGGCAGCTTTTAATTAGCGTGCTTGTGAATTAGAGCTAATAACATCCGATGTGACAGAGGCTTGCGGGCGCCTTAGTATGAAAATCGAAGCCTTACAAAGGGTAGGGAGTAGAGAGAAGGATGAGAGGATGGCAGTTGGAATGTGCACAGCTGTGAGTCTCAACTGAAAGCCTGAAACAAAGATGAACTGGTTGGCCCTAGCTTAGCTATAGCTAAGCTCAGTCACAGGCATCACTGCAGCTAGTGCAGAAACAGACCAAGTATTTGGGGGGGGGGGGGGGGGGGGTGGGTGTAAAGAGTAGAAGCAGGCAGGCCTGCACAAAGACAAAGAAACCCACACAAAGATATATCTTCCCATGCATCACACAAGTTACAGTAGCAGCTCCTGATCTGGTCAAAGAAACTCATATGATATGGTTTTGTTTTCTATTGCTTGTTTTGGTTTCTTATGCTGGTGAAATGTGATGATCTGTCTGTCCCCTGTATGGCATGTAGTATGTATGTATGTATGGCAATGGCATGCAGAGATGGGGTAGTTGTGATGTACTGTGTGGGTTCAATCTCATCCCCAACACCCTACATTGATGTTAAAACAACATGTTTATTACCTGTTTTTCACTTTAGCAAATTCATGTGCCTAGCTTTTATTCAAATAAGTTCCATGGGACTAGTGCCTTAGTAACTCTGCCTGAACTAAGTGTACAAATATTACAGTCCATTGAGAGTTTTGGCCATATTTTGAATAGAATATCATAGGACGCACCTCAAATCCCCAAAGATGAAAAAAAATGCATCATAAGATGAAAATTTTTTTACAGCACGTAAGTCATAGCTGCACAAGTGAACACGATGTGAGTAACTATCACCAGATCTCATTAGAACTCTAGTTGAGGTTGTTGGGGCGAGAGCAGTACTAGATGTGTGACCTTTGTAAAGTCCTCATATTACATCCTGCCATACATGACTTTCAAACAGGATCGGACACACGGTCTTCTTCTAAAAAATAATAATAATATGCATATGAATGCAGGCTAGCGATTAAAGATGGCAATGGATCTATATCTATCGGATTTGACTATCTCAAACCCATACATGTTAGAAAAAAATCACCCCGTCGAATAACCCATATATACATGCGGGTACCATTTCCAACTGCTGTAGCGGGCCGTGGCCAGTTGAGGCATGACCCAAATAGCTATCGGACCAGACCTCATAGGTAAATAGGGGAAAAGTAGAAAAATAAGGAAAATTGTGCAAAGAAGCATGACCTTTATTTAATGTTGATGTTATATGATTGTATCGTTAAAAACTTTGTCACGTAAAAACTCATTTCATAAAACCATGGTAAAGAAGAAAAAAAGAGAGTATAACCCACATGTCAAAACTCAAAAATAAAATACTAGTCACTGATCGCTTCACAATACAACTTGCACATCAATTTCCCGCAAATATTTGCTCGGCTTCGTTTGGATGATACGGACAGGAGATTTGACTGTCAGCATTTAGCTAAGAATCATAAGTGACCACTGACCACTGTATATGAACATAGAAACATAAGTGCAAGGGGGGAGAGCATACAGCGAGAAATTTCCATTGTTGCTGTTCATTAATCCACAGAATTTCTAGTCTGAATTACAATCCAAACACTGAAACACCCAATCTTGCAATTCTGTTACACAGACGAGCTGAGCGTTAGCCCCAGTGCCAAACAAAACAAAATGTTTCTTACAATACGATGCAATGTGACACATTCATAGGATGCACAACTTGTCAAGTTTGGCAGTTTCGCGCTTGCGCCCGCATGCGCTTCCAAAAGATTGGATGCAGAGCTCAGCTCCAAACAATTATGGGATTGGTCAGTACATCAATAGGTGGTTGCAGATATCTGTTGTCTACATCATGAGGAACCAACAGGAAGAAGCTTGACGATGGCAGAGATGGGCATCCCAAAGAGGCCAAGGAGGATGCTGGCGATCCACTGCAGCCGGGTGAGGGGCGTCGTGTTTGCAAACTCACCGAGAAACTGGACCATGATGAACTGGAAGACGACGGTGCTGCTGAGAACGCCCATGAAAACGTAGTTATTCAGCATGCCGCTTAGCACGTTGATCTTCTCCATCTCCCTGGAGCTTATCTCATTGAACACCTGAGCAGCATATACCGGAGGTCGGTATCAAGTCGCAATTGAAAATGGATGCACAAAATGAAGGCATTAGTCTATCTTCAGAGTTTATTATCCCCTGCTGGAGGAGAGTTCAAAGCCTTCAGATGCCAGGGGTGTCTCCCCTGTTCTTCTATAAAAGTCTTATTTCAGACCTTTGACACAGCAGGTCTGTCATTAGATAATATGCTCCTACTTCTGACAATTTGTGCACAAAAGGATCTCAAACTGCCACCCCAGAGAAGAGAGGCTTGATGCCTCAATTTTATCTTGGGACTAGAAGACTGTTATATTCTATTGCTTGAAATCCAATGCAGATGAACAACCCTTGTTATAAGCATTGCTCCTAACATTACATTTCCACTTTTTTTAATATATATATATATACATACATACATACATACATACATACATACATACATACAAGAACAATTTGGACGTTAACTAGAGAAAAGGACACCACTTTTGAAACTATAGCCAAAGGCTCAGTAAAAAAATCAAAGGAAACTAATCAACTGGGCAAGCAAGTAATGGATCATTTCTTTATGAGCATAATGTGACATGGTAACTAATTGGATTAGTGGTGCAGCTTGTGCATGCAAAGGCCCACGTCCATAGCACCTAGAGAAAAAATGATTTTCCATGGTAGACATTCACATACCTGGCAGAAGACGAAGGAGTTGAAAATAATTGTATTTAGCACGACATCGGCATCAGAGCCTCCAAGCCCAAACAAGTTTTTCCCTTGTGTCTGGAGATACCACATAACAATAAATTGGTAGAAAGACTGCCCCAAAATGTTCCTCCACATTACATTTGTGATAAATTTCCCTGTTCTTCCCACTGGCTCGCTCTTCATTAAGTCATCATTAGGTGGCTCAGTAGCTAATGCAAGAGCGCCTAGGGTGTCCATGATCATGTTCACCCAAAGAAGCTGAACGGCTGTCAGTGGTGCATTTCCTGGCATTGCAATTTGCAAGATGTAAAAACTCAGACAGTAATAGATGAAATTAAGACATAAGAGAAACATCAAGGATAGGAGGCATACCCGTAAAGCAAGCTGAGGAGAAGTTAACAAGTAAAGCCACAACATTAACAGTCAGCTGAAACTGCACAAACTTTTGAATGTTGACGTAAACAGAGCGTCCCCATTTGGCAACAGTTACAATTGTGGAAAAGTTGTCGTCCAGAATGATGACATCGGCACTCTCTTTTGCCACCTGAATAAGCTACCATTAGTTCTACTGGATGGCATAAATAAGAATAGCATCATATGAGTTCAAATTGCCAACATCGAGGTCCTGTAAGGGTGTATGAATGAATAAATTGCCTAATTGCATGAGTTAAATAAATGGATTATTCATGATATATCTGATAGTCGATTAATACCATTTAGTCAAACCAGTCAAAAATTTGTATTGGCTTTACAAAAAATGATGTATGCAAAATATGAAAAAAAATCCTTCATTATATTTTAGTTCTACTAAGTTTTATCAATATATCACAACAGAAATTTGTGGTCAAAGTTCATTTTAGTTGTGACTGGAGAGAACAGAATTTTCTGTTTTGGTTCTTCAAATGATTAAATATTCTAACCTCAGTTCCAGCAATGCCCATTGCAAGTCCAATATCTGCTTCATGTAGTGCAGGCGCATCATTTGTGCCATCACCAGTTACAGCAACAACTTGATTGAATGTTGTGCGCAAATGCTTTACAAGTGTATGCTTGTCAAGTGGTGATGATCGGGCCATTACCTTCAATACACAGAATCACTGAAACATTAGGTTTTTAGGTAGACGGTACACACTTTTGGAATCAGTAAGATATTTATGCATAGCAAACCTGAATTTTTGGAACCAGCTCAAGGAGTTCCTCAAGATTCTTCTCTCTAAACTCCGGTCCCTCGATAGCTAGGCCATCTTCAGTAAGTATGCCACATTCACGAGCAATCGCCTTTGCCGTATTTATGTTGTCACCCGTTACCATTCTCACCATAATTCCAGCTGATCGACAAATTGCAACAGATTCCCTCACGCCTGGGCGTACTGGGTCTTTAATACCTACAATACCAATGCACGTATATCCTTGCAGTGGTATCTGTTCTTCAACAGAAAAACCTTCTTCCATTTCCATATAAGCAAGGCACAATGTCCTAAGAGCTTCATTAGCAAAACTTTCAATAATACCATTAAGCTTGTCGGCAGTTGTTTTATCAAGAGGGACAACACCACCTGTCTCATCTATATACTTATCGCAGGCAGCCAAGACTATTTCTGAAGCACCTTTACAATGTGCACGGCATCTTCCTCCAGGAAGCTCAAGAATGACACTCATCCTCTTTTTTGTTGAATTAAAGGGTTCCATTTTCACAATCTTAGCTTCATTACGTTTTGCCTTAAAATCTCCACCTAGTGACAATGCGAATTCCAATAAAGCTGTCTCTGTTGGGGTACCAAGAATTTGATATGTCCCTTCTTCGTTAATTACAACCTCTCCACCTGTGTTGTTAAAAACAGACTCCATAAGAGTTTTAACAGCAATTTCTGGAAGCTCAGAACACAAATTAGATGCGCTCTTAGGATTGTTAACTTCCTTTATGTTTCCACAAATGCAGGCCTTGACAACTGTCATATGATTGGTCGTCAGTGTTCCTGTCTTGTCACTGCAGATGGTCGTGGCTGAGCCCATTGTCTCACATGCAGCTAAATTGCGGACCAATGCCTTGTCGTTCATCATTTTCTTCATTGCAAATGCAAGGCTCAATGTAACTGCTAAGGGCAATCCCTCAGGAACAGCAACAACAACAATGGTAACTGCAATAGCAAAATGCTCTAACATTTCCAGTGCATGGTCTGCTGACCAACTTAAAAGCAGACCCTCATGGTACTTCTTGCTGATTAACACTTGAGACAGGACAATGAAAGTTATGACTGCAAAAAATAGACCAATCTTGCCTATAATAGTTGCAACGCCGTTAAGCTTGACCTGCAGTGGGGTTTCATCGTCCCCACCTTCACTGAGGGTGGCCATTAGTTTTCCCCATTGGGTTCGCATGCCAACTGTTGTAACCATCATCTTGCAGGAACCATCTTGAACTTTGGTCCCCGACAAAAGAAAAGGGTTATCTTCATTTACCACAGCAGGTTCACTCTCCCCAGTAAGACTGGACTCATTGATCAATAGTGAAAACCCAGAAATGAAGAGCCCATCAGCAGGAACCTGATCTCCGATTGCTAGATGGACAACATCTCCAGGAAGAAGATCGTATATCGATAGCCTTTGTCTAAAACCATTCCTTGTGACTTGCACTTGTATTTTCTTTTTCTCCTTGTCCAAGTCCTTGAATTGTAAGGATTGCCGATAGTCACTTGTTGCCGTAACAAAAACCACCAAGAGGATACTTGCAACAATTCCCAGACCATCATGAGCACCTTTTGGCCATCCTTCCATGGCAATGCCAACAACCAACGATACGAAGGCACATGCAGCAAGAATTATAAGGGTTGTATCTTGAAGTGCTTCCCATACAAACACCCAAAAACTCCGGACTTCGCTTTCTGTGAATTTATTTACTCCATATATATCTTGTCTGCACTTAATGCGTTCCTCGTCTGTACTTAACCCATCCGTTGGAGATGTTGCAAGCTTGTCTGCTATTCCAGTAACTCCACCATGCGTGATCAACTTCTTACTATCATGACCCTCAACAATTGACCCCAGTTCATCAGCACAAACCTGAAACCCTGCAGCCTTGACTTCTTCCGGGACAACATACTCACTTCGAAGAGAAAGACCTGAGCATACATATTTAACTATGTCAGTGGCATGCTTAGGTACTAGAAACGCTTACAACTACAGCTATTGGCGAAAACAAGACGCATTCTGAAGTCGTATTATGGAACAGATCCAACTGTTAAATGATTACCATGTATAAACTGTAGAGCAGCTTTCGATACCAGAACAGCAACCCGCAGCTTCTCCTGTCAAAACAACCACAGTATGAATTTCAGTAACCTCTTAAAACTAAATGTGTAAAATAAGCTACCACAACATGGTACGAGGGCAGCAACACAAGCACTCAAAAAAATCCATTAACTGCATGTAACCCGATTCATGAGACAATGAGAGCGAAGCTACATGGCTGCACTCTGGAGACAATTACAGAAAGGTTTTGTGGGATACCAATCAAGACGACTTTGATGCATCATGCCTTTACCAACGGAGTTGATGAACATAAGAACATTGCCATTCCCAATGTTGCGAAATGGGTTTCCTAAGCCATGGTGAGTAGTACTAAAACCAACCCAGTGCAAACAAGTCAAAGGAAGCAAGCAACAATGGTCACTCCTAGCTCAACAGCAGTCATTATCAGTCTCCGAATTTTCGACATAAGTGCCACCTTCCTCCACTTCTCCCAAAAGATTGCTACTTTCCGGTTCAAGATCCCCCTCCCATGCATACTAGACACTGCAACACAGTATGCAGTTTACTAGCTACTTGGTGGAGATCACACCAAACCACAACCCTCTCGAGCCAACTGCCCCAGCTGAATCCAGAGCACTGATGCGACGATCTCTCTCGGCAATCAGCAGGACAAACCCTAGAAACCCCAACCGCGGTGGCCCTCGCAGCTCCAGATCGCTCGACCAGCACAGATCCCAGCAGCCGCCGGCGAGCGGCGCACGCCAGTGGAAGAAACTGGAAGCGGCGAGCCAGAGGAAGAATTGAGGAGAAGCAGAAGTGGGGTTGCACGTACGTGGTTGGCGTGCTTGATGGCCTGCGCCTCGCCGCGCTTGTCGAGATTGGCGGTGAAGCGGAACCGCCGCTTGGGGTTCTTCACCACGCTGCACAGCTTCCGCCACCGCCGGAGCGCCTCCTCCGACGAGTTCTTCGCCTTCACTCCCCCGAAGTTCTCCTCCAGGTAGGTCTCCATCCCCACCCAGTAGTTCCCCTCCTCCTGCTCCCTCCCTCCCTCCCCTCTCGGCTCTCGTCAGATCAAGTCAGTAAAAATCCCAGCTTTCAGCTGCAGGCAGGCCCCTTCGCGCGCGCCCACAGCGCAGAGGATTTAGAGCTGTCCGGCAGTGTACGGCGCGGAGGCGGGCTCCCCGGCTGCCCTCTCCGGCGAGGGGATGGGAGAGGCGGAGTTCGGAGGATGAGGTGAGCAATGGCGCGTTCGGCGTTCGTTGGCTGGTGGGGTCGTTGGGTCAAAGCGACAGGAGAACGGGGTTCCTCTACCAAAATAAGAAAGAAAATTCCTTTTCTGTAAAAGACTTTATTTCTATAATATTTATTTGTGGTTTTTAAATTATGAAGTTTTATTTCTTTATTTTTTGTATACTACTTTATTATTAATAAAAGTTATGTTTTACTCATAGTACTAATTTTTAATTTTATTTTAAAAATAAAAGTTTTGGTGACAATAAGTGTGATTACCTTTCTCCACGCTTTTTTGCAAGATTATATTTTTCCAAAAAACAACAAAAGCATCTCCTTTAATATGTACAATTTTCCAAGATTCAGTCTTTATGGAGGGAAGAACTACTATTCCATTTCTCTTCGAAAACGATTCCAGCAAGTTGGAAGAAAAAAAAAAGAAACAATGGTCATATTCGAGTTTGATGGTTCGATCTAGCTTAAATCTCACCTTAACGATAATCCAACGAATTGGACAAAAATTTACTAGCTGAGTAGAGTAGCGCTAGATGTGATGTGAATAGACGAGGTCAAGTACGTACGCACGTGTTTGGTTCAGAATATTTGATAATTTATTTATCAAAAAGTGTCTTTTGGATTAGAGTAATCTTAAAAAAAATTGGAGTACTTAAACTAAGGCCCCATTCCACAACCACTTACTATACTTTAGCTCGTATTAAATCGAATATTCGGATATATAAAGATTAAATGAGTTAATTAAAAAACTATTTGCAAAATCTCTAGGCTAATTTGCGAGACGAATCTATTAAGCCTAATTAATCCATGATTTAACAATGTAGTGCTATAGTAACAATTTGCTAATGATGGATTAATTAGGCTTAGTAAATTCGCCTCGCGAATTAGCCTAGGGTTCTGCAATTAATATTTTAATCATCTCATGTTTACTCCTTCTAATTAGCATCCGAACATCGAACATCCGATGTGATAGGGATAAACTTTAATCCCTGTCATCCAAATAACCCCTAAATAATGCGAAAATTATATAAAATTTACGCGTTCTAGAAATCGTAATTATGCACTCGTGGAGGTTTATTTCATGTCCTTTGGCTGTTTAGGGTGTTGCATCTTTCTTGTGTTTCGGGAAAAAAAATCGAAAAAAAAGGAAGTAACAATAAAAAAAAAGTTGTGAGACCACGGCAGAATAGAAAATAGTATATCACCCTCAAGATCCGGACCAATTTGCATTTAATCAATCCTTGTGTCGGTCGCGTGTGTCAGTTTTTTCGATCGTTTTCGAATATAAGACCCGATCGTGTCCTTGTTTTTGCAGCTATGATACATCCACATTACTCTGATTCGTTTAATGGTACATTTGTTTCAATTTTTTATGATTATGACTACGTCTGAATTTAAAACCGAAATAAATAGTCTGTATCGAAAGAATTGATAAAAATAAAATAGAATATGTAAGTTAGAAAACATCAACTCCTGTATTTTTTAGCTACATATTCAGAACAGCTAAATATAAATATAAAAAGAATCTCAGACATGTCCTAGTCTTCTCAATCTTTTTTAAATATAATTATCTTATAAATTATGTGTATTTTTAATATTTCCTCGTGTATTTATATTTTCCAACACATAGCGTCTATGTGTGACATCATCCATTGACACCACCTTTACCAATGAATACTGAATAGTTTCTTCGAAAAATATTTTGGTCCCATTATCTTTCTTCTCACTCCTTTCTCTTCCTTGTATTAAACATATTTTCTATGATTTTTCTTTTTTCTCTTTGCTAACTTACTTACTACTACATCTGATGTATTTAATGTCATCCACAGTGCACTAGGTATCAGAAATAATCTATTTGAATTTTGACAGGTTTTGAGCACATGGCCGACCGGGCATCGGGCCATGCATGTGATCCTCAGCTCGCAACCAATCAAAATTTGGTTTGGCATATGAATTATAAACCCTAGAATAGGTATAGTATGTGCTTGCTTCACTGAACTGGAGCCACTGATTCTACTTGATTGTAATTTGCAAACGGACATGGACATGGACATGGTTCACTACAACAATCCAGGCAACTTCCGTCGGCCAAATCTAATGGAAGTTAGTCCTTTCTCGACGGAAGAAAACAACTTCCGTCGGCAAAACGCTAACTTCCGTCGGCCTTTGGCCGACGGAAACGAGGCGACGGAAGTTGCTTGGATTGTTGTAGTCAAAAAGGTTCGTGCAGATTTCTGATGGAGGAAGACGAAAGCAATGTGCATGCTTGACACAGTCTCATCACATCTAAGATTGTTGTTTAGAATTGCATGTTTAGATCTAATTTAGCCCTCATAAATTTTTAATTTAGAGTGGCAAGTGGATTAAGAGTATTGAATAACTTTATATTATATAAATAAGCCTTAGATTTAACATATATTTATTATATAAGCTGTAGATTTTAACATGACTTTTGGAGGTAGAGCTATATACGTCAAATAGACTTCGAATGAAAGAAAACACCGTTTGCTACACAATCCCAGAGAACAACTCCACGGTTCCTTTTATTTTAATTGACAAATAATATTATGAATCGTTTATTTATTTTGATCTAATAACTAGGATTAAAAACGATGAACTAGATATCATCCTTGATTTTTTCAGACTTTTCAATTTATACGCTAACTTCCTAATTTTCTGCGTAGATTTTCTAATTTTTCGTGTTTACTTTCTAATTATTTGCCGGTCGCGTATTACTCCTTAAGGTAAATGATGTACCTAGTAATTTTAATTTATGTTATAAACAGTGATATTGTTGAGGTAAAAATATATGATAACAAAAGTTGTATAGTATATTTTATGAAACTCTAATATGATTTTCAGCCCAACTATTTTGGGCCAGGCCTGAATTTATTCAGCCCATTCAATAAATTGGCTGGACAGATTGGGTCGGCTCATTTCGGCCCATATATAATCTTGACGAATTTAAGCAGAATTTGTATCATATTTACACGCTCAATCAGATAAAACCTTACTAAATTTATACTATTTTTTTTTCAAAGTTCAGTATACTTACTTTGACCGATTTATAAAAAATGAACATCAAATATGTTTCGTTAAATCTACCATTAAATATGTTTTAATATTCTATTTATTTCATATTATAAACGTTTAAACTTGGTTTGAATCACATAAATATAATTTTAAAAAATCAAATGACTTATAATATGAAATATAAATCTGGTAGTAAGTTTTTTTCAGCATACAGTGAATGGAATTTTTTATTGAGTTTTATGCATCGATCAATTCAACATAGGATCTTACGCAGACGAAGAAAATATAAATAATTTAGGACCGGAGGTAATAATTATCTACTCTTGATTAATCTAACACCCATTTTTACCTTGGTTAACTTTGATTAGATCCTTTTTTACCACGCAGGCAGTACCAGTGAAGAACAATAATTAATCTAGCAATCGTCTCCCCACTTGATTGAAATTAATTAATCTTGACATCGCAATTTAAACCCGGAGATTATACATTTATACTATACCGTGTGATATCACTTGAGTACTTTTACTTCAAATTATAATTACTCCTCCAAAAAAAAGCACTCAATCACTGTACAGAAAAAAAAAAGGGGCCTCAGTTCTTCTGTGATCTGTCTCCTCCCTCCCTATGCTGCTGCAAATGGTGGAGACAGCAATGGTGATCAAGATGACGATGCTTTCGCCCCGTGCTGTTGCACCTCCCAGCTGTAGCTGTAGCTGTAGCTGTAGCTCTCCTCCTCCTCCTCGCCGTCGCAGCTGTCTCCGGCGGTCACCGACACGGTGAGCTGCAGGGGGCCCTGCGGCGAGCCGGACTGCGACGTGCTGTGTTCTGACGTGGTGTACTGCTGCTCCGGCGCCGCCTCCTGCTGGTCGCTGCCGTCGGATGACCGCCGCGTGTGCAGCCTGTATTTCTGCGGGAGAAATGTTTGAACATTAAACTAAATTCTGTGAAATTCTTTTATAAAATACTACTGTACGTTCCAAACCATTATGAACAAACTGAACAAACCTGCAGGTGGCTCTTGACTTCATCATTAGTGAGACCGTCAACATTCATCAGCTCCCTGATTTGCTTTGGAGTGGCGGCTGCACCAACACAGCAGTCGGAGGAGGAAAATTTCAGTATGAAAATGTTCAGAGCAATCATCATTTTGACATCACATTATCGTTGCAAGTATCTAAAAATCGTTTTTAATTATTATCTAAAAATTGCCATTGGAATAAAAAGAATTGGATGGAGAGGTTCTCACCTTGTGGGCCGCCGAGGCGCTGGAGGGCGGCGACGAACCGGCGGTGGAGCTCCGGCGACCAGCACCTCCTGGCCTTGCGTTGCACCGGCTGATGATGGCGCTGCGCTCCGGCGGCACCGGCGTCCGTGACGGCGCTGCTGGCGGCGCTCGGCGCCGCCGGACAGGGACAGGGGGCGTCGGGCGCCGCCGGGGAGGAGAGGGACAGGTCTGGCACCGGCAACGGCGTGACGGTGGCGGCGGCTTCTGCTTTCTCCGATGATTTTACGAACGTCGGAGAGGCGACCAGTGGCATGAACGCATTGGAGACCTGATGATTTGAAATTGACAGAAATAATTAAAGAAGGCAAACATATGCGAGATCGGTAACACAAGCTAGCTACGTCAATATTTTCTTGGGTGAAACTTATATCACAAAATAAAGTGTGTTTTTTGTGATTACTAAAGATGAGCAAAATATCATCTTTTTGTGGTTTCCGCGGTAATTTTTCTCCTGTTTGTATCAGCTACCGAAAAAATGTCCACTTTTTATTGAACAGAACCCAGCTGCAAATATTCCCATTTTTTCAGTAATATCACGCATAAGTTTACCATCTTTCTTGGAAAATTCACCTCAAATGTCCTGGCATTATTTTCTTTTCTGCCCTTCCAGAACAATCTGTCATAATTAAATATTTAACCTACTAGAAAAATAATTAAGAAAATACTACGAAGCCAAACCAAAAAAAAAAATCCAAACTTTTCCCATGTCTTCCCCTACCTTGCGAGCATGCTTCCTGGCGCCGCCGCCATTACTGTTGCTCGTGCTGGGGTGGCTCCCGCAGCTCCACAGCTGCGCCGAGCTCATCCAGCTCCTCTTGTCGTTGGAGTCCTCCTCTGCCGTCACGACTTCCTCCTTCCTCTTCGCCGCCGGCGGCGGCGGCGGCGACGCCGTCGCCGGGTGCCGCCGCCGCTGCTCCAGCTCGTCCTTGAGCCACTCGATCACTGCGTGCACCGAATCGAAGTAAACTCTCGTAAAAAAAACCAAAAAGCTACGACTTTTCACTCTCTCACGGAGCGATCGAGATCGAGAGCTCACCGTCAGCGACGAGGTGGACGCTGATGGGGAACTCACGGCGGAACACCTCCATCTTGGCCTTCTCGGCCTCGAGGATACGGATGCACTCCTCGAACCGCGCCGCCTTCTCCTCGCCGGCGGCGCCCGACCCGGCCGCCCTCGCCGCCAGCAGCCGCACGTCCAAGCTCAACAAGGCCTCCTCCTCCCTCGCCATCGACGACCCCATCATCCACACCGCCGGCGCCAGCCGCCCGTGGTCCAGATCCTGATCTCTCCAGAATTCCGGAGGAAGCTCGCAGGGGAAGGTGGCGTTGGTGGCGGTGGAAATGGTGCGGCTGGGTTTGCGTGTGCGTTTATACCGGAGGAGAAGAAGAAGGTTGTGTCCGGTTCAGACTTGAGATAGTCCGGAGGGTAGAATGGTAACTTACCTTAGAACAGCATACAAGTATAGAACAAACCATGAAAACTCTTACATGGAAAAAAAATCATAACTAAATTGTTATACGTGAATTCATATGTTCCAAATTAATCAGTCTAAAATCTTTTTTGAGATAGTTTTTTCACAGGTGGTAGCTACTACACATATAATCACCAACTTTGTGTGTGTTTGGTTGAGCTGTAGATTCTGAAAAAACTACTGAGCTATGAGAAGTAGAAAAGTTGAAAAACTGTTTGGTTGGAATAGTTGCGGACTTATATTTGGTAGTTCATGATGTTTAGTTACATTATTAATGTGTAATTTTACATGTAAATCATTCTAATCATGAAATTTTGTAATGTTTATATTAAAATTATATATTTCCAAATTACACTAAAATGATATATTTTACTAAAATTTAACTTTTTCAATTTTTACATGAACTGATATATTTTAATAGAACAGTAAATAATATTCATTCAAACTGTAAAATCTAGATTATACCAGCTTTTAAATTTGTACTACAAGAATTAGCAGTTTCTAAAAAAGCTGGGTGACCAAAAGAGTTGTTTAGTTGAGATTCTAGCTTCGGAGCCAAGAAATTGGTTCAAAAATCTGAACCAAATATACCCTAAATATTCTATCTAAATTTTATGTGAGAATCAGAGGCAGGGGCGGAATGGTAAATTGGCGGGGTGGGTTGGAGTCGGAGGAAAGATGGGATCAGAGGCGTTTCGTCGCGTAACAGCTTCGGATCCCCCTCTTTTACACCCCACCCCTCACAATTTTAATAATTCTATATTACTCCTTTTTTCATTTTCCACCTCAGATTGATGTTATATTGGACCGATAATAGTAGAAACCAAATGTGTTAATGTTGTTTTACTTGTCCGAAAGCATCTCATTCTTAAAAAAATGATAATTTAGTGGCGTTTAATTCTAGCTCTATCAACTAAGGATCTAGCGCGCTAGGAGCTGGAGATGACTTGTCAAATAGGCCCTAGCTAGGTAATTAATTAACTAGCTACCTCACGATGGATTTGATGAACTTTACTTTCCGTTGGACGATGACCGACAAAGTGTGTTGGACTTTTGTTTCGATCTACCTCACGTACGCATGCAGCTAGCACGCGCCCCATCGATCGATGCTTATCGGTAGGAAAGAGCATGTGCATGTCAACAACAACATATATATGCATCATATATATATATATATATATATATATATATATATATATATATATATATATATACACACACACACGGTAACACTGTTCTACACGACGTGTGTAGAATAACTATTCTACACCGACTACTTTCAGTAGTAGATTTTCTTAGTAGAATAACAATTGAGTACTACTTTTTTTCAGTAGTAGATTTCTCGGTATAATAGTTATGTCGTGGTGTAGGATAGCATTTGTATATATATATCCATTGCATGAGCTAGCTTAGCTTCACAATTTCACATCAAATTAGTGTCATAGGAAACACATCCTAATATTACTTCAGAACGAGGTTATATATACACACTGTATACATATAAATTATATTTACAATATCTAAAATATTATATTTCCAATTAATATATAAATATTTTATATTTAATAGACTATATGTTTTTAGTTTCGCTCTAGACAACCAAAATATCAACATCAACTTATATATATATATATATATCTTAATTATCCTGAAAACAATTTTCTTAGTTTTGAGACGCCAGAGAATAATTGTCATATATACTGTTTAATTTCTCTATCTGCAACTAAGTGAGATTAGTACACCTTATAGTAATTAGGGATATATAGATGGTATGATCTAATGATCCCATGTGAAAGTGAAAGTTCCCTTTTCTACTCTTTCCAACAAGTATATATAGCTAGCCAATAATGCAATAATAATGCAAGCATCTCAGAGACCTTTGTCAAATCTGAAAAGGATCTGTGTGCCTTGACATTGAAGTTACAATAACATAGTGCATGCACAAGAGTAATTACTTAATTGCTTTCTACTTAATCTCCCTAGGTACAAAAGCAAATTTTCCTTACCATGGAAATAAAAATGCATTTTTTTAATTTCACCAAAGTAACTAGGATTGTTTCCATCATCACATGACATGCATATATAACCGATCCGAAGATCGGTTACTACTGATGGAGATTGATATATAACTAGCTAGTTCGATTTTTACTGTTACTCTTCATAATTATGTGGCAAGTAGAAGTTAAGATTGGCTTTCCTCCACTTGTGGCATGCAGGGGGGTGTATGTTGGGTATGGTGGCAACCAGGTTAATTAGGGTTCCTGAGCTGATGAGCTGTGGAGGATTTATTATTGGCAACAACAAGAAGGGATAAGGATTCCATGTGTGAGTGGGCCATGGGAGAGAGATGGGTGAGATGAGATGAGATCTCCATGGGATTTTGCTGCCGCCATTGCTGAGAGGACACGGCAAGCTAAGGTGGAGATCGAGAGAGAATGAAAGAGAGGAGATTCGTCTCAACGTCGTCATGGTCTCCAAGCTAAGCTACATAGATTCTCATGGTCAGGTTTTGGGTTGGAAGGGGTCAAGAGGCTAGGAGGGCGTGAAGTGATGAACAATGATTTTTTTGCTTAATTCAATTAGTATTGAATTGTGTGGATATGTAGTCTAAAATCAAAATTAGGTAAAAAGGCATGGAATCACATTAGTTGATATCAGATGTTGAAAGTTGAAACTCCACAAACATATTTTCCCATTTGTGTACGTGCATGCATCATCGTATCCAGGATCCCTCACTATCAAAGAAAAGAACAAGACAGCACATTAACAGTGCTCCCCATTTATTATATTAGTAGCTAAATGCAAACCTAAATTAAGGAGCAGAAAATGTGAAAAAGAAGAGTGAATTTGGTGGGAGATGTATGCTACCATATATGCATCAATATAATATAATTTGGACACAAAAATTTCTTTCTTTTCTATCAAAGTTTTAGAGTATATGTATGGTATATTAATTCTACAACCGTAGAGTATATCAATTTTATCCATCGATTTAAAATGATAAATTAGTATTTTTTTATTGTTGACATTTTATGTATAATCGTCGTTAACGAATTTGTATCGAGACATCTCTTTCATGACCTCTCCTCTACATCGTCTCCCACTCCGGCACATCTATTATTGTATAAGAGCTCTGTTACGGTACACTCGTTACCTCTTAAGAGATAATACTTTAGATTAATTTGAACCATTAATTTTAATTAGGATTAAAAATAAACTAAAATTAAAATACTTAGTACCAACAAATAATTTAAAAGTATATGCTGAGAATTGGAAAGTTAGCACATAAAATTGAAAAGTTTACGTAGAAAAATCAAGGGTTGGTAATAGGTCACTATTTTTAATCCTAACCATTAGATCAAAATAAATGAACGGTTCAAAATAGTTCTGGTGAACCGTAAAATTTGACGTGTATAAATTTACAATTTTATCATTCCATATCACTCATTTTGAGATGATTTTTTCTTTCCAGTTTATACTACTACTAACTAAGATAAAAAGTAAAAATATTTATTTTAACCCTTAGATAAGAGAAAAAACAATGCTTTGATTCAGTAAAATTTCTAAAATTTTAACAGTTTTTCTGCGCGCGCATGGCTTTTGGATGGTCTCTCCAAAGGACAAACCAAGGATAAAAAACAAAGTTAATTAATTTTAATTTTAAATTTTGTTTTGACACATGCATGCATGATTGGCTCTAGATCCGTGGAGATTCCTGCATGGCTTTGGACACAAGCATGGAATATTGATCGGATTCTCTTCTCACCATTTGATTCTTTAATTCGCTGCGAGTTCCAACACACACTTTGTCGTAGCACCGCATCTCTAAGCTAGCTAGCATGCATGCAGCTCGATCTCCATCCGAATATATACTGAAATACATTTGAAACATGGTCTATTTTTCTTCCAGTTTTACTGAAATTTAGATCTGTACACGCACCTTGCTTTATGTAATTTGCGGCAATTTGGTGCTGCTGTGAGAGATTTTCAAGGTTGAGTGAGCTCAGGATTGCATAGCGCCACAAGAGAAGATCGATGCTTATATATGGGCTCCTTTTTTTTAATTAGCACAGAGGGAATTATTAATTCTCGATGGCGAACAATTTGTGAATTAAATCAAACACGCAGAAACTTAACTGACGATATGATTTTGCACGTGTATATATATATGTTAGAAAAGATGATCGGAGATGTTATTGTAGCTAGCTACTGTCTAGCTTGTTGATCTCGATACTGTACGTACACAATACTATATATCACATGTACGTACTAGGTTATCACTGCAAGACGTCTTGCAGCTATCGAGATCCTTATCGTATCTCCAGGCCAATTGCGCATATGGTTTTATGCACATGCCACTAGCTAGCAAGCAAGCAATGTAGATATATATGATCCCCTCAACTTCAGTTCATGCTTCTGTTTTTCAATGTGCTGATCGATCGATCAGTTCAAATCAGAAACATTGATGACTTTTGCCTGCACATGCATGCATCTGGGTTGATCAGGTTGAAAAACAGCTGGAAGAATAAATTAGTTGGTGAATACTTGCATTATATTGATATGTAATAATGTAAATCCATTTTTTCTGCGCTAGGGTTTTCTAGCGCCGGCCATTGATTGACCTTCTTTGGAACGAAGGAAATTCGGGGGATTTTTAAGACCAATCTAACTAGTTCCTATAAAAAACTTGTAAAATTGCTCCCCAGCTTGTACTAGTTGCACTGACAGTGTTGGTAACAACTTAACGGCAGTTTTGAGATATGAACTAATTAGATTAACAAACTTATGTAAATATCACACTTTTGTCACTGCTAATTAAGTAGTGCTAGAGGCATTCAGTTAATGCCAATGACTATGGTCCAAAGAGAAGCATTCAAAGTCCAAGTAGCACATTTGTAAGTTGATAATTAAAAAGCTGGACCGGCCGGCCATGGATTGGATTATATTGATTGTCCAGTTGCCCCTGCTAGGGTTCCAAGAGCCACAGTCTGACTTGGTTGCAACCTTCACATGAGGAACATCAACACAAAGAAAGAGAAAGAGAAAGAGAAAGAGAGTAGAAAAACAACCAAGATCTATCAGTTTGAAAGGCAGGCAGAAGAATCTCTGTGAGATCACTCCAAAGATTTGCACAACTTGTCTTCTTTCTAGTTTCTTCCCTGTCTATCTATCTCTGTGTGCTTCTGCATTGCATTATGCAAAAGATTAGTGTCTTATCTTATCTTATCCTGTGTTTAACCATTGACTTGTTATTTGGAGTTGAGGTGAGGTGAGATCAAATCCTGACCAGCTGTTCCTTTTGGTTGGGCCATGAGAGCTTGGAGAGAGATGCCATTGCCAACCATATTCATTCTACTTTTGTGTGAATGTGTTGCCATGGGCATCTTCTCAAGATTCTCACAAGATGGTGACAGGGCACAGCAAGATGACTCATCAGTCATTACTAATCAATTGAAGGTGGTGGTGTGCTTAATTTCATCTCATGTCCTAGCTTTTTGTTAACATATTGGCATGCAAAGTCTTAAAGAAAGAATGGATTCAAACCATTAGAACTAACTGCTGCACAAAAAGCAAAGCTTTGTAGCAGTTGCAGTTGCACCAGACCGAATTTCTCCTCCCCAAACTTTAAGCTGAGAATTCAGATCACGATTTCAGGTTAATCATATCACTACACACATGTCAACTAACGATCACATTTTTTTTTCATGGAGCATCGAGGTTACCAGACCAACCTATTATCATCAACCTCTTGGAAAAATCCGCATAAATTTGGTGAAATTCACTGATCATATGCAGGTAGCAATAATGCTGATCTGAAGAAAGAACAATCAAGAGGCAGGTGGGCTGCAGCTGCACTAAGAGCATCTCCATTGTAATTGCTATCCAACTTGCTATTCTTAAAAATAGCAAGAATTGTCAAAAAGTTGTCTCCATTGTACTTGCTATTTGACTTGCTATTTTAGGGGGCTTGCTATTTCTCTCACCAAACTTGCTACATGGAGCAAGTTTGGTGAGAAAAATAGCAAGTTTTCTAAAATAGCAAGTCAAATAGCAAGTACAATGGAGTGAGTAGCAATATAGCAAGCCAATTGAAATAGGGAGACTTGCTATTGCTATGAATAGCAAGTCAAAAATAGCAATTACAATGGAGATGCTCTAACCAAATTCATATATAAACCAAAAGCAGTAGCAGATTAGTACACAGTATCCAAGAAGATTCTCTTGGACTAATGCAGTTGCAGGGTGCAATTTTGTATTTTTGCCCTAAAAATGGAGGAGGCAGAGAAGGAGAGATAGAGAGCCTCTCCCTGGAACGCTGACGTGGCAGCCCTGTCAGTGACACAGCATCGAGGGGCCCACCTCTTTGGCAGAGAGGGGATGTGTACACGTCAGCGTCTCTGGAAATTACACTGAAAGGTGAGGGTGAGATGCTGAATCTCTGCTGTTGTCTGAGACCATAAGAAAAAACTGGATTTTTTTTTCAACTGAGACCTAATTCACTGGCTAGTTCTTGGACTTCCTCCCTGATTCTTGTCTGAACATATACGTTTTATCTAATTATGCAGGAATAATATGGTTTTGGCAAAAAAATATTTTCTTTGCATGTTATTTACTTAATTACCACGGGATTGGTATGCCAGATTTGATTGTTATGACATGTCAACCGTTAGAGCAGGTGGCAAAGAGTGACAAATAAAGCCCTCGATACTCTTTCTTTTTTCAATGTATGCATCTTAACTATACCAAAAGTGTTCTTAGTTTAACTATATCTTATCAATGTAATTACGTAAATTCAATAAAAGCTTCTATTATGTAAGGAAATTTTGCATATATACTAATGCAACATCTTATCAGTGGTACAGGAAAAACACAGCTACGAGCAGGACAAGTAGAAAAGGGAAAGAAATTCTCGCTGATCTGATGCGCGCTTTCTTTATAATCTTTCTTGTGTGGTTGAATTGCAGAGAATATTCCGGTCACCAAGGTTGATGGTGGTGGTGGTGCACACAGTGACAGTGACCAGATGAACCATGCCTTTGTTCCTAATCTGTTCCACCGTATTTTCCCGTCTACTTTCTGTGGATCTCGACTTTAGGGGCACTGGCCTTTTCAGATTCAGAATTCAGAAACTGTGTGGGTTGATCAGCTGTGGTGGTTGTATCTGAATTCCGGAGAAGAATCTCTTGCTGCTGTAAACGCATCCAGGATCGTGTTAAACAAGCAAAGCAGCAACCTTTTCTTCTTCTTCTGAAGAGTAGTGTCGTTGTTCACAGTTCAGACAATGTTGTGAAGAACATCACAGATGGATTACGAGTTATGAAATCTCTCCATCTATCTCTGTCTGTCTCTGGAGCAGCATTAATTATGCTCGAACAAAGAGGGAAGATGGAAGATGATCCGATCCGGTGAGATCTCCACCGGATGGCATTGGTGAACGGTGGTGCACCCATCCTCATCCACATTTGATTAGCCACACTTTTTTGGTATCCAAAATCCTTTTTTTTGTTTTCAGAGGGGAAGAAAAGAAAACACGAAATATATTGTCAACAAAGGTACTGACTGATCTGATCGTCTGGAGGCAGATGATATCTACAAGGAATATGATGTAGACACTGCAATGTGGTTTTAGATTACTGTATTTTCGTAATGACAAAGAGAAGTTAGATCTGTTTTTTGTTCTGATTTTGCAGTCATCAGTTCTTCGTTCATAGCCAAGATGAATGATTTGCGAGTAACCCTTTGATATGTAATGCATTAGCTCAATCACTAATAATGTGTCCTTTGGATGATGCATGGGTGGAACTGCAGTAATGTAACACCCTAAAAATTTCAAACAAGATATTTGTGAAAACAAAATTCAAAACTGAATTTGAATTCAAAAATTAGTTTAAAGGCTGAAAGGCTTAGCAATTTAAAACCTTGAGTTAAAACTTAGAATTTTGAACTTCATAAATTTTATTGGATTCCTTAAGTCCAGTTTTATTTTACAAAATTATTCTGAAATTTTTGGAGATTCAAAACCATATTTCAAAATTCAAAACTCATTTCAGAATTAAATTTATTCGAAAGGAATTACCTCGATTCTCCCCAGCCGGCCCAACCCAACCCGTCTCCCCGCCTCTTTCTCGCTGGCGTGTGGGGCCCGCCTGTCGGTGCCCTCGCCCGAGCGCTTGTGCCAGCCTGCTCCCGCTGACGCCTTGGCCCCGTCTGTCAATCACCTCCAACCCAACCGTTTTCTCTATTTTCTCCCACGTGTCACCACCACCGTAACCGCCTCCCCCGCTTCTGCCGGCGCCCTCCTGCGCGTTCTAGAAGCCCTACGCCACCGCCCCATCCCAGGCTATAAAGAGCGACGCGTCCGCCCTCGCAACTGTTTTCCGCAATTGCGCAACGCCCTCGCTGAATTCCGTCGTAGCGCAATTCTACTCCGCCACCCTGCTTCCGTCTCCAGCCACGATTCCCCGCCGCCGGTGACCGCCGCAACCCTCCTCGTCCACCTCTCCGGGTTCCCCATCGACCGTCCGTGCTCGGCACCGTCTCAGTTCGAGTCCTCGGCCTCCGGAAGCCCGTCCCCGCCATCATACCGAGAAGCTCCGTCTGTTGCCACGTGCGTGCCCAGATCCCTTTGACCCTGGGTTGACCATTATCGGCCGATCGTGGCCGTTAATGCCAACTTAAGGGATCAGGTCGATCTGAGTCGTCGGATGCGTACCCGTTCGCACGTTATAATCTGAGCCATTCATTTTATTTTAAAATCCCACGTCGATCTGAAGCGTCCATCGCGTACCCCTTTGCGCCTTTTAATCTGGACCGTCTGTAGCCACTTAAACCCTCCACCTGGACCGCAGCCGCCGGATCACGATCGTACGCCCCTGGTTGATCCGGTCCACGCGCACAGTGCCAGGCTCACGGTGGACTCAGTCTGTTGTGGATCAGGGGCTGTTTTAATTTTAAAATTAATTCCAAAAATGGTTTAAAAATTTAGAAATTCATTACTTTTGCATTTTAACTCCAAATTTGTCCATTCAAATTTCAGAATGTTCATAAAATTATTCTCTACACATTGGTTCACTTTAATTGACTGTTTGTAATATTTATTGTACTGTTTTAATTTATTACTCCTCAATTTATGTGCTAATTAGAGGTTGACGCCGTCGAAGACCAAAGTTTACCACTTGAAGATCAATACCAGTATTTTGAGGAGCAAGGCAAGTCACAAACCCCTGCTTGACATGATTGATCCCATGTTTTCAAATATTAATGCTATAACACATAGGTATTAATTGTATGTTAGATGAACATAGAAATTTACAGTTATTGCTAGCTTACTTTCTATTGTGCAAACCCAAGCTATGCTTTGTGCTATCTTTTCCTTGTCGCCTTGTCAAGTTTAATAGTTAATGCTCTAAGTAATAGAACGTTTATATTGCCTCGCTTACAATAATTACAATAATATTAGCTTGGACTCTGAACTCTTTGTCATATATCTCAACTTATTGTTATTCAGAGAAGAACTAAAGATTTGGAAGATGGTGAAGTCATAAGCATGGTGGGTTCTGGGTGCAAGCTAGGATATTGGTGGTCGCACCAGGAGCACTATAAGGACCGGTCTATGGGATCTGTTGCGAAGCAAACTCGTACTAACCACAAGTCGAATGGGTAAGACCTAATCTAGAGTATGGTTCATTTTAACGTGATGCACCAAGCGGAGGAGACAAGTTCATCAGTTAGGAGTTTCCCTTGGGATGACTTATACTGACGAGGCACAAATGTGGGTCTACGTCTACTAATCGAGATCAACCTATGTCTTTTGGGTGTGATTCCAGTGGAGCGTCGACGAAACCTAGTGTGATTGTCTTCTCGTTGAACCGACCCATATGAAAGGTTTTGGCATGAGTTCCTTCGGGGTGACGTGGTGTCATATCGACACACTTTGGTGTGCGGGAATGAGTGCTTTGTGGGTAAAGTTGTACACCTTTGATCAGATTATAACCTTTTCGAAAAGTCGTGCCCACGGTTATGGGCAGCCATGTGATGTTCCCCGTAGTTAGATGTTTAATGCAAGTTTGAATGTTAAGTTATGAATGAGATGGTTTGAATTATGTGAGTTGGCACGAGTACACAACTCGAGGTAGAGGAAGTCTACTTATTTACATTCATGTTTAGAAATTGACATCACAACATGTTTAATCTTTACAAATATACTTTTATGCAAAACAAGCCTAGAGTATGCTCTTTTGTTATTAAATCTTCATTATATGCATATCCGTGGCTTGTTGAGTATGTTCAAGATGTTCGTCAAGACGTTTTTATTTCTTTAGTTGTTTCTGTAATAATTATAGCCTATGAGTTATACTTTGTTTTCGTATTATGCGTTGTCTGGCAATGAATATCTTGTAAGATTTGACTTTTATTTGAGATTCAATAAAGCCGGAATCGTGAGATTTTAGGCCGTTACAAGTAACCTAATAAGATCCTAATAATTTCAAAAAGACAATTCAGGTATGCTTGCCGAGAAGAGAGGATCCAAGAGTCATTCATTATTGTCACGGGACAACAATGACTTTTTGGTTGGCTAAGCATATTTCTCTAATTCGACAACGGTTTAGTGATCTTAGAGTATCTCCAAGAGATATCCTAAATTTTATTCTCTAAATCACATATAGAGATCATCCTAAACTACATCTCTTCCTAAAAATTTATCAATCTATAACAGTTTCCTATAATCTCGATCCATATTTTTAAATCCTAAAAATATGGTCTATAATATATAATAATTTTGTATTTATACATTCAAATATGTGTATCGTCCAACCTATAACAACGTGTAATGGAGAAAACAATATGCATGTAAGAGAAAAAATATGTATAAATGATAACAGAGACTTGCTAAATTAGATGGTGATTTAGGGAATGAATTAGAAAAAAGACTCATTTAGGGGGACTTTCGGAGCTTCATTTTTCATCAAAATACCTAAATTCAAATGCTTTTGGTGTCTTACTAAAATTCTAAAATCCTAAATGACAAGTTTGTGGTGACATCGCTGACATGAAATGCTCGATCCGCCCCTACGTACTCGCAGACCATTCATCTTTGCAGCGCGACGCGAGAGTTACAATTATGCAGAGGAATCGCCTTGCCTGAGATAAAAATAACCACACATGGTTCATGAAGAACATCCCAGAAACCAATATGAGGCGCCTGACCAGCTGATCCACAGTATGACAGAGATCATGCAGAGATACCGGCAGAGTCAACAAAACCAGCAGTCGGTACGCGTGGAATCAAAATCAACCAGGCCTTGACGACGACGACGACGACATGGACTCTGACCTTGATCTTGACACCGGGAGCAGTGGAGATTCTGTATGCCATGTAATCATGTGAACATTTGGACTGAAACTGTACTATGAAGTATGAATCAGTAGGTACAGCTCCAGAAGAGATTTGTGTTCAGGTTACTTCGGTGCAGGCTCGGCTCATGTTAGAGGCTGAATTCTTTTGCTCTACATAATTTGATGGACTTTATATTTGTTTTCCATATGTATGGATGAAATGTAATCCCTGTTCCCAGTTACCATATACTGACTGGGGTTGGAGTAAAAATGTAAAATCCACTCAACTCTGAGGCAAAAGTTGACACCGTGCAAGACTGTTTCTTGTCAACAATGAGAACCATTGCTTGGTATAAACAGATAGACAGAAAAGATGCATTGCTTGTTGTACTGTGTATGTGCATGTAAATATGCTAGAAATTCTCTATCACTTGTATGGTTCAGTTTTCTGTGTGCATTTCAACTTTGGAACCAGCGTTTCAACAAGCTTTGGCTGTTGCTCGAGAGTCAATTGCATCAACACTGAACATGTCAAAAATTGCACAGTGGATTGATTTTCCATCCTGTATTACACAGGCAAACATATACACATAAACTGTACATGGTGAGTTTGGAGCCGAAAGCATCCGGGATATCAATCTACCAGCCAATCCAGGTCATAACACTCTTCTGCTACCTGTACTCGGAGGTCTGGGATGACCTGCTCAGCTTCCCTCCATAGCAATGCAGTCTCCTCATCACACACGACGTGTCCGAGGGACTTCAGTGATGAGGACGACCTTGGAAGGCTCCTTAGCCGTGAGCATTCTCGCATGTCAATCTTCTCCAGGTTTGTCAAGTGACCAAGCTCCTCTGGAAGGTCTGTCAGGTTAATGCACTGAGATATGTCAAGGTATTTCAGCCTTTTCAGGCTGCATACCGAAGGCGGGAGCCTCCATAACACTGGACAAGCATACACCCGAAGGATGCTCAAGCAGTGCAACTTGCCCAACTCATGTGGAAGCTCTGTGAGATCATGGCAGTTCGAGATGGAGATGTTCTCCAGTGAACTAATTTCACATATACTAGATGGTAACTCCTTTAAATCTATGCAATGGTTAATGGTGAGGTTGGACAGACGTGGGAATGTCATCGAGAGATCCATCTTCGATCCTCTTAGACTGTTCTTAAGCTCACAAAGGACAAGGGAGATCTTGCGTAGGTTTTTCAGCGGAATTGTGGTTTTTGGCAGTGGTGGGAGTGTAATCTTCTCAAGCCAGAGGCTCCTCAGGTCATTCAGGGTGGTGAAGGCAGATAGATTATCAAGGGTTGCGCTGGCGGTGCCATAGTTGATCAGCACTAAGGCTTTCAAATTCTGCATGGTTGCAATGAATGGTGGGAGGTAGTATACACTTGATGCAAAGTTGAGGATAAGTACTTCTGCCTTGGAGAAGCTCATCTGGAACCAGTCAGATTCTTTCATCTCACCTGAAGATTGAAATCAGTTGGTTAGATCATTTTGCTAGAGAGAGAGAGAGAGAGAGAGAGAGAGAGAAACGCATAATAATAATAACAACAATAATTAATAGCATTAAAAAATTTTAAATAACAGAAATATTTCAGAAGGTCGTATAATACTGATGAAAAATAGAGCTTTATGAATATTTTTGTACGATTAAGCATCAATACAGTACGCACAGGAAGTGTTTCATGAAAAAGTACACAAATTCAATAGCATTTTTTCCTCGTTGCTAGAAAAAACACCTAGAAGAGAACAGTTAGTGACCAATGGATCACCTGTATGAATGGAAACTATCTGAGCTTCAAATGGAGTGTCCTTATTCCTCTGCCAATCCCTTGGTAGTGATTCTTCTCTTCTTGGCATCACCAGTCGTTTCCGATTGTTCAGAGCATCACGGCCACTCATGTGAAGCGCTAGATCCCTCAAGACATCATGTTGCGTCACTGAGAAGTCATGGTAGCTGCTGTACAAATCACCTGCTTTATTCCTGCACAATAGAGTGAGTAACTAAATGTCAAATGCATCCTTTCATGGTACCTCGATTCATAAATGCTTTGAAAGAATATACGGGGCAGCATACATACTGTGCATCATTAACTAGGGTGAGAAGGTTCTTGTTTGATAGCTCAACTAAGATGGCAAAGGCATCTGGCTCATCAATATCATGAATCTCCATCCATATGTTGATCAACACATCTAGAGGGATCTTCTTATCCTCTGGAAAGCAACCCAGGTCAAGGAAACATTCTCTAACCTTTCCTGACAGGCACTCAATGCTTGCAGCCATTCTCTCCAGGAGTTTGGTCTCATGAGAGTCAGATATAGCCTCTCCTCGAGACAAGCGGTTCTTTGCGCTCAACCATATCTTAGGTGGCTGGTCACGCAGTGATGCACCGATAACCTTCAGGGCCAAAGGAAGCCCTCTGCACTCCGCCACAACCTGCCTTACCAATTTCTTGTCAGCAGTCTGCGGAACGGACTCCTGATCAAAGGCAGAACGGCAGAAGACAGAAAAAGCCGCCTCCTCATCGAGCAACTCCATTTCATATGTCCGGGTGACCAATGATGGGAACTTGAACCTTGATACAACAAGAGTCTTGCATCCAGGGAATTTGAAGATGAGCTCCTCGAGCTGTGAGAGAGACCACACATCATCGAGGATAACAAGGACGGGTCCTCGGTCCCTTGGCCCTAACTTGAGTTGCCATTCTGGGATCTGGTTGTATGCACCAAGCACAATGTTCCCGCTAATCTGCTCCCACAGCTTCATCTTGATAGCGTCCAAATTTGCAGATTGTGAGACTGTCTCAAAGAAGACTTTATCACTGAAGTAGGCTGAAGAAAGAAAACAAACCATGTCAACACCATGAAGAAGAAATCATCCAAAGTTTTGAGAGAAATTAGGAAAGAATCATACACAAAAACAACTGTCTTGTGAACAGATCTTGACGACAATTAAAGATATTAACACAAAATCGAAGGGAAGTTGCTCATGTCAATTAGGACAAAAGTATCAGAGGACTTTTAATGTTATCTTGATTAAAAATGGCACCATGAACACAACCTGCTGTGTTGAGATGTATGAGTGCTTTACCACCATGGCACCATACTAATTCTAACTCCCTTTGCACTTACAGATCATCACACCAGGTTTGTATTTATACCATGCCATATGAAAAATGAAAGCAATTAAGCAAAGTACATTACTTTGATCTGAATTTAGGTGAGAACGTGCTAGTATTCATGTGATAGGGATTACCATGTCATGATTTAAGGCAAAAGTGCCATGGCCATGAACAGAAAATAAAAAAGTTACTCAATTGGACTGAATTTTCCAGGTATGCGCTGAAGTTAGGCAGTGAGGCGTAGTTGTGTGCTCCATCAGCAATCTAATCCCATTACGATCCTACACCTTGCACTAAGTTGGTCAAAGCCCCAATTTTGACCATACAAGTGGTGAAGAACAAAACGGTATCAACCTCAACTTTACCCAATTATACGAGAAATACTCAAATGAACCATCAAAGATGCTCCAATTTGCAAGTTTTACACCAAGCCGCCGCAATAATTGAAGCAAAGACGGAATTTTTTTGACATGGAAGATCGAATAATTATGCAAAAGTTGCAATCTTTGGACAAAAGATCCTCAAACGGATGCTGCAAAGAATCGTAAGAGGCAAGATGGTTAGAGTTTGATCCGTGTTCTTCTTACCTCGGACCTTGTGATCCTTGAAGATCTCCATGGCGAGCGTGGTCTTGCCGCTGCCGCCCATGCCACAGATGCCGACCGCCTCCCAGCCGCCGCCGCCGCCGCCGCTCATGACCATCTCCTTCACCTTCTCCTTGCCCACCTTGACGCCGCTGCCGACCACCCCGTCGTCCTCTTCCTCCGGGAACTCCACCTCCATCCCCATCGCCATGGCTTTGGTTGGCGCTTCCATCCCTATGACCATGGCTTTGGGCGGCGCTTCCATCCCGATAGCCATGGCCTTGGGAGGCGGTGGTAGCGCGAAGGGGACGGACATGGCCGGCGGCAGGGGCGTCTGCGCAGAGGCAGTAGCGGCTTCGACCTCCTCGACGCGTCGCTCGAGTCGGCCTATCCGCGCGTCTGCCTCGTCGCGGAGGCGGCGCACGTCGTCGAGCACTTGCGCCGGTGCGTGGCGCGACAGCCAGCGCGCGATCCCTTGGTCGGCCGCCTCCATCCTCCGCGCCAGCTGCGCGGTGCGGTACACGTTCCAGCGCGGCGCAGCGGCGGCGCGGCGCACCAAGTCGAGCGCCTCCCTGAGCTGTGCCGCGAGCTCCGCCAGCTCCCCGGCGCTCCGGTGACCCCCCGGGTGGTGGTGGTGGTGGTTGTGCTGCTGCTGCTGCACGAGCGGGAGCAGGGGCTCCACGTTCCGCCGCAGCCGCTCCGCCGTCGACCGGCAGAAGAAGGTCCCCCTCACCGCCCGCAGCAGCTCCTTCACCGCCTCCAAGGCGAGCTCCTCAAACAGCTTCTCCATGGTCACTTGTTGGATCTTGCCGCTTAATCTCTCCCTCTCTCCCTCGTCTTCTTGCTTCCGTCTGGTGCGTGCGTGGCTCAGCCGGGCAAGTGGGTGGTCGTCATCGCCATGGAAGAGGATGAGGACTGAGGAGTAGGGGGCGGTCGCGGAGACGAAGGAAGAATAATTATAGGAGACGGCAAGTGTGGGAAACGGCGGTTTGGGGGGAGTCAACCGCCGCGGGGAGGTGTCGCCGGTAACTCGTGTCACTCACCCCGCCAGCTACCGTGTGTGCTCGTCTTCACCGCCACCAACCACATTTCATCTCATCAGCCTCACTACTCCCCTTAACAAGTAGTAGTAGACCTCACTACCTGACCTGAAAATAGTTGTCACGCATCTTGCTCGGAAGCTGATTTGCATTCTCTTCCATCATCAAACTCCCACACTATAGTTATGTTTGGGGGAGATTTTGAATAACTCTTTCAAATAATTCATCTTTTAGAATTTAAAGCTCTTCTTCAAACAATTTCTCTAGATACTCACCAGTCACTTCTCTACGAAACTCCACAAACAACTCGTTTATATTTGTATCGTGAGATGCGGTTTCTAAAAAATCCAAGAAGAATAAGACGATACCAATCTTGTCCCAGGAAAAGGAGGTGATCCTAGCCGGTGTGGCTGTCAGGCCACTGTCACTGTTGCAGTGTTGCTTCTGCTTGTCAGATGAGAAGATAAATTAGGCTCTACATGCATGCAAGGTCAAGCAGTCTGGGACTTTCTTGTGTCAAACTATGTACAGTACTTGCATTGATGAGCTATTAAATGAGCATCAACAAACTTGCTATAGGATTTGGCCAAGAAATCCAACGCTGCTGCCTCTTCAATTATTGTTCTGCGAGATGTGCAAAGATGAGTCACTGTCCTTTTCTTTGTAAATTCATTCAGCATTTCTCTCTTGATGTTGCTGTTCTGGATACAAACCAAGCACAGATGTAGTAAAAGGAGAGGAGTGCATCACTTAACTATTCATATTCTGTTTAGGTGTCTGTAGTATGATTAATAGGAGATATTAAACATCTTATTTCATTTGGTAGTGCCAAATTAGGATCAACTGAAATTTAAAGCCACACATGTAGATCGAGATTTTTTAATAATATATTTTTTAAAAAAATCAAATTTGTATGTCTTTTTGAAAAATTTGCAAAAGTAGCATGCGGTCGGCACTTGAAATGTCGAATGAATGCCACGTCAACTCCAGTCGTCACTTCAAGTGCCGACTGGTGCTACGTCAGCTCTAGTCGGTACTTCAAGTGCCGATTGGAGCTGACGTGATAGAATCTAATAGGGAGCAGCATCAGTACCGACTGGAGCTGACGTGGCACCAATCGACACTTTAAGTGCCGACCACATGCTATTTTTGTAAATTTTTCAAACAGATGTACATATTTGAATTTTTTTTAAAAAAATATTATTTAAAAAAATATTTGTGTAGATCGAAGCCTTGCCGATCGACTCTGCGAAGAACGGAGCTCAAGGACCTTCCATGATTGATGATGCTAACAAAATCGACAACAAGTCAGCTGGATGGACCAGCATTCTTCTTCTAAGTGTTGTGTGTGTTTTTCTAGGTGAGAACAAGCTTCATTTTTTATATGTTGCAAGGGCGTCTAGTGATTTGGACTTGCTGAAGGGTTTTAATTCGCAAGATATGCATTTTTCTTAAATATAAGTATCTATAGCATTCAAAATTTATAGATTTATACCAAAATATAAACATTTCTAGGACATGAACCCTAGCTCTTATTCATTCAATTTTTCTAGGACATGGACTCGTTCAACATACGGCTAGGTGGAGCCCGGTTGCATTGTCAACCATAAGATCGAATATGCTGCGGCATCCATCCATCCAAGCTAGTGTCCCTTTCACAATTTGTTTTTTTCTCTAATTAAAATTGGCAGCTTATATATAATTCCTTAATTTCGATCCCGTATAACGAAGCCGGTCAAAGTTGTGGACCGGAGAATAACAAGGAGGCATCGATCAATTGTATGAACTCTAAGCATATATACATATATATGCTACTTTCTCTATATATCTCCCCTAAAGTTCATGTTTATCAAATCTTAGACGACATATTAGTACTGTGTAGTATAAACAATTCAAATATCTCTTAGCAATTATGTTAGCTCGAATTTTCAGATGAGCTAGCTAATTGAGTGGTTGACACTTGGCTAATCATATCGGAGCCTATTAATTGCACACTAATAACAAGAATAATTGAGGAATTAATGGACAACATGTTTTTTGACTGATCAAAACGACTGCAGCCATTGCATGAACTGAACCAGCACCATATATGATTTCTAGCGTCAGTTTGTTTGTAGTTTTCATTTTTTACACCACATACACTTCCTCTCTAGCTATTTCATATTATAATTCATTACAAGGGTATGACACGGCAGTAAACACGAAAACGACTCGTGTCATCTGCATTTACCAGGGAATATATGTGACGCGGCAGCAGCAGCAGATGGCAATTGCGATTCGGATTCTCTCTTAACTGATATTAACCCAATGTCTTTTTTTTTCTTAGACAGATAAATGATTTTTGGTTTCTTCGATTAATGACTAATGGGTCGGAGGTGTAAATGTAATAATGTCCAAGATATGTAGACTAGCAATGGAAGCTGGTTTTTAATAAGCTAATTGAGTGGGTGATACTTGGTTAATCGGAGCTCGATCGTTAATGAAAATATGGGTGTGTTTGGGGTGCTTTTGGCGGGCTCCAGCTCCAGTTTTTTTTTATCGTGAAGCTGGAACTAAACCAAACACTTTTCTTGATAAATAAATTTCATTGAGAATATTCCAGAAAAATAAACGAGAGTAGTGGAGTAGGGTCTAACCAACTTCAAGTGCTTCACTCTAACTTCAGTGTGGATTTCAGAATCCGGAGCCTACCAAACATGCCTTTGGTAGGACTCCAGTTTCTTTATTCTGTGGAGATGGAGTCAAGCTAAATATTTTTCATGAGGAGTGAATCCTATTAAGAACAATTCAAAAAAATAAACTAGAGTGGTGGAGCAGGATTTAGCCAGCTTTAAATGTTTCACTCCAGGTTCAGTATAGATTTCAAGATCCAGAACTCTATCAAATAGGCCATATATATACAACGACGATGCCACAAGTGTTGAGAACACTCCAGAAAAATGAACTAGAGTGATGAAACATGATCTAGTTAGCTTCAAGTGTTCTACTCTAGCTTTAATATGAATTTTATAATCCGGAACTCTACCAAACATGCCTATATATACAACGACGACGCGCGCCACAGATATGTAACTCAGCGGTGTGTTTAAACTGAGGTAGATAACATGGCAATGGCTAGAGATCAGTGGACACACATAAGCGGGCATATATTACGATTATTAGCAAGAACTAATTTCAAAGCAGATAACTGAACCCTGAAAGCCTCTGATCTAAACTTTGACCATGAAAATTGAACATAAAACCCTCGTGCTGGATCTAGCTAGTAGCAGAGTTAGTTGGGCCAAATAGTACATGACATGCATATGCTCATTACTCAACCCTACATATGATAGATCTAGGAAACTCTTTGACATGATATGTGCTGTCTATCATGCATATCAGTACGTGCTGAAAAAAAGCATATGGTTCATTGTATCTGATCTTAGCTATTACTTAATTATTCTGCATGCACAAGAGACTACAGGACACACGCATTTTTTGCTAGATTATGAAAAACAATTATAGCTAGCTAGGTCATGAGGATATATATATAGATGCCATGCAGGAGCCATATGTAGTTTAAAAAACCGGAGCTAACCGGTGGTTAAATTATAAAAATCAGAAGAACGACCGGTCCAATTTTACTCAAATATAGGACATGCACGCAATTGAAATGGTAAAAAATAGGCGAACCGATTGTTTTTTTAACGAGTGCCGGTTTTAAAGCACATGCCAGTACTTCAATAATATAATATTAGCACATAAAATACCTTTCATTTGGTATTTTTACTGTATATATATTTGAGGGTAATAAGATAATGGTAGATACATCCATGGATATGATGTTTTATATATAGTTTTATATATCACATATATTTTATATATTTTCAATCAACTGTATATATCGTTTATATATTAAAATAATATAAAAAACTAGCAGTAGAACCGCATGCGTGCATCAATTAGATAAAGAAGCTCATATCATGCATGCGATCAGCAAGTGGTCTGGAGGAGGAGAGGCCTAATCTGTCAAGCAACATCTAGCTAGCTAGCTTAGAACTTAGAAGCTCACGTGTTGAACTAATTCTTGAAATAAATTAAAAGAATGAAGAAGAGACGATGAGGCTGAACTGTCACTGGTCACTACCATCCAATTGATTCTTGGAAAGGGCATGCATCAACCACACCAACTTTTTTTCGCTAGCTCCAAGTAAGCTCATCAACAGTTGTAATATAAATTCAGAATATAATTCTGATCGATTGAAGGCTAGCTATCATGGTAGCATATAGCACTCTATTGTAATTTGTACACAAGCAAGAGCTAGCGTATGTACGTCCTAGCTCCTCATCTCTTGACGTATGATATTTATTTCCGAGTATTTCCTCCGATCCGTCCAGTGGATATTTCACTTCTGATCGATATAAAACCTGTACCTGTTTATGCATGTTAACGGATGTTTACTGAATTTTACGTGAAAATCGAAGATGATTTTATTTGTGCAAAGGGAATCGTATATATATATTCTTGGTGTCATGTCGCTGTCACCTATTTGCATTGATGTGCAAATTGCATTGTGTAGTGATGCACACATGCATGCATGCATGATGCTGATGGCCACGCAACACATGCATATATATATATATATAATATATATATATATGTATATATGTATATATGTATATATATATATATATGGCGCTCTGGATCTGCAACGTACGGTCGTTGAAGCTCCTTGCATTGGCGTGTTGTTTGTGTTAGAATAATATAATTATCCAGTTTGTCAGTGTTCTAACTTCAACTTCTTTGTTCCGTGGAATTGATGCTAAGCTAAATACTTTTTTTGAGGAGTACCAGCTTCAAATATTCCACTTCAACTTCAATGGGTTTCAGGAACCGAAGCTAGATCTAGCTTCACGTAAGCTAGCATCCAAGATTAGGCAGGCAGCACACAATTGTCACCATCTCTTGTACGTTCAAATGACACCTCAGCTCATCAGGTCAATGATTCCAGACGGCTAGCTAGCTAGCTTTAGCTTAATAGTTCAAATAAGTTATCTACAAATAAAACTTAAGAGATGCTTTTTTTTCTGCTAACAAATTAAAACCAACATAAACTTATATATATGCTTTTTTTTTGAAAAAACTATAAGCTAGTGATAAATATATGAGATAGAGCTCTGAACCTCTGAAAATTCAGAAATCTCTCGATCTAAACCTGTCGAAACAAGAATGTACAACATGTACGTGTAGGTGAGGTGGGCACGCATATGCATGAAAGTCTTGTACACATTATTCTTTAATTTTCCTTTAAAGTGTCAATATTTGTACATCAGACTTTTAAGATGGCAGTGGAAAAACTAGGTCCATTTTGTTGGATCAGTTTAAAATAATTGGCATTATAATATAATCTCAATTGGTAAATGGTCCAGATGTCCGATTAATTTGCTGGTTGGATAATTTAAACTATTTGATGAAGCTGATAATTAAGCCTGATTATCATGTGTTAAGAGTGAAAATACATGAACACCCTTGAGTGAATGATGTAATGCCGATTATTTTTTATTTTTATACCGAGTGATAATTTAAGTAATTTAGAGCAAATTCGGATGGTATTGGTACAAAACCAAGCCAAAGATAATCGTGCCTTCACATAACTGTGATTATTAGTTCATTCACATATTATGATTATTTCGTAAGCTTCAAATAATTTTCTTGTTTGTCAAACAATTCGTTATTGATTTAATCGTTATCCTCATTTATGCTTCCAAACGAGGCGTAAAGGAGGCCTTACGGTGCTTCCTTTAAGTTACAAGAGAATAAGTATTGGTTTAGATAACATTAGGTACTTATTCTACAAGTTTAAGTTACGAGACTAGAATCAAATACATGAACTTCCAAAATTATAATATGAATGAAGACATCACCGTGTAATAACTTGTTCGCGCTTCAAGAGCAGCAAGCATTCAGCATTCCGATGGAACTTGTAAGCTAATCTTTTGGTCTCATTTGTAGGATAGACATTCCTTTTGAGCTGCTTAGGATAAACACCTGGATTTCCTACTTAGAACTTAATTGAGTCTTGTAGAAATCCGACTCAACGGGGAGGTATCAATTCTGATAGAATGGACAATACCCATGGTTTAGATATGCGAGTTGCTGATGCTTCCCAATCCCAAGCCTGCCATTGCAATTGCAAGGACACACCATGAACAGTTCATCCCACTACCTCCCTCTTTCTGAATCTTCACCTGCTGTTTCTCTTTTATGGGCCAATTCAAGCTGATACAGGAGATCGATGATGATGTTACATAATAGATGAACTGCTTGATTTCGTGCAATTATTCAGCTCCGAATTGAAGTCCTCTTCGTTGGGATATTTCATGAATGAGTGTGTGTGTGTGTGTGTGATCTCCATTCAATCGAAGCTCGTAAATGTTCAAGCAGCTAGCTGCTATGTTGAGATGACCATGCCTGGTGCGTGAAAGGTCCCATAGCCACCCCCCAGTTCATGTGAAGTCAAGTCAAAACAAAAAACATCTTACATATACAACCTAATTAATTGTACTCTTGATAAACTATATAATCTAGCACCTGGCAAATTCATGCCAAATTCGGCTAGTTCAGGCAAGTCAGAATGAAAATGTCTAATCTCTTCCCCGGTCTTAACAAAATTTGATGCTAGGTCACATCATTACACATAGGTGCACTACTGTCTGATCATTCTTTGCAATTCATCAAAGAAGTGCACTTCAGTTACTAGCTATCATTTTCAGCACTGCCATTGTATGGAGAACTGGATGGGTTCACTTCAGCTCAGTTCAATGTTCAGACGAGGACAGATTGACTGCCAAATCCAAGTTGTTCTTCAATGCCTCCTCATAAACCTGGAACAAAAGCCACAACACTCAACAACATGCATCCATTCACATTTCAAGAATGTTTTGGGTGCTGCGCACTTGTTGATTTGGTTATTATCTGTGTGCTCGTGCAGTTTACTACTTTGGACTTGTGATTTTTTCTCTCGGAAAGGAGGAGTCTAAGAATTTTCAAACAACCCCAATATGACAAGGTTTTGTACAAAAGTTTTGTTAAAGAGCACTGCAACCAGAGTCCAGAGATCCAAACAAACTCTATCTATGACCAAAATCTAGCTAGCATTATCCCTAATGTTATGCATGATGACATCATAATTAGATGAGAGTGCACATTTGTATAAAGTAAAATAAACATAGGGGCTGGATGTTGTTTCATCCTTACAAAGTTCTTCATCGAGCACTGCAACTCAACTCCGTTTCACACAGACATGGAGTGCTCAACTTTTTGATGCAGGAAGTATGCTTAGCGTGCTCGATTTTTCACAGTGTCAACCTAAGATGTTCTTGAGAGTTTCACTGATAACATTGTGCAGCTTTGAAGTGCTCATCTCTACAGAAACATAGCGCTTGCTATCCAATCACCGAATGAGACTTCACAGTGCACAAATAGGCAGCTAATGTTCAGGTCAACCACATTATACAAGAGGATCCTATAAGATCAGTTCCAACAGTTATCGTCAAAAAGTTGCAAAACAATCGTGTTCAATGAAACTACTGAGAAGAAGAATGGTAAAAAAAATCCTTACGTTCTGACGAATTTGTGGCATGAGAGCTCCTAATACCTCCCACTCTCCTAGGCCTACAAAGCAACTCACATGACTGATCTCCAGATCTCTCTTCATCTCATCTTTTTCTGATAAGCCGTCCATCATTTTATCCTTGGAGCAGAAATGATAGCATGATATGCTGACCGTTGCCGACAGTACAATTAATGTAGTCGTCTTGATTATTTATATAAGTTGTTTTAGCATTATCAAGTATTTTTTAACAATATAAGTTGTTTTAGAACTTTTAAATATTTTTTAATCGTTTCTTTCATATATGTCCTTGTTAAATAAATGTTGCCTCTCTTACAAATAAATAATTATGTTTTTTAAAAGAAGAATATATAAATAAGGGGCAACAACGACATTTAAGTTGATATATATATATATATATAAGTTAAAAATGATTTATATAAGAAATGAGAGACGATATATATGTTGGTTTATGGATTTTTACTCGACGGGATGTCCCCTCGTGTATTTACTTCTTGAATCCTATTCAGCAGTCATGATTTTTTTTGAAAAAAACATGACAATGTACCTAAGCTGTAACACTATAACATTTTATAAGAAACATTTCAGATTTGAACCCAAGCCATAACACTATAAAATTTTATAAGAATAATCAGATCAACTCTAGGTGTGGAATATTTTTAACTCCTACCTTGTTGTACGTAAAACTAGCAGAGCAAAAGTCTCAATCATTCTTGTGCATATGTTCAGCAAAAAGAATAACTCCTAAGCAAATGTATCTTTGTCACATAGGTTATGTATCTGCCACATGCTTCTTGTTTTCATGGCTACGACTAGCAAGTTGATGGCTTGACACTATGATAAGTCCTTTCGCCTCTTGGGAAAATGGTCATGACATTGTTGGAGTGGCCTCAGCCACCATGAAAGGTTGTTCATCTCAATCTCTCTGCCATCTCTTCCATAGTCATGAACCATCAACTCCCGGTGCCTCCCAAGCCTATCACAAAAACACATTGGCATGTCCCTCATAGATCCTTTTGATTTCTCTATGTCAGCAGCTTGTAGGTTGTAGCACTTGTAAGGGTTTATCTCATCTTATATGGAGCAAAAAGGGCAGCATAACACTGATACCATGTAATAGATGCACAAACTAATTGTTTATGAATCACTGATACATCAGAAGCCTACTGCATCTGTATTTAATATGGCGAGATACATCGAATATTAGTGCATCACATATTCATGTCTCCTTTTGGCACATAATAGCCAGTTTTAACTCGTCATTTCAGAGCAGGAAGTAGGTGGACATGCTATCCAATATCTTTGAAACCGCCAGACAGAGCTATGAAAACCTGAGATCAATTTAGGTGGCCAAATCAAATAAAAAAAGGATCGCGAGAAATTTTCCTTTCCAGATTTTAACTTCCACTGAACATTTAGCATCTCCTGGTTGTTACTGAAGCTCCTCAGCACCATTTGCTTGGTAACTAACAAATGACATATGAGCCTTATCATACGCATGCAACTGACCATAAAATTTACACAATCATGTGATCAATTCATTGGTCACATGCAGTTGTCACGAGTTCGAGCTTGTCACTCGTATGAACCTGAACAATATGAAAAAAAGAAGTGGAATTGCTTGCCAATCTGCAAGGAATTCAACTCGACGGTTTCTTGAGTTTACATTAGCGGCATCAGAGAGTGTAAGACAGCAAAAGACAACAGTTTTATGTGCTCACCTAAAGCTAGCCTTGAGCTTTCCGATTCAACTTAATCAAAACCAACAACCAATCTCATTACAAGATATTGATTTCTATGACCTCAACTACGTATACAATTTTTCCACGACATTGATGTGGCAAACGCAATGAAAATCACATTAATTCGGATAAAGGCCACTTGTGCCGGCGGTGACCGCTCCGCCACGTGCATTTGATCATCTGAATGTATAAGAGAAGAGCTCCTGGTGCCTCTCAGCCTTACCATAGCAACAACACACTGGCCCTGGCCCCTTGCCCGGTCTGTTCATCTCATTTTTCATGAACAAAAAAATGGCAGCTGGTCTGTGTTGATACCGTATATATATGAATGCGCGATCTGACTCTGCAGATTTAAAGCTTCAACCTGAGCTGTTCTTGAGAGCTCACTGGTAACATTATATTTTGTTGTGGATTTAAAGCACTTGGCTAGCTCCACTCCTGTCAGAGCTCACTGGTCTCCAAAACTCTCTTCATAACTGTCTCAGTTCCCGGCATTTGTGCTACATCACCTCATCTTTTTATATAGAAGCAAAAAAAATGCATGATACCACTCTACTGTTTACAATTATTGTGAAGAGTTGAGCTCAGTTAATGAACTGTTGAGCTAATGATGAGCACAGCTTTGAAGAATCGAAGCCGTCTAAAATGTCTGATTAATTAGGTTGTATATGAACAATTGTTTAGCCCAGATTAAGCTATATATCAGAAGCTTGATCGAGCTCGCACTAACAAACAGGAACTTGCATATATATAGTTCGATCCATGAGTATTATTGATCTGATGCTAAACTGTTGTATGCTAGTGATAGCAGCAACCTCAAAAGTTGATCAAGGCTAGAGCTGTCTTGTGCGTGTATATATACATAGAGATGAATTAATTAGAAGAAAAAATGCAGCAACATATTGTGACTAAGCACATGAGTTGGACAATTAAGGGTGTGTTTGGTTGAGCTGTGGCTATGGAAAAAAGCTGTTGTGGGCTGTGGACTGTGAAAAAGCTGCTGTGGAAAGTCAACTGTGAGAAAACTGAAAGTCGTTTGGCTGAAACAGCTGTGAACAAGCTGCTTTAAGCTGTGAGGTGTTTAAAAAATTCAATTTATGAAATTTTGTTTGGTTGTATGAAATTTAAAATGTCAATTTATGAAATTTTGTATGGTTGTATGAAATTTAAAATGACAATTTATGAAATTTTGTATGGTATGAAATTTGAAATGTCAATTTATGAAATTTTGTATGGTTGTATGAAATTTAAAATGTCAATTTATGAAATTTTGTACGGTTGTATGAAATTTGAAAAGTCAATTTATGAAATTTTGTATAGTTGTATGAAATTTGAAATGTCAATTTATAGAATTTTGTATGGTTGTATGAAATTTGAAATGTCAATTTATGAAATTTTATACGGTTGCGAAGCCAAAAGCCAAAAGCCACAGAAAACAAGTCTGGAGAAGCTTTCACATTTTCATTGCACCAAAAGCTGCTTTTACTAAAAGCTGCTGGTTTGGAATATGCCCTTTGGTTTGGTTTTTGGCTTCTAGGAAGCAAAAGCTGCTCCCGAAAGCCAAACTAAAGGGACCCTAAGGAGAGTGAAACGATAATGTTTACGGAGTACAACACTTACATCAGCACAAGGTAAGTGATACAATAATTGATCTCAGCCGTTGATGCATGAATAGGAATTAGAGGAAAGGCATATCACACACACACCCCACTCCACCAGCTAAGCTTAGTAACACTTGTTGCATGCATGTAGCTTAAGAGAAAAAATTAGGGTACACATGCATGTCAATTAGAGGAAAACTGGCTGTTATGAGAAAATTAAGGACACTGCATGCCACGGTTATACGAGATAAAGATAAAAATAGTAAATATTAATAATTAATCCCTATAATTATAAAAAATGAAAAAAATATAGGTGAGGCGATAATAGATCATTTTATTTAAGCATAGCCGTTCAATTTATAAAATCGTGAACAAATCTTATTAATTTAGGTTTACCATAAAATTTGCCTGTTAAGGTACATGATAGTTGAGAATATTATGTAGAATCAGATTTTCTAATATTTCTATACATGTATTATATAAATATATATATATATCGGTCTGAAAACTCAATACAATATTAATTCATAATCACATTATTTCTTATCTCTCTACGATCCAACAAGAATGAACACAATGAGTTGCTATAGTTAGGAACCAAGAGGTGATGTCAACTCAGTGTCATGTCTACTGGTAATGCATTTTTATAGCGTTTTGTCATCATGCTGGAGTGAGCTCAGCCTCTATGTATGAAACATTGCTCTCGCCATCTCTAAGGCATTTTGATCTCCGGTGTGAACCATCACTTCCCGGCGCCTCCCAGCCCTACCATAGCAATCCACTAGCCTGACTAGTTAATCGTTTTCATTTCTCTCTGTCGGCAGCAGCTTTTAGTCTTGTAGAGCTTGTGCTTCTCCATTCTCAACTTATATATGTGGAACATAAAAGGACATCATGATAGTGATATGAATATATGACATATGAATGCACAATCTGATTCGGTACAGTTCTGCATCTCAGTTCAATGTGCATCTACAACTGAGCTCATGGGTTGAATGAATGTGCATGCCTTTGATTGAACCAAGTAAATGGATTGTTGGTGCTAGCCTAAAAGTATCATTGATACACGGTACGGGTACAACAATATGGATACGGTGAATCCAAGAAAGTAAGATACACCGATACATCTAGTATATAAAAATATATTGATATTTTTAATTTTTTTTCTCTAAACAGAAATAACCGAATATGCAAGTTAATAAGATCCATAAAAATATTTCACATTTATAAGAAGCGATGTTATAACAAGTAATTCAAATATAAAAGAATGAAACATTATGAATTTATGATATTAACGTATTACTACCTTCATTAACTTTTAAATGACATCATTGACTTTTATCTCAATATTTGACTATTCGTTTTATTCAAAAAAAATAATTTATTTTGTTATAATTTGTTTTATTATTGGAGGTAAATAGCTCCTTTGTCTCACGATGTGCTGCCCTATGGTCCAAAGGAGATCACAGCACTACACCCTGCCTCTGCCTGCAACTAATCCAAGAACTGCCATTTCAGAGTGGCATGCACCCCACCAGGCTACCACTACTGTTGTTGAGTAAGTTCATCATTTCAGAGTTTAATTTCAGACCGGGAAATAGATGGCCATGCAATTCAGCATCTTTGAATCCATCAGGCTGAAAAGAAAAGAATCACAAGAAATTTTCCTTTCCAGATTTTTTTTTGAAAGAAAGCGAGAGAGTCGCTTGCTTGAATTGAAAGGAAGTGAAAAGGATCACGAAGTTCTTACAGAAGCTGGGGAATTGAGAAAGAAAAGAAGGGGGGGAGCTAAAGCAGATAGAGGAGGGCCTAAACAGAGGAGAAAAAACATCTGGAGTTAGGTTTGATACAAAAGATCATCTTGTTTTTGCCACATGTAGAAGATCCACTTCTAAAACCGTCATGTTAACTATTGTTTCTATGGATTCGATAGAATTTTAGAAGATTCGCCGGTTTCTTTCCTTCCAAATGTTCCACATGTGCGGATTATGAGTCCATTGAACTTGAACTTTCAACTGTTTACAATTTACAGAATGGAAACATTGGACTGCTTTCTTCCATCACTTATGTAAGTTGATGCATGACTAAATGTGGGGGATTCCTGTGATGTTGTAGTGCTGAAGGAGTTTCGAAGGCAGCAGGCATAACCTGCAGGTAGGATTGCAGGACCATCCACGCTTTAGGAGGTTATTCGTTGTTAGAATTTTTTGTTTCACCAAAGTCCAAACGAAGATTTTGCATTTTGGTTCTGCTTGAGCTTTCCAAAGGTCCATACTAATGATCGGTTTGGTTGATCCTAGAAACTGAACTTGGAATATGATTCTTCTTCTGTCCAACGAATTTAACATCTTTTGAATCATTGAATGTTACTGAAGCTCTTCAACCTAATTTGCTCGGTAAATAACAAATGACATGTGAATATGATGATCTGAACATAAGCATGTTGCTGGCCACAACAATTTACACGATCTTGACGCCATCGTTGGTTGCCATCACTGCCCCTAAATGACAATAACTGCACATCTGCTCACCCTAAGCCTAAAGGCAGAATCTACTCTCTACCATGATGGATAGAAGTTACCTACACAGCTCAGCTCCTGCGTATAGTTCTTCACTAAGAGATTGGTGAAGGAGAATCGGCTCTGATCGATCAAGCAAAGTTTGCTATGATCTTGTTTGAGTATGTGGCTAATGAAAGACAAAACAATAGAGATGAGAAACACACTAAACTTGTTGATGATGTTTTGCAGAATATGCAGAAAACCACACTAAAATAAGGGGAAATGATGGTTCAAAGCTCCTGATGCCTCCTAGACCAATCATACCAACCCACTGAAATGAGGGGAAATGATGGTTCAAGGCTCCTCATGCCTCCTAGGCCAATTGTACAAACCCACTGAAATAAAGGGAAATGATGGTTAAGGCTCCTAATGCCTCCTAGGCCAATCGTACCGACCCACGGGAGAGACCAGGTCTCTGTATCCAAAAAAATACCATATTTCTCCCTCTTGAACAAAAACATGTTCAAGTCTCAACTAGGGAGTTTCTGCTCCTTTGTCTGCAAGTTTATTTGATATGGCGCAATTATATACTCCCTCTGTCTAATGTAAGCCGTATAAGTTTTTGACATGGTCTTCAACATAAAACTTTTACCATTAATTTCTTTCGCAATTTACCGTCAACGGCTATAAAATTAATATCATGCGAAAGTATTTCATTTGCAAATTCAATTGTATCACATCCATCAAAAAATGCATGCTTTTAGCTTAATTATAAGTTAAAAATTTAAAAATTAGTTTTTTAAATATATGCATGACTTATATTTTTAGACAAAGGGAAGTATTCAGCACCACCAATCCACTTCAATGTGGCACCTCCCTGCCACTGCAATACTGCATGGAGAAGTGGATGGGTTCAGCTCAGTTCAAACTGATGGCCAGGCCAGGCCATGCCTTTTGGTGAATTAGTTCAAGGCCATCCCTATCAAGATGAACCATGTAATTATGAGGTGAATTAACCATGTGAATGATAGCTCTGATCATTTAGCAAGAGATTATATGAGCAGATCTTTTTGAGCCAGAGGTATAATTTTTCGTTCAGAAATCAAAGACTTCAGGTATATGAAACAAAAAAAATGCATCAGAATATGTGGGACAATCTGAATTGTTCTTCCTCTTTTGGTGTCAAGAACAGCAGTTGGTCGATGCTCTTCATGGATTCAGAAGAAACACAAGAACACAGCAGAACAAGAACATGTATCCGTACCCCAGAAGATTTGTTTGGATGATTCAGTGACAGGTGTAAGAAAATGTAAATTTGGCAATCGTTTTGGACAAAGAAACTGTGTGTTTGTGCAGTTTAGTACTCTGGAATTGTTAAAAAAATCTATCTGCGCAGAGAAAAAAACAAGGGATTGAATTATGTTGTCTCATTCCTCATTCTGAGATTCTTCATTGAGCACTGCAACTCCACTACACCTGAATTAGAGTACTCAAGTTTTTCATGCATCACACTTAAAAAAAACTCGACTGGTGGGTTTAAGGCGGCCCGTGGTACTTAACTAAGTCGAGAAAAAACTATCTAAATGCGGCGTTCGCTGCATCACACTTAGCATGGTGATCGTTTTTCTTTATCTTCAACCTCACTGCCACTATCATTGAAGCACTCATCTAACCAATAGCATAGCACCAAAGTCGTTGGTGTTGATAAAAGTACATCTCCCAATGTGACTATCATTCATATTCAATTTGACCAACTCATTAATCAAGAACCTGCGAGAACAGTTTTTGTCAAAATAAATTACAAAAGAATCATGTTCAATGAAACTCCCTAGAGGCAAAATGGTTAAAAAAGAACTCACACTCTTAGGAGAAGGTGATACAAGGGCTCCTGATGCCTCCGAGGCCTACTATTGCATTTTTGTTGCTTGGTCTTCATTCTTCGGAATTCTTCACATCTATGTGTCTCTTTATATACAAAATCAAATCATTTACTCCATTCATTACATATTATAAGTTGTTTGATTTTTATAGTCAATCTTCTTTGGCTTTGATAAATTTTATAAAAAACATATATTTTTTATAAGTTTGTATTTTACTTGAAACTATAAATGTTAATATATTTTATTTAAACTTGGTAAAAGTTGAAGAAGTTTGACTTTAAAAAATCAAACGACTTAAAATGGGAAGTGAATATATTTATGAAATGTTCAGTTGAGTTCAGTTAATGAACAGTTCAGCAATAATGGTTAGCTGAATGTAGCATGCTCACGTTTTGAGCAATCTAAAATATCTAATTCCACACATCGGTAATTAATTAGGATATGATCCCTTGTTTAGTCCAAATTAAGTTATCACAAGCTTGATCGAGCTCACACAAACAAATGAGCACTTCCATAGTTTCATAGGTGAGAATTGTTTGATATGCCATCAAGTTGTATTAGTATTAGTATTAGTAGCAATGACATTACGACAATGACATGACTCTTCAAATTAAGTTGCCAAGTTATCGACAAAGAAAAAGATCACTTGGAGTAGTCAGTTCAGAATCTACTTGTTTCAAAGACACATTCTTGTTAACTGAATGCAACAGAAGAAAATTTTGTGCAAGAATCAAAAACTGAAGTAGTTAGGTAGCAAAAAATGCAATCACGAATCAACAAAGGGCTCTTTCTCTAAACTGCAATACCATATGAAGAATTCTCTATAGCCTAACAAGATGTGGGAGAGATGGAAATGAAATTAAAATCTTGCCCACCTAACTAAATTGAAAAGAAGAAGAAAAAGAACATAAAATAGTATTCAAGGAACAACAGAGGATTCAGTCACCCCCATGCGACAAACAAGAAGACGGTGGCGAAGATCCCGGTAACGCCAGCACATTTCCGAACTTAAGTGACATGAGAGCTCCTGATGCCTCCTAGGCCAACAACCACACCTGGTGACCTGGAGTTTCCTCCGGCTCCATGAAACACTATTCATCTTTCTCTCGGTTTGTGGCATTTCCTACTCCTCTGTGTGCTATATAGCATTTGATTTGATCGATTGTTCAGTGCAGTAAACTCCAGTTCAATGCAGCACCTACCTCTGGAAAAACTGGAGAGAGATGCCATATGCCATGTTCACTTGGGTCTGTATCAAGCTGCTTATATGGAACATTGGTTTGATTGGCATCACCATGATTGCTTTCACATATTATCCAACATTTTGACAGATCAATGAGCTAAAACATATACAGTGGGAGTGATCTGTGTAAGATTGAATTGCTCTTCTTCCACTTGTGCTGTCAAGAATAGAAGTTCAGTAATACTTCTTCAGAGGCTAAGAATAAAAAGGAGCACTGAATAACATCTAGATGGACAATTTGTTGGTCTTGGAGAAAAGTGGAATTAAAAATGATTGGATTTGTTACTTAATTATTCAGATGAGAGAAGTATCCCCGTGCAGTTTAATTACTCTGAACTTTGGAAGACATCTCTACAAAAATGAAAACAAACAGATGCACTGAAATCTGCCTCTTCCTAAAAGTTCTGTAAAGATCTAGTCCATGAAATGTAACAGTGTATGACTTTCTTGGTGATCTTCATGGTGATCCTGAACCTAGGAAGTCTCTAAGAGATGCAATAAGGAATTATGCATCGATGTTTCTAAAAAAAGATGATCTTGGTACAAAAATTCATTGATGCATGCATAGTGAATAATTTATATACATTTATATATACATATTATTTATGTCGGCCGTATAGTTAAATCACCGCCTAAAAAAATTCTAGATCCGTCGCTGCCTACAATTTGAGCGGGGAGTTCATGACTCGATGCGTAAGAGATTGGTCCGTTTTCTTGTTCATCTCTAGGCTACAAAAACTAGTTGTTGCTACGCCTACTAGAGCCCCTTTTGGACAAGTTTAAAATAATCAGTCATTAAATGATTACTTGATTGTGAATAATTTAAACCCTGATTATTCATGTTGATTATCCTATGTTAAGAGTAAAAAGACTTATGTTAAAGAATGAAAATACTTGAATACCTTGAGTGAATAATACAACACCGACACCGAGTGGCAATTTGTGAATAATTTAAAACAACTTCAAGTAATATAGATACAAAATCGGATTACGGTCTAGATAATCGGATTGTGATTATTAGTTTATTCTCACATTATAATTATTCCCTAAATTACAAATTATTTTTTTTCATTTTATTAAATAATCCATTACTAATTTGATCCAATGTAGTTATTACGACCAGCTGCAGCCAAATTTGGCATGCACGAATTTATCTGATTTGACCCCGTGCAGTCATTCATTCAAGCCCTGCAGCCGAGTTCAATGTGCAGCTTGTTTGAATCTGATCGTTTTCTGATCAAATGCATGGAAAAGAAGGGTGAAGTTTCAGAGCTAAGATGAATGGATGCATGTACTGGGAGCTTATCGACATCACTAACTGAGCAATCATCAGCAAACCTATGAACTAGATGCATGCTGCCGACCTGAAACATCATGTTGCTGTCTTCATTTCATCATCTCAGGTCAGGCGTAGTAGATGCGCCATTCTTTTCGGCATTTTTGAACCCATCAAATTGAGCTCAAGCAACAGAAAGACAGGATCCAATTAAGCGGCGCCTCCAAAGATATTGATTTTTCATGACAAATGTTAACCAGTGGCTGAACATCAGCAAAAGTTCACTGCCATCTCAAATTTGCGAGCACAGGACACTACTGCCTCCTCTCCAGCAGCTCCGGAGGCCATAGCAAAAAGATACCACTGGTGTACATGACATTCATGAGAACAAATCCACTCCACACAGACCTGAGCAACAACGTTGCTGGAGTCTGCGAGATGCACAAAACCGACTCATTGCTGGCACCAAATCAAGGATTGCATGGCAACACATGTCCACTAAAAGTCCGAAACTTGGTCAGAGATGAGAGAACAGCTTACCACCGCTGCATCTGAGAGCTCCTGACGCCTCCCAGGCCTACCACACTCCACATGCCTGGATTTCTTTTTGGCTGAAATCCATGAACTCTTCTTGTTCATGCAGATGGTTCAAACCTGCTTTGATTTTTGATCGTTTTCTGATCAAATGCAGGCAAAAGAAGAGTGCAGGTACAGAGTTAAGAGGAATGAATGCATGTAGTACTGGGAGCTCATCCACATCACTGACTAAGCAATCAACAAATGAGGTAGCTGATATTCTTTAATGATCCTTCCCAAAATCTTTTCACCCGGTCATACAACTCTATACCCATCATGTAACCAAATGCTTGTCCCAAAGGGAGGAAAACAGAAAGAAAAAAAAGAGGGTCTTGATCATCCTTGTACCATATCTCCACCACTTTAATTTTGACATTGCCAATTGCTACAGGTCACAGGAGTAAGGAGGGCTAACAAGTAACAACAGCGAAGGGATTTACATGCGCAGCAGCACAGGTGACTCTGCGCATCAGTGAAATCGGCTGGGGATGAAGTCATGAACCCTGATCGGGAAGCTGTAGAACTCGTCGTTTCTAGGATCTGAGAAAACTTTCCGACGGTGCAGGAAAGGCAAGAACCATGAGAGCCCTCGGTCAGACTCACTGCCCCTTACCTCCAGTGTGTTGTCCAGGATAGATGCAACAATCAATGCCACTGTCGGGCCAGAAGCAAAAACTGTGTTTATGATGTCATTGAACTGCGTTGACAGAAGCAATGAAGACAGGTTTAGAAATCAGAACTGAAGTATCAAGAGTTCAAGACACAAGCCTAAGGCGTAACTAAAGAAATACACCAAGGTAACAAATCTTTCTAAGAGTACAGGAGCATGCCCAAAAATGTAATTCCAGGCAATCGGCAAAAAATGTATGTGTAATATCATGTGAAATGGTTGAGGAATATACCCATCCAGCATTTGTTCGGGCAGGTCCAGTGCCAGCAGAAGCAGTGTATTCATTGAAGTATTGAGGAATCGAGATGCCTAGGAACAGTGAGAGTCCAATGATGTATATATTCCTCATCGAATTCTTGTTTGCAAATTGCATGTATGAAACTCCTACCGCAGCTGATATGAAAAAAAAAATACTTGTTAGGACTTAGGACATAAAATAAACAAAAACCATGGTGTGGCTACTATTTATCGATGCAAGGACCCTGAAAAAGAAAAGGTCTGACTCACCAACAATACCAAATAAGATGCAGAAAATTGCTGCAAATATTGGCAATGGAATAGATGCAAAGAAGGCACCAAACTTCCCTGCACAAATAAAAGTTCTGAAATTTGAGCGATAAAATTCTCCTTTTTCCTTTGGCAGCTGAATATGAGAACAAAAGATTACCAAATATGGAGAAGAAAATCATAAATCCAGTTGATATTTGGATCACTCTCCTACTTCCAACTTTCGTTAGTCCAAGAAGCCCAATGTTTTCACTACATTATATAGAAAGGTAAAGAGTGTTTTCAGTTCACAAGTGCATAAAAATATAAACAATAAACTAAATCATACTTGAAATCTTGAATGCAATGTGATCAAAGTGGGTCGTTATAACATTTCTAACCATGGGGGAGCTCGCCAATAGGAGATTGGTCATTGTGCTTACTAAGCAAGTATCTTTAAGTGTTTAAGCAGGAACTGTCAAGTTGACTATGGTTAGTTGAACATATTAACATAATAATTCTGTACAGGGATCACTACAGATAAAAACATGTGGTTCCACCCCCATCCTTTCTTTCCTTATCCTGGCCATGAGCAAAACTCAGGCTGACAGGACGACAGGTTAGGTTGTGTAATTGTGTTACTGCCCCCCTTGGCCTAAGCACTTGGTTGGGGTCAGCTGAGTCAGTGCAACCTTTCTAGGTAAACACATAGTCGAGCCAGTGTCATCCTAATTTCAGCTTAAATTTGGTTGTTGAGCCAAAAGAACTTGTTAGCTGGGTTTGCCAGTGCCATATGCATTCAGGAATCAGGATTATCACTCAAAATCACATGATTTCTCTGCCTCTCCTCAACACCCCTACTTTGTTTTCGTATCCCTTCTTAGCAGTTATGGGCAAATGATATCATGACATCTCTTGAACTACTATCACCAACAACCTTGCCCTTAAATACCCTACAGACTTTCCTCAGCCTTGTTCCACTTTATCCTTCCATTTGGTGTCATGGGTACAGGGATTTCGGTAGTGTTGGAAGGAACTAATCTTCTTTATTGATAGGAAAACGAAGTAGATGGTCGAGGGCCTGGACCTCGTCGGCGCAGCGGAGCCGTACGGCCTGACACACCAACGAGGCAGGGGATACAGGGAGGGAAAGCCTAAAGTGAATACTCGACGACTAAATACCTGATTGGGGTCCTGTTTATCTAACACAAGACCAGTCCCTCTAATTGAACTAATCTACTAAATCCTAACAGAATAATCTAAACAGAATTAATCTAATAGGACTCCTTAACGGCTTAACCTAAACTAACCAAAGTAAGAATACAACAGAAAACTTGTTGATGTATCTAACTACAGAGTTGGATGACCTTAGCTAGAATGTAAGAACACAGACTCTGGACAACACCAGTACTACGCAATTATGAGGTTTGATTGTTTGAATCATACATATTTAACATCAATCTATTTCCAAGGAACTCTTCTAGAACAATAAACCTGTAGAAATGACACAAAAGTTGATATCCCCTTACACAGATACTGATGAACCAGCTGGAGCGCCAAATATTCCTTCCAGGAAAATCCCAATGCCCTGCATTTTAACATTTTAATAGCAGCCAGAAAATTTCACATGAGTAAAAGTGAGAATAGCACAATAAATAATAAGCTTTAGAGTTTAGATTTTAGTTGCCAAGGGCTTAAACTAAATGCTCTCCCACAGATCCATCCAGTCAAATCATCTTGGTAAATACTAAATAATAAAGGAAACTATTTATTATGTACAAATAACCATATTTGATGTATCGTTATTACATGTTAAAGATTTACGAGCAGAAGAGTTGTTTTTAAATCCAAGTTACACATAAACCAGATATTTTATTAATGACAGCAATGCAGACTGGAATTCAGTGTAAGAACACAAGCCCTTATAATAGATGCTATCAGACAAAACTCACCTGCAAACCAATACTCCTACTAAGGACATTAGCTGGAGGTGGTGTAGCACCAGCTAGGCGTGCAGTTGCAAAGTGTGCACCGGTTGACTACATGAACAAACACAAATTAGAAAGTACACAAAAGATATAACAAAGGGAAAAGCCATCTGATTGTAGTTTCGGGCCTTGGTTTTAACCTCAAAAGCAGAAACAAGTACAGCGCCCATCATTCCGAATGAATGACCTGCAGTGAAGATTGGTGTACCCCATTGGAAGGGGTATGGAATTTTGATCCTAAAAGCACATGCATGCAAAGTGTTGATTAGAATTGGCTGTCTGAAAATTTTACAGTTCTTAAAATTACATAATCAATAAATATCCTTTAGAACCATACCATGGTGCTGATGACATGAGGTAAGACTTATCAGTGCGGCAGTGCTGCTGGGTCTTGAGTGAAACATGGTTGTATGCACCAGCAGCAGTAAGGATAGCTGCAAAGGCCCACATGATCCCAATACAAAGAAGCAACGAATACCTTTCAAACAAGAAGGTGATCCGCCCGTGGACATGACTGAAGTAATATGGCACATACTGCATACAGCAAAGTAAACAGTAAGTTTCAATGTTTCATAGCTAGCTTCATAATATAACACCAATTAGAGTGTTATTAACAGATATAAACCTAAAAATGGGACTAATTCATTACCTGTTGTACAACAACTGCAAGAATTAGCATTGGCAGCCCGATCTCCACGCACTTTCCAACCTACCAAACCAAAGATAGTCCACGCCCTTTATTTGTGAACTGCTTGATCATGTTGTAAAAATATAGAAATGGTACCTGGGGAAAGCCAAGTGCAAATAGTCCAAGACCAACAACGCAAACTACAGGGGTCATTATTACCGGACTAAATTTCCTGGAAATAAATCGTGTGAATGTAAACAGCTTGAAAAAATCTAGCAAGAAATTATTATTGTAGTCTAAGAAGAAATTCTATGATATATATACTTGGCATATGCCCCCCAAGCTGTGCTGAATCCAAGAATCATGTTGAGGATAGAAGCAACAATCAGAGCCCCTTGGGTTGCTCTCATTGTGTGAACAAATCTCTGCAAAAGCCTTAATTGGTTATAAGTATTTGAATGGTAATGTCAAAATGTATTGATCAATCAATGCAAATAGAATTGATCATGGTCGAAACAAAAAATTATAAAAACCTGCCAATCATGGATAAGCATACATTTCATACAAAAGAAAAACAGTGTTCTAATTGACCAAAAAACCAACCATTGCTCTACCTGGTGGTTACTTGTAAATTTATTTTGATCAAAGTCTCTGGCTATTGACAGCACTGGGACGACAAATGCAAAAGATGCATTCATAACTGTAGGGAGTCGTGTTCCAATAAGTGTTTGGAGCAGGGTATTAATACCACTCATAAATAGGAACGATTGAATAACACGAGCCTTATCCCCCTATTAGCAACAAGCGAGAAAATCAATAGCAAATTTTCAAAAGGGAACTATAATGGTACGTGATAAAATGTTATTAATAACATAATAACCGTTGTACTTACTGCAGTACCACCCATTGCAGGAACAATAGTTGATGCAAGCATGACGGTGGAGCCCAGCATCACAAGATAGTGAAGAAATGCAAGTGCAGCCACCTGAACTGAAGATTAAAGCCGCAATAGTAATTTAGTGAGAATCAGTCTTACATGTCCTGGTCAAATCTGGAATCAACATAAGTAGTTCAATTTCCAGCAGTACATTTGATAACTAAAAAATTCAGCCTATGTTGTCTCAACATAGCAGGTCCCAAGCCCTGTTAAAAGAGAGAGGGAGGGAGGAGGGTCTCTTTCCCCTAAAAGGCCACTCAAATGGAGATGAAACCTAAGATTGGGTTTCAACTCTAGCCTACCCCTAACTTGCTTGAGATTGAAAGGCTTTGAAGAATGAACATTTGATAACTAAAAATCACAAGATAGTGTTTATGACGATTTTCAAAAGAGAACTCAGAAAATACTACCACAGATGCAGCTTTAATGCCTAGGTAAAATATAGTCCCTAATATCTTTAAAACATTAGGAATTTAGGATTCATGCAGTTTCTTTCAACACCTGGTTGATGTGGAAATTAACAACTTTTCCTTTTATTGCACTTCATAGTACAATCATGCAGTTTCACATCTAACTGAACATACTGTTCTTTGCACAGCTTTTTGTTAGAACTAGCACGTTTGCCTGTGCGTTGCAACATATCTCAAATAAACATATCATGAGTTTCATACTTACACAAACGCAATACTAGTAATAATTACCTTCACAATTAACATATTCACATTAGGTCAACTGACAATTGGCATATACATATAGAGCAAACTACCACCAGCACCAGTTCCTTCTTAAAGAGTAAAGGCAATAGCTGCAACTCTTTACAGAACATCACAGTATGCAACAGTAGACACCATAAACACCATAATTTCTTCAAATATAGCAGGGGGTTTAACGTGAGTCAAAAACTCAATTTTATTTCTGGGTTTCACAAAATCTCAACTGGTCTCAACTAAAAGTGTCTCAAGAAACCATTTCCAAATCAAAACACATCAAACATCATTGGGAACGTCAATTCAAGAATCATGCAAACAGGCTTTGGCCTTGGTCCAAAAAAGAATCATACAAACATAGCAAGCTCCCAATCAAAATCCATCCAACTTTGCAAAAATCAAATATTTCCCCTTGAAAGCTCCGAATTTGAAGCCAACGTTCATCCTCACCAACCACCCAGACAGGCAACGACGATAAGTGGAGGCACTGAGGCAAGGGTTCCTTACCCCAAGAAGGGTTCGAATGGACGCAGTAGGCGAGATGGTGGAACTGCTCGTGCGGCGGGTGGATGGCGCCGGCGCCGACGGGCGCATGCATCATGGGGGGCTGCACCACCATCGGCGGAGGCACGACCACCGGCGGCGGCGGAGGCTGGTTCATCTCCCCCATTAGATCAATCACTCAAGAACGCCCACTCCTCCTTGGACCAGACTGCCAAACACAAGAAACAATTTAGTACAAGCTTAAAGACTTCACCTTTCTCCCCCTTTTATGCCAGTGGAAGTTTCACATCGATTTCCAGGATTTCGATGTGTTTCACTTCAATAAAAAAAAGGATGCAATTTAATGAGCTATTAAGGAGAAGAGAACAAGCAAAGAAACCACTGATGACTAATGAGAGTAACACTCCAAAGACTGCAACCTTTTTCAGAAGAAATTGCAGAGAAAAGAACACAGGACTCCACCTTTGATGTTTCTCGTATCTTATCCTAGTTGCACGAATAGACCTATACTTCAAAAAAGATGCATATTTCTTGGAAGATTCACGGAGAAGATGCAAATCTCGAGGAATAGAAGCCTAGACCCATGTCGATTCCTCTTTGTTATTCTACAATTGGCAGGAAAGGGACAAGCAGAGAAACACTTTAGAGATTCTTGCATGCTTGTTGAAAGAACAAATCTCTAAAGAAATGCAACGAGAAGGATGCAAGGGAAAACTAGTCGCTGCCAGTAGAAAAACAAACGAAATAGCCGTCGAAAAATAGAGAGAGAAAAACACTTACAAAATTCAGGAGCTCAAGCCCCAAGCTTCTTCCACACCTTCCAACAAACCACTGAATTTTCCAGATAGCGTGCAGGGAGGAAAATTATATGTATGTGTGTATATATATGCAAACAATCAGCAAAAAGTCTCCAACTTTATTTTCCGTTTCCAAACCTTTGTATGGTCCTCTCTAGATAGATAACAAGCGTCAGTGGCAACAGGACAAACACAAGAATTATAATCTTGTGGGAACAAGGGAGAAGATTGCAAACTTGCAGACTTCACATTTATTTGCCTTCCTCCTCAATTCCTTCCTGATTACTCCACTAATCAAGCAAGCAAAACACATGTGAGGAGGGGTACACCAGACGGTAAAAATGAGAGGTGTTCCCAGTTTCCCACTGTTGGAGCCAAACAGTGTTTGTTGATGAGGCTCTGAGCTAGTGATCTTTGGATGGATCTAGCATTTTTTTAATTGAAAGTTGTATTTAATGCAACAGATTCCGAGGATAGGAAGAGTGTCCTAGCATTAAAACTTCTCCGTGCATCTGTTGAGCAGGGTGGTTCATTCTTCATTGCTCATCGGCTCCACTCTTGTTCCTCCTCACTCATCAGTGGTGTCAATTATCAAAGTTGGGATGATTCTTCATAAGAATATCTTTTAGTATCAGAGCACTGGTTTTTGCGTTATAGTATGTACTCCACTAAAGGCAAACTACTTTTGTTTTAGAGAGTGTGTTGCTTCGAAAAGCGAACAAAAATCCATCTTTTTGCGAAACAAGATCATCCCTGTGCGGCGGATGCATCATGCATAAACCTTTTTTGTTGGAGAAGATCAGACACATGGGGAGTGCTGTTACTGTTAATTCCCTGACAATTTGAGCTTGACCTTTCTTTCAGGTACTGTTGAGCCATTGTACATTTCTTTACTTGAGTTCTAATTGGAGTTATCATTTTAACATTTAACCCACCATAACATATGGGTCTGGATCCACTCACAGAGTTAGATCTAGGTATGATATGAGCTAAGACAAATCCAATATGTCATGTCCTACCGTTGCTTCCTAACTTTTTAAAGTTCTTGAGGTTAGCTTGACCGACAAAAAATAATGACACCTCTAGGCTGAAAAGAATTGCCAGGGTCCCACGATCCTGGCTCTACGCAGATCACAAAACACTTAATTATGAACTGCCTTTTTTAATTATTGTAAATATTGATGATTAGTGAGACCTAACCAACCGTTTGCTGGCCAACAGATCACATGAGGTGTGGAAATTCGGCCATATGCAATTGAACGGAACCGAGGAAGATGCAAAGAAGTGCAATTGCTAAGTGCACTTTATGGTCAGTTCATACGAGTTAGGATCTTAACCCAGGAACCAAATAATTTTACAGGTAAATCTAATTTACCACCTAATGAAGTGGATTTGGACACCATGATAAATGGACTCATATTACACTAAGGGGGTGTTTGGATAGGGGCAAAAATTTTAGCCCCTGTCGAATCCAATATTTAAATATTATTTTGGAGTATTAAATGTAGACTATTTACAAAACTTATTCACAATCGGAAGATTATTCATGAGACGAATCTAATAAGGCTAGTTACACCATGATTTGCAATGTGATGCTATAGTAAACATTTGCTAATTATGGATTAATTAGGCTTAAAAAATTCGTCTCGCGATTTATTCTTCGATTCTGCAATTATTTTTATAATTAATTCATGTTTAGTCTTTTAAATTAATGTCGAAACATCTTATATGACACGAGATAAAATTTAGCCCTGGATCCAAACACCCATAAGAAAAGAAATTAGCACTGACCAGAAGTTTTTTGGTACTAATATTAGTATTCAGATTATTGACATGGATTTATTTAATGACACGATGTACAACATACATCACAGCCAAGCTGATGAAAGCTGGGACGACGTGACTCTCTTGTGATGAAATTGTCCATACATACCGACGTCTTTAAGTTGTACAACTTTTTCTCCGGCAGCTTTGAAACTAAAAAGTTTTGAATTAGATACAAGGGCTCAATTTTATCCCCCCTCGTGTCCGATATTTAGATATTATTTTAGAGTATTAAATGTAGATTATTTACAAAATCCATTCATAATCGGTGTATTATTCACGATACGAATCTAATGAACCTAATTATGCTATGATTTGACAATGTGATGCTACAGAAACATTTGCTAATCATTGATTAATTAGGCTTAATAATTTCGTCTCGTGAATTATCCTCCAATTCTGTAAATATTTTTATAATTAGTTTACGTTTAGTCCTTCAAATTGATGTCCAAATATCTGATGTGACACGGGCTAAAATTTAGCGCCTTGATCCAAACACCCACTTATATAGTAAACCAAATACAATTTTAGTTTTTTATATATTGCTACTAAAACTCTGACATGATAGAATAACATATTTGTCTCTTACTGGCATTAATTTGGTAAAGCCAAAACTTATTTAAAAGTTGGCATTACCAAATTTTAGTAAGATATTAAACCAAACCACCCCTTAACTTTTAGAGCTGATTTATACATTTTTTAAATGTTTTTTCAGCATTGGTTATAACACTAGTTAGAATATATATATATAATTACAAAAACATTTGCCATTGTTTTTCGGTTTAGAAACTTGTATTGATAGAAAGCTCAGCAGCAAGCCCTCTGTGTTATGATGTGGGTGATGACTCTTGTGTTGAACAAAGGTAGGCGTCAACGTGTCATTGTTAGGGATAAGACCAATATATATAGGTCTAAATCAAAAAGCAGACTGATTGTTTGGCACACAACTTTCATCAATCCAATCAGCATCAACTTTTTTATTTCTTTCTTTCTTTCTCTCTAGTGTACTGTTTGGAAAATTGCAAGTGTCCTTGTCTTACCATCTAAAACTTGAGCTAATCCAGAGAGCTCCGGATTCTAAGAATCAGCCGCGGAGTATCTAGGTACCGAGAATCTGAAGAAACTGATATTTTTTGAGCTTTTTATTTATAGATTTTACAATATAAAACGAGAATGTGTACCATTTGAAGAATCTTAGATTCTAAGAATACTTATGGAGTAGATGAATTCAGAAACATTTCGTTCTTGTTTTTGATTTAAAGCTGGTGGTAGTGAAGTTAAGCCCAGAAGTTTGGGCTGATGGGCTGAACTCATGGGCCCTAATCTCTTGTTGGCCCAACGAAAATTAGGCCCGGCCCATTGGGCTTGCTCGATCTGTTTGGGCCATGATTGGTTCGGCTGCCCACATTTTGGGCTGCGTTTTGCTTTTTTTTTTACCAAGTGGAAGAACTGAAGTCTTCCCAGCTGGCCAGATAGTCAGAAATTCAGAAATACATTTTAAATTTAAAAACAATTCAGACTTTGCAACTTGATTTTGACTGGAAATTCAGAAAGAGGCAGTACGTACCAATAGCTAGACTCGTGTTTTTCTCAAGGATTTGTTGCACTTGTCGGAAACTTCGAATTCAAATTAATTTGGAGACCATGCACGGCGCAGAGCACACAGAGAGATCGAGTCGAGAGCTTTGTATATATCCAATACTCAAAAATACAAAACACATAATCCATGAAATTATGTAACTACTGTGTGACATAATCCTCCACTCCAAATCATGAGTAGTGTATACTCTAGTGAAAACTGAATAAAAATTACTCTAAATCTCTAATTATCACATATTTTTATAATTTTTAGTCATTCACCACGTAAACTTAAGGCAAAACGGTAATATAAATATATGTATATGTTGTGTGTATGAGAGAGAGAGAGTCAGAGAGAAGATAAAGATAGTTCCTTTGCCCTACTCTTCTACTCACCGTTCTTCTTCATCTTCTTCCTCAATTCTCTTCTCCTCTTCAGATATCTCTGCGCTTATTGTTCTTCAATTCTTTGGGTGCAAGATTCTGCTCTAGAAGCTCAAGAAGGTTAAGAGAAGGTAGCTGTCATGGCGGTTATTGAGGTGGCTGTGGTGGTGACGTCGCCGCCGGCGGGGAGGAGTAGGGAGGAGGAGGCGTTGCAGGGGGGTGCCCAAGTGGAGGGGTGGGCTAAGCGGAAGAGGTCGAGGAGGCGGCGGCAGCAGGGAGCGAGTGCACTTGAGCCCACCGAGGAAGAGTACCTCGCGCTCTGCCTCGTCATGCTGGCGAGAGGCCGACGCGACGGAGACCCGGCGGCGTCGGCGGCGGCGGAGCATCGGTGCTCCGTCTGCGGCAAGGCGTTCGCGTCGTACCAGGCGCTCGGCGGCCACAAGGCCAGCCACCGGAAGCCGCCGCAGTCTCCGCCGGCGGCCGCGGCGGTCAAGGTGGAAGAAGAGGACACGATGAAGCCAGCTGCCTCTGCCGCCGCCGCAGCCACGGCGTCCGCCGTGACGCCGTCCACGTCGGTGTCCGGCGAGGCCGCCGGCGCCTTGAGGGCGCACGAATGCAACGTGTGCGGCAAGACGTTCCCAACGGGTCAGGCGCTGGGCGGGCACAAGCGCTGCCACTACGACGGCACCATCAGCAGCGCCGCCGCGTCGTCGTCGTCCAAGCTGACAAACAGCGCGGCGGCGGCAGCTAGCCGGGGCGGCTTCGACCTCAACCTACCTGCCGGCTCTGCCAGAAATCGGCGAGCGGTGCACGGCGAAGGCCGAGGCGGCGGCGGAGGAGGAGGAGGAGGAGGTGCTCAGCAGTCAGCCCTCTCGCCTTCAAGAAGCCCAGGCTCATGATCCCGGCATAGCCAAAAAAAAATCAATTAGCCAAAACAAAAACATTAAACACGTATGAACCCTGTTAATTAGTTCCTTAATTTGATGATTAGTTGATTGCTTAGCTTGTCCATCGCATGATTACCTACTTTTAGCTAGGGATTAAAAACCAATTCTTTCATTGGTTCTGTTGATTTATGTATATAATTAAATACATGTATAAAAAAGCAAGCCCATGTATTCAATTCATTGATTAATTGCACGTACGTACGTGGACTCTTTCGAACGCATGGATACAATTTTACATAATATTTATATAAACTATTCCAAACCACGTGAAATTCGTCCGTCCAATTCTATTTAATTTGTTCCAAATTAAGAAGTCATGTCGACAATTAGCAGATGGATCATATGTATGATGAGTACACCAGGAAGCTAATTAATGACACGTGCTGTTGGGCGGAGTAAGAGACGTTGCTTGGCGTGTGTAAGTGAAGTTCTTAGCTCGATCTACCTTGTGTGCACACCTTTGCTAAGCCTTCTATATTACAAGAGCACGTGTGCATGTATTATTCACGTTTGTAGCTTATATTAATTACTTTGCTCTGTATCCTGTGCACAAATCCTCCACCATGCACAAATGCACAAAGCTCCATCGTAATTCCACATTTAAAATTCAACAATCTTGATTTGAAGGGTTTTTTGTAAACTGGTACGAAGAAACAGAGGTGCAGTGTGGACAGGCTTTTTTGTAAAAACAGTTGGTCGTTGGATTTTTGATGTGAGACTACGATGAGGCTTATGTATTTATGCACGAAAGATGTTTTGTTGACAGGGTACAGATCCCTAATTATCTACCCAGGAAAATCAGATTTTATAACTATTATTTTCACAGTCTAAGCAAAAATATATATCGAATTCGAACATGCCTTTATCAATGTAATGTAATGTAATTTTTTTTTGTTAATTCCATGTTGAACATATAGATATGCCTAATTAATTAATTAGGCACTACTCCTCATATATAATACCCATTTTAGTTAATTGTGAAAGGAGTCTTATTAGTCTTAAAAGGGGTTATCTTTTTTCGTTTTTCTTTTTGTAATGGGCCGATGGGCTCTGACGGCCCAAAAGGACGAAGTTCCAGTTTCCATGTTTTGTGATGGGGGCCCGGCCCATTACTGTCCATGGGCCTTGCTCTGCTGGAATCGTCTCAATGGGCTTCTGCTTCATATATGGTCTCTTAACAATCTAGCTTCTGATTAAGGGGAGATTTTGCTTGGCAGCTACTAAACAATCTAAATTTTGTACAAGCTATAAATGAATTAGTATATGTAAGCTATAAATGAATTAGTATCTATAACCTCGGGTACCCTGCCGAGGGATTTGTTCTGATTGACGAGCCGCCCAGCGACTCACAACGACCGACTCATGAAGACCCACATGATCTCCGAAGACAGCACTCGGGAGGAAGCTCGCCCGAGTGCCGGAACTCCAACGGGTGGCCCTTGGACCATCATGACGACTGTTATCTTCATCAAAGCCGTCATTGAGTATTACAATTATATGTGTATCGATAATGAGTTATTATGCGGTTGTTTCTCACAACCATTAGTAGACCCATTAACCCCCATGTAACCCCCTCTGTCCTTCTCATATAAAAGGATCGAGGAGGGAGGGCACAAAAAGGGGAGCATCGATCGATCAAACACACACAGACGCCTAGAGGGACCCTTTTTTCCAGACTCCCCTCGATTCGCCAGTTCGATTCAGCTCGAACAATCATACACATACAGGAGTAGGTTGTTATCCTCCAGGAGGCTCGAACCTATCTAAAAACCCTCTCGTGTCCACCTTCTTATTCTTTCTCTACCTCATCAATCGAGGTAACCATCGATCCATAGTCACAACTCCCCCCTCTACCTACATAAATCATACTACGAGTAGTCCCTATAGATTTTTGTTGTTCCCACGCAACGACAGTATCTATAATCTAAAAGACCAAAAAAATAGATTTTAACCGGCTACAATCCTAAGAATACAACATTTTTATAATATTAAATCATGCACAATTAATGGTGGTTCCATTGGCCACCTTAAACTAGTTACAGGGAGCAAGACATCATTAGTTTAATTAATCAGCTCACATCAAGCTAGTGTATATTGTATAGTTAAGTTGCATAGGTAGTGCATGCACCACAATGCCTTCATATCATCACATGATGTCAAGCAACTAGCTTAATTAAACTAAACCCCTAGCTAGCTACCCCCTGATAGATGGTCATGTTAATTATTATGGAATCCCAAGTACAGAGTTAGCTCTGGTTTCATCTTAATTGTGCTTAATATTGTAATTAATCAGTTGCTTTCCTAGTGGCATTGGCATCCTATGTGGAACCATTTCAAAGTTGATTCCTCTCTTTTTGGCCATGGAGAGTTAGTTAATTATGAGCTGCTGCAGGTACTGTTAACTGTCCCAGCAAATTAGCAAAATAAAAAGAGTAAAAATATATAGCAGGAGGACGGCTAATTATGGCTAGTCACTATGTTTCATATTATATTACACCTTTTAAGTTAAACTTGTCTAAATTTGACCAAATAAATAAAGATATAATAAGATTTACTATATCAAATAAATATATTGTTGATATATATTTTGTGGTGGATTTAATGAATCATTCTTGATGTCCCTAGCTAGCTAGAGGCCATGTGGTGCTTTGTTTATAGCTCAAAGTGATTGCATGAGTTCTGTTACAACATTGTTAGTGATAGGTTTTAGGTTCATCCTCTGTGTGATTAGGTAACCATGGACTGAATTAGTAGTGCCATGCATGTTTGTGTGAGTTGACAAGAACATTTGGTGAACAATCATATCACAATATTTTCTTACTTGTCAAGACTCAAGAGAGTTCAATGCATGCATGAACCTAGCATATCATGGAGCCATGGAGGAGAGAAAGAATCTCTATATATACACACACATGCCAAGTTGGCAACTCGATCATGGGCATGGTGATCGATCAGTTGATTGTTCTCTCCGAGTTCTAACTTGCAATTAAGCAGCATTTCAGGCATATGAGCATGTGAGCCTGCAGTGACAACTAGATAATATTCAAGAAAAAAAAGGCACAATCCAAGTTTGCATCTGACTGCAAACAACCAGAATTGGAAGAGTTAGCAGCCCATGAAGTATCGAATTAATCAGTGGTGCTACATCATTAACCTGAAATCGTAGATCCGCACCTGTCATGCTCGTCGCCAAACTTGAGCATGCCCAAGCACAATCCTAGCTTTATTGGTTACACAATGACACGGAGAGGGATCCAAATCTCACTTTGACATAAATTAAAGCTGCTGCCAATAATCGATGATGCTGTATGGCTGTACTAGCTACCATAATGTTCAGTCTATTTCATGCCATCATCTCATCTCTGATGGAGCCATTTGACAGATAGGATATATGGTTATGTAACCTGAGTTCAGTCTTTCTTTTGGAGGACAGGCCTGATGGAGCCATGGCTACAACACACAAGAAAGCACTAGGAATTGCAGGGGATATGGAGAGAAGTGGATGCCCAGCAGTCAGTGTACTTGTTTGTTTTGAAGCTAGCTTTTCCAAGCCAAACAATTTCTGATTTTTTGTTGCAACACAAAGTTAGCAATAACGTTTGTGCAGGTATCTTTCAAAGACAGTAGAGAAACTCTCGTAAATGGTATATATTATCATAAGGCTTGTCATACAAATTATGTGCATCCAACAACAATTGTGCAGTTTGAATGTTGAATTGGAATGGTTAATGGCAATCTCTAAATGAAAGAAAAATGTGAATCCCCTTGCTTTGGTCGGTTGGGGGTGCCAAGATAACTAATCTGCAAAACATGCCTGATGGATCTTCAGATCTATGAGCTGATATGTAGGGCAGACAAAATATTGGCCACTGAGACTTGTGAGCCAATATCCAAATCCATGCCACAATCCTAGATCACACCACTGCAATGAAGTTAACTACACCTGCACAGTTGATCCCAAAATGTATGTTTGGTTGGAGAGCACAGTGAGATGCAATGATTATATTTAGTTTTTAAGGATGAGATGATTCTATTCTAGTTTTCAGCAATGAGATGAAATGATAGTGTTCTACACATTTTTTCGGATGAGCTGGTTCAACATCTATCTAGGAGAATATTCTCCAGTAAAAACCATTCCATCCCATATCATCTATCAACCAAACAGTTAAAAAGAAACTAGGATAAAACCTCCCATCCCACTCTGTTCTAAACATGTCTGAGATCTTCAACAAAAAAGAAATGAAAAGGGAGGTGCAGAAATGTGTAATAGAAAGGAAGGCATGCCCTCATAACAGATGAGCAGATTCCTGATCATAAAGAAATGAAAAGGGAGGTGCTCACACTGTGACACATTAAAAGTTGCAGCCTAACATAATGTAAAGAGAAGAGCAAAGCTTAGCTTGTACTTTGTGTTTGTCCCATTTAATCATAGCCACCTCAACTACTCTCACTGCTAAATTGTTCCTCTGAAATCAAATCAAATATTTGTACACCACTATTTTGATTTCATCTCAAGTGTCACAAACATATACTACTGAAATACCCAATGCAACCCTGCCTTGCTCACCAGTGAGCAAGATCACTATCAAAGAAAGCTCTCGATTTGCTCTACTTATCTTCATAATTGAACAGGTCGATGCATGGTCAGCAATGGATGCACCAAACTGGTGGCCTAATTGGGGCCCCAAATTGATAGATAATTAGAGAGGTTAATATATAATGCTGCGTCACTCTTGACCATTAACTTTTTGATCAGCTTCACTACAATTAATGTGGAATATATCTCTTCTTTCATGCAAGAAAAACGCAATTATGGATATGGATGCAGTGTCACTTGAAGGTTACATCACCGACATGCATGCATGGAATTTCATCGGTCGCAAGCATGGGCCTTGATCTTGTCTGAAAGGAACTGATGCGAATTGCTTGCAGCGGCACGGACCCATACTGACAATAATATATTATCGATTAGACTAAGTATAATTTTCTAATTTAGTATCGATAACATAACAGCAGTCTATTCATATGAAATCCATCCTAGATCAAGCCTTGTGTGTATGTGTGTAAGTTTTGCGTCTTGAGAATCCATTTGTTCTACATTAATTAATTTCCCTCTTTTCAGAGAATTATCTGCTGCCGAACTGCACAAGGAACTCAAACGGAAGCAAAAATATTGCACAGAAAACAAAAAAAAGGTAAAGGAAATATAAAATGGAGCTGATTCTCTGAGGACAGAAGAGTCCATTCACTGGCCTCGACGCCATTGCCACCCTACGGCACTAGCTAGCTTTTAAGCGGGGAAATTGCACATATGCCCCAAAGTTCAAGAGCACTTGCAAATTTATCCTATTGTTGATGAAGCTTGCAGAAATACCCCATAGTTGCTAGGATGACTTGCTAATTTGCCCCATTGATCATTTTCATCTGATTTTAATTATTTTCTACTCTTTTCATTCCGTTAATTCCCATCCTACCCTCTTTAATCCAACTGTAGCTCACAGAACAGGTCATCTCCTTCCTCGTTGTGTTCCTGAAGCAACCCAAAAACACCTCTAGAACTAGCGTTGCGCCCTACCGTCGTTGGACCAAGCCGAGCTCTCGTCGCGCCGCTCTCCAGTTGGCCAACCTCACTGTGTTCCCGTCACTGCCGGAGCTCGTGAAGACGCTCCTACCGCCGTCCAGCCGCCACTGCAGCTCGAGCTCACTGCTCTCCGGCCGAGCGAGCTCGCTGTTTATGAGGTGAGAGCCGACGGTGGTGGCGTACATGGAGCTGACGGCTGAAGCTACGCGGGGCCGGTGGGGTTGCTGGGGCCGGCGGCGGGGCTGTGCGCCTGTGCGGCGAACGCCATGGCGTGCATCGATCCATATGAGAGCGGAAAATTAGTTGACAGGGGTAGAATCGATATTTTATGGGCCAAGAAAATAGAAAACCAATTAAAATATGTTAGAAATGAAAAATGGGGCAAATTAGCAAATCATCCGAGCAACTATGGGGCATTTCTGCAAATTTCATCAACAGTAGGGCAAATTTGCAGGTGCTCTTAAACTATGGGGCTAAGCTGACTCCATGACTGTCTCCCCTTGCATTGGAGTAGCAGCAAAGCAAGTCTGTCCCGGGAACACACACACACGGGAGCTGAGGCGCCAAGATGTCTGCTTCTTCTCTTCCATGAGCTCTGGTCTGAGTCTGGCTCCCGGTGTATGCGTGTGATCTTGCGCTCCCTTCTCTCTCCTGCTGCAGTTCTTGTTCTTTCCTGGGGATCTTCTTCACAAGGAGGAAGCTAGGATCTTGCCCAGCTTAATTAGCTTCGTGTAAGTTCATCATTCCCTTTCGTTTCTCTGCTGAGGCTGTGTTCAACTTGTTGAGACCTGCTCTCATGGAGGAGTTCTTCCATTGGAATGTGACTCAACTCTGATGATCTTAATCTAGCTTTGGAGCAGGTTATGATATTAGTGTCAGGCAACATTAGTTTATCCACTTTAGTTTGGCTGTTTCTTTTTCATTGAGAAAAAAATCTTATCTTTCTGCTGGATTTTTCTTGGACTGATGGTTACGCACAGCTTTCTGATGAACTTTTTTGTTCCAAATTGAACTCTATACACATTTCCTGGTTCTGCTCCTTTTCTAGTATTAGGGTCCTAGGGAGTAAATTTTTCTCTTCTTTTTTTCTCAACAACACCTCTGGATAGAAATCAATTGATCAGAGCCACATCCTTTTTTCAGTGCACTCCAATCTTGTTTTGGTCCAAGGAAAGCAGCTGTTTGCTCAAACCTGTGTTCTGTAGTGTGCATGGAGTTCTTTGTTTACTCCCTGTTTGACTGCCTTTGTGCAAAATCCTTAAAAAAGAGCTCAAGCTTCGATTTTTGTTTGCCCATTCATGTGGCTTTCTCCACTCCTGATAAGATTCCAGCCTCACTAGTGCATGTTCCAATGGTCTCCCTACAACCCATCCCCCATTGTCTCAGGCTCTCAGCAATTATTCTCATTGTCTCCTCACCCCAAGATACTCCTTGTGCTTTGCAGGTGCTGCTTCCTCTGTGTGTGTGATCCAAATCCAACTTGCAGGAGTTCTTGTTTTCCTAGCATTGTGCTTTCTTGGACCCAGAGCTTGACAAGACTGGCTGAATAGTTTGCCAATCTAGAGAGGGACTAGTTGGTTTCTTGGCTGGGTTATACCCTGCAGCAAGGGGGAACACAAGATCCTAGATTTTCTCAGCTACTGGTTGCTCTTGCTCTCTGCACTGTGGAGTACACATTCAGATGTTGGTGGTCTCTGGCTTCATCTTGGTCTGCTGGGTTGAGAGCTTCTAGGGATCCTGTCACTCTTAGTGTGTCAAGAATCAAGATGAAGTATATGAAGCTTGGATCAAAGCCAGATGTGTTTCAAACAGAGGGAAACAATATCAGGTGAAGTACCCCTTAATTTCTCTTGTCCATAATTTTTCAGGTTACAAAGAACTTCACAATCAGTAACTTTTGTCTTGAATCGATTCACTTGAGCTCTAGCTTTTATTATGTGGATGAACAGTCCATGAATTGCAGTGATTTTAATCAGGGATTACCTCATCCATTTTGTGTAATGTAGGAGTGGATGCATGCCTTCTAGCCTGATCAAAGTTGATCTGAATCTCAGTTCTCTAATTGGCCAAAGGATCTACTTATCATTGCACCATGAGCTAAAACTAATTTAATGTAATCAGTAAGGGGTCCAGCCACACAGTTAGCTGGTCACATGGAATAATTAATGACCTTTAGCTATGTGGTCTCAAAGTGATGCTCACCTCTGCAGTTCTGTGATTGTAGTAAAATAAGTGTGCGTAGCCGCGTACTGAATACATGTTGTTTCCCTGTAATCTGTGAGTAGGGAATGCTATTGAGATTTAAATGATCTACTGAAAGATAAATAGTTATGTTTGTGTCTCAAACATTGTGATTTTAACTATATACCAGAGGAATTTAGATGTGACCTTACTAAAGCTAGACTATAACATCCTATTTTGTAGTTTTGGGAGATGGTATATATCTGGTAACTAGACCAAATCTAAAAAAGACTGTAGTGAAGTCTACATTCTTTTTTCCCATTTGACAATGATTGGCACCCAAAAGACCTTTGTGAAAGTTAGTACCTGTGGTGTTAAGCAGTGGTTCTTCTCATGATAGCTTGCAAAAGGCTCTCGATGCAATTGATCTTCTTTAGAGGATGCATCATCTCTGATTCTTTGCCAATGGCATCTCTGCCTGATCCATATTTATGCTTCGGAGCACATGCCATTTTATTTCATCACATCTTTTTCACTAGCTTCTTTAGTGTTCAACTATCAAATACAGGGGTTGGTTGGTGGCGCCGTGGTCCACTTCGAAAACGAAATTCTAAAATTTCCCTAGCCTTTTGTGCAGTGAATTTGTTGTCATATCATTTTTGTTGGACCACTTAGCACTGTCATACATAGGGTTATTTTCTATGAATTTGCTTTCTTTGCTTTATTGTTTTGCCCATGGCACTTTATTTAGCCTAACACTCTGTCTCCTTTTCTTACACTTTGAGTTTTCAGTGGGTGGAGATTTGACTTCATAAATCATTTCATCTTTACCTTGTACATGCATATTGGATGGTTCATATCCTAGGATCTTTTGTTTTCATGTCCCATTTTTCTAAGACAACCTTTTCACCCTCCATTGTGTATGAGTATGACTATTTGCCCCAGCAATTATTGTAGTCCCAGTCATATAAATAAAAGCTCACAATTTATCAGCCACCCTCTATTATTCCATCCATTGTCATTTCTGAAGTAGCTTTGTAATGTATTCATTGTGCAACTTGATTATTAGTCTTTCTGTTATTAGGTGTTCAACTGTACAAAAATAATCATCAGGCATTTATCTTCCAGATCATGTTCAAGATATTAATGTAGTGGAACTATTCCAATAATGCCACCCTAAGCAGCTGTTAAAGCACAAACTTGCCCCTAAAAAACAACAAAACAATCCAAAGAAGTTCAATGCTCTAGCTAGTGATCACTTCTTTCTTTTTTTTAAAAAAATATTATTTTATTTATCTTCAATGCTTTACACTTCCATATTTTGTCCTAACCTTACCTATACTACATCTATGTGATGCTAATGTTGAATGTGTCCTTGATGAACATGCATTTTCAGGTTTGTTGCAACTGAGCTGGCAACAGACATTGTAATCACTGTAGGGGATGTGAAGTTTCATCGTCACAAGGTACAAGTCAACCATTTTATCTGTGCCAGTTTACTGTCTTAACAGTGTGTTTTAGCAAATACTAGCCTAGTACAGCTTTCATTCCTCGAACATACATAATTTTTATTCATCTGAACTAAGGTTTTGTGCATCTGAAATTATATGTGCTTTTATTTATTTTCTTTGTCATCTATTGATGTACATGTTCCTTCCCAATAATTTTGCTTCAAATGTGCATTTTCAAGTCCCTTTGATAGAGACAAAATGCCACTTGAATTTTGGAAGTGATAACTGGTAGAGATATTTCAGGATACCATCTGATTTGTATCAATCCTTCCTTATTTGTAGATCTCCTTCCTTAGCTCCTATGCATGTACTCTATATATACCGGCTCAATGCAATCGATCAATTTTCGCAGTATCCTCCTCTCTCTACAATTCAACACAAACCTTGTGTATCTCTCATGTGTATTCTCCTGCAGATGCCCTATCATTCTGTCAGAACTAAAACATTTTGCTGCATTCCTCCTTTGGCATATGGTTCAGTAGGGTTAGTGATAGCCAATCCATATTCAGTACTGATACTCTTGCTTAAATCAAATGCAGTTCCCTCTTTTGTCAAAGAGTTGGCGATTGCAAACGTTGGTGGCATCGACAAATGAGGAAAGCAACGATGAAGTAGACATTTCTGACATCCCTGGTGGCCCTGCAGCATTTGAAATTTGTGCCAAGTTCTGCTATGGTATGATTGTCACACTCAATGCGTACAACGTCCTCGCAGCCCGCTGCGCAGCTGAGTATCTTGAAATGTTTGAGACAATTGACAAAGGGAACCTCATCTACAAGATCGACGTGTTCTTGTCTTCAAGCATACTCCGGACCTGGAAGGACTCCATCATCGTGCTGCAGACAACAAAACTGGTGCTGCCTTGGTCAGAGAACCTGAAGGTAATCAACCACTGCGTCGATTCCATCACTTCGAAAGCTTCCATCGATCCATCAGAGGTTGAGTGGTCATACACCTACAACAGAAGGAAGCTTCCATCCGAGCGCGGCCTTGATTCGCATTGGAACGGCGTAAGGAAGAAGCAGATGGTGCCTAGAGACTGGTGGGTGGAGGACCTTTGTGACCTTGAGATGTGCTTGTACAAAAGAGTCATCTTGGCCATCAAGGCTAAGGGGAGAATTGAAGGAAAATGGCCAATTTCGCTCCAAGGGGCTTCACAGAGCTCACTCAGAACTGAGTGCGTGAGAGAGGATTTTGGTGCAGCAAGCTTCTACGCTGCTTTTCAAATTTTCTTATATCTTAGAGTTGGATACAACGTGCTGCAGTTCTCAAGGACATACAACAAAGCAGGATTACAGCAGAGGCAGCATAGGCCTTTTCGTTTCAAACGTCCATCACCCATACCCCTACAAAACCTCCTCAACGTGCTAGAGGATATACATGCCATACTCCTTGCTGTCCCATGACGAGCTACAGTAGACCTAGTAACTCTAAGCTAGTGGCAGGGTTTACCTAACAATCACTCCCTGAACCCTGCACTGCTTACTGAACTTCAACGACTCCAATCGCTGCTCGCAGTTCTTGAAATCTGACACGCCCAAGTGCCTTCGTCAGTATGTCGGCGAGCTGTTTGTTGGTGCCGATGAATTCGACCTCCACACGTCCGCCTTCCACGCAATCCCTGATGAAGTGATACCTGGTATCGATGTGTTTGCTGCGATCATGAAAAACGGGATTCTTGCAGAGGGAAATCGCGGACTTGTTGTCCACCTTCAGAGTGACCTGCTCTGCCTCCTGGTTTCGCAGCTCACCGTGGAGACGAGACAACCAGATGCCCTGGCAGGCTGCCGTCGTTGCAGCGATGTATTCCGCTTCACACGAGGAAAGGGCGACCACCTTCTGTTTCATGGATTGCCAGCTGATCAAGTTGGGCCCGAGGAAGAACAGGACGCCTGTGGTGCTTTTGCGGGTGTCAACGTCGCCCGCCATGTCGCTGTCGCTGTATCCGCACAGCGTAGCTTGTGCGCCTCCGCGCGTGTACCGGCATCCGAACCGCAGTGTTCCGGCGACGTACCGGAGAATGTGCTTCACGGCAGCCAGATGCTCGGTTGTGGGCGCCTCCATGAAGCGGCTCACGTAGCCCACCGCGTAGGCTATGTCGGGGCGGGTATGCACCAGGTACCGCAAGCTGCCTACGACACTGCGGTACTCCTTAGCATCTGTCGCTGGTGCGGTGCTCACTTTGCTGAGTTTGAAGCGTGGCTCCAGTGGTACATGGCACGGATTGCACCCAATCATGCCACTCTTGTCAAGGATCTTCGCGGCATATGCAGTCTGGCAAAGTGTGATTCCACTCTCTTCTTGTTTTACCTCAATGCCGAGATAGAAACTGAGTAGCCCCAGATCACTCATGCGGAAAAGCTTCTTCATTTCCTCTTTGAACCGTGTGATCTCCAGCTCGTTGCTGCCTGTGATGACGAGATCGTCGACATACACTCCGACCAGAAGCCTTGTCGTCCCCGTGCCACGCCCATAGATGGCGTGCTCTGACTCGCTTCTGCCGAAGCCGAGTGACAGCAGGCAGTTGTCTAGCTTGGAGTACCATGCCCGCGGCGCTTGACGTAGACCGTATAGAGCTTTATCCAGGCGCAGCACCTTGTACTCCTGTCCGACGACGACGTAGCCGGGCGGCTGCACCACGTACACCTCCTCTTGCAGATCGCCGTTGAGGAAGGCGCTCTTCACGTCCATGTGATGGACTGTCCACCCTTCTTGAGTGGCAAGAGCAAGGAGCAGGCGAACAGATTCAAGGCGTGCTACAGGTGCAAACACCTCCTCGAAGTCCACTCCCTGCCTCTGGACGTATCCCTTTGCGACGAGTCGCGCCTTGTACTTCTGCACATCGCCATTGGCGTCTCGCTTCACCTTGTAGATCCACTTGAGTCCGATCGGTCGAACGCCTGCAGGTAGATCAACCAGGCGCCATGTCTTGTTGTCGATGATGGACGCCATTTCCTCATCCATGGCGCGCCTCCAGTTTGTATCTTGTTCTGCTTCGCCGAATGAGTGAGGCTCGCCAACAGCCCCAAAGTGGAGGTCCTCTTCCTCAATCATCGCGTGGTCGAGCTTGTCCTCGTGCAGCATCACGTAGTCCTCGTAGGACTTTGGTCGCACGATCCCACTGCGTGACCGTGTAGTCATGGGGTGAAGCGGCTGAGGCGGTGACTGTGCCGCCTCTGGCGATGGAGCGCGTGGGGCAGGTGAAACAGCAGGAGCAGTCGACGCAGAGACTGGGACTGGGCTGGCTTGTCCAGGTGAATCGTCATCGCCTTGTTGCACATCCCTTGCCGCGGCAGGGCTTGCCGCGTGAGGTGGTGCACGCGCCACCGTGTGCGTGTAGTAGTCGACGATGAATGAACCAGGGTCGATCGCCACTCCTGGCTCCTTCCAGTTCCAGCTTGCCTGCTCATCGAACACCACGTCCCTCGTGACATGGATTCGTTGCCGAGCTGGATCATATACTCGGTACGCAGCAGATCCTGGTTCATACCCGAAGAGAACCATAGGCGTGCTCCGGTCATCTAGCTTGGCGGGGTGCGGCGTTACTTTCTTCACATGTGCGACACAACCGAAGATGCGCAGGTGACTCACGTCCGGTTTGCGTCCATGCCATACTTCATATGGGGTCTTGCCGTCGACGCTCTTCGTCGGTGAGCGGTTCAGCAGATACACTGCGGTGCTCACTGCCTCCCCCCAGAACCTCGCCGGCACGCCTTTTGCTTTCATCATGCTGCGCGCTGTGCCAACGATGGTTTGGTTCCGCCGCTCCACCACTCCGTTCTGCTGAGGCGAGTACGGTGCGGTGAGCTGGCGCCCCACTCCTTCTTCGGCGCAGTAGTTGGCGAAGGTGACAGAGGTGAACTCGCCGCCACGGTCCGTGCGGAGGAGGCGGAGTTTGCGCCCCGTCTCGACCTCCGCGTGTGCCTTGAAGTGCTTGATCGCGTTCGCCGCCTCGTCCTTGGTCCTCAGCAAGGTGAGCCACATGTAGCGGCTCTGATCGTCGACGAGGAGCAAGAAGTAGTGCTTGCCGGCGGGCGTCGCTGGCACGATTGGCCCGCATAGATCTCCGTGAACAAGATCAAGGAGGCCCTCTGCGCGGTACTTGGCAGCCGGTGGGAACGGTGATCGCCGTTGCTTCCCCGCCAGGCAGCTGTCGCACAGTTGCTCGACGTGCTCTATAGACGGCATCCCTCGCACCATGTCGCGGCTCACCAGCCTGCGTAGTGCGTCGAAATTCAGGTGACCATACCTAGCATGCCACCTCCAAGCGTCCTCACTGTGTCGAGTGGCGAGGCATACCGGCTGAGCGATCTCCAAGGTGATCACGTACAGCCGGTTCCGCGTCCGTGGCACTCGGGCGAGCAGTCGGTTTTGGGGGTCCCGAAGATGAAGGAGACCTTTGTGAATGTGGACGTCGCAGCCGTTCTCGTCCAACTGTCCGAGACTGATGATGTTGCTGCGGAGGCGGGGTATGTGGTAGACTCCAGTGAGCGCTCGGTGCTCACCGTTAGAGCAAGCGAACACAATGGTTCCTCGCCCTTTGATCTCCACAACGGAGCCGTCGCCGAATTTCACCGTGCCCGTCACGCCGGCGTCCAGCTCGGCGAAGACAGATGCATGCCCCGTCATGTGGTTGCTGGCACCAGTGTCCATAATCCAGGTGTCGTCGCGTTGCACCTCCTTAGCCAGATGGACGTGCTCCTCGACCAGCTCGACGTGCTCGGCGAGACCAGCGACTTCGACGGTCGCGGTCTCGACACACCTCTCCACACGCGCCTGCTTTTCGTCGACTGTCGCCGTTGTTGCCATCAGCAGTGCCGGTCCGTCGTCGTCGTCGCGGAGAGTGCATGCCCTGACAAAATGCAGGGCCGGCACGTCCTCGTTCGTCTTGGCCACGTTGGCCTGCTGGCCCTTTCGTTCGCGGCGTGGCTCTGGGCAATCCCTGGAGAAATGACCAGCAAACTTGTTACAATTGTAGCATTTCACCTGCGACATGTCGCGCTTGCCGCTGGAGTCGCGACGGTCGTTGTCGCGGGCTCTCCCTTGCGTCTTCCCCTTGTGCTTGCCCTTTCCCCCGTTTGAGCCGGAGCCCTGCCCGCGCTCTCGTTGCTTGCTCCGGGCCAGCCACTCCTGCTCCGTGAGAAGTAGCTGCCCACCGACGAAGGACGTTGCAGGAGCTGTGTTCCGCTCGGCGGCTGTCCGCAGACGCCCGATCAACTCCTCGACTGACATGTCATTCAGATCGAGCAGAGTCTCGATAGAGCATGCAATCTGTGCGTACTGACTCGGCACCTCCCTAAGGATCTTCCGGACCACCTTTACCTCCTCAACGGTGTCGCCAAGTGATCGCAGGTTGTTGACGAGGGTGGTGATCCGTAGTCCGAACGCATCGAGTGTTTCACCTTCCTTGAAGGTGATCTGCTCGAACTCCTTACGAAGACGCTGCGCGGTCGCCTCGCGAACGCGACTTCCCCCCATGCGCATCAGCCTGACGGCTTCCCACGCCTCGTGTGCGGTGTCCTTGATAGCAAGGACTGGGATCATCTCAGGTGGCACAGCCCGCAACAGTGCAGACAGTGCGGCCATGTCGTCGCGGTCGCCAGGTACGCCCTTGCCTTCCATGGCTTCCCAGAGCCCTTGGGCTCGCAGATTTATCCTCATGACCAAAGACCACTCGATGTTATTGGTGGCAGTGAGCATGGGGTAGACGATCGTCCCGCCACCGCCTCCTTGGACGATGCGCTCGTGGATCACAACTTCCGTGCCGTTGTGGCGCGCCCGGCTGCGCCCCCGGCTTTGCTCCCGTGCCGGTGAGATGCGCGTGCCTGTCGGCGTCCTGGTGTTGCGCTCGCCCCGGTTGCTGCCGTCCACCATGATCTCCTCTCCGTCGTTGCTGTTGGCCATCTAGCGCAGAACCTCAATGAACGTGGCTCTGATACCAACTGAAGGAAAATGGCCAATTTCGCTCCAAGGGGCTTCACAGAGCTCACTCAGAACTGAGTGCGTGAGAGAGGATTTTGGTGCAGCAAGCTTCTACGCTGCTTTTCAAATTTTCTTATATCTTAGAGTTGGATACAACGTGCTGCAGTTCTCAAGGACATACAACAAAGCAGGATTACAGCAGAGGCAGCATAGGCCTTTTCGTTTCAAACGTCCATCACCCATACCCCTACAAAACCTCCTCAACGTGCTAGAGGATATACATGCCATACTCCTTGCTGTCCCATGACGAGCTACAGTAGACCTAGTAACTCTAAGCTAGTGGCAGGGTTTACCTAACAAGAATAATCAGTGAGGTGATTGGAGAAGCTCTGAGAGCTTATGCACACAGAAGGCTGTTCAGTTCCCTGGACAATGCTGCAAGCAATGGGCTTCACTGCACAAGGCACTGTGCAGCTCTTGATACCATCATTTCTCTGCTGCCAACTGAACAAGGTTCAGTCCCATGTTCTTTCCTTCTCAAGCTGCTCAGAGCTGCATGCTTGTTGGGGTCAGATGAGGCCTACCGCGGCAATCTGGTCAAGAGAATTGGAGTAAAGTTGGATTCAGCTTCAGTTTCAGACCTTCTTATACCTGCCAATTCCGACGAAAATGCGATCATGTACGATGTAGACCTGATCTCGGCAATGTTGGAGGAGTTCATGGCGCAGCACCCCAGCAGCAGCGACGACGACGATAGCGCGAATCTACAAGAGGATGAAGAAGCCATGGATGCTGAGAACACTCGCCTCTCCGGCGGTTCAGAGCTCGCCATCGCGAAGCTGATTGATGGATATCTGGCTGAGATTGCAAAGGACCCCAACCTTCCCCTCTCGAAGTTCGTCGCCCTCGCTGGAATGGTGCCTCTCACATCCCGGCCGCTGCACGACGGACTCTACCGCGCCATTGACATGTATCTCAAGGTATGTGAGTTACGCCATTGACAACATGGTACAAGCTTGAAATAAAGATCAGAGCTTTGAACTCATTGTCGGTTTGTCATGGTGTTCAGGAGCATCCGGGGTTAACGAAGGGGGAGAAGAAGAGGCTGTGCGGGCTGATGGACTGCAAGAAGCTGTCGCCGGACGCGAGCATGCACGCCGTGCAGAACGAGCGGCTCCCGCTGCGGGTGGTGGTGCAGGTCCTCTCCTTCGAGCAGGTCCGGGCGGCGGCGGCGAGGGTCGACGTGGCGGGCGGCGAGGTGGTCCCGGCGCGGTCTCTACTCCCCAGGGAGGACGGCAACCCGTACGGCAGCTCCAGGTCGGCCGTCACGACGGCGACCGAGACCGAGGACGACCAGTGCGTTTGCGGCGCGCCGACGTCCAGCGACGTCAACTCCTTCCGGTCGATGAGCCTCGCCAACAAGGGCAGCGACGCCGGCAAGAACCGTGGCGGCGGAAAGGCGGCGAAGGGGAGCACGCTGACGACGATGCCGAAGAAGATACTGAGCAAGCTGTGGTCAGGTAAGGCGAGCAACGGCGAGAACAGCAGCTCCGACACGTCGGAGAGTCCCGGCTCCGTCAACCTGGAGGAGACGAGGTCGACGACGTCGCGGAACACGAGGCATTCTGTGTCATAGTCATCACATTCCTCCGTTGATTTCTTTTCCTCTTTAACTTGACAAGTAATTAAAAGTTATTTTTTCTCTCGGTTTATAGGTCCATATGAGATAAAAGAGCAGATCTTCCTAATTTTAAAAAGTCATACTCCTGTAATTTCTGCCAAAATATCAAAGTCTGATTATTTTTTTTAAAAAAACTATTGTTGGCTGCGAAAAATCTGTTAGAACAAGCTTAATAAATTTATATAGACTAGTGAATGAACCGGACATCACAAACTGTAAAATTATGAAATCTAGGAAATAAATAACTTTTACTTTGTGCTGATAAAAAACTCTCGTGGTTAGAAAAGCTAATTTCATCTAATACTTGTTTAGTTCAGTTAGTTCAGTTTTCAGCTTTTAATCGAAAAGATGGTCTGAAAAGTTAAGCCAAACACACACCTTCTGAAGTTAAAATGACGTTCCCTGTTGCATGCACAAATTTCAGTATATATGAGCTTATTCGAAGTAATATTCTGTGATATATGCATTGAAAATTTGAAATGCCAACCAGTGATGTGAAGATTTACTTTTGTGAGATCGGAGATAACTTTGTTATTAAACGAGGGTGAGGTTCAACTAGCACTGACCAGATCATCACAAAACTAGGAATTTATCCAACCTTCCAACCTGACGCGAATTTAAAAGTTAAAACAGGCACTGACGTAAACAACAAAAGATGCAAGCTTTTTACGACCCTTGGGAGGTTTTGAGAGGTATATATCTCTACCTTGCAAGTTGCAAAGCCTCCCAAAGGACAATAAAACACTCAGAGATGTAACAGGAAAAGGGACAAGTACAAAAATGTTTCATTCAATTCCATGCAACCAATGGTTAAATAATCATCCAGTTGAGCTACCAGTTTTTTTGTGACAAGGGAGTCTCCAGTATGCATATTCTAAAGTGGGTGGTAACTCACTTGGCTTCTGCTGCCTCTTTTAAACATTCATTATGTTGCACTTTCTCCTTGCACAAAACCTTGCTCGTTCAAGTCTTCTGCCACATGCTCATTCATGTTCAGTGAGGATATTTCGATCTGCAAATTCAGTAAATACTCAGTTAGTTCACATATGGAATCTTAGGGAAAAAACCAGTGGTCATAATAATTGAAAAAATGACAGTTGAGAGTAACAAAGGATAATCAAACACTATGCTTGTCAAGAAAACAAAGAATTACAGAAATATTTGTTACTCGCCAAACATAATTCTTAAAAAGGTACAAGTTATAGGAAGGCTCTACATCTGCTTCATCATTAATAGCTTCCTTTTCCACGTTGCCAGCGACGCGCTTCAAACGGGAGGCAGCTTTGTCAATTGCCAAGTTCAGTTGGCTTATCTTGTCGCCCAGTGTTTGACGGGTTTTCTGGATCCAATCCAAAAAATTATCTGTCAAAAAACACCTCCCATGAACAAAAGTTCAGCAGTAACTTAGGTTCCTCACCTCTAAACCTTCATCGTAATATTGACCATTCCGTGGTCTTGCTAAGCCATGTTCATCAGATTCACTGTCTTGTCCATTTTCATCCAGTAAATAACTTAGTTTCTTGCTGATCTGCTCAAGAATGTTAAGTTCTTAAAAAACCAATTCCAAATTAACAATCTTATCAAACCAAATAGAAATAGGGTGAAGAGTGTGATCATAGCAGAGTAACACAAAGAAAGCATTGTTTTATCAACAAGTGTATTAAGTATTAACTCTGAATAGTAGCACAGATGCACATAAATTTTAGTTAGCATTCTGCCTGGTCAACTCAAATGGACATCTAAGCTTGTCAAAGGTCAGAAATTCATAATTGCTTAAATTGCTCGTCGAGACATTTGGCACTGTGATTTCGATTGCTAGACAGTCCGAGAGTATATATTGTAAAACAAACATGATGGGTCAATATTTATTGTCATATCATGAGGGATTTCTTTATCTACTTCACTCATGCCAATGCAAATATATATATATATATATATATATATATATATATACGGGAACACTATTCTACACTATGGGTGTAAATGTTATTCTACACCGATCATTCCAATCGTGCCCACCTCCCCACCCAATCCCAACCCCTCCATTACACGTCGGTGTAGAATAGCATTCTACACCCGTGGTGTAGAATAGTATTTGTATATATATATATATATATATATATATATATGGTTTCACAATACCTGAGGAGCAAAGACATATCCTAGTGTTCCAAATATTGCTCCCCCTATAAGAAATCCAGTCAAGAATCCTCCCCCGCCTTTAGAATCTTCACTGTACACGCAAATAATCTCAACAGTTACAGGACAATCCGGAGATGTGCAAAGTTAAAAACTTATTACATTGCAATATTGAAACCTTTGCGCTCTGCAGATCATAAGCTTTCCACAGTGATTGGCATTCTTTGAAGTTGATGGAATTGGCAGCTGCAAATGATTTCTGTTCAACTTGAGCTTGTCGGCGTCGTAGCTAAATCCATGCCTCGTACCTTTGATACCATAGAATGACAAATCGATGGGAAGAGGCATTAATATACCAAGACTTGTATATAGTGTGTAAATACATGAGTTGCCGAATTGGTATACTTTAACATCAACAATTAGAGAACATGATGTGATTGTGTTAGTGGTGCCTTTACTGCCTTAATGCCATTGTAGTATCAACTTATCCATGTGTCATCGAGATTTCAAATCGCCAAGGAGGACAGGAATGTTTTGGAAGTTGACATCACAAGATTTGCAAGCTTTTATCACCTAGCTAGATATAATCAAAGTAACAATTTTTAGCATGAGCTGATGTATCAGGCAGGAGCTAAGCCTTACACACACAACCAACCACAGGGACGGACGGACAGTCGCAATCAATTGAACAGAAGCGGCGAAGGGATTCAAAGGTAGACGAGAACTTACGAGGAGCGAGCCCACCCCGCTTGCCGGCCGCCGGGTCGTCGCCGGGGCCACGGCATCGCGGCCGTGGCTGCGCGGTCGTGTGCCAGCGCGTGCCCAGCATGTGCTGCCGTCCCGCCTCCCCGCGCGTGGTGTAGCCCCGTCACGCACGGCCACTGAGGCCGTCGTCGGAAACTGGGCGCGCGGGCGGTGGCCGGCGGCAGATCGGCGGCGAGGAGGTGGAGAGGAGTGGCCGAGTGGGTCTGACCACCTAAGCCCGAGATGGGGATAAGGCGCACAGAGGATGTGAGGCTGCCAGTGGGACCCCCACCATGACACGGACAGAATTGGTAAAAGGACATACAGTAAAATGGAAAAAAAATGATAATTTGTCAACCTACTTGCTCAACCGCCTTTTGGGTTGAGAGCCTTTTTACTGCTACCTATTTGATCAACCGTCTCTTTCTAAGGTCATGTGCACTCTCACTTCTCTTCATGCCTTGTTCGGTAACCCTCCTTATGCTCACCTTTGTGTCTTTGGGTGCGCCTGCTACCCCAACCCATTAGTTACTGTCTCTCACAAGCTTGTGCCCCGCTCGAACCTCTGTGTTTCTCGGTTACTCCCCCGACTACAAGGGGTACCGTTACTTTGACCTCTCTTCTCACCGTGTCCTTGTCTCGCAGCATATCGTCTTCGCTGAGTCGGTTTTTCTTTTCTCCGCCGACTCCACTCCCGTCTCCGACCTTGAGTTGGAGTCCTTGTTTTTGACTGACTCAGTGGTTCAGCCACCTTTGTCTGTGTCTTCTACAGGTACACCTTCAACTGTTTCGGCAGCTCTACCGCCGCTTGGCGCACCTTGTGTGGACCCCCGCGTTGCCCACCGCGCTAGACGCGGCCTCGACCGTGCCACACGCGGCCACGGAGTCCCCTGCTGCACCTCCCTTCGTCCCAGAGCCGCCTGCCTCACCCCGTGCGGCCCCGGCGTCCTCTTCCCGCTAAGCTGATCCCGTGCGCGTCTACCAACGGCGCCCGATGGTTGCTGCACCGGTCCACTCTCGCAATGAGCCGTCGGTGTACCACCTGCCCATCCTTCACCGATATCCCCGCCACACTCACCCGATGGTGACTCGGCGGGATGTTGGGGTTCTTCGTCCAGTTGATCGACTTGTCCTCTCCGCCACCACCGGCCTGCAGGTCCCTCCTATACCCTCTTTTGTGCGTGGCGTCCTAGCGGATCCACACTAGCGTCGTGCGATGGAGTAGGAGTATGCGGCCCTTCTGTCCAACCAGACTTGGGACCTGGTGCCGCGTTCCTCTGGTTGCAATGTGGTGACAGGAAAGTGGATTTGGACACACAAGCGCAACCGCGAATGGTACACTGGATCGATACAAAGCTCGCTGGGTCCTCCGAGGCTTCACACAACGCTCTGGAGTTGACTATGACGAGACATTTAGCCTAGTGGTGAAGCCCGCTACGGTTCACACTGTTCTCTCCCTAACTATCTCTCGTTCCTGGCCGGTTCACCAGCTGGATGTGAAAAATGCCTTCCTTCATGACACCTTGACAGAGACTGTGTACTGCAGCTAGCCTGTGGGCTTCGTGGATCCCGCTCACCCTGAGCTGGTCTACCGGCTCAATAGGTCTCTGTATGGTTTAAAGCAGGCTCCTTGGACTTGGTACTGTCGCTTTGCCGCCTTCTTGGTGACATTGGGGTTCAGCGAGGCAAAGTCTGACACTTCTCTGTTTGTCCTCCGTCAAGGTGGTGACACCGCCTACCTGTTGCTCTATGTGGATGACATCGTCCTCACCGCTTCCAGCCAGTCTCTACTTCAGCAGGTTGTCACCTCTTTGCAGTGGGAGTTTGCTATGAAGGATCTCGGTGTGCTCCATCACTTCTTGGGTGTGACTGTGGAGCCCCGCGTTAATGGTATATTCCTTCACCAGCGCTAGTACACCTTGATGTTCTTGAGCGAGCAGGGATGACTGACTGCAAGCCTTGTTCCACCCTAGATGATACTCAGGCCAAGATCTCCGGTACTGATGGTGCACCAGTTAATGATCCTACTGCCTATCGGAGACTCACTGTGTCCTTTAGTATCTCACCTTCACTCGGCCGGATATCTTATATGCGGTTCAGTAGGTGTGCCTTAACATGCATGATCCCTAGGACCCGCATCTCACCGCTATGAAGTGGATTCTCCGCTACCTGCGTGGCTCCCTCGACTACGAGCTCCATCTTCGGTGTTTTCTGGTGTTTGAGCTCGTGGTCTACACTGACGTCGACTGGGTGGGCTACCCGGACACGTGTCGTTCCACCTCCGACTACGGCGTCTTCCTTGGCGGCAACCTCGTGTCCTGGTTGTCCAAGCGGTAGCCTGTTGTGTCCCGCTCCAGTGCTGAGGCTGAGTATCGCGCTGTTGCCAACAACGTGGCGGAGGCCTCCTAGCTCTGACAGCTCCTGGAGGAACTCCACAACCCCCTCTCCAAGAGCACCCTGATCTACTGCGACTAGGGATGAAAACGGAGCGGAAACGGATGGAAATGAGTACTACCATATCCGTTTCCGTATTTTTTTACGGAAACGAAAACGAATACGAATATCCCAGAAACAGATACGAAAACGGATGGCATCGGAAACGAATACGGACCAAATAAGGAGCGGATACGAATACGGATCCGAAAATCTATCGGAAATTAAAAACTCCTTAATATATGAAAAAAAATAAGATAAACAAATAAATATATTCAATTTACACACATATTAATGAATGATAAATACATATAATAAATTAAAAACAAATTTATTTCGGTTGTAATGAATGTATATTATTTATTTTGATCAAATAATTACGTATTAATTTGAATTAAAATGTTCAATATTTAATGAATATAATATACTTTAAAGTTTTTATATAATATGAAAAAGCAAAAGATAATATTCTATATAATGTAGTAAAAACAGTAAAAACGGAAACTTTCCGTTTTTGTTATGCGGAATATTCCGTTTCCGTATCCGTTTTTTCGGAAATCACTGTTCCGTTTCTGTTTCCGTTTCCGCTTAAAAAATTCCGTTTCCGTTTCCGCTATGAGAAATTCCGTATCCGTTTTCGCATAACCCTCTCCGTTTCTGTTTTTCCCGGAATGGACGGAAAGTTTCCGCTCCGTTTTCATCCCTAACTGCGACAATGTCAGCGCCATCTACCTCTCCACCAACCCCGTCCAGCACCAGCGCACCAAGCATGTGGAGATCGACCTCCACTTCGTTCGTGATCGTGTCGCCGTGGGAGATGTCCGTGTTCTACATGTGTCTACCACCTCCCAGTTCGCCAACATCTTCACCAATGGCTTACCTTCCTTCACATTCTCCTAATTCCGTTCCAGCCTCAACGTCCGCTACGCTAGAGTTTCGACTACGGGGGTGTTAGAGTGTGTGTCTGGTGTTAGCCCATGTATCTTAAGGCCCATGTATGCTACTATAAATATCCACCTACCCTTCTAGGATTGAGGTGAGGAATCCATTCTATCTTCTATCAATTTGTGATATAGATAAGACAATCAGAGGATAAGTTTTGAAGGTTCATAAATATACCTAATAGCCCAACAGACAAACTTCATTTTAATCTTGGATAGACTTATGGGCTTTGAGTCATGTGGGTTCCTTTTTGGGGGGAATACAGCCATATGGGCTCCTTACATATAGTTATGGGCTTTAAGTCATAGTGAGCTTAGGCAAAAGCCATTGTTGTCAAAATAGTTTTATTAGTTTATAAGTGGCATGTTTAGTAATAGGACTACTTTAAGTTGCATGCTAATGATACCAGTAAATACAACTAAACACACACACACACACATATACACACTACTACTAAACACTACTAAAAAGTTGTGCAGCTCCATACGAAAGTAAAAAAGACATTTTGAAAGAACCTTTTCTCCTAAGTATCCTTTGTCGGTCTTCATCTCAGTTGCTTGAGCCGCCTGCTTACCTCGTCACCACGCAGAGATCCAGAGTTTAGTAGATAAGCCAAGAAATCTGCACAAGAAAAGGCATCACTGTTTTCATACAGAACATCCAAAAACAAGAGGTAAGACTTCTCAATCAAAGTTACCTTTTAACACTTATAAGCTGTAACTGCCACTGAAAATGCGCGTCAAAGAACAGATAATGAAAAATTACTGTCCAACGTTTTCAGATCCCTTTGTATCTCAACAGCTGCACCTTCCAGGAGAGGTCAGTGTCACACGAAAAGGCAGGCGGCTAATACGGACATAAGGTTGAGTTAGTATTGTGGAGGCAGGCCTGAACAAGTCCAAGTTTTATTGCACCATGTCAACCACTCTCTGTACTTTGTCAGCACTAAGCATGCAGGTTCCCACTACTCTCTTCTCCCTGCTTGTAGACAATATAAAAGAAGTATCCTTTAGGATCCCAATGGTGCTATTGTGGCCAAACATGACCCAAAGAGCAAGCCCTTTTATATGACTATCCTCAAATCAGCTGTCATCAGTGCAATGTCTGATGAGTCATCAATCCAGTATATGAAATGGCAGACAACAGTGAGCATCACAGGAAAATCCCATAGAAGAAATTCCATTTGCCTTTTGGACAAGAAGATATTGCTAATCCTCCCCATAAACTGACTGCTAGAAAGAAAAAAAGGTTAGCTCATTTATCACATGGGCTGGCTCTTCCAGTACATGTCTAATCAGTTTGGGGAAAACTTGGGGAGTTTGTGCCCTCCCTCCCTCTGAAGAAAGGAATATCTGAACAAATAGAGTTTTCTCACTTTCATATGCAAGATTACTGAACTCTCAACTGTAAGCCAATGAATGCAGTGGTTGAACTTGAGCTCCTATTGTTATTGAGGGCAACTAGTTGGTACCTGAAGTGACATGAGCGTAGCACTTGTGACAGCGCAAATAAGTGTGTGTTCCTGTTTAGGCCAGAGAAAAGCAGTGATCAGGAACAAAGACAGAGACCTCCTTCTAGTAATGATCAAATATGAGAAGGAGATTACACAAACAAAAGAACTGTATGCCAATGGGTCCCTGAGAAATTGTGCTTGAAAAATGCACATAGATCTGCAGATCTTGCTGAAAGCGACACATGTTGGGTACTGGCCCCTGCAGATATGGTTAACTATGTGGAAGGAAGCTAGGTGCCTCTCCTTTTCTATCTTGATCAAGTTGACTCAGTATCAAATGTAAGCTCTATCCATCCCAATGCTAACATCATCATCACACTTGCACAAACAAAGGAAAGCAAGATGGCAAGAACTCAGCTTCCATCTCCCAGCAAAAGACTACCTAAAAAGTGCACGCGGTCCTCTTCCAGTGCACTTGTGACAGCAACAGTCTCCCACTAAAAGCTAAGAAAAATGATGCCTAACAAGTTAACAGCAGATGGCCACAATATAGCCACAGTATATAACTCCATTACTGGTTCTTGAAGGGATAACACGATGCATAAAACAAGTACTATTCGCCTCACCTCTCTACTTTAGTTGTTACTTCTCACTTGTCAGTTGTCACTTCTCAGATCAGATTGTTATAATATTGCTAAAAGCAACAGAAGGATGTCTGTTTGTTCAACACTATCTTCGAATAATACTCTATAAGGACAGTGACAAAATAAATAGTATTATTGCTGTTGGCGCCTATGTATGCTGCTTATTGTGAGTTCTTACCTAACCATAGTACTTTTAGTGCAAGTTAATTTTAAAAAGGTGTACTACGGTCTATGGCAGATTAAAAAACTGACAATATTTTATATAGCTATTGCAACACCACCTATCCCCACAGTGTTCATCAGCACTGCATACAAAGGCAAGATCATAGGATTGCTTCTTATGGCCTAACCTAACAATCGTTCTGTAGCCTGAAACTGTGGGCTTGCCTGATAAGACTCGACCAAAAATCCTAACAAGATTCATGACGTTGTTAATGGGAAATCGCTTTCATGAACCCCCCTGCCGAATAGTCAAAAGGCACCTGTGTGAGGCATGATACTAGCCAATGGAAGAAAGATTGCCATGGAAATTTCATGCCTTGTATTGTGTGATTCTTGCTTTCTTTTAGAGAAGAAAGCAGGAGTACACACATCAACAAATGAGATGGCATGGACCTAGATATCAAATCACAAAGGCAAGTACAGGAAAAGATGACAGAAGCATGCATTACCTTGCCCCTGGGATATGTACCATTGTAGCAACACTACAGCATATGCAAGGGCCAGGTAGGAAAGGAAGAAGAGATAAGCAACTAAAGAGAGATCCACTAGCTCCATACAAAGTTTGTTACCTCCTGATTCCTCACAAAGACCCTCCACAAGCCTCAATTATTACACCAGAAAAATTCTCTACACCTTCCTACCTTGTCCTCCTTTATAAAGCCATCTGCAAACTGGAAGAAGACGCACCATACATGAGCTGCAGACCTAGAGCAAGACTTGCATGATAGGAGATGGAGCAGGCAGACGAGTCATTAGTGAACAAGGAGAGCTCAGAGCAGCTTACCAGTGAGCAAGACGATAGCGCGACATGGCTGAGTCTCACTCTTGCTTCAAAGGGATCACCAGAGGCAGCAGCAACAGCAGCAGCAGGAGAAGAAGCAGCAGCACCAGCAAACTGCTCCGAGACTGAGGCTCCTAAGCCTTCTGCTCCACACAAGGTGTTCTCATGCAACTTCTGCATGAGGAAATTCTTCAGCTCACAGGCTCTGGGTGGCCATCAGAACGCCCACAAGCGAGAGCGAAGCGCCGCCAAACGCTCCTACCACGCACACAGGATGGTGATGGGGTTACCTCTGGAGGCACATGCCGCCTTTGTGCACTCCCTGAGAGTAAACCAGAGCTCAGTGGTGATTCACAAGTCAAGCCAGCAAGCACAGATCAGGACAGCTGCAAGATTTCATGAAGGTAGCATCAGTTGCCCACCGATTGCTTACGAGGAGGTGCCGAATTCGACATGGCCAGGGAGCTTCAGATTGAGATCACAACCTTCAGATCAACCATCGGAACATAGTAAGATAGACTTAAATCTCAGGCTTTGATAGGTCGATGTACCAACTTTAACCAGTACATAAGTCCCTCCTCAAGATTGTCCTTCAGAATAAATTGGTTTGAAGTGATCAGTAGGTTCAGTTCACCGTCAGATGAAAATCATATGATGGTACTGAACTAGTGATCTTCGAAGATATTATTGTTCATTTTGAATTCATGGAGGAATTATTGGAATATTTTTAGAGCCAAGTTACTGCAGTAATTTTTGTAGCTGGAAACCTAGAGTGTTCATAGTCTGTCAGATTCTGAAGGAAATAATGGAATCTGCAGCACTTCCCACATGAAGCATATATCTTGCCTTAACAGTTAGATTACATGATTTCTCAATTTTTTTCCTATAAACTTATGACTTATCTGGCATGGAAGTAACTGGGAAATAACATATTGCTTGGAAAAGTTATAGAAAACAGCTACAAACTCATAAGAGCCTCGGATTGGAGAGAGCAGTACGTCGAGATAACATTATTGTTTTTTGTATAAACAGTAGGGAAGAAGAGATTATCAGTTCACAGTTTCACACATGTCAAAGTAACCCTCAAAAAATAAGCTTTGGAAAGGGTAAAACACTGCAACCTAGGTAGAGAAACTTTTTATCATAAGAAATGGCATCTGGATTACTCTAGACTACTGTATTGCAGAACACAATATAGGCAACACTTATAAGTGAGAAATAACATCAGGAAGTTATTTCTGCTGGGCTGGTTGCCCTTTTAAAAAAGGCAAGCTTACAAATATTTAGAAAAAAACTGTCATCAACACACTAGCCTTCATAAGCTCCCACAGTCAGAATATTTGTTGATGATTCATTCATTAACACTTGTCAAGAACTGAAGCATAATTATCCATGTTACACGTGTTATTCAGGAATCAGGACCATTTATGTTCAACCATTAAATACAAGAATAGACATTGAACTTACTGACCCTGGCTGGTAATAGACAGTTTATGAAAAAAGGAGATCAACAAAGGAAAATGGATCAGCAATTCAGCATATCAAACATTACAAAGTTTTGTCCCAGCAGGCCAAGGCACCATGTTCTAAGTTATAATACAGAATTACAATTCTATAAAACAGAAGAATGCCTGGTAACCTGCTAGTGATTCAGTGAACACCTAACTGGACTCCAAAGCTCTGCTTAGGCTAAACCTCCACCATCTAAACTGATTACAGGACCCTAACTAGCTGAGAAGCTGCTCTGCAAATGTAATCATCCTTTTATCTCCAGGAGCTCGAGACAAGCTCAGACTATCAACCTCACAATGTGGCAAACCAAGAACAGCTACTCTGTTAAATGTTGGAGGTACGACGCAGGGATGTCAACAGGAGGAAGCAATGTTGATACGCACTTGAACTGTTCCAAATAAATGCAGAATTAGACCAACACTACAATTATTATGGCAATAATCTGATAAATATTACTGATTACGTGAATGCAGGATGTGGTCATACCCTGTGTTGCCTGTACTTGTCACGAATTGCTGTTAAGGATGAACATTTTCTGCTAAGCTGCAAGTCATGAATGGCTGTGATACAATCCTTCAGTTCGGATACCTTGTATCCTGTCAACTTCTGCATCTTCTTACTCTAGAACCACATGCAGGACAGTTTTTAGCCTTCAGATATAGATCCACAGCAGCATTTTGTACACAGGAAATTGTTTTTAGTTCTCACCCAAGGATTGGTGCATGGATCAATGGTAAATTTAGCAAGAAACACCGCTGAGGCAGCAACCACCGATGGCAAGAACCGGAGACAGCTATAGTCCAGTAGACTAAGCTCAGCAAGGTAACTCCCCATGAATTCCAACAACAAAACGGATCTCTGCAACAAATATGCAAGAATAACATCAGAGACAACAATTTACCAGCCTAAGGAAGCAATAGAGCAGGAATTAAGTGATCAATGTACAAAGAATCACAAGGATTGATGGTTCACCTTTTTGTCTTCATGGCCAGATCTTGTGAACCGCCTGAAAATTCAGTGAACAAAGGTAAATGCACAATAGAATCATTGAGCCACAAATTCAGATTGGAAGCAAGCATTTGCAAAAGATTGTGAGCATTTTGGGTCAGTGTGCCACCTCAGGAATGTCTTGATGGTAGGACTGCCTATCTCGAACTTGAGAAGCTTGAGAATGTCGCTCTCCATGTTGACAACCTCCTGCCTAGTATATGTATTATCAGTAATGTAGCAGAAATCCTCGACATGAGGAGGGCTGATCTCCTCGTACTTCCTGCGACCACCACCCAGAAACAACTCAATCCCCAGTCCAATCCAATTCCGGAGGCAATGCGAGCAGAGGAAGCGGTGGGTGTCAGTATCACGACGCTTACGCAGCGATAAGCATGGCAGCGACACCGAGGAGCTGTAGCTTGTTGCGCCTGAGCGGGTAGGCGGAGAGAAAGCGGTCGAGGTAGGAGATGGCGAGGTAGAGCGTGTCGGCGACGAGTTTGTACTCCTCGGCGACCTCGACGAGCCAGTCCACAAGGATGGCGCGCATGTTGGCCGTGACGTCCACCTGCACTGCCTCGATGTAGTCCGCCGCCGCCTGCCGCCGCGCCTCCACCTGCAAAACCCCCACATTCGGAGAAGGATTCCCACTGCCATTAGGACACCCCTTCCCGAACCAACCACTACTAGTGGAGTGCTAGTGCCATTGAAACGCGAAGAGCAAATCAAGGTGTACCTCCATGGACCGGAGGTAGGTGTAGATGTCGGAGGCGTATGCCGCGCAGAGCTGGGGGTCGTCCCCGGCGGGCGGCGGCGGGGTCGACGCGATCTCGAGGGAGGAGCCATCGCCAGGCACCTCGGCAGCAGCAGCTAACGCGGGCTCACGGGCCTTGGACGGCTTGACGGGGCGGGAGGGGGGCTGGCGGAGGACGACGGCGTTGGAGAGCGTGGGGAGGTCGCTGAGCGCGACCCTCTTCCTCTTGGCCCCTCCAGGCGCCCCGTAATCTGCCGCGTCGACTGCCGCCGCCGCCGCCCGCTTAGCCGCCGCCCGGGTGACCCGCGGCGCCACGCCGGCCGGAGCGGCGTTCTCCTTGTCGGCCATAGTACAGCCTCCGCCTCCTCTAGGTTTTCGGGCTCGGACTTCGGGGACTGAACCACGGCGCCGCGATGCAAGGCGGTTAAGTAGATAGGAGAAAGAGATAGAGGGAGAGGTGGGCGAATGAGAGGGAGGATTCGAACGGAGTCGGTCGCGCCTCGATCGCGCACGAGGAGAACGACGAGGGTTTCGCTTCGCTTTTCCTTTCGATTTGGGGGGATCGGAATCTCTCTCTCTCTCTCTCTCTAGGGTTCGCGGGCGGGGCGGGGTTTGACGACGTGGGTTTAAAAACCGAAATCACTAGCGCCAAATGGGCGGTAATTTTTTCTCTTTTTTTCGGAGGTTGTAATTACTTGCGGATTATCAGGAGTCGCAATAGGGATAATTTTTCTCTCTTTTTTTACGATGTAGTAAATAGTTACGATACATTATTTGGAATTTGATCATATAATCATCCTTTAAATGAAAATTGAGCATCTCAATGATATGCAGGTTAATTACATGTGGACTAGAAAGATAAATCTTCAATCCTCTGGCCGTGAAATGGATGGTAATTTTTTATTTCTTTTCTTTTCCGGGACTTCCCATTTTACTCTAACGTTGTGTTTTGGTTACAGTAGTTCGATCCGCAGCAGAGAGATTATGTAAAATTTAATAATAAGGGGGGTGTTTGGTTACTCTGTCGTATAGAATGTTTAGATATTATTTTGAAGTATTACATGTAGATTATTTACAAAACTTATTCATAATTGGTGGATTATTCACGAGACGAATCTAATTAGCCTAATTACGCTATAATTTGACAATGTGATAGTACAATAAATATTTGCTAATCATATATTAATTAAGCTTAATAAATTTATCTCGTTAATAATCATACGATTCTACAATTATTTTTATAATCAATTCAAGTTTACTCTTTCAAATTGATGTCTAAACATACAATATAACACAATATAACACAAGACTAAACTTTAATCCATGAAACCAAACGCACCCTAAGAAATGATAATTATATAGTTCATATTATAATAATATTATATAGACTGGCTAAAGAATCGATAAAAGATTGTTGCAAACGCACTGGCATATCATCTTTCCTTGTATGAGATTTTTTTTCCCAAGATTTTCCAAGACACGTAGTAGTAGTAGTAGTTTCTACATATTTTTCCTCATATCTGTACTCTGCCCGTACTGGCATATTGTTTTATAGTACGTTTTGTTCTGAACGCAATGCAAGCGCACTCTGCCACAATTTTTACAGATTCAAGGAAAAGGGAGAGCTAATTATATATATACAATGCGACAATCGCAAGGCTTGTGGATCACAAACTTTACAGATCACACGGTCTGTACGCATAAGTGGCATGACATAAGCTACAAAGAAAGTGAAAAAGGACCATGAGATGATTATATATATGGAGGAGACCATAGTTTGCTACCTTTGCAGAATAGCAGGTGCTGATGCTCCTGGGCAATCGTTCCGAGCTTTGGATCCATGCATGATCATCCATGGGTGTCTTCTCCTTCTATTCTCTATTATGTATCCGAACAGAACAGCGAATGCTGCGCAGTTACATCGATATTTGGATCTATGCCGATGATGCCAGGGAGTTCCTGGTTTCCATCCTCTCAAGCAGATGTTTGATCAAGTGACACAAGTTTTGCAGAGCATTGTTGTTGCTATCATCAGGGGTATTATGAGCGTGCATCACTTGAGACTGTCAGGAGCTTCATCATCTCTAGCCGGCACTCCTGGCCTCGGATGTAATGGCCCAGCAGCATACACCTGGACAGCCATTGAAAAATCACAAGGTCAAAATGCTTTGAGATATCAATAGGCAGCACAGGGAAAGGGACATTATCGATCGAACCCACAAGTATTACCAGAACAAGAGACGTGCAAGATGGTCACGCGGAATGGATATCAGGGGCTGAAATGGGAGAGAGACATCCTCCACGAGCTCCGCAAAGTCATCGTCCTCTGTCCCAAAATTGAGGGCTCCACCTGCCATGTTTTCTGATGTCGGAGGTGTCCTTGTATGCGTTTTGGGTGAGAGAGTTGCTAGTAGACCATGTACCATGGAATGGACAGCCTCTTCCACACCAGGGCATGAAGATCCTGAGAGTTCGACAACCTGTTCAAAACTAGTTATCAGATCAAATTAAAACAGAAGAGGTTCCCAGAAAAATTGAAATCTTTCATCTAGTTTTGCTTGTTGTTGTTGGTTTGTTCACATAACTACATAGGTGTCCAAGAGGAACAACCTTCTCAGGTGAAAGCGACCTCAAGTAATACAGCAACTCGTTTTTTTCTTCTCCAGAAAACTGTTGCATTTGCAGGGAATAATTTTTCTTCTTAAGTTCATGAAGATCCTGCAAAATTGAAAATAGTATAAGTCTATAAGAATACAATTAAGTTCTGCAGCTACAGTTGACAGGTCCAAGTTTAAACCTGCAAAAATGTTAAACAATAACAGTGGGGTTAACTTATACCTAGAAGGGAAGATTAAGATGGCCTCTACTATTACACAAACTAGCCAAGTTTACACTAACAAGATATTCTTGACACAGAAAGATAAATATGCAGTTAATGAGTCATGAAATTTCCGCTGCATTGTAGGTAGACCAACATTGGCAACTAATATATATGCAGGGCAGTTCCTATGCAAAGAATGGTCATCACTACCAAGCTAATAGGAATCATCTGGGATCATCCAATCAGATACAAGATAGATATTACCTTTTCCATGGAATCCAAGCGGGATTGCAGATGGAGAATGTGTTCTTTTACTTCAACACTCAAGTTACCTAGTCCACTGATACTTCCACATGATTTTTCATCTGTTTTTTCTGATTCATGGGTCAAATCTATATCTTCTGGTAACCTGAAAAATGAAGCAGGCCTTCTGAAATTGATAACACTATGAATATCTTCATCGCTATCTCTTTTCTGGCATTCAGTTTCTTCTTCAGCAAACTCCAGTGTTCTTTCAAGAGAGAGCCTATATTGAGCATTATATAGAGTATACCTGAAAGAGACAAAATAACATTAGGTCCTACTAAACTTCCCTTGAACATGCAAATGACTTCGTCATGTTTCTGTAAATATGCAAACACTAACCACATGCCCATTTCACCAAAAGACTAAAAGTCAAGTGACAAAGTGTTCCATTTCACCAGGGCAAAAAAGTATTGGATGAAATAAAGTTGATTTTCATAAAAAAGGTTAGTGTTTCTCTCTTTTCTTTGCGGGGAAGAAGGTTAGTATTTCAATCTGATATTTTGTGGAATCAGGTTTACTTTAGATGAGTGCCAAGCTGGTAACAAGCAACTTATGTTCATCTGCCCCTTCATGACACTATGAAAATGAATGCATCAGTTTAATAATACTTCAAAGGAGTGGAAGAAAAAGAATAGCTATTAGTTCCAAAGGAGAATTGGAGATGAGTGCTGAAGCAATTGCATGGATAATAAATTTCCAAGCAGACTAGACAAGGTATTATACTTATGTGTACTTGTACTAGACTCTGTACGCTAGGATCTCATTGGCAAAAAAGTTGGTAAAAAGGTCTGTACTGCACAATTCACACCCTCAAAACATGCTGTGAGTCTTTCACAGTTTCACATATCATATATGCAAACAAAGTGCTGTTATTGTCTTGATAAACGCCAAAGCACAAAGAAATATAATTTATATTTTCTTCATAAAGATGATATAGACAAGAGCTATGCTGCATTGCTTCTGCAGGATACCATTAGTGGTGAGCTTGTCCAATCCATGCTACATAATTATTATCTTAATGCATTGACCTAAATTCCATGTCACCTGCTACTTTTGTGTGCACACTGCAAAAGGTGATCGATCATGCTTAAATAATACTTCTTTTGACTAACTAAATTCAACTATAATCAATAATGGATGAACATGAAAGGCAAGTTTCAGGAAGAAAAGAATACCCTGTCATTATTGAAGATGCCAATAGCTTGAAGAAAGGATTCCAAAGGGACTCTATGACGACATGGAACTGATCAGACGGGAGCAGGCCCAACATGCCTGAAACAGTCCTCTTCATTGCATCCACAGTTTCAGGAGGAACATCTCTCTGGATTATGGTTAGATCCAGAGGTTCTATGTCTTTTATCAAGTTCCAAAGGGCAGATTTCTACAAGCAACACAGTAACATCATGATAATGAACAGCGGTAATACAGTAACTCAATAGGCCAAAAGATGCCATTGTTTTCGTTATCTTTGGTAATGGCACCCTGGGTGTACCCCATCTGGAAAAATAGACCAAAAGATGCTAATGCTCCCATCGATATAAGTTTGACAGTGCAGGATGCCAGGATGACAAGCATATATTCTTTATTGGTGAAAGCTAAATAACATCCTTACACTTGTGTGGAGAAACTTTAATCTTTGTGGTGCTCAAGCATGATACCTAAAAAAATTACTTCGCTATCAGTTGATCACTGCCATCCACCACCAAAGGGATAACAATGCAACGCGCATACTCAAAAACTTACCCATATTAACACTAACATGCATTTTTAGTAAACCTACACGGCTGAAGAGTGAAGAGGACTGAGTATCAAGATAGGTATCCATCTCAACAAACAATTCAATGAGAAATAGGTGTTTAAGCATCGAAGAACCGAAGCCATCACAAAATTAGATTTTGTTTTTGTGGTGCCAACTCTTGGAACGTTTACAGGATAAATAAAATCGATTTCAGTACAAATCCCCCTACCCCATCCCTCTGCCCAATCCCATCCTACGCCAATTGAGATTTCTCTATATAGCAACAGCATGTTGCCTAATCTTCGAGAGCCGTAGGTTCATAGATAATCTCGAATTTCTATTTTACATATAGTTTCGGACGAATAAGGAATTGAAGCGCTTAGCCCTCCCCTTTCGAGGAGCAACTGTGCTCGTCGCTCACCTCGGAAGCGCCGCGGAGGGGCCTCCCCCGCGCGTGAAGCTCATCAGGCGACGCGGCCACCACCCCCACCGAAGCGAGCCTCCTGCCCCGTGCGCCGCCCGCCGCGACCGCCACGGGCGGCGCCGGAGGACGGACGCCGATGCGCTGCCACCCCGGCGCGGAGGCGGCGGAAGAGGCCGCCCCGTTGGGCGGCGCGAGGATCCCAGCGGAGATCGGCATGTGTCGCGCGCACGCGCGCGCTCTCGAGCCCGTCGCCTCGCCGGCGGCGAGAGAGCTCTTCCTCGCGGGGTGGGTGGAGATGATGCAGAGGAGGCGATGCGGGTGCGTGCTTAGCTGGACACGGGTGGAGGCCACGTTGTCTCACTTACATGTGGGCCCCGTGGGATCGCCTCTCGTGGACGCGGTCGGGTCGTCCCACGTGTGGCCTCGGTTTTAGCTAAAATTCGGCCAAACTCTACGAAATTTGTCTACATTCGTTATTCACTTATAAATCATTTTGTTATTTTAAAAAAAGTTTCAAATGTAAGTTTATGTAATTTAAAACTTATTTATGTTTTCCTTATCAAATAAATAACACCACTCTCATAAATAAACATTTTATCCTTTTCTAAACAGAGTAAATCAGAAAACAAATTTATTTGATTGATTTCTTAATTATTGTTCATAAATACAAAACAATGCATATAACCAATATTCAGATGAGGTGTTCTTCTAGCCTCCAGGAGTACTAATTAATTATTTTCTTCTTTTTTATAGTACTAATTAATTTTTGTCTTCTTTCTTTTTAATTTGCCACTGATCCTCAAAAAAAGAAGAACGGTTTGTAGAAATGCGTTCAATAATGAGATTTATTGATTTATAGATAAATCTAAAAAATAATAAAATGGCGTACATTCATAAACAGATGCCTCGTGTCCATACAGTACCATACTCACAAGTGACAAGTACGGTCTCAATTAATTTTTAAATGAGTCGTTGACTTTTATCACAAACTTTAACCATTCGTCTTATTTAAAAAAATGAAATATCATTTATTTTGTTATAAATTTGTTTTATTATTCAAGTTACTTCAAGTATACATTATATTTTTATATATACATAAATTTTTTAAATAAAATAAATGGTCAAAAATTATTATAAAAATCAACTACGATATTTAAAAGTGAAAGGAGGAGGAAGTACCATTTTGGCCTGTCGGCAAGAACAAGATACTCACCGTCACTTCAGTTCACCGCAGCCGTCCATCCTTGATTCCATGGCTATGGCGAACAAGCACGTAGAATAAGATGGCTTCTTTAGTTGTTTCAACATTTGGAGATGATTAAAAAACGGGCTGTTCTACAACGTTGGAGTGCCTCGTTTAATTTATTCCTCTTCATAAATGATAAGTTATTGGGCGAAGACAATGGATTTTGTAATTTTATATGATAAGTTAGAGCATCCGACTTTGCTATTTTTTATTCTCTAAAATCTCGTACCGGGAGTGCTCCTAAGAGCATCCACAATGGCTGTCTCAAATAGCTAGCTGATGTGGAGCTGAGAGAAGAATAAAAATAATAATTTACCTCACCACTAGTATTTGGTCCCACACGTAATACACTCAGTTCTCTTGCAATACGTGAAATCTCCTATCTATTAGCCCGTCGCTAGCTATTTTCTTTTTCCCCATATTTTCTATCCACGTAGGAAAGAGAGTGAATATAGCTAGTGAAATAGCCCGTCATCAGAGATGCCCTAATAAAATTCGATCCGTAGATTTTATTACTCTCTAACAGACTTTTAATATCATATTTCTTATATTTACTCTTGTACCCTCGACATAGACTATATCTTTCCTTTTATTTGCATCTCATTTATATTTATCCATGACACTTGGATCTACCTTTGTTTTTTCACATAGAAACAATACTTCAGTTTGTTTCTGAAGCTTAAAATTTTGAAAAAGAGGCCAGTGAGTAGTAAGAATCTGAAAAAGGTGTAGTTCTTTAACCTCTGAATATACTAGTCCATTTTTATATTATATAGTTATTGAGTTGCACAATTTAAAGTAAGAATCTAGACAATTTAAGAAATTATGAACTATAGATTATAAAAATAGCTACAATTGTTATTAGCTACATATCATTACAAATAGGATTACAAATGTGATTCTCTTAATATGGATATTAATATTTGGGTTTTATTATTCTTAGCTCCTTCTCCTCCATCAGATCTGACCTTTTTTTGCCTTTTTGTGTTTCTTAAATAAAAGCAATGGCTGATTAATCAAAAATCAATAATAGATAAACACCATCCAATCCATCTGTTCTTTCGATTGTAGGATTGGACAAGAAAAAAATTATAGGAATGAATCATTTAATCCGTAATTTTGAAGGATTTAAAATATGAGCTCAAACCTCATCTCAACTATTTTTTAACAGTTTTTTTCTCTGTAATCCTACAAGTTTTTCCTTTGGAGTGTCCAAATTAGTAGGAAAATGATTATTATTTTTTTTCTGTACGATTATATATATTGTCTGGCACATTAAATTCCTTTATTTATTCCATTCTTGTGGATTTTCATTTCCTATGTTCTAAAAAAACCATAGAACTGAATTGTGTGGAATTCAATTGAAATCTAATATTTTTGTCTAGGTATTCCATAAAATTAAAATCCAAGAACTAATTTTAAAACTTATTTGGATAGTCAAACCATAAAATTAATTACATTATTACAAGAAAAACGTTATCATCTTCATCTAAGTCCAAGACAAGAGGAGAGATAGAGATTCCAGTCAATTCATTTTTCTTAAAGATGAATTGAGTTGGACTGTAAATTCTAGGTTGAATTCTACCTATTCTTATTCTTCGATTCTAAATGCAGTATTTTGGATCCAAACATGTCATAAGATAGTCACAGAATTATACTCATAAATCACCAAAAAAACTTAAGAATATTCACCAAATCATACTCACTAATCATAAAAAATCGTTAAGAATATTCACAAAATCATACTTATTAATAAAAATCCTTAAAATATTCATCAAAACATACTTAGTCACCACAAAGTAGAATTAGTGGTCATAGAAAGATGAATCACTCTAGTGTAGTGTGCTAGTACGAAAGTGACGAGGATAAGGGGTATCCACCTATTAGCACGTACTTGTGTTAAGGTTATTGGGACGTTGCGCAGGTTATTGAGTCGGCGAGTCTTATCGGCAACTTTAGTCTCACCTTGTCCACAGAAGAAGACTACAAACAACTTATAAGAAATAGTAGTCGTCCTTCTATTAAACCAGTTTTTTGGACGTAAAAGAATTCTTCGCTTATAAAATGTATTGGATGCGTATAGACATTTGAACGTAACACGTGAGGCGTGTTCGGTGTTGGGTGGTAGTTAAGGCTAGCATCTCCAAAAATCCTCCTAAATTTTATTCACTAAATCACATATAGAGATCATCCTAAACTCTATTTATTCCTAAAAAATAATCAATCTTCAACAGTTTCCACTAATTTCGATCCCTATTTTTTAAATCCTACAAATACGAACTATATTATGTAATAGTTTTGTGTAAAATTGTGATACATTCAAATATATGTATCGTCCAACCTATAACAACACGTAAGAAAGAAAATAATGTGCATGCGGCATGCAAGAGAAAAAATATGTGCAAATAGACATATAGACTTGTCAAACTAACCTATATTTGAGAGAGATAAATGGTAATTTAGGAAATGAATTAGGAAAGAGACACACGAAGTCTCTTGAAGCTTTATTTTTCACCAAAATAGCTAAATTCATATCTCTCAAATATAGGATTAATTTAGCAAATCCCTATTTCCATTTACACATATTTTTTTCTCTTACATGCATATTGTTTTACCCATTACATGTTGTTATAGGTTGGACAATACACATATTTGAATGTATCAAAGTTTTATACAAAATTATTATATATTATAAACTGTATTTGTAGGATTTAAAAAATATGGATCAAGATTATAGGGAAACTGTTGTAGATTGATTAATTTTTGGAAAAAGATAAAGTTTATGATGATCTTTATATGATTGATTTATATGTGATTTAGGAAATAAAATTTAGGATATATCTTACCTATCAACGCTTACTTACCTATATAAAACGGCCGTAAAAGAGACAGGCGTGTCACCCGCCGCAACGCATCCAGAGAATAAGCGGTCACGTGCACTGCACCGCACCTCACTCTCCGCGAGCCCGCGACACACCGTTCTCGATGGCCTCCCTCACCGGCGCCGGCGGAGAGGCGGGCAGGGCCGACGCGGGAAACGCGACCAGGGCCTACGAGGAGGCGCATGCCCTCCTGCAGACTTTCGGCGACTGCGGCGGCAGCGAGGAGGAGGAGGACCTAGAGGAGCGTGCGTACGAGGCAGCCGAGAAGGTCATCGTGCCCATTTGTGAAGACGCCGACGGAGACGTCGGGATGGAGGCGCTCACCTCGTCCTGTTCCGTGGCCCCACCATTCTCGTGGCAGAAGCTGTGGCTTTTCACGGGGCCCGGGTTCCTGATGAGCATCGCGTTCCTTGACCCGGGAAACCTCGAGGGGGACCTCCAGGCCGGCGCCGTCGCCGGGGACACACTTCTGTGGCTACTCCTGTGGGCCACCGCCATGGGCCTCCTAGTGCAGCTCCTCGCCGCCCGCCTCGGGGTCGTCACAGGCAGGCACCTCGCCGAGCTCTGCCGCGACGAGTACCCAGACTGGGCGCGCCGCACGCTCTGGCTCATGGCCGAGGTCGCCATGGTCGGGGCCGACATCCAGGAGGTGATTGGCAGCGCAATCGCCATCAAGATCCTCAGCAAAGGGTACCTACCGCTCTGGGCAGGCGTCGTCATCACAGCCTTGGATTGGTCAGTTCGCAAAAACATTTTTGCTCGATTTCATTTTCTGAACTGTTGGATCTTTCAGCAAAGGTGATTGTGATTGAGAAGGTGCTGGATCACACGATATAGTTCCAAAAGAATAGAGCTTTTATTCCTATCAACCTATCGCCCATTGAGATTCTTCCAAAAGAAAAAAGATACAGCTTTAAGCCTAACTGTTGCTGGATTGTTCTTGTTTTTTTTTTAAAAAAAAACTCCCTAGTTTCTGCTACTAACTAATTGAGTATGGCGTTAGATTATGAGCTGGATTTGGGCAAGGTTTTGGTTTGAGCAAGGTGTTAGATCTCAGTTAGTTGTTTCACGACTAGTTTTGCTGTTTTTAATTGTCATTGAGCTATCAGTGTGTTGGTGGTCATTGTACAGTACACTGACAGATTTCAAATTCATGGTACCCTACACGATAGGATGGTAGACTGTTGGAAGTGTTTTCCAGGTTTTTCGTAAGAGTTGGCAAAAGATTTTGGACTTCCGGTACAAGTTTCAAGTTTGAGATTTGATTTATGTTCTGGCCATTTAATAGAAAAACTGGAATGTTCTATGATGAAAAAACCCTGAGAAATATGTCTTAACATGATTTCTGCCCTTTGTTTTTTTGGTTGTCAAGTTCCTTTTTGTATAAACACAGATTCCACCGCAGTTTATTAGTCACAGTTTCGTTTTGGCTGTGAATTCATGAAGATGAAAAAAATATAATATCCAACTTCGAAACATGGATAATTATGAAGCTTGTACCTCCAAAGGTTCAATTTTCAGAATTCCTGGCTGCTGATTACTCAACGATAATTATGAAGCCTGTACCTCCAAAGGTTCAATTTTCAGAATTCTTGGCTGCTGATTACTCAATGATGTGATGTTTTCTGGTCAATTTAACTTAATTTTGTCATGTCAGACTCTGTTCTCTAAATCATCACTATACCTTTCTCAATTCTGAAAAAACTGTGCAGGGGAGGCCTGTATGATATTTTTTGGATCACCCTTAATGAATATAAATACGAAGTTCTGTGCTGATTTTTTTCATGATAGATTGCTGCTACTGAAAGCTACATACTGTATTTTATTTCACACAAGTTGGACATTTGCGCTGTGGCGTCCATATCCTTGTTACTTACCTACTGTGTAATTCTTATGTAATTCTTTGTTGGGACTTTTGGTTCTTATGAGAAAAGTAGGACATATTGTGCTGTTTGGTAACTAGAGATATTTTATTGTTCCAGTATTTTCCTGAACGTCCCTTTCTTTGATTTATAATATGATACGCAATTCTATCCAAGTGCTCACATATTCACTACTAAAAACTCATTTGATTATTATACTGATAATATTGCTCTTGTCTTGGATTTCTGCTTTGTGCTCTGTGTTGTACTAAGTTAGGTCTATTTAAATTTATCAATGTTCAAAGGCATGAAAACTATGGAACTATCACTATTTAGTTCATCACCTTACCTGATGTTACTTTTTTCAGTTTCATTTTTCTTTCTCTTGAAAATTACGGAGTGAGGAAACTAGAAGCTGTATTTGCAGTTCTAATTGCAACTATGGCTGTCTCCTTTGCGTGGATGTTTACTGATACCAAGCCCAACATGAAAGACCTGTTCATAGGTAAGGATCCAGTTGATCAGCTTTTGGCACCACAAGTTGCCCACACCCTGATACATTGTTTGCACATAATTATATCTACAGGTATTTTGGTTCCAAAACTGAGCTCTAGGACAATACGACAAGCAGTTGGAGTTGTTGGATGTGTAATCATGCCACACAATGTGTTTCTCCATTCAGCGCTTGTGCAGTCGAGAAAAATAGACCCAGACAAGGAGCACCAAGTCCGTGAAGCGTTGAGATACTATTCAATAGAGTCAACTATTGCCTTGGCTGTTTCCTTCATGATAAATCTCTTTGTCACAACTGTTTTTGCGAAAGGATTTTATGGCACTAAAGAAGCTGGCAATATTGGCCTTGAGAATGCTGGACAGTATCTGCAAGAGAAGTTTGGTGGAGGGTTTTTCCCTATCCTATACATTTGGGGGATTGGGCTCTTAGCTGCTGGTCAGAGTAGTACAATAACAGGAACTTATGCTGGACAGTTTATAATGGGTGGATTTCTGAACTTGAAGCTGAAAAAATGGACCAGGTCACTGATCACTCGAAGCTTTGCGATTGTGCCAACTATAATTGTCGCGGTGTTCTTTGATACATCAGATTCTGCACTGGATGTTCTAAATGAGTGGCTAAATGTTCTTCAGTCAATTCAGATCCCTTTTGCACTAATTCCGCTGATAACCTTGGTATCCAAGGAGAAAGTGATGGGAGTATTTAAAATTGGCCGAAACACTCAAGTGAGTCATCATTGACCTAAGATGTAGTTCCTGTCCTATTTTGGATTAATTTCTTCTGTGTCATTACAATTTTCATGGTTTATCAATATGTCATCGGTGTGTCAATGACAAATGAGAGCCACCACAGTCACTGACAGTGGCATGTAGACAAATCTTGAAAATTATAATGGCATAGGAGTAATTTTCTCTATTTTCCTATTTTCTAAGCATTCTGCACACTTCATTTCATGAGATGATCATGTCTTCAATTGATAGCATCATCCAGCCCTAAATAATTGCAGTAGTCAATTAGTTGGTGTTATGTTATGGAAATTGTAGATCCAAGTTGTGTCCCTGCCTATTCATGGCTGCAGATTTCGCTGCGAGATGCCACTGCCACAGCACGACTGCATGACTTGAGAAAAAAAATATCCACACTTTAGGATTTGCATTGAAAGAATGTAGATACTAAATGAGCAATGCTGTAGGGCAGATCCCACCTGTGTTTATCTGAGTCCTTTTACGATTTGCATTGAACAAAATATGTACTAAACCGGTATGTATACAAACCCGTCATCTGATTAAAATTATCCAATGCTGTATTTGTTGTTGTTGTAGTGACATTGTTGCTCTGATTTGCCATTGTTGGAGTTTAAAGATGATTTTGTTCTCAGCACGTTCTGTCAAATTTATGCAGGCTGTTACCTGGACAGTGGCCACACTACTGATCACGATCAATGGCTATCTTTTGCTGGATTTCTTCTCTTCTGAAATAAGAGGCATATTGTCTGGCTCAATACTCTTCCTGGCAGTGCTTGCTTACGCTTTGTTTGTACTGTATCTCATTCTGCGAGGTACTGAGCTGTCCAACCTGATCATCACATCGATACGCAAGAGTTTTTCATGACAAAGATAACTAAATTTTGATCTTCTACACCAATCATAACGTCTTGAACGCATAGAGGATATGGCCTGGATGACTGGAGATCTCACTAGCTGTACAGTGACTACCAAAGTCTCGGTTGTTGAGAAAATGAGGAACTGCAACTACTGTTGCCTTCACTTCCCTTGTTGAAAACCTGACTTCTTCCTGAACTGAAGCAGAGAAAATAGATACAAGAGAAATGGACTGCTGATCAACTAGCCATGCTCTCTCATCTTTCTTTTTGGTTACACTTTTGTGAATGAACTAAGCATGGACAGAATACAGTATGGGTGGAGCAAAAGAAATATAATTCCTTTGCACATTGTGAATTTCTGATGCGTAAACTTGTCTGAATTGCGATGCAGCCGAAGATGTTGAAACGTCATGGTGGTATTCTGTTCTGGACAGTTCAGGGTTGCTACTTCAAATACAGAACTGCAGCACCATACGATGAATGGGGACATAATTTGTCAGACACTGAACATCTGAATATACCAGGAACTACACTTTCTGAACATATCTGAATAGCATTGCGGTTTCATAGACCAAATCACATCTCTGCTGAATTCAGTGTTGTGGCTGTGGATCCCAATCAAGTGGAATTTCAGATACATCAGACCGCCAAAACCAACAACATAAGACTCTAGCAACACAGAAATCTTGATATTTTTTTCATGCCATTTTTGTTTGCAGTTTCATCTTCAGAAGTTGGGGTTTCAGACCTTCAGTTGCAGTGTATAAGCTTGTGTGCTCACATGCCGTCAGCCCCTGGTTTGGATGGCTATGATTAATTTTTGCATATTACTCCCTACATAGATTCTAATTTCAAAGGGAGCTCCTTTGGTGGGTCGATCGAAGCTCCCGCGTTCATGCGCTTCAACCTCTCTCGCCGATGCAAAAATTATATCATAAGAAATATATTATAGATAGGATTGAATACAAATTGATCTTATCTCTAATATATTTCTAACTAATCACACACATATATATATATATACTCTAATAGGCTAATAGTTAGTTCAAATAGCTGCAGAACTATTGTTTTTGTAAGGTACTTAAAAAAGCACGCAGTTTCTCAAATAGCTCGATTTTGTTTTGGTTTGCTCTTGTGAAACATATTATTGATCATAAAAAACATATTTTTACACAGTTTTCTGAGCATTATATTTAAGCAAAAAAGAGCCTTGTTAATTGCAACTGGAGCTGGCCTGTAAACGCAAGCGAGATATGAAGGAAAAAGTGAAGAACATAGCAAGCAAAGCACACAGTAGTTTTTCTGAAAAATTGGAAGCGTTTTTCTGATGCATTTATATTTGTTGACACTAAACAGCTAGCACATTAATGCAAATGCATGAAAAAGTGGTAGATAGACGATCGATCGATGCGTGCAATAGACAAAGAAAGTGATCTCGAGAGAACAACACGTACTGACTTTGGTATATATCAAACCTCTAATTCGTACAAAGATCATATCGAACCAAAATTCATTCGGTAGCATCAAACCTTGGGCAAGTTGATTTTGATACTATCAGACTTTGGTATATATATAGTAGGATAGAGTTGACAAAGTTAGTTGTGATTGATTTGATACCAATAAGAGACAAGTATATATTAATTTATTTGGACTACACCAAAATTTCGATAGAGTAGCAAAGTGGCCCATACATTTGCATGATGAATTCCCTTTTTCTGAAAAACGATAGGATGCATCACGCATGCATGCACGTACAGTTTTTAGCAACAGAACCGGGCACTAGCTAGCTAGCTCTAAAATCCAGGTGATCGCTTGCAAGATATCTTCGCAAGTACGATCACTAGCTTCTGCCGGCCAGCCAGTGTGTCTGATCTTGCCCTTGCATTATATTTCAAAGCCTATATATTAAATAATTTGGTAAAGCTCGACTGCATACTGTATACGGAGAGGCCGTTGGTAAAAATCTGGATAAGTTATGTTTTTCAGCTTTCACACGCACTTTAATTTTACATACGGAGTTTTACAATTTTAGAAACAGCTACACTTATCGTGAGCTCTCGAGCTCGAATTGAAGAGAGAGTACATATATACCACCAGACCAGACGGACGTACGATCGACCGATGACTGATCGATCCGGCACTGCAGTCTGCAGAGCTCAGCTGAGCAGGTGAAGCATGCAAGAAAGTGATCAAAGTATAAAGCTCATGTGTAGTGTCGATCGAGCAAAGGTCATGTCACACCGTGCAGTGCATGCCATGCTCTCAGCTCGATCGATCGCTCTCGATCCGATCCAGGCCCTTAGCTTTCAGCACATATATATATTTTCAGCGACATGATCTAGTTGGAGAGATGTCCTAGCCAGCAGTGTACCACGCACGTACGTACGTGTACTAGATCATCGATCATATCCATGCACATAGCTAGCTAGCTAGCTAGCTCGATCGATCGATCTCTCTTTGATCAGATCAGATCAGATCAGATCAATCAGCTGCATGCATGCATGGCTCCTTTTTCTTTTTCTAACTTAGCTTGCTTCCACTCCAAGCGTGCACATATATATAGATGCAATGCAACTTGCATATGCACGACGCATGCAAAATCATCAATCCATACACGATATGATCGAGGAAAAGCAAGCTGTTTAATCAGACAGATTTTGATCGGAATGCCCTGTTGTATAACATGCATGCATGTGTATCTTAATTTCCAATTAAGTTGTTTAAACTGTATATACACAAATGCTACCATATACCACAGATGTAGAATAACTATTCTACCGAGAAATCTACTGCTGAGAAAAAAATAGTACTCAATTGCTATTCTACTGAGAAAATCTACTATTGAAAGTAGTCGGTGTAGAATAGTGCTCCCATATATATATATATATATACACACACACAAATGTTATCCTACACCACGTGTGTATAATAGCTATTCTACTGATAAATCTACTACTGAGAAAAAATTAGTACTCGATTGTTATTTTACCGAGAAAATCTACTACTGAAAGTAGTACTCTCGTGGTCGGTGTAGAATAGCTATTCTACACACGTGGTGTAGAATAGTGCTCCTGTGTGTGTATATATATATACACACGCGCGCGCACGTTTTTTAAGCAGAATAAATGAGAGAGAAAATAAAGTCATTTAAGTTGATTTTTAATTCTTGTGCAAAAGTCTAAAATGATCTATAAGAAATTAATAACCATAGGGGATTATATATACACTACGCACGACGACTAAACTAGCTAGATGCATGACCCATCAATAATAATCTTAAATTTAGAACGACTTAAACATGCGTCCCTCTCTCTATATGTGTGTGCAGTGGATGCAGTGGCTCAAACACACACACACACTGATTATTAATTCGATCGATCCGTCCTTGCAAGTTGCACCTAGCCAGCCATGCATGCATTATCTGGCCATATATATAGACTAATTAATCTGCACTTAATATAAGTGAAAGTGTGAAACGTACAATAATAATTAAGTTAGCAACAGGGACTAACAATTTTGACTGAATATATCTGCCGTCGATCGAACGCTAGCTAGTACGTGTCGAGATATACATGCATGTAGATATCGTATGTAGACCGTAACGTACGATCCATAGATATGTGCACAGTGCACGTACTATACGTACGCATGCATGCACAAGCACAATTGCTATCGCACCGTACAAATTAATGGCACAGTTGTTAGACTTTGTCCTAAACTTAATTAGCTCATCTAGTCATCTCTCTCTCGATCATATATATATAATCATGCTTATACCATATTATTTTTTATAAAAAAACATTAAAATAAGATTGCTAGATAAAAATGGTTTTGTTGATCGAGCTAGCTTTATGTTTCGTCAGTTGTTGTGCGTGGTTTAAGGCACATATCCTAATATCATGAATTAATTGATTTATGCAATGATATAGTTCAAATTATACATATACATACATACAAATGTTATCCTACACCACGTGTGTAGAATAATTATTCTACTGAGAAATATACTACTAAAGAAAAAATAATACTCAATTGCTATTCTACTGAGAAAATCTACTACTGAATGTAGTACTCCCGTGATCGGTGTAGAATAGTTATTCTACACACATGGTGTAGAATAGCGCTCACTACGAGAGAGCTTCTGTTTGCCGAGTGCCTAGAGCACTCGGCGAAGCCTCTTTTCCACTCGGCAAAGGCTTCGCCGAGTGCTGCACTCGGCAAACAACGCTCGGCACTAGAGCTATCGGCGATGAGGGGGTTTGCCGAGTGCAATTTATCGCACACTCGGCAAACATGTCGCCGAGTGCCCTAACGGCTTCGCCGAGTGCCACATGGAGCACTCGGCAAACCTAGGCGTCTAACGGACAGATCGAGCACTGACGGATGTTTTGCCGAGTGTCAAAATGTGACACTCGGCAAAGTTTACAACAAAAAAAAAAAAAACTCCACGGCCGCGCACACTGCGGGCCACCGAGACGTGTCGGTCGGCCGGCGGTGCGGGGGCCAGCCGGCGGGTCAGGGGCGGCGGGGCGACACCGGGCGGCGTGCCGGGGCGGCGGGGCGACGGGGCCGGCCGAGCGGCGGGGCGACCCCGGGAGGCAGCTCGGGGGCGACGGGGCGACGCGCGCCGGGCGGGGGCCAGGCCGGCCGGGCGGCGGGGCCGGCCGGGCGGCGGGGCGACGGGGCCGACGAGCGGCGGGGCCGACGGGCGGCGGGGCGGCGGGGCGACGGTGCCGGCGGGCGGCGGTCTGTGGCGGCGGGGCGATGGCGAAGCGACGGGGTGGGCGGCCGGGGCGGCGGGGAGGCGGGGAGAGAGGGCACCGGCGGATGGGAGGGAAGGAGAGATAGAGGAGAGAATGGAGGGAGAAGGAAAGGAGGGGTGGGGTTTAAAAGAAAAATTTTGAAATTTTTGAAAAAAAAGTGCGCCAAACCCAAAATCTTTGGCTAAAAAATTATGCGGGAAACTTTTTTTTGGTTTGCCGAGTGTTGCACTCGGCAAACCCAAAATATTTGCCGAGTGCCTCAAATTTGGCACTCGGCAAAGAAGCTTTTTTATTTTTTTTTATTTTTGTTTAATTTGTTTTACAATATTTTCCTTGATAGATATTATAAAACTATATTGCATAAGGACTAAAAATAAACTCAAAAACATAAATATGTTTTTTAATAATACTTTTTATTATTTTATATATATTTGTAGTTCAAATTTAACCTATTTTAATTTAAATCCCAAAACATACTTAATAATTTACAAACAACAAACTTAACAAAAAAAATGTGTAATTTTTACATGAGATAATATATGTTGTGTTTTTATTATAGAAAAAAATTTAAGTACAAAAAATAATTTACCCATAAAACTTTTTCAAACCTATCTCATTTCTTTTCAAAACCATAATCACTTCTCTTATAATCTTCGATTTCTAAACACTCTACGTGATAATTTTCTCTAAATATTTTTAAATTTTTATCACAGCATCTATGTATCATATAATAACACCATGATAATTCTCATATTTTTTAGACATAAGTTGATTTTTTTATAATTAAAAAACTATTATGCTTCACGTTGTTGAATGAGCGTCACACCCTAAATTGTTCAAAATTTATTTTAATTCAGTTTATAAGAACACTAAATAGACTTTAAAACTTGAATATGATTTTTTAATAATTTTTGGTTTATTATTTTAGGCACTTGTAGTTCAAATTTCACCTATTTCAATTTAAATCCTAGAAACATACTTAATAATTTAAAAATAACAAACTGAACCAAAAAAATGTGTAATTTTTACATGAGATAATATATGTTGTGTTTTTATTGTAGAAAAAATTTAAAGTACAAAAACAAATTTACGTGTCAAACTTATTTCAAACCTATCTCATTTATTCTCTAAACCATAATCACTTCTCTTATAATCTCCGATTTCTAAACACTCTACATGATAATTTTCTCTAAATATTTTTAAATTTTTATCACAGCATCTATGTATCATATAATAACACCATGATAAGTCTCATATTTTTTAGACATAAGTTGATTTTTTTATAATTAAAAAACTATTATGCTTCACGTTGTTGAATGAGCGTCACACCCTAAATTGTTCAAAATTTATTTTAATTCAGTTTATAAGAACACTAAATAGACTTTAAAACATGAATATGATTTTTCATAATTTTTGGTTTATTATTTTAGGCACTTGTAGTTCAAATTTCACCTATTTCAATTTAAATCCTAGAAACATACTTAATAATTTAAAAATAACAATCTGAACCAAAAAAATGTGTAATTTTTACATGAGATAATATATGTTGTGTTTTTATTGTAGAAAAAATTTCAAGTTAAAATCAAATTGGAAATATCACGTAGACTCGAAATAAAGGTTCAGAAAAAAAATAAAAAAATTGGTTTGCCGAGTGTTTTTTAAAAAACACTCGGCAAACACACTCTCTTTGCCGAGTGTTTTTTAAAAAACACTCGGCAAACCCTCAAAAAAATTTTTTTTGTACCGCGCAAGAACGCCGTCGCGACCTCCGTTAGTAACTTGTTTGCCGAGTGTTTTTTCAAAAACACTCGGCAAATATTTAATTTGCCGAGTGGTTTTTGTTTGCCGAGTGCCCGAGATATTGCACTCGGCAAAGTCTCGGGCACTCGGCAAACTTTGCTTTTCCGGTAGTGGCTCCCGCATACATACATACATATATATATATATATATTTATATATATATGGTTTGTGTCGTTTATAGCATGAATAAATTCCAAGCGGGTGCGCAAATTAAGCTCGATGATCTGAAACAGATTCTGGCTGCTAATATACTATGTAACTTCTTCAAACACTCTGATATTAGTTTAAATCATAAAACTTAATAATTGTACGTAAAATCTAGAAATGAACTATTAATATTAAAGAACTTCAATTTATTGATATTCTTGTCAACTAGTATATACCATATATCTTTTTTAATACAGATTATATTTGACAAGATCGAGAGGCGGCGCATGCATGCTACACAGCTAGCTAGCTCCAAATTTATCACTAGTAATTAGTGCACACATCCCATCATTAATTTCCAACCACACGCAGTACTACTTTCTTGCTGCAGCTCTAAATTAGCCCTAGCTAGTACATAATATAATTGAGCCACCGGTGCTGTTGTTCATCATGCAAAGCTGCCTAGCTCAGCCCCCTCACCTACTATACAACTGCCTCTCTATTGGGTGCGTGTGAGAAAAAAATGATAATTTATCGTTCTTGAGATGATTTTTTTTACCACGATGCCATTTCGAAACAATGACATAAGAATATTTAGGTTGATATATAATATGTTGGCTAGTATATATGACAAAATATGAAGTCGTTTATTAACGGTGACAAATTATCAAATCTTGTGTGTATGTACGTATGTATATATAAATGCGCGTCGAAAAACTAGAGTACTAATTAATAAGCCATAGTAGTACAATATTGTAATGAGAAATTTTACAGTCCTGCGGGAAGAGGTACCTGTCAGGAGGTACCAAAATTAACACTAAAAGATGTGGTATCTCTTGGTACCTCCTCAAGTACTGTAAAATAGCTCTATTTTAATATGCCGGTAATTAATTATCAAAAAATTCCGGCGATTTCATTAGCGTATGGTAGATTTCTAGAGCGAGATCGAATGATATATAGAGAGAGAGCGCAATTAAAACATTTATAGCATCTCTCGTGCGGCCAAACCCTAGCGTTAGATCGGACCAGCTAGCTAGCCATGGATGAAAATTAAAGTCTTTTGGACAAAATTGAAAAAAAATCAGAAACGAGTAGAATGAAAAAAAAAAGTGTACACACGACAGACGACCGCCACGTTTTTTCCCATTCGCTCGATCGATCGATACATCGGTCTGGGTTGGTTAATTTTGTCGGCTACGTGGATCGATTGATTGGTCGATCGCCATGCATGCAGACGACGTCGTACGGCTGCATGCAGCTGAGCTAGCTAGCACGTCACCTCGACCGATCGCGCGAGGTACGTACGTAGCTACCATTACAATTCATGCGTGCTGCTAGCTATAGCTACATTACATAGCCCATCCAACAACCACACATTGCATAATGCGTACAGCTCGTTGTCAGTGACAAGTAGACAAGTTTATGAGTTGTCCGACGTAGCTCATCACGGTTGGTAGAGACATAGAGGTGTTAATTCTCGCTCGATGCATGGCATGGTCCTGCTAGCTGCACGTAGACGGACGTACGTAGTATATAGTGCCCATGCATGCTGACAGATCGACCTCCCGTACGTTTTGCATTGGAGTATTATATATATATATATATATATATATATATATATATATATATTGGGCACTATATATATATATATATATACACATGGAATTCGCTTTGGTAGAGTTTTTAAATCTCCTTTAAATGATTTAGATTATTGCAAACCTAGATTTTAAATCTTAATAGCTATATAATCTATCATCTAAAAACGAACTAAAATTTAAAAGTTGAATAACATTGATTTTCTTAGATTAATTCTCACTGTATTAATCTAGCTCTAATCGACTAAAAATCGATCCCATCACAATCAACGTTTGTTGTACACTTGTACATATATGCTCCTTTCACTGCACATGGAGAGCGAGCATGCATGCACATTAATTCAGATAATAACAAGCACGAAAACATCAGAGAAGAGAAAGGAGAGTGGTACATAGAACCATTAATGGCCTCAATTTGTGCAACCAACGTGGTATAGTGTGGTGTTGCTCCATCAGGAATGGTTATTAGTAACCAAAGTTTGAGGTGTGTTATTCTACCACATTAGTGGTAGACATATCTGTTAATTACTGAAACTCATCATTAGGATGGAATCACTCATGCCCATCATCAGTAATAGACAATTATACTAGCAATTAGCGATGGACAGATAACGAACTATATATAGAGATGCAATTTTACTGTAGGTGCGGATACCTGCGGGTACCCGACTCGACGGGTATGGGTTTAGGTTCAATTTTGAGCCTGTGGATTTGCGGGTTCGGGTACCCGTTTAATTTTGGGTCGGGTTCGGGTTTAGATTTAAACCCGTGTGTTTCACGGGTTTACCCGATTACTTAAAAGTATATAGAGTTCATCCCATTTCATATTCATTTTCTGTGATAATATTGTGTTGATATATGTTAAGTTATTTCATCATTTCAAATTATGTGTTGGTAATATGGTAATCTTCTATTTGTTGTGATTTTTAATTATATGTATATTGTAATATAATTCATGTAGAGTATAAATTGAACCCGCGGGTTAACCATCGGGTTTCGGGTACCCGATGGGTTTGGGTTCTGGTTTAGTTTTGAACCCATAGGTTTCACAGGTTCGGATTTTTATGGGTTTCGCAGATTTGCTTTGCGGACGAGTTTTCATCAAATTCGTGGTTTCAAACTCGTTGCCCCATCCCAAACTATAAATGCTAGCTAGGCAATAATGCTCCATAAGCCTAAAAAAATAAATCCGCAGAGTGGTGCAGGCGACACGTACGTGAGAGAAATAGTACATGTGATCTCATTATTATTGTTGGGTAGTCATAAGACATCCATCACTAATAATATAATACTAGTCTTCCTGAGTTGGTAAATTGAGGATTAATTTATTTCTTTAATATTTCTTATGTTCTGAATTATTAATAAAAACATTAATGATCATATCATGCATTTACAATTGCCACTAATATAATCTATTCACTTTAGTGTTAATAATTGTTGGTGGAACTCAACAAGCTAAGTAGGCACCGACCACAACAGTGCTGCAGCCTGCATCCAGCAGCAGCCGCATTTAAACCAATCAAATCACGCAGACATTAGTTGAATTAACCTAAACAAATAATTCACGCACGTACAGGCGCGTGCAAGATCTGAAACATCTTTAATTTCTAAGTTTTATACTATTAAAAATGTACGTGCGTGCATGCAATGCCACAGTTTAATTAGTTAAGTGAAGCAAGCCTGCCTGCAGCCAAAAGACACCACAGTGTATAGCAGTTCATAATTAATAGTAGTTGATGTATTGACATCAACGATAAATTAATATAAGAGTAAATTACGCATGCATCAGTGGACGACAGTTGATGTAGTTGATGATATGATGTATATTTGTTACCCGATGAGAAATTATTAAATAATGAATACAATTATAATAATTGAGATTTCAAACTGAGTATAACTTGATATTTATTAATTATAATTTTTCTGATTATTAATAAGAGGGCCTATAATTATTAACATTAAAATATGTGTACATCTTGTATGCATGTATCAACTAATTACACACTACAAACTAACAATTATTGGTGGCATATATCGTTAGATTCGTATTATTTCAAGGTACTTAATTATTTCTTATATTTCGCGAAATTAAGAAGTACTCTCTTTAACTAGTTTATATAGTCATAAATCACAATTATTAAAAGTACTTTAAACGAAAACTAATGGGCTGTCAGAGTATAATGTGAAGATCGAGAAGAGCTTCAATTCAATTCAATTCCCTAGTCAAAACCGTACCTTATAAAAATCGCCAGAGTCAACTAGCCCAGTAGCTTTATTTAATTTACATTATTAGGTGAAGCCGAGGACTGATAATAATGGTACAAACTTGCTTAACATATATGACCTTTGTAAACCCGGCCTATATGACATGCATGCATGCAGTGATCGATCGATCGAGATGCAGTACAAATTAACAGCTAGCCAGTCATCTTAATTAAAATCTAAGCGCCCGTAATCGATCTGTACCAGAAAATATAATAATGCAGTGGGAAATTATTTCCACACAAATCAATTTTGACATACCATATATATATATATATATATATATATATATATATATATATATATATACACGGTAGCGTTATTCTACACTACGTGTATAGAATAGCTATTCTACATCGACTACTTTCAGTAGTGGATTTTCTCAGTAGAATAGCAATTGAGTACTACTTTTTTCTCAGTAGTAGATTTTTCGGTAGAATAGTTATGCTACACCTGTGGTGTAGGATAACATTTATATATATATATATCCACGTAAATTAACCAACCGTGTATATAAATTAAAGACTGTTGGGTTAAGTAGAAATATTTGGAAAAGGTATATATTAGAAAATGTGTTGGGTTACACTTACACCGACCGTCTGTGGAAATCCATATATATGCACCGGTGTTACGACACTAACCATCTATGAAAATGCAATATTTTCATAGGTCTAAGGCTTTATGTCACACACAGTTATATATAAATCTACGTGTGAAGATGCTGTCAAAATATTTACCAGTAAAAATAATTTTCATAACAGTATTAGAACCTAGTTGGGAGCTTTAGATTGTGAGAAGGCATGGCTAGTGAGAATTAATGGTGTGTTTAGGTGAGCTGTAGATTTTGAAAAAGCTGATGTAAGCTGTGAGCAGTAGAAAAGCTCAGAAGTTGTTTGGTCGGAATAATTGCGGATTTATATTTTGGTAGTTCGTAATGTTTAGTTATATTATTAATGTGTAATTTTACAGGTAAATCATTTTAATCATGAAATTTTGTAATTTTTATATTAAAATTATATATATTTAAATTACACTAAAATTATATATTTTTCTAAAAATTTACTTTTTCAAATTTTACATGATCTGATATGTTTTAATAGCATGATAGGTCATATTCATTCAAAATTGAACCGAGAATCTGTGAAATATGGGTTATACTAGCTTTTAAATTTGTGCTACAAGAATCTGCAGATTCCGAAAAAGCTGGGTGACCAAAAGAGTTATTTGGTTCAGATTCCAGCTTACGAGCCAAGAAGGTGGTTCAAAAATCTGAACTAAACAAACCCTAAAGAGACTGATGTTTCTCAATTTATGGATTTTATGTTATTTTTAGATTTGGTACCGTTGAATTTCATGATATAAGGGCATCCACAATGTATGAAAAAAGTAGTCCATAAGGATTAAAATATTTCTATAAGTTAGATGAGCCATTGTGAAAGTAGTCTTTATAGTGCTCTTTAGTAAAAGTAGTCCATATAGCTATGGACTGCTCATAAGCAATAAAATATAATATTTTTTGATCACACTACTAACAAAGAATAAAATAACTCAGTCATTGCCTCATTGGGGACTAGTACTCCATCTAGCTCCATGGTTGTTATTGCATTTAATGTAGGACCTAGCTTATACATCATATAGTCCATATATACATGCATGCCCTAAAGCCAAAATAATCTAGACCGTTTGAGAAAGTTATTTCATATTTTATAACTATATACGGCGGTCGAAAGTTCTCCAAACATGCACTTATTAGCTAGATTTTGCAAACCAAGGTACAGTTAAACTAATCAAATTCTCACCTTCTTTGGGTAGTATATATAACATGTTGTCACCTTGTACGTACGTGCATGCCCACCTGCAATTTAACTTGCAATAATAATAATAGTACTGCGAAATGTTTAGATATATATGTATGTATTAATTAGTGATAGATTCCTGGTTTTTAACAACCAGCTATATTTAAATTGTTGTCAGTGATGCGGTTCGTTATGCAACTTCTTGGCCCAAATCAAGGTTAATATTCCTCGTATTAAGCTATGTACTGAAAATTATGGGAAATTACGAAGCATGGATTCGCATACAACTTAAATATTTTTTTTGCTGCCCTACAATTACGTACTCCTCCGGTTTCAAAAAGATGTCCTTTTCGACATGATTTAAGATACCAAGGAATAATTAATTTGTGTATATTTTTCTTGTTTGTCTCTATTAAATAGTATACGTTAGTAAAGATAGTACGAGAAACGAGGAGAAACTAGTACTACTTCAGGAGTATAAACGTCTAAAATGTACAATAAAATTCAAAACGACTTCTTTTAGGTAACTTTTGATACAAGGTTAAAACGACTTTAAGAAACCGGAGGGAGTAAACTATTAGGTCACATTTATGTGTGTGGGGCTAAAGAAGATTAATCATGCATTGCTTGCTCTAACTGCAAGCTAGCTGAAAGTGGTGACCTCCTCCCAATTAACACTACTCTTCAACATCACTACTAGCTAGTCCTTTGTTTGTCCTATAAGGACTAGATTTTTAAAAGATTCTCACATATATTAGTTGTGCTGAGAAATAATATAAATACTATTTATTAATTATGTTAGCTCTAATTTTTAGGCATGTTAATTGAATCATTGAGTATTGTCGTTTATTTGGTTAGACATAGCATATTTGATTAAAATTAATTTTTGATATGCCACTCCATTTTCTTATTAGGCGCTCGTTCTTTCACTAACATGTGGGTCACAGTCTCACATGTGAATACTTAGAGTATCTCCATTGTACTTGCTATCACACTTGTTATTCCCTAAAATAGTAAATATGATCTAAAAAAATCACTCCATTGTACTTGTTACTTGACTTGTTATTTTAGGGGTTTGCTATTCTTCTCTCTACACTTGCTACATTTAGCAAGCCAATCAAATTTGCTATTCCATTGAATGTTGAGTTTGTTTAATTATTTTTATTTTATTTCTATGTATATAAATTGATAAAATATAGCTACATTCAAATAGGAAGTCATATTTAGCAAGTACATCATAGTGAATAGCAAAATAGCAAGTTAATTTGAATAGAAAGGCTTGCTATTGCTATGAATAGCAAGTCAAAAATAACAAGTACAATGTAGATACTCTTATATATATATATATACACAAATGCTAATCTACACTGCGGGTGTAAAATAGCTATTCTACTAAGAAATCTACCACTGAGTGTAAAATAGCTATTCTACTAAGAAATCTACCACTGAGAAAAAAATAGTACTCAATTGCTATTTTACTGAGAAAATATACTACTGAAAGTGGTCGGTGTAGAATAGTTATTGTACACACGTGGTGTAGAACAGCGTTCCCGTATATATATATATATATATATATATATATTATAAATAAGTGCCCAGTGTCATTGTTTGTAATCAATGGTGGTGTGAGAAAAAAACTACTGAGAACGACCCAAATCTGAAACAGTTGGGGATGAAAGAAGCTTAATTAATTAGATAGCCTGGATCGATCGTACGTCGATGATACATCATGGCGCACAGCATGCAGCCACAAGCTAGGATCATTATTTATTCAGTCACTGCTGATGTCAATTTCAGTGTGAATTAATATATACACACGTGCGAGATCCGGCTAATAACAGATAGCTAGCTAGTATCTTGAAAATTAATTATTGTGTTTCTTTAATATAATCTCCCCGTGCATCTTACCATATAGCAACATTATGTTTAGGTTTGATATATTTATTAAAGAGAGGTGAAAAATCATAATATATTCCTCGCTCGGGACGACGATAAGTGAGCGTGGAATTGGTTAGATGAAGTAATATTAATAACTAATAAAATCTAAAACTTAGTGCTTAGTGCATTGCATTTAAAATTGTTGGTCTTCTACAACTTAACGAACGGTCGGGAGCGAGCGAATGAAGACCTAAAGAAGTCAATTAACCTAATGTGATTTTCACTCCATATGTACGTGCGTGCATGCATGTTAATCACACATGGTTAATTACACTGTTAGTATATTATTACCACTACTATCTTGAAAGTGTTATTAGCTAGTAGGTACAGTACATATCCCTAGCTACTTAGCTTAATTGACTTTGCATCATCATATAAATACAACCTAGTTTTCTGAATTTTTTATCTTTTCACGATAATTCGCACAAATTTAGAGTGTGTTCTCATGCGATAATAATCTATATATGTTCGTGAAGCACCACAGTTTTAGGGAGAGGAAAAAGAACACCACCGTCACTGCACAACGTGGCCTCAGCTCGATCTTTTTAGCTTTGAGTGATCAAAGATGAGCAAAGCTAAATAAGGGCAATTATTAAAGCTAATTAAAGCGCTTTGAATACAATCTAAGTAGGATTACAACATACTTCATGTTCCAAAATAACTTTACCTTTTTTTGTCCTAAGCCATATATATATATATATATATATATATAGTACTCTAAGTTTAATCAAATTTGTAATGAAAATATTAACATGTACTCACAATGGATCTAACTATGCTTATTTGATATTATGATTATTATTTATAATTTATTAAAAATCAAGATAGTTAACTTGTAGCAAAACCAAATTAAACTTATTTTGGCACAATTTTTTGGACAAGGGGATGGAAACGGGAGCAAAAGATCCTGTCCATCCAGGTGTGGCTGCGTGCGGGTCACGTGCGCTAACTAACGGCGTGAGTGGCTTTTCCGTCCGAACTCGGAAGCTTCGGTAACGGCGCCGTCAAGGGAGTTTGGGTGGGGTCCACAGTGACAGGGCTTGCTTGTGGCTATGCTCACCTCAAGGGTTAGATAGGCTCCTTCCTATTCCTCTTGTTGTTTTATTAGTTTTTTTCCTTGCCATAAAATTTGTTGTTATTCATGTGATGAAAATGTGAAGCCACCCTTGCATCACTGTCCATTTGATGTAAATGTAGTTTTTTTTTGAAAGATGGTTTGTTTAATTCATGTATGAAAATTATTTCTATAAAATGGTTATATCTATGGTTAATAGGTTCCACCTTTGTATTTTAGAGAAAAAAACTAGGTCCCATTTTGATGACTTGGTAAGTATTGATTAATATATGTAATAAATTTTACCTTTTATATAAAAATTGTCTACAACATTTTTATACAACAAAGAACTACTACATAGGTTTGCACACTCATATGGTTGCCTCATGATGATACATGTCATCTACTTATCTAGATTTTCATATGAAACACATCATATATCTAATTATCTAATCCACCAAATTACACCCCTAGTCCACATCCATCTACAATCAAGCCAAACAAAAAAATCATTCTAAACCAATTCTCCCCAAAATATAACCACCGCAACATAGACATAATACTATATTGGTCCCAAAAATCCTCTATTCTAACTATTTAAACTTTGTCTAAAAAATACTTTATTTTTAACTTCTTATCTATCCTTCACCATAGGTAAAAAACTTTACCCCCGAAAACCTCCTATCTATCTCTTACATGATATGTCATTTTATAATATTAATTTCTTATTAATAAGAATACTTCGATGTTTTACTCTTGTCACTAGTTTATTAACTTTATAATAAAAGTAAAGTATTTGGAGATACAGAAAGTATAAATGCATTTTGTAAAGGGAAAATTACTCTCATACCATTATAATTTTAAAAAATTGCTTACATGCCACTGTCAGTGACTGTAGTGACCCCCATTTATCATTGACACAACAATAACATATTGGCAAACCGTGAAAATTATAATGACACAAAAAAAATTAATCCTTTTGTAAACCCAAAATGAGTAAAAGGCAAAAGAGGGAGGCGGTGAGTTCACCTTGGATGGTGACCGGAAGCAGCAGGGCCGCTGGTAACCGTATAAGCCCCCGCCGTCTTCACAAACTCGTCGCCTCCATTCTGCTCTGCACTTTTACGAGCAGCCCCCTCGACTCCGCACATATTCGCGCATAGGTCCTCACCCTCTCACAGGCGCGAGGCCCTGAGGTTTTTGTGTATTTACGAACAGGTCCCTACCTTCCGCCATGGACAAGAAGCAGGGCTTCTTCTCGGCGCTGCGGGAGGAGGTGGCGCGCGGGTTGTCCCCGGCGCGTGCGAGGAGGAGGTCCGCGGCAGCGGCGGCCGAGGTGGCGGCGGCGCTGCGGTACGCGGGGGGTGGCGGTGGCGGAGGAGGAGGAGGAGGGGAGATGCTGGCGCCGCTCATGGAGGGCCCGGATCCGGAGTCCGGAGACGGCGCGCGCGCGGCGAGGCGGGAGGGGTGGGGCCGGTGGGTGAGGGGACAGCTGGCGCGCGCGCCGTCGGCGGCGGCAGGAGGCGGCGCCGCGGGCGCGGCGAGGCGGAACGACCTGAGGCTGCTCCTCGGCGTCATGGGCGCGCCGCTCGCACTCGTGCATGTCTCCGCCGCCGAGCCGCTCCCGCACCTCAGTATCAAGGACACCCCCATTGTAAGAGCTCACTGTTGCTGCTGGTTTTCTCTCACACATACTCTCTCTCTCTCTCTCTCTCTCTCTCTCTCTCTCTCTCTCTCTCTCTCTCTTTCTGAGCTGTCTCTCGCTCTGGTTGAGCTCAGTCCAGTGTTTCAGTGAAATGTTCAGGTGGAAATTTCTGCGTTTTGTAGTGATGGTGTGCAGATTTGTGTTCTTTAATTTCTAAAAGTGCCACCTTTTAGCTGGTGTTCTTGAATTGTTTCTTCTACGGCAGAAATTTAGCTGCTCCGTTAGGGGGAATCAATGTAAAAAAAATGGGTTCTTGATGTGATGTGTTTAGATGCCATGCATGCCTGAAAAACTGACTTTCCTCATTTAGTGTTCTACCGTTTAACAGTCCATGCCCATTTGATGAAAAAGAAAAAAACGAGGAACTGTTTGATGTAGTTGCAAAAAAAGGATTTTTTTCCAAGAAAAAAGATTGACGTTAATGCTTGCATGGTAAATGAGCTACTTGCTGCAAAAAATTGTGCTAACAAATAACAATGAGGCCTTGATGTGATGTACCTTGTTTGCAGGAGACTTCGTCGGCGCAGTACATTCTGCAGCAGTATCTGGCTGCCTCCGGCGGGCAGAGACTCCTTTCGTCTGTGCGGAACTCGTACGCCATGGGCAAGGTTCGCATGGTGGTGACAGAGTTCGAGAACGGTGGCCGTGTCGTGAGGAACCGCATGGCGGCCCGCACCGCTGAGCTTGGCCGGTTCGTGCTGTGGCAGATGGCACCTGAGATGTGGTACATCGAGCTCGCCGTTGGCGGGAGCAAGGTGCACGCCGGCTGCAATGGCAAGCTCGTGTGGCGCCACACCCCATGGCTGGGAGCACATTCCGCCAAGGGCCCTGTCCGCCCTCTCCGCCGTGCGCTTCAGGTACTGGACTTACCACATTCCTGTATGTGGTGACAAGTGACAACATTCCCTACCACAGTGCAAGAAGTTCGACTCAAATTACTTGTTCAATGTGTCTCCAGGGCTTGGATCCTTTGACCACTGCGAGCATGTTTGGTGGTGCACGGTGCATTGGCGAGAGGAAGGTGAATGGGGAGGATTGCTTCATTCTGAAGCTGTGTGCTGATCCTGAGACGCTACGAGCGCGCAGCGAAGGGCTTGCAGATATCATCCGGCATGTTCTCTTTGGGTATTTCAGCCAGAAGACTGGCCTTCTTGTGCATCTTGAGGATTCACACCTTACCCGGATCCAGTCCACATCCGGGGGCGATGCGGTTTACTGGGAAACCACCATCAATTCGTTCATCGAGGACTACCGGCCAGTGGAGGGTATAATGGTTGCGCATGCTGGGCGCTCGGCTGTGACCCTTTTCCGTTTTGGAGAGGTTGCCATGAGCCACACCAAGACTCGCATGGAGGAGGCATGGAGCATCGAGGAGGTTGCTTTCAATGTCCCTGGTCTGTCCATGGATTGCTTCATCCCACCCACTGATATCAAGTCTGGATCTATCAGTGAGACTGTTGAGCTTCCTCATGGCGAGAAGTGCAAGGCTAGTCTTCTCCCAAGCCATAGTGCTAAGGTCGCTGCATTGGAGAAGGCAGATAATGTTTCATGGAGTGGAGCCCTGCATCGAGATTTCAAGTGATCTGTAGCCTGTTCATACTTGCTTCTTGCAGTGCTACTGACTCATTTTGATGGTTGTAGGGTTGCAAGAAAGAGCTCAAGGAGGATTTGGAGCTTTGCAATTCCAATGTCCTCTGTAAATAGGAAGCTGAATGCATCCACATGGTCTTCCATATCCCTGAGGAGGCCTTATGTGAAGGATCCTTCCGAGCCTTATTCAGATATATGGTAGTAGGTAGTCATTAGTAACTTGTGGCGTTTTTTTGTCGGTCCCTTTGGAAGAACCAGGGGTGTTTCTCCTGAGCCCAACCACATGGTAAGGATCATGGTGGTTGTGCTGCTCTTTCTCTTATAGCAATACTAATTATCGAAGCCCATCAAGGAAGAAGGATATCTTTGTCGGCAATTGAGAGTGATTTCATTCTGATTAGCAGTCCAGTATGCTTTGGTTGGTCATAGTCTCTGGTCAAACTAACTTTAGGTGTAAAATCAAGAGTTCTGAATTGTTGTTGCTCTTCTTTTAGGGTATCATGGGTCTCTGGTTGTTTCCCCTGCCCTTTCACATCTCTCTTATTTAGTATGAGATGGTGGTTGTATTCTACAGAAGTTGATGTCAGCCAGAACTTATATGAATATCATGGATTGAATTGTTTCTTTTTTGCTATGAACTCATCTCATTCCCCCCCACACTTTTGCATGCAAAAGCAATGATGTTAGCTTTTGAATGTTAAATTGTTATTACTATAATGCAACATCAATGTAGCTTTTCCTCCTGCTTGCATTCAGCTTTAGTTTGCTGTATGCTGGGTAGGATGATTCATTAATATGATGGCATGGCCACCATGTGCTTCACCTCAGGTGCTGTGATGAATACATACATGTATTTCTTCCTTAGTGGGGTGCTAATTAACTTTGCCACTATGATATCTTTTTGTGCCCCATTCCCTGAGAAGCTTTCAGTCTTCAGAGCACCATGCCACCACCTCCATGCCATTAGCATTGATGGTCTTTGAACCCTCTGTTTCTTCCTGTCAGACTGGATAGTTTATTTCTTGGGGCTGTGTGTACCTGGTTAAAAACTATTCTGGCAGCTCTCAGCCTCAAGTCTGAACCTTCTCAGACCCCTCTGACTCTGACCTGTTTGCTGTCTCTGGTCAAAAGACTTCATTTTTTTTACTTTCTTACATACATTCTGTTTGCAAATTAACAAACAAACTGTATTCCTTTAACATCACTTACGTATCTCTTTACAGCTAATTCATCAACACTTTATCTCAAAGGATGGAGGGCGCAGTACTACTTGAGAGTTACATCGCAATGCTAGTCAGGATACAGATATATATACCCCCTCACTGACACTAAATACCTATATATTTTAATGGCCATGAGAAAACTCAGGAGCAAATGCTTTTTTCGTTGCTTTCTATTTTTCAGATTTGACTCTAAAATTATTTCTCGTTGGTTCAATCAGGTCAAGTAGGCCCAAAAAAGCTCATACTTAGATTGGAACAAACTAAAGTAAACTGAACATGCTCTGAAGCATCACAGCTTCAACTTGTTTGACAATCAAGCCGCCTCCTACACACGAAAGGCTACCAACGGTCGCTGTTACAAAAGCAGGCAAGATCAAACGAGCACTCCAAATTATTGGATGCCCAGAAACCCAAGAAAAAATGCGCAAAACATCGCCCAGTCCGATCGAGATGCAGCGCTGAAATCAATCAAACGCACATGAATCCAGCGAGTTTTTGCAGCCTTTCTGAACCCGTTTGCTCTGTTTTTTAAAGGTCACTCGCAGAGGACCACACAGTGACAGTGACACAGACACAGGAGCCCTCGAAGAAGGTTGCCAAGAGCAAGAGAGGCTCTTTTAGACCTGGACTTTGAACAGCAGAAACACAACCAATTATGAGATAGGTAGGGCATTTCCGCATTGCATTGCATTGCATTGCATGCACACATTGCTCTCTCTTTTGACTTGGTTGCTAAAGGTGAAGTCTTGATCAGAAAGATCAGTAGAAAAAGTTGCCACCTTTACTCCTCTAGGGCAATTGCAAGGTACTTTGTTCTTCAGCAACATGTATTCCATTCCATTCCATGGCATCATCTCAAAGGCTGAGAGCCCAACAGGTTGCTGGTGACAGGAGAGAAAGAAAATCCACTTGTTCAGAATGATCTGGGATTACTGTACTAGGAACAGTCGGTCAGAGCTCGATCAGATCAAAAAATGCCGCAGGGCAAGAGGGAATAAAGATGGTAACTTGGTGACAGTGGAGTTAATTGAGAGTTTCAGCACGCACTTGGTTTAATGCACGTGCAGGCCAGGGTCAGTTTTATGCAGAAAGGTTGGTGTTACAGACTGCAGGAAATGTCCTAAGGTCGTGCGAGAAATTGCAGAAGATTATCATGGCGTCTCGCGGTTTCAGTCTCACCATGCTTGAAACCTAATGATGAGGACATCGCTGTCATTGATATAACCACAACAGCAACCCCTTCATCGCTTACACCTAAGCAAGGACCAATGACATGCGCCCGTGCACGTGAACTTAATTATCTGGTGAACTCGTTCCTAGCTGTTCAAGTTAATTATTTTTCCAATGAGGTACTATTAAAGTCTTGTGATGACTTTATTATCCTTAAGTGCTTAGGAATTGAACCAGCTAGGAGTGGAGAAGGCAACAATGCAATAAATATTCGTACTCCCGAAAGGACCCTTGTAACTGCAAAAATCCAAGATTAAATGGAGCATATCTTTCAACTCCCAAGGTTGTTTAAAGCAAATAAGTACTTGTTGGAAAGGTCTCTTCGTCTACTTTCTAACGGATCAAGAATCAATGGCAGAGGACAGACGAAACGTCCAGAAATTACCGAAGAACACTCGCGACTCCATCCTGAGTTTCTAGTTTTCCCTTTTAAAGCAAGTGGTAGCTACAAAAAGAACTCGGGTTTTGTTTGATGTAAGTTAGCTGCTGCTACTTCCTTGTAAATGCGCGTGCCGGCTAGACCGCCCGATTACTTAAATCAAAACTCCAACTTCTATCATATACGTGAGTGTTTGCTTGTCATTTTGTTCTTGCTTGTTCTTCGATTGCTTGCAGGTTCAAGGCTGTTCTTGGCACGGCAAGAGCAGCAACAACCAGAGTCGGTGTAACTATCGCTAAGGCGTAGCATCCTTGTGGTTGTTGTAGTCGGGTAGCACAACGTCGATCTCCACCTCCAAATCGTAGTTATCAGAAGACGGTGTACCTGTCGCTCAAGGCGCCACACCATCTTAGTTGTGGTAGTCGGGCAGCCAACGTCGGTTTCCACCAAATTCACCACATCATCCATCTCTCATCGGAAGATCAAACTCCCCGTACCCGTCGGGTCTATTACCTAACATGGCATTTCAACCAACATCGCAGCTCCAACCTATTACCTATAGTCGAGTGTTCACGTGAGGGGAGAGTGACGAGAAGAGGAATGTGTTTAAAATGGAACAAGACACTTTACAGAAACACAATCGGAGGTGTTGCAAAGTCTGAAGTGAAGAAAAAGGGACCAAATACTGAAGAATTCGACAGGAGCAGGAACAGATTCTTGTGCAACTGGACAGCATCATAGCACGTACCAGAGCTGAAGCAGTATCCAATGCATGCAGCAACCTCTGCTGTTCTTGCAGGTGACGCCATGAATGATCGATGCATTGATAGCTAGCTGGAGGCCATCTCGGCAAGTGTCAGGGAATTGGTTCCGGTCCATAGTTTTTTGTGATCAGGGTGGTTTCCAAACTCCACTTGATTATTATGAAGATGCAGTCTCAGTTCAGATACATGTAACATGTTCAGGTTAGATACATACATTTGCGTCTTCAGCTTCTCCCAGTGAGCTTCCAGTCTTCCTGCATTTTCAGTGTGCACTTGCTAGAAGCTTTCACCTGCATTTTGATTGGTTGAGAAGATTTAAAAAGACCACAAAACAGGGGGAATATGAATGAAATCAAACACAGTGGAAATTTGAATATTCTATTAATTGGAAGTTGAATATTCTTTTGCAACCGGATAACACACATACACACAAGCTCTCTTTGGGGAGCTTCTATCAATGTAGCTACTCCAAGAATCTCCAACTCTCTCAAACAATCTAGTTTTTTTCATGGTATTGTAAATCTCAATAACTAGGAATCTATAAATAAACTAATATTCAGATATAGATTTTTTTTATATTCTCATCAGCTAAATACAATTGGGCTCAACTAAAGGGCCAACTAGGAGGGTGGCTCAATTACAATTGGGCTGGTCACAACACAACAATGGCAAAATTGGGCTTACAAAGGCCTATCCTAAGTAGGCTGTCACAGGACAGTTTACACTGCCATTTGGGCCCAGAATAGCAGAATTACTTAAACCTTTTCAACTTTGCACCGACTTACAAGTACTCTGTCCTTGCAACATCTCCACGTGGACACATTCCTTGCCTCATTTGCACTTAAGCACAAAGTGATTAGCTAAAGGGGAAAGACCAAAGGTAAAGAAAGTTAATAGCATCTCTCTTTTGTGAGTGAGAAATTATCTGTTTGTCTTGTGCTAATCAAGCTTCTCACCATCAATTGTGAGTTGTGACACATACTTTGTAAAAGTAACCTAGTCATATTCTCCCCTTAATAGATAGATGGGAAATTAAATTTTATAAATAAATTAAATATTTATTCATCCCATGTCACTATATATGGGATAACCTTGAGTCACTGATTTGTAAGTTAGAATTATAAATTCTGAATTTTTATTTTAAGGAAGGGTATATGACAATATTAATCCACACTGTCCAGTTTTTTATTAGAGCAGAATAAAATAGTAATTTCAGGAGACAATTAATCTGCAGGTGACAGAAAAAGGTATTAAAAGGAGAGAGCTTTGGTGTGGCCCACACCACAGTGAGTGACACAGAGGCCACAGACTGTGGGTCCCATTGCTCAGTTCTCACCACTCATCACTGGGCAGGCCGTAGCCAGTGAGCTGCTTTTTTATTGCTCCTTGTGACTGATCGACCGACCACCTTGCTCTCACACTCTCCCTTGAGCAGCAAGCTCTGCACAGCTAGTCTGCAGTCTGCACCCAGCTAGCTGCGGGCTGCGGCCATGGCTCGCCTCCTCCCGCTCCTCCTCCTGCTGCTCGCCGCCGCCTCGGCCGTCAGCTCGCAGTCTCCGGCCGCCGCGCCGGCCGTATCCGGCACTGGCGCTGCCCACTCCCCCGCCGTGTCCGCCTCCGGCCCGTCGTCGTTTTCCAAGAACAAGAACAACCACATCTCCACCTCCCCGGCCGCCTCCCCGGAGCAGACGCTGCCTCCGCCCACGACCTCTCCCGCAACCTCCCCGCCCCCCACATTGTCGCCCCAGGCCCCCGCGCCGGCCTTGTCACTGTCACCCCCGGCGCCGGCCCCGGTCAGCGTCCCGCCTCCCACGTTGCCCCCGCTGGCGGCAGCACCACCTTCTCTCCCTCCATCGGCGCTCGCCCCAGCGCCGGCATTGTCGCCACCGGCCCTCGCGCCGGCGCCCGTCCTGGCCGCGGCCCCAGCGCCGTCCGCCTCCGACGTCCCGGCTCCCGCACCGAGCAAGAATCCGAATAAGAAGCACCTGGCTCCAACCATGTCCCCGCTCGCCGCCGCTTCACCCGCCACCACCTCCGGTGGCCTCGCCCCGTCGCCCGGCCCCTCCGCCGCCGACATGTCGGTACGTATCCCCGCACCACTACCATCACCTCACCTACGTATACGTATGCACGTACGTACGTACGCGCGCCCGAGTCAATCTGGGCCGTCGGATTCCAAACCCCGGCGCGGTTAACTGGATTTCATCGCCTTCCCCTCGCGCCCGCCCGGGCGCACGAACATCAAAGCGCTCCAGTGGGTCCCTCCTGTCAGTGAGGCCACGCGTCCGGTCAATGAGACCGCGTGGGCCCCGCGCGCGCAACACGCACGCACGCCCGTGCAACCGCACCCACTGGATGCTTCGCGGGCCCCGCGCCAGAACTGCCGTTTGGGTACGGATCCGTTCGGTGCGCCTCGCGCGGGAGGCTGACGCGTGGGCCCCGCGCTCGTACACCCCCTACGTGCATACGTGGGGCCCGCGTAGGACAGTAAAATCTCGGGTTTTTATTAACTGCACTTCCTTAATTCATTTACCACTCATTAATTTTGATGTAACAAATATAGGTTTTTTTTGCATTGTATTTAAGATAGAGTTTCGATCATTAATTTTTCTATGATAATATACCATCAATATCTATAAAAAACAATATCAAACGAGACTGTTTTTCTATACGAATTTAACTTATATCACATGCACAAAAGTAAATATTTGTAGTTCAATTCTTAGTTAAAATTAAAGAAGCGTATTTTTTAATGCTGTTGTTTAATTACTGCTGGCCCACCCTGACTGGCTGAAACGTGGGGCCCACTTTGCAGAGCGGCGGTGCGGCGCGAGGGCACGAGGCGACGGCCGGAGCGGCGCTGCTGCTGCTGGTCTCGACGGTGCTGCTGTCGCTGACGGTGGGTCCCACCTTGGCGTGAACGATGGTGGGGCCGCCTGTCAGTGACCCACCGCCACTGTTACTGTGAGTGAGGTAGACTGGTAGAGTGAGCTGTAACTTTTGCCACTGGGGCTTTTGTATGCTACAGCATTTGTGTCTTCAACTGTCATCTGCAGCACATTGTTACTGGAGGAGTACTCCCTGCCCATGAATACCAACTAGTATTGCTTTTCTATAATCTCAGTGATGTTTTTGTGCTGTGATCCTCCCTGCTTGACTGTTGATGTTTCTGTGTATCATGTGTGATAGATGGATATGTGTTTGAAATGCCAGTGTCCAGGCTGCACTGCTGCTTCTCATTTCAGGAATGGGGTGAGCAGTGACCAAGGCCCTAAATCATGCAGCGACTTGATAGAGTTACTTGTTTCAAGGAAGAATAAGAACGACAAGGTTAGGAGAGGTGCGGTGATTAGTGTTATAGACCTCCAGAAAACACGGTCATCGAGTCTGAAAACTTCTCTTGTCAGTGCCTTGAATCTGTTTGTCCAGTGCAGTGCAGTGCAGAGTGGAAGGAGAGGAGGTTTGTGTTAATGTGATTACAGTTGGCGATTTTGTTGCAGCGTGCTAGCTGGTGCTGTAGCTTTTATCTGGAGGGCTGGACCATGAGAGCTACTACTACTAGTACACACATGCAAATGCAATGCCTTCTTGGAATGTCTGGAAGGGATTTCTGCATTAACAACTGTGCAGGGGACATCTAGGATGCTGCCAATTGTGGGATTCTCTTCAGAAAATGACACTTGCATCTCTCAATCACCTCTGTTTGGCTCCTGATGGTGGTGTCCTATGCAAACTGGAACAATGGAAAGCAAACCTGCAATTTTTTAATTAAGTTCTTGGGCCATATGCCTATATATATATATGCTCTTGAGTCTCTTGATCATGTGTAGATATAACCGTTGGGTCTTGGGGCTTCACAAAAGATTGAAGTATCATCAGTAGCAGACATTCTAGCAGTAGCAGCCTAGAAGGCAGGGAAACAAGAAGAAAACACCAACCCTGCCAAAGAAAAAGCCACAAAGCTGGAAAGCACTCCTTTTGGTGACAACTGACAACAGGCAACCAATGCATCCAGCCCATGCTACTACACACACACCACCAAGCAATCTTAGGTTTATATTGTTATTTTGTTTGGAATCTTGAACTCACTTCAGTGTTCAACACATCTTCTTATGACTGATGCCCACAATATCTCCAAGAGGAATGAGAGTATGAGACTCTTCTCTAGAAGCATCAACTTACTTGGAGATGAGACATTCGCTGGGAGTCTGGATAGCTTCTATACAAAAACCCACTGGACAAAAGGAAAGCCAAAACTTCAAACCTTTAACTGCATCTCATATTTCGATATCTTGCTTAAATTAAGTCCTTGGTTCAATCTATGTGATAGAAAAGAAAAGTTCATCCTTTTCTGTTACTTCTCTTTTGACTATCTTTTTTCCCTCAAGACACAGCCCTAATACACAGCACCATCCATTGCAAGATTCAGCCTGAGAGGCTGGTGATCCGTCTCATCTGAGCTTCTGGAGAAGATGTCCACCGGTGCATTGGTGAACCTGAAACTGTTTCTGTTACCCAATTTAGGCTGCCGACCGTGTTTGTGATGGTCAAGATAGACCACAACGACTGTGATATCGTCGTGGAAATGCCGTCTGGTTCCTCTCTCTATATGTTTGATGTCAGTGTATCTCATCTCTCTTTTCCTCGCAGCCTCAGTCAACGCTGCTCTCACCAATCGCTTTGCTATTCCCTATTAAGCACGATTTCACACAAGTTCATCAGACTTTGCAAAACAATTCTGTGTAGAAGTTTCTCAGCCATGAGATTTAAGTGAACCATACTTACTGCTCTGGGATTCTTGAATACAATATCCACAGCTGCTTTATCTGTTAGCTGCTCCCACAGACCATCCGATGCAAATATCAAGAATAAGTCACGCTGCCTCAACAAGTGTTCTCTGATTGATGGTTCAGCTGTCATGATAGGCCGCTTCAATGGAATAGGACAGACGCGTTGTTGGAACTTAGGGTCTCTGGCAAATTCAGGCTTCTTCAGGTAGACATCTCCAATTGATCTGGAAACCTAAAAGAATGAAACAAACAATGTCCATATGTTGAAAAGAGTACCTCACAAGTCACAACTCAAATACAAGAAAGCAGAACCACTTGAAAGTTCTAATGAAACATGGTAAATCATATACATGTGATTATAGATGCAAGCAACCAATGCTATTCTTTTTAGGTAACTTAATACTCTCCTAGATCGACTGCTGTGAGGCTTAAGAAAATACAAAAAGGAGAAACTTTGCACAAGCATGACTTTAGCATAAAGTTTAGCCACACTGCACAAGTAATGCTACTGAGTGGCTTTTTCAAACAGAATATATTCCTATGGTTGTATCAGATACAAGAAGTGCTTTAACAAAAGAATGTTGAAATCTATGTCATGATATCGAGAACAGATTCATCAATGAAAGCGACGTGCCGACATCAGAATTTTATCTAGGGGAAACAGGAATTTTAAAGCAGCTATTATGAATTGCCATGATAAATAGTTGAAGCATATATCATCAGGTGAGGTCGGTTGTGAACATTCCATTAAAGTGAACGAAGCATATCTTTAGAAGCCACTGTTGTGTATTTGCTAAATTCGCATCAAGTAATATCTTCAAAAAACAGGAAACAGATTTGAATGCTGATGTTTCTGAAACTTAACATCAGAAGCTTGCAACAAGTCTGTTTGCACCTTAGCTTCTGGATGAAGCTTTATGGTCAGGTTGAAGCCAGATCACTTAGTGGTGTGGTAGACAGGACGGAGAATAGTATGTCACATACTCAAAGATACTAGCTATCAGGATTCAAAGATACATTACCTGGATGATGCCCTTAATCCTCCAAACTCCTCGGGTATAGACGACAATATGAGAATCATCAGGATGCTGCTCTGTGAGCTCCTTTCTGACCTCCTCCTCGGCAACATTGTGGTCATTGGATAGCCTCTCTGCCACCACCTCCTGGCCATCATACCCCCTACGGCCAAGGACGGCTCTTGAGTCCCCTGAATTGGCGACATATAGAACGTTATCGGCAATTGCTCCAACGAGGCAGCATGAACCAACTGTCGCGATCTGTGGTTGCTTGAGCCAAGAACACTTGACCAGGTGCAAGAACTCCTCCTCCATGGCATGGAATGCCTTCTTGATTGCATCCGTGGACATGCCACCTTGCTCATATGCAAACCCTGCTTCAATTAAGAGCACGACATCATTAAACCATCTTGATGCGAGCAAATAGCTTGAATAAATTATGATGGTATATTTGGTCAAGATAAGTAAATCACAAAATTATTGTCATCAGTAAAACAAAGAACAATCGGTCTACCAACTGGAGTTATGAGAAGAGGAACTGAGGAAGTATATGCAAAAATCTAACTTAGTAAGTAGCATATCAAACAAAATGGATAATCATCATAGTATCCAGGTATCCACATAACTCGACCAGCACATAACTCGACCAGAAAAAGTCTGGTTACTTCGACAAATGAGTTAAATTATAACTAAATAAAAGGTGTAAAATTGAATTAAGGACCTAGTTAAGCTATTAGATTAATCAAATTCACTGAAGCTTACGTTGAACCTAATTGAAAACACGCAGAACATTGAATGGTTAAGATAAGAAAAATCAGTATTGGGGGAAGTAAAGAAAACTCATTTAAGAAAAGATTAAGCCAAAGAAAAAGAAAAAATGTTTATCCAAAACATTACCAATCAGAAAGGAAGGTTAAAACGATCAAGACATTTCGAAATGAATGGTGTTACGACGAATTCAGACATAATGACGCAATTGATCTTCTCGTTGAAGCGAGAGAGTGACGTTAATTTGGGTGAGTTACTAACTGTGGAGGTACGGGAAGAGGTGAGACGAGAGGAAACGGGACGCCTCCGGGCCGCCGTGTCCGTCGTACACGCCGACGAAGGTGGCCGCCGGGGAGGTCACCACCTGCCCCTGGTCCTCCAGCTTAACATTGGCCTGCGCCACGGCGATGGAGTACTCCCCGGACGCATGCGGCTTCAGCTCCGCGTGCCAAAGAAACCCATCCCCGCCGCCGCAGCCACGGCCCAGGCACCACTCCGCCGGCCGCGCCAACCACCGCAGCATTGCAGACCTCCCCTCCCCACTTCTCTCCCTCCCCGCTCCAAAATTCCTCTCAAAGATCGCAGCTTTCTCCTCGCACTCCAAAATTTCGCAAAATAGGACGGATTCGCTGGCTTCTTGGCCCAGAACAACCCGACTGGATCGATCGTTTTGTTGTCTTCCCCCTATTGTTAGGCGCTCCAAAGCTTCTCGCTTTTTCTTCTTTTCTTTCTAAAACAAAACAGGAAATAAATTAGGTGAGACCTAAAAACCATCATCTATCTGTGTGCCACGTGTTATCGGATGTAATCCGACAACTCCGAGCGGGAGCGGCGAGTGTGAACAGCGCTGCCCGCCGACCTCGAGCTGCCCCGTTGAGCTCGCACCGTCACGACGAGCTCTTGCAGCCCCGCCGAGCTCCGGCCTCCTCGCCGACCTCGAGACGTCACGCCGAGCTCCGGTTTCCGCGCCGACCTCGAGCCATTAAGCCGAGCTCTTGCTGCCGCGCCGAGCACCGGCCTCCGCGCCGACCTCGAGCCTTCGCGCCGAGCACTTAGTGCCACGTCGAGCTCGCACAGTCACGCCGAGCTCTTGCTGCCCCGCCGAGCTCCGGCCTCCTCGTCGACCTCGATACGTCACGGCGAGCTAAAGCCTCCGCGCCGACCTTGAGCCGTCACGCCGAGCTCCAGCCTCCGCGCTGGCCTCGAGCCATCAAGTCGAGCTCTTGCTGCCCCGCCGAGCACTGGCCTCCACGCCGACCTCGAACCTTCACGCCGAGCACTTAGTGTCCCGCCGAGCTCGCACCGTCACGCCGAGCTCTTGTTGCCCCGCCGAGCTTCGGCCTCCTCGCCGACCTCGAGACGTCACGCCGAGCTACGGCCTCCGCGCCGACCTCGAGCCGTAACGCCGAGCTCCGGCCTTCGCGCCGACCTCGAGCCATCAAGCCGAGCTCTTGCTGCCAGGCCCGTCTTAGAGGGGGTGCACCCCGTGCGATAGCCGGGGGCCCAGCAGGCTGGGGGCCCATGAATCTACCATGTATATATACATTTTTGCGAATAAATTTTCTCATGATAATAAGTCTGATGTTGAGTTAGATGATTTGTTCTCTGAGTTAAAAGTGTTGCAAATAATTTTGCTAGATCAGTTGATGTCAGCATCTGAGATTCTTCACTTTGTTAAAGATTCTTCACTTTATTAAAGTTGCAGATTGCTATCCAAATGCTTCTATTGCATATCGGATTATATTAACTATTCCAATGACAGTAGCATCAGCTGAAAGAAGCTTCTCAAATTGAAGCTATTAAGAAATTGTTTGAGGTCAACTATGCTACAAGAAAGATTAAATGGCTTGGCTATATACAACATTGAGAATGATATTTTAGATACAATTGATCTTGATAGTGTTATTGAAGATTTTGCATCAAGAAATGCCCAAAGACGCCTTTTTAAAAAGCACTAAAGCATTGTACTTTTATTTGAGGTAACCATCATAGTTATTTTGTCGTTTTTATTCTTCTTTGATGCACTGTTACTTTTCCAAGAAGAATTATATATATATGCTACAAGTTATCTGTTAACAATATTATTATATATTGTAATTATTATATTAAAATATTAGATTGTCGGGTCTTTAGTGTGTTACTGGCACGAGGGCCCATAAAATTGATGAGACGGGGCTGCTTGCTGCCCCGCCGAGCACCGGCCTCCGCGCCGACCTCGAGCCTTCACGCCGAGCACATAGTGCCCCGTCGAGCTCGCACCGTCACGCCGAGCTCTTGCTGTCCCGCCGAGCTCCGGCCTCCTCGCCGACCTCGATACGTCACGCTGAGCTACGGCCTCCGCGCCGACCTCGAGCAATCAAGCCGAGCTCTTGCTGCCCCGCCGAGCACCGGCCTCCACGCCGACCTCGAGCCTTCACGCCGAGCACTTAGTGCCCCGCCGAGCTCGCACCGTCACGCCGAGCTCTTGTTGCCCCGCCGCCGACCTCGAGCCTTCACGACGAGCACCTAGTGCCCCGCCGAGGTCTTGCTGCACCACCGAGTTCTACTCGCCGAGCTCGAGCTTTCCCGCCGAACTCGCGCTGTCCGGCCATCGGCACGGAGGTGGGAGCTCGGGGGGGTTCGAGGTCGGCGCGGAGGCCAGTGCTCAGCGAGGCTGCTTGAACTTAGTGGTGTAGCAAGACGTCGGCATGACGGCTCGAGGTCGGCACGGTGGTCCGAGCTCGGCGGGGCAGTTCGAGCTCGGCGACTCGGCTTGAGGGCTCGAGGTCGGCACGGTGGTCGGAAGTCGACGAGACACTTAGAGCTCGGCTTGAGGGCTCGAGGTCGGCACAGTGGTCTGAGCTCGGCGGAGCACTAGCCACTAAGAGCTCGGCATGAAGGCCGGAGCTCGGCGTGACGGCTCGAGATAGGCACGAAGGCCGGAGCTCGGCTTGATGGCTCGAGGTCGGAGCGGAGGCCGGAGCTCGGCGGAGCACTAAGAGCTCGGCGTGACGTCTCGAGCTCGGCGCGGAGGCCGGAGCTTGGCGGAGCACTATGATCTCGGCGTGACGGGGGGAGGTCGGTCGGGCCGCGCGTGGTCGGCTGGGCAGTGGGACCTCGGCGGAGCAGCTCGATCTCGGCACAGAGACGGGAGCTCGGCGGGGCCTCTAGAGGTCGGCGTGGCGGCGAAGCAGCTTGAGCTCAGCGCGACGGCGAGAGCTTAGCGCGGGCGACGGCGGGAGGTTATTACATGTATTACAAAACATCGTTGACAGAAATTATTAGTAAATTAGAGCGTTGAATTTCGGCAAGAAAAATATTCACTCTCTTCTTTTATTGCTCTCTTGTCAAGTTGACCTTAACAGCTTGTCGGTGTCGGCCATTTTGATACCAAGTCAACGAAGCCCAAAAGTCATAAGGAAAATCGCCAGGGTGAGACGTGACGTCACGATGACGCAATCTCAGTTGTATTGGGTCCTGTGATGGGCCGGACCAGGATATGCGGGCCCATCAAACTCTGATGCCTCGTGTATCATGTAGTTGGGTTGGGCCTCCATTGCATTGACAGGCCCGAGATAATTTCATTCAAAAGTAAAGCAGAATTAAGTTGCTCGATACTATTTCAGTTCCGTGAGTTATGCTGATTTGAAATTTATAAGATAAAATTAAGTGGTTTGAATTTTTAGAGATAAGTATTTATATTTATATTTATACAACCCGACAAGACATCGGATGAACCAATGCATGCTCTTTCCAATCACTGCAGCGTCAAAGATCGCATTTTTAAAACACAAATCGAGCTCAGAATCTGAGAGACAGAGTGAGAGAAAGACATGTTGTTTGAGGGTTCTTCAGCTAGCGGTTGCCTGCTCTCTTTTTCTGAACATGCGTGCAATTTCTCTTCTTTTTTTTTGTGTAAAAAAACAGTTTTTTTTTTGTGTGTGTGCATGTACATCTTGTTGCTTGATCAAGTGAGTCGAGCCCAAAAGTGGTGATCATGTTTGCTAAGTTCTTATACATTAGATTTGTGGACCGATTCACAAAAAGACAGATGAATTCAGATGTCCAATGCAGGTCAAAAGCTTCCAAAGATATATTGGTGCCCAATTACTGAAGCCAAAGCAACATGTATCCTGAATCCTGACATCCATTTCCTTCTTTTTGCAACCTCTGCTCAGAAATTGAAGATCTCCAAGAGTCAATCATCGTATGGATAAAGGAGCTTTTATGGTGCCATATATACCTTCTAGAAAAAGGTAAGAAATAAAATTAATATCAATCCTTGGATTGAGCATGATTAAATTAATTAAAAAATCAAAAAATAATATTACCTCTTCTCTCCATCTGGCTAGCTCCCTCACTGCCGCCACCACCGCCGTCGACGCGGTCGTCGCCCCGTGCCCTACCGCCACGCCGCCACCCGGCCCTCTACTGTTGCCGCCCCGTCTGCCCCTGTTGTCGCCGGTTAAACGGTGAGAGGAAGAGAGAGAAAGGGAAGAAGAAAAAAAAGAAAAAAAGAAAGGTAATAGAAAATTTTTATTTAAATCTATACCCTTAGATCTCCAAAAATGAATGATCCATAATTATTGGAAGCACCATAAAAATTTCCATGTATAATATATAGAGAGAGATAGAGCATCATCTTTGTAATGGTCCTACCTACTCAATGATCTTAATTCATTTATTTGAAGCAAGATTTTAATTGCAGACTGATCTGAACTTTGGAGACAGCATGTCTGTTGGCCATCAACTGCAACTTTTTGACTGTAAGAATGCAACCTTTTTCCTCTCTATGTACAGCCACTCACTTTTCCATGTAGCTTGATATGATTTCTAGTTAGTTTCTACTAGTTCCCCTTCCCCTAGCTGCCTCTCTCAGTTTCACTGCCTGATTATTACCTTTTTACACTGCTACTCCCTTTTTCTCATGTTTCCTTTGCATCCATGCATGCATGCATGCAACTGTTCAAGCAATGTTCACAATGGAATTGCAAATCATGAACATGCCACCAGACTAGCTAAACAGTAGACACAAATCAATAAGCATGCACTCATTAGTAGCCAAGATGTGTCAAATGATCAATGGACACAGTTTGGGTTCAGGATTAAGACCTAGCCCATTTCCAAACTCCATTGGTCACCTAGGACAATTTAACAGCAGGAGAGAAATATATAATTTAGCTAGTTGCTAGGTAGCTTCTTCTACGGACACGAGCTAGTAGTGGTACACGGTGTGATCATGGGCAGCTTGAGATAGTTAGCTAGCTTGCTGTTCATGTCGTCCTGAGGCTGAGGTACTGGCACTGCATCAGCCATGGCGACTGCTGCTGCTTCATCGCTTCTGCCATTCCGAGGTCGAACGCCATCGCTCGCTGCTGGCACGGCGGCGGGGGAGGAGGCGCGTGGAAGACGGCGCCCTCGGAGTACTCGGCCGACGACGGCGACGAAAGGCCCGTGCTGCCGGAGTAGTCGGAGGCCAAGGGGGAGGCGGCGGCGGCGGCGGCGGCGGCGGCGTTGTTGCACTTGCGCGCGCTGGTCCTCCCGCCGACGGCGAGCGTCAGGTCCAGCTCGGCCGTGTCGCTGTCGTCGTCGGCGGCGGCGCTGACGATGTACTCGTCGGCCGGGAGCTGCAGGTTCAGCGCGCGGCGCGGCTGCTTGCTTCGGCGCGGCTGCCGGCGCCGGCCGGAGCTCAGCTCGGCCATGGTCAGGTCATTCATCAGCTGCCTCTGGATGCGGTACAGGCGATGCAGCTCATGAACCTGATTAACTAAACTTAATCAGAAGAAGTTCATATGTATGATTCAAGAATCAAGAACATGCAATGGCCAGTAATCAACTAGCAGTTGATAACATCACAGTGAGCTGATTATCTATACAAACTAGGCTAGCTACCTGCTGCCTGAAGGTCTCCTCATGCTTGAGCATGGCCATCTTCATCACCTCAATGTCGCATTGCCTCACAAGCTTATCCATCCTCATCATCTACTTCAGTTGAGCCTCTTGATTCACGATTCAGATCACCAGTTTTAGCACCCTGCTGAAACGTACGTGGAGCAAAGATATATGAAACACTTGGGAAAAAGAACTCATTTTTTTGTTGATCCTACTGGTTTCAGAGTTCAGAAATGATGAAGTAGTATCAGCATGCAAGATGATCCTCATATTGACAAAAGTTTTAAAAAAAACTGAGGGCAGTAGCTCTGATCATGAAACATGGTGATGTCAGCAGAACAATCTCCTGATCTGCATAATAACATAAGCAGCAATTGAAGGCAAGGATGGATATTGCTACCAGAGGGAAGTAACCAACCTTTGTATATGTATCCAAATACCAGAAGATGCCTGTGTGTGTTGTCTGTTCCTCTATTCTTCCTCTAGCTTAGTCTTCTTGTTTAGTCAGTTCAGTTGTAAACTCAACTTGCATGGGACAAACAAGAGAGCAGAGAAGCAGAAGGAGCTGTGAAGGCTGGTGCTGGAAATGGGAGTGACAGGGAGGTGGTGATTTATAAACACTGCTTGAGCTTGACCACCAACCCAATGCAGCAGCTGTGCCTCTCACTGGACACTGTGTAGGGGGGTGGTATATTTTTCTACCTTGGACCCCCCTCCTTTTTGGCATGCCAAGCAAGAGCCCCAGAGGCCTGGGCAATGGCACTCAGTTGCATGAGGTGCCCCTCCCAGAGCAGACAACCTTGCAGGAGTCTAGTTTAATCTTCTTCCTCCCCCTCATGTGTGGCCCCCCACCAGCAGCTAGCTGCTACTACTACCCAGGATGAGTACATTTCAAAGTTCAGGCAGTGCACTTTGTGTGTGATGCAATGCTACACACTTGCAGCAAATTAATGATCATTGCATACATGTATTATCCACCAACACTTTGCAACTGTTTACTGCATTATTTAGTTTGTTTTCTGAATGAATGTGTGTGCAAGTAAAGTAAGGAACCAGCTAGTACCGAGCGTTCAGTTTGTCACTGAAAACATGTACCCGATGAGACGAATTATTGCCACAGCAGAGCACATTTCCATTGCAATGCAGGGATCTAATATCTATCCAAATGGATGCATCCAAAAACCCATATCTTGAGGAGAGGAGATAAGGGCAGGTTCTTGCCTCACTGTTGGTCCCTTCTGACAAATCAGAGGGCTGTTAGGATGGGATCAGTGTTGCTGTGTGTTTGCATTGCAGGAAAACCAAGCAAGCAGAAAGAGAGAAGCAAAGGCTGATGCAGACACTCCCTTTCAGAGGAAGCATGCATGCATGTCTGCAGAACAAGCATTGTTTAATCTAATCACAAGGCTAATTGCTTCACAGAGACCAAATTATTTAGCATCCACGCTCCAGAGAAATGCTTTGCAATAACACAGACTGAAAAAAGCATGCATACTGTTCAGTGATTAGTGTGCTAATTGCAAAAGCCTAAGCAGGAGGCTGGCCTGGCTGGCTCAGGCTGGGTAGTCCAAGCGACAAGACAATGGTGCACGCCTTGCCGGCGCAGCAAGGCGCAGCCGTACGATGAGGTGGGCCCCACATCTAGAGAGAGAGAGAGAGAGAGTAGAGAGTAGAGAGAGAGAGAGGCACTGAGTCCTGCTTCCTCGGCTTTGTTTCAGTGTTCTTCCTAGTGCAATGCCTTTTGTAAGGATAATTATCTTGCTAATGCATTTCACCATTAACAATTACTCTACTCACTGTTGTTATGATTGTTATACTGTCTTTATAGTTAACAGCTACCCTCACTGGTTAGTAGCTCAATGCACCCCTACAGTTTTATTAGCAGTGATAGTATACACCTTTTATGGACAAAAGGTGGCCAGTTAGAACAGTAGAATCTTTGTAGGTAGAGGAGAAAGTGCTAAAGAGGGAGTTAGCTTTGTCGTGTTTTTCGACTCAGACTCGTGAATTCTAATTCATTTTTAGATTTTGCAGTTATTTGAGTTTGATTTAGAATGGTTTTAGCGAACTCTAGATTTTGAAAGTAAGTGTAACAGTGTCCTTGGCCTGTGTTCTCCCAATTACTACATGATTTTCAGGACAAGTAAAGGGGGCTGCCCGGCTCATCGATTGTTTCTTCAGAAAAAGCAATTGATCGGTGCACACACACACACACCATGCAGTAGTCAGAGCAGCAGAGCGTGTTCATGTGCATCTCAAAAGCATATATATAGCTTGCACAGCATTTCTGTACTGGAAAAAGGATAGGGCCCTGTTCTACTCTGTTTAGAACTAGACTTGTTCAGAAAAAAAAAGGCAAATACTTTCAACCTAGTGTGATCCATTTCAAGGCCTCATTAAAACCTGGCAGGTTTACATGGTGCTTCTGCTGTTCATAAGTGCAACAGACAGCAATTGTTATCCCTGATGGCTGGCTGACAAAAACCTGTTGTGCTGTTGCTCTGAAGTCTGGAGTTGAGGTCGTTTTGCCAACAGCAGCATGCATGCTGCAGGAGCCACTGAAATCAGTAAAGTAAAACAGCACAAGAATTACTAACCTGGTGGCAATGATAATGTAATCAGAGAGGTGAGGAACTCTGAACTCTGAACTCAGGAACGCGAATGCACTCGCACGGGCTGAGGCGTTAGCTAGAATTCAGTGCTCAACTTTTCAGAGGGGAGAAGAAGTACATCGGTGTCTGTAAAAATTCAGGCTGCAGTCTCCATTCTGTCTCCCCCCACACACACTGCCTCAAAGTTGCAGCCTGCTCATCATTCCAACCCTCCATGGAAGCCTGTGCAGCTCCAACACCAACAGCTAGGTTTATGGGGGGGTAAAGAAATGGAGGAGAAAGAGAAGAATGTCCACTAACCTGAAAGGGAGAAAGAAAGGAGTGAAAAGCTCAGTGATGCAGCCATCATCACATAATTGGTCAGTGTGACAGTGTGAGCCCTCACCTATTTGTCAACACCTAAAAGAAGATGATAGGAACACTGATCTAGTCCACTCCACTACAAAGCCAAGTGATTTTGGGGTTGGTGATGATGGATGCATCAACTTTTTCCCTCATGAATTTGTTCTGCTTACACTTAAAATGGTTTTGATATGCCAGTTTACCTGTCTCTGAATATGCAGCCTGACTAATTGGCATCATGCTAATCCATAAACTACAACAGTAATAACACCTTGTTTAGTTTAATCAGTTGCAGGTTAGATTAGACTGCATACATGCATGGCATCACCACATGACTGATTAACATCACGCTGAAACCATGATTAATCAAGCTGCAGATTAGATTAGATTAGATTAGATTAGATTAGAATTAGATTAGAATTAGACCAGGGCCTGAATTTATGTGCTCACCTCCTCGAGGCCGGAGCCGACACTACGACAGCGCCCCGCCACGCACGCTCGCGTCCTGCGCAGGCAGGCAGGCCGGCCGGCCGGCCGGCCGGCCGGCGAGGCGAGCAGTCGAGCACCGAAAGGAGAAGGGAGCAGCAGTGGTGGCAGCGGCTTGCATGGTGGAAATCTTTTCATCTTCTTCTCCGCCGGTTCATCCTTTCCGCGGCAAAAGGGTGGATTGGTTTCCTCAAAAGGCGGCCGCGCGGTGATGACCTCACGGGCTCACACAGTCACATTTCTTTGTTTCAACTTCTCTTACCATTCGGGTTCATCAGAGCCTCTGAATCTGAGTTACAGTTAAGAAAAAATCCTCTCTTTAAGACAAATGTTGCATCTGAATCTGATTCTTTGATGCAAAAAAATTGCCTCTGGGTCTGACCTTTTCTACAAAGAAAAATCTGCCTCTGAACCTGAGCTCAACTTCGTTTTTGGATGTGCATGGAACACATGGACATCTGCTTCCTTTAGGCAAAGAAAATTGCCACTGAATCTGAGTTTTTCTTTAAAGAAAAGAATTCTCTGAACCTGAGTTCAGCTTCATTTTTGGATGTGCATGGAAAACACGGACAGGTCTTTGCACTTTGCATGCGACGCGAGACGGACGCGCGTGTGATAAAGAGCTTTGCTCCAATGTGTAACATCTTTTACAACAACAAGTACACTACGCAGCTTTGTCGTCGTTGTTTTTCCAGGGCCTAGTATTTATCATGTCTTTTCATGGGTTGAATGAAACTATGAAAGCGCTTTACTCAAGGAAAAAAGTTTGCTGCTCTGCTCATCGTTGATGAAAGAAATGCGTGCAAGGAAGAAGGTGGAAAAAAGAGAGAATATGATACTCTAGCTGGTACATCATGTCGTTTGGACATGGTTGCATTCGAATTTCGAACAAACAACTCAAGTGAAACTCCTAAAGAAATTGTATCAGGTTCTTTGATCCAAACAGGGGCTCAATATTTCATTCCACGTCACAGTCTGTCCAGGTTTTGACTTTGCATTGCCTCTGTGCAGACCACCAGCCCGGCATGGATTCGAGCTTTGTGACTGGCAATTGCAAGGGCAAACGAAGTCTCTTTCAACTTCAGAGATATCAGATAAGATACCTGTTGTAGTGTTGTATGAGATCGTATCACCCTGTGTTTCTTCAGATATTTCTGAACCTTGCAGTCTGTACTGGCCATAAGCCCATAACAGGCGAAATTTTCAGCATTTTTTCTTTGTGCTGAAGGAGACCAATCAGTCTTGGAAGATGCTTGAATTATGAAGATCTAGTCCATTCTAGATAAGACGGATAATCGATTGAGTCAGGTAACATGTACTTTGATAGTAATTCAGGCAGCACCAATATGCATATATTCAGAGAAATATAGAAGCACTGTATACATGCCATTCCATGGAGGCATATATCAGATGCAAAATATGCAGAACAGCAAATCCTGTGGGCAGATATGCTGCATTACGGGCTGATAGATCATGAAAAACTTCAGATGCCAGACCAAACTCTGAATAAGGATCAACACAGAAACAAAGAATTATGCTTTGCAAGCAGATGAATCAGAAATCAAAGATAATGCCACAATGGCAACACACAAAAAAGTAGGGGGAGAAGAGCTATTCCTCGTCTCGGTAGAGCAAAGATAACAATCCAAAATAATGAAAGTAACAAATCCAAGCAACAAAACTGAATTCTCGGCACAGGTAAAAAACAAAACTGTAGCATTGGCCTGTAAGCAATGGAAGAATCAAAGACATATTGCCAGAATATTTTTTTCTTATTTTTGTGATTAATCACAAGTAATGAAGTTCACTATCATGTAACCTAAACATGTATCATCCTGACCAAGCCATGGGTGTACCACTCAGGCACTCAGCCCTCAGCCCTATGACAGTCAAACTCTCCCTCCATCTCAAATTCTCAACCTAGCTAACTGTAGCTTTCTACAGCAGAATAAATGTTACTGCAATAGATTGCCTACACTGTCAACATAAGATTCACTAAAAGAATCTGAGAAAAACTAGAAGCCCTCATTTATCTGTCAAGCACATGAGAAGAAATCTTATCATGTTGCCGAGTGTAGTCACATCCCAGTACCCGAGGATTAGACTCTACTGCTGTCAGAAGATCTTGCAATGAAGCTTGGTAGGAATAGCCAGCTAAATCTGAACAAAAACCTTGACCATGTCCACCATTTACAGCAGCGACAGTACTCCCATTTGCTTGGCAGATCCTCATTGTGTTTCCCCTTGCTCTTGCAACACCCAAACAAGACTTCAGTAGCTGACTTATGTATGCATTCAGAGCAGTGTTCAGTACATCAGCACACTCGTGAGGCACACCCAGCCCTTCAGCTTTCAGCTTATTCTCAAGCAGCTTCAACAAAGACTGAGTTTCTGGCAATTCACCATTATTGTAGCACATATCTGAAGGACGAGACATCGAAGGCTGAAAATTCTGAGCCTTCGGAAATCCCAACGGAGCCCTAATCGGGCTTCGACTCTGAGCACACACCGGACTGCCCCTGGCTTGGTCAACCTCCTCGCCATCCTCCACAGAGACAACCTCCAGCAGGGCCTTGCTCCCAGCCGACACAAACTCGCCAGCTCCCTGATGACCAAGAGGCGACTTTCCAAGCGGGCTCGGCTTATCAAACCTCCTGTCTCGGTTAGCCACCATCCGCCCTCTCTTCACACCCATCCGTATGCCATCATTGGCCAATGGACCATTGGACACCACCGTGCTAGTCTGTGAGTTCCCAGTCGCCGCCTGACTGCTCGGTGGCGATGGCCCAGCAGACATGAAGACATTACGTAGGATCGACCTGATGAGAAAATTGTGTTCCTTGATGTGCTCTCTGCCCAATGCAGCCAGAGAAATCTTGTCAAATTCTTCCTTGCCGAGCAGGCCGCCCAAGAACTTCTTGAGGCTGTGGAAGTAGAGCTCGGCGCGCTGGTGCCCCAGCTTCTTCACGAGCTGCAACTTGAGCTCCATAGTGTCGACGCGAGCAAGCTTCTTCGACGGCGGCATCTTGGAAACCCCAACCAAATGCAGCAGTTCCTGCCGAGCAAACCCTAGACGACGACGCCCGAGCAACCTCCACGCGCAAGAAGTGGCCTTTAAACAAGATTCCAAACACCAATCTGCGGAATCAAATCAAAGGGCAATCTTTAGCACATAGATCGTTTCATGCCACAATAACTCGACAATCCAGCACACGAACACCACGCTGATCTAAGAGCTCCCACCGGCGCAGCAATAGCTCAACAAATCTACTCCAAACCCAGGTCTAAGGCAAGCAGAACCCAGGGAATCGAAAACTGGAAGCAAACTCAACTCGAATTTCGGGCACTCGAACTAAATCCGAAGGAGACAGCAACCAAAATAAGTCCCAAACTGGACCGAAAAAACGGGGGAAGATGGAATGTATAGCTGCCGGAGACTAACCTCGATTCTGACGATCGAATTGGCGAGTGACAAATGAAGGGGAAATTCCGATAAACCAGTAAAAAATTGGATTTTTTTCGGATTGCGGCCGCCGCAATCGAGTTTATTCTTCCCCCAAATTATTTTGGGCCGCGACGAACACCGGCGTCACCCGGGGGCTCGTGCGCAATTACACCAAACTGGAACTCTTCCTCTGGGGTAATGTCTCACTGACAGGTCGGGGCCACGCGTCCAGGGTGTAGGGATCAGACAAGTGAGAAGTGATCAAGCTCCTGCCATGGAAGCACGTGCTGAAATACAAGTGTCATTTCTTGTGTTTTTTCTAGGAGGGATGCATTCTATTTTATCCATTTCATTTGAGCCAAATACAGAAGTAAAATGAACAAGATAAGTATACTTCAGGTGAATGTTCTAACGTTGAACATATTTTGTTCGGGATTATGCTATATTGCCGGATAAGGAACCGGAGCGGGAAACAATAAAGTTGTTGTCGAGTTGCGAGTTGCGAGTTGCGGGAAGGTTATTGTGGAGCGGCCAACTAGAGGCAATAAACTTAATACAAGAATTTATGGACTAGAATGTGTCAACCGAGTAAATATATGGGTGAGGTTACATATGAGAGTCGACTATATAATAAAAACCTAGAAAAAATATGAGAAGGTGGTGATGGCCCGGCAAGATTTTCTCGAGATTACTTCAGTTTATTCTTGCGATTGAGTTGAGCAGCTAACACATTTTTCGATCTAAATGTTAGCTTCAAAGAGCAAGGAGATATGAGAAGAGGAAGTGTTGCACGGTGAATTTCAATTTTCAAAGTAATTTATGGGTCCCATTTGGATTGACAAGATTGTATAAGAAAAAAATGAGAAACCCCATATTTCTAGTTTTGTCACAAGTTAAAAACTATGGTAAGTTTTGTCAGATTTATAACAAAAATATATCCACATATATATATATATATCAAACAAGTGCATTACAAAAACATATTTTACAATAGATCTAATGATACTCATTTAATATCAAAACTATTATTGTTTTTGTATAAATTTGTTCAAATTTAGCATTTTTCACTTGGGACAAAATCACAAGAGGTAGGATCATTGGAGTGACAGGGTTGCAACCCAAAACCAACATTGTGCAAGATTAGGGACCTAATAAATTTATTGGCGCCTTTTTTTTTCTTGCAGCATGTTTTTTTAATCACTTGAAGCAGTTTGTTAGTTGAGCTAAGTACACCATCTCTTTACAACCATAATTGACCCTAGCTAGAGTCACAGCAGTCCATGCGCACGCCCGCCCGGCCGGCGTTGACTTTCTAAATCGGAAAGTGATTTTGTCAACGGTCAACAGGTCTAATAATTTGGCACTATCCTATCAAGAATTAATTTCATTTTTTATCATTCTTGTCCATATACGATTAACTTAGATGTTCATACGCGTCATTATCAAAGGTGGCGATACAATCAAGGGGATTATCTGACAAATCATCTATTTTTTTCGACTTTGTCGGTATCACAGTGCAGCAACATTGTTCAGGGAAATTTTTTAGCCCCTTTAGCCACCGTTTGATCTAAATGGAGGGTCCAGATTAGGTGCTACAATATAGATTTTACACAGCAAAATGCTACTGTATGCAATGGTAATAATAGATATTGTTCTTTATCCCATCTTGCTGATGGAGTAGGCAATAATCTTTCTTTGTCTAATTATCAGATGTGATTCCCAATATTCATCAGAAACTTCACAAAATTAGGGAACATCTAAACAGACAAACCTGCAACAAATTTGAAGTTGCTTCACTTTACTGAAAGATGAAGCTGGGCTGCAAGCATGCAACAAAATCTGAATGATTGGTGTTCTTAGCTGAAGTTCCATAATTTAGACTGCTCAAGAAAAAGGTTTCATAACTTCTAGTCAATTCAGTGATGCTTTTTTCTGTTAGTCTGCATCAAAAGAGGAATCTCACTGTACTCAACTATGTTTCACTTTGGGCAAATTAAGCTTTGACATCTTAAGATGTGCTCCCATCTTTCAGGGTTCAGAATCACAACAATCTTTTTTACAACATTATTTTTATTGAACTCAATCAGTTAACGCCCTCGACTTTTGCACAGCTAGAACACTTACAATGAAACACGCACACACCTATAGCTAACAAAAAAAGGGAATCTCATGATGAAATCTCCTCAGAATCAGAACTCACTGTATCAGATTTTGTGTATACTTACTTAAATCACTGCACAAGAGGAATCTTACTGTACTTTAAATTAATCTTTCCATTCACAAGAAAACAGCTTAAGCTGTTCTCCCATCTTTCAGGTCTAAGAACACATCACATACATCAGGAGTTCAGAGCTCACTCTACACTGTACATGTCAGCTTATAAATTTTCTATTATATTGAGCCTTAGGAACCAATGTATAAGTAAATAGGTAGAGACAAAAATGAGAACTATAAATAAGAAAAAACTCAATACAAATATAACATTATTCTAATATCCTAATAACTACCAACAAAATGGGATACGTTGCTGCTATCACAAACCGACGAGAGGACTCAATAACAATAATAATTCTGTGTCTTAATCGAGTAGCCAAAAACGAAGAGCATGAAATAATTGTGGTAAATATAGTAATTTATGCGGTAAGAATAGTCGATAACTATCAACAAAATGAGATATATTTGCCTAGATCACAAACCCATAAGAGGACTCAACAACAACAATAATTCTTTGTGCTTTAATCGAGTAGCCAAAAACGAAGAGCGTGAAACAACCGTAATCAATATAGTAATGTATGAGATAACAATAATAGTCAATGTAGCTAAAACAATAGAGGTAAAGAGCAATCAAGATAACGAGTTCATATAATCATATATGTTTGCCTTACCACTAGGGTTAATCAAACTGATTAGCGATGTACTTATCAATTCAATATACTCTCTCTATCTCATAATATTGCAATCTAACACCGGATTTGATATAATATAGGAAACGATGGATCGTAATATCTATCCAATATCCACCGTCCGAGGATGACACGCGTCTCGATCCCAGCCACCCAAGCCTTTCCTCTCCAAGCCTTGGCCATTCGTCTCTCCCCCGAGGCGGCGAGCGAGCGGGACGGCCCGGGCCGGCGAGTACTCCCCGCTCTACTGCGGCGACCAGCATGAACCTGGTACGGCGTGGTGTCCACATTCGTAGGCCCCACCAGGCCTATAACTGCCCGCCCGCGCGCGCGCGTCCGCAACCCAAAGGCTTGCACTTGCACTTGCCGCCAGCGACAGGAGCGAGAGAGGAGGGGAGGTGGGGGCGCGGCGGCTCGTCTCCTTGTCGCGGGAAACCTCCGGATTCCTCCCTGGAGCTGGATGTGGGGATGCTCGAGGTGGGTTCGATTGATTCCGAGCGCGATTGCTGGTGGGTGGGTGGGTTCTTGATTTGATCGTGCAATGCACTTGTGTTGGCGTATCTGTTCTTGGTTGGTGGTGCTGTTCCAAGAAAATCTCTCGGGTTTTCTGCGGATTTTGGTCGAATTGTGCCTCTGGTTTGAGAATTCGGGTGGTTTGGCGAGTGCTCTTGGATCGTCTGCGCCTGCTTCCGAGGGCTAATTCGCTCCGTGCATTCTCGTTTCAGCGAACGAGTCTTCGTCTTCCCCGAGCAATCCGACCCCGCCCCGCTTGTTGTGCATCCCTCTTCTCACGCGGATCGCCGGGACAAGAACCGAGGAGCATCCAGGTATGCCACGCTCGCTTTTCACTGCAAGTCTGCAATCATTCGCGCAAATGCCATCTCTGTGTTCGCGCAAATGCTTCAACGGAAAAGGGATTAGTGAATAGTGAGCCGACTCCATGCTTGCTTCATCTTGCATCTCGCTGTGTTCTTGCCGACCTTGCCGTGCAGTATCTTGCATCTCGCTGTGTTCTTGCCGACCTTGCCGTGCAGTGATCCATATATGACAGATGACATATCAATTACTAGAGCATGTTCTTATTGTCTTTCCTGAATTATTTATTCCTTCAAACGCCAACTTAGCGCTTTCAGCCTTGCAAACATGCTTCAAGAAGCAGCAATAGCTGACATCTTGTTTACTTTTATCTCACTGTGTTCTTGGCCAGATAATTAAGAATCCATTTTGGCCACTGTAGAAGTGTAGGTAGTGATTCTGCTTTCACATACATCAAGCTGCAGATTTTTCTCCCCTAAGTGACTGCTTCCATGGCATAGCAGTTCTGTAGTTCTGTTCATTCGCCTGCATTACATGCGCCTTTCACATTAGTACTTCCTGTCTAATATTCTACTAATGCATTTTTCTTCATCTCCAAATTTTGTGGTTTCATAATGATGATGCAAACGGAGCTTAGAGATTATCTGATCTTGGTTAAAATTTCTGCAGTTCATGTATCACTTTTACCCAGGGAGCTTAGAGATTATCTGATCATAAAATGCATTTGAAGCAGCAATCTGTGTTCTCATGTTTTCTTCTTCATGCCATGTTCTAACTTAGTGCAACTCTGCAATGATACAGATATGGCACCAAGAGGAAGGCCTCAGAAGCATTGTTGCAGCAAATGCAACAAGAGCTTCCGTTCAGGGAATGCTCTTGGAGGCCACATGTCTTGCCACTGGCGTATTGATAAGAAGACAAAGAGCACGTCAAGCTCTCCCTCTGTTGTCAACCAGCAGGTGTCGCTGCTGAGTTCCTGTGATGATAAGCATTTGCTGCTGTCCCCAGAAACACAATGCCAGATGTGCTCAAAGGTGTTTTCGACCTCCAAATCTCTCGGGGAGCACATGGGGATGCACGATGAGAAGAAGGTGGATGCCAATCCAGAGGAAGAAGTGGTCGGGCTGATGGAAGCACTAGCCATTGCTGTTGGCATGAAAAATGTAAAGGTGTTTTCTTCAGTGAAGCGCAAGCGATCCTTCCGATCGAAGAGGCACACACCAACACTCAGTTTGAAAGAGAGAGATGCTGCAGATGCTCTCCTAATGCTTTCAGAGAGTTTTGATAAGACTTCAGCTTATGAGGATTGCTATCTGGGAAACAAGGAAGACAACAGTCTGGCTTCCATTGTGCTAATGGAGGATAACATGAATGCTCCTGATCGTAGTTTGGTTCGATCAGTTGACTCCAAGGGACCAAAAAATGATAATAACTCAGCTAATGAGATTTGCTATGAAAGTGACAAGGAAAGCTGTTTGGTCCCAGTCATTTCCAAGGAGGATATGGATCTGAATAATTTTAATCATGAGCTTGTTGGAGATGTTGAGCCCAGGGGGCCAAGAACTGACAATTCTGAAGAGGAAGTGAAGTTTAGTGATCATTCAGCTGCTGTGAAGGCCAAGAGCCACCGGTGCAATTCCTGTGGAAAGTCATTTAGGTCAGGGCAAGCACTAGGAGGCCACATGCGGCGTCACTATGTCCCAAAGTGCAATGGTCATAAATAAAGGGGTTCCTGACTGTTCTAATTCTGTTGTGATGAAATAGCAGAAGCTGAAGCTTAGATTGGACCCAAAGTTGTTTGATCTCAGACTTTCACCTCTCACTGAGGGAGACAACATTTGTTTGGGTGTGAAACCTGAACCTCAGTCATGATATTACACGAGCATTCTTCAGTGAACTGATCTGGTGCACGGTGTTGTCTAAAACTTTTTGTTTCTGGTGAAGTCTGGGGTGCTGCATGAAACTGATACAGTTAGTTTAGTTGTATATAGGTTCATCAGCCAAGAAGTAAAAACCCCATGTTTTCTTGTCTGATTGAGTGATTGATAGATATAGTCACAAGATAAATACTGACACTTTCATGGACAACAAAGGCCAAGATCTTAGGTGATAGCTTGGTTGCTGAACGTTGAAGCTGATTTCCAAGTTGCATGCAATGCATGAGCTTGTCATTTTTGTACCAACAATCTGTACATCAATTGTGCTTAGCTTTTTACAGTTTTTTTTTTGTAAATGCTTATATCTTGACAGCAATGATGGTCATTTTACAAAACAGTGATGTCTAATGTCTTCATTGTATATACTGATCAATCAGTGTAAAGTACAGTATATTTTTTCCTTGTAAAAAAATATGAGGCAATTTTTGTTTCCTCAAGTCATATTTTGATTCTGAAAACTGTCGAGCTTAATTTTGTGTGGCAATATTCATGTTCAGATGTTCTCGTGATAATTTTTGACAAATTTCATCAGTTATCAAGGCATTCACCATCTTAATGTTGTATTTTACAAATAATTAAAGGAAAGATGAACGGCATATCAAAATGACATGTTTTTTCCATCCTTGTCCACCACTCTAAGAATCAAATATATTTGTTGACTGCTCACTGCAAATGCAACCGTGCAGGAAGTGCAGATGTAGCTTACTACCCAGATGCAGACACAGATTGATGCTTGTTTTGTCAGTCTGCAGCATAAAGATTAAAGAACAACGTGCTCATCATGTGCAATTCTCTTGTGATGCCAAACAAATATTTTTAACGAACTAGTGCAAACGTGTTGGATGTGATACTTTGAAGACGTTCCAAAATTCCAGTTATATGAGATGCGAGTGAAAACCGTTGGATGATCTACTTATTTTTAAGTTAGAATAAGTCTACGTAACCCATCACATATTGTTGGTTTATTACTTAACCCCGTGACATATTGTTAGTTTATTACTTAACCCCTAATCTAATAAGCTAATTGTTTAACCCCATAACCTTTTAAATACCGTTTATTTAATCCCTAAGGTGGTTTTGCAAAGTGTTTTTGTCTTGTTGATGTACAATATTAGATAAGAATTTTTTCTTGTCTCATGAATACAGTGTCCGGAATATTTTATGCCTCATCTTGTCATTACTTGTTTTTAGATAACTTTTGGAGCTTCACTTTTTGCTTTTTTGTTCTTTAACACAAAGTGACTGGAAAAAACCACAACTACGAGGTGTAGAAAATCACCTTCAACTCATGCTACAATCGGATAGTTTACTCTCTGTCATCAGCTTTTCATTTGTCTAGCTGGAGAGGAAGGGAGAAGGAGACGCGAGAGTGAAAGAGGAACTAATGGAGTGAATGAGAGAGTCTGATACATTGTTGTTAGTTTTAATATATACATGTGTAACCAATGTGTCAAACTTGTCTAATAGAGCAAAACCACTTTGCAAAACATCCTTAAATTTAAGTAAATGATATTTAAAAGATTAGAGAGTTAAACACATGATTTATTAGGTTATGGGGTTAAATAATTAATCTACAATACATGAGGGGTTATGTAGACTTGTTCCTTTTACGTTCAAATTAAATATTATAAACCTAATAAATAACTGAAAACTTATTATCTAAGCAGCGTTAATGTGAATAGTTTTTTAAGATGAATCATACTTTTTATAACATGTCATGAATAATCTGCAGCAGTGTTGTATATCAAGAAAAAAGAAGAACAAAACATTGTAGCAGGTAGGTTGTGTGTTTATGTTGTGTGTAAGGGGTGCTAGTTTCTCGAGGTGGACAGAAGATTTTTCATCCCGACAGAGAGTAGAGGTAGAGAGTCAAAATTAGAAAATGAGATACTCTAATGTCAGGATCTTAATGTTAGAGGGAAGTTACGATCCTAACTGTTTAGAATGGTTGAGATTCGACGACAAGTAGGTCTGCAACCGCTTGTTCTATCCTACACCACCGATCCCCGTCCTAACTATCGTCGACTGCCGCCTTGACACTAGACCTCTGCTCTGTCACCGGCCACCGCGAAGCCTCGACCGCCGCTGCAAAGCTCCCGCTTTAGCTTACGCATCGTCAGATCATAGCCGAATGATTTGGCCACTAGTCACCACCATCGTTGTTGATGTTCATAAGTCATTCACTGCATCTATTAGTCGTCACCTCATCCTTTATCAGATGTTGTCACGGTTATTTTATAGTTTACCACGTCAATCAAGCGAAAACAGATTTAACCAAAAAGTCACTTGCTACCCCTACTTGTGTAGCAAGGATCAAACCTATCAACCAATCCACTGTGGCCTCCTCAGTCCTCTCTCCTCCTCGTCGCCTAATCCACAAGACAATCCCGAGCTAACCAACCCGCAGCAGCGAGAAATCCAGATCAAACCCTCCCTTCCTCTTCCCCCGTTCCTCGGCATTCCCCCTCGCACGATCGATCAATCGACCCACCCATCCACCACTGCCCAGTGCCCCCTTCCTTATTCCCTCGACTTCTCGCGCGCAGCGCAGAGGGTGACGAGGGCACCGATTTCTTGATCCGGGAGTCTAAGGTACAGGGGAGCCTGAGCAATTGAGAAATCCGATCGATAAAGATCGCTTCTTGGTTGTCGTTGTGGTTGTGACTGTTGGGTGGCTGGCGGCAATGCCGGATCCGGCCAGGCCGACGGCTGCGTCCACGTCCACGTCGTCCGGCTGCCTCCACCGGGGCGCCGGCGGGCTCTCATGGCGTCCGTGAGCCACGCGGGCGGTCTCCTCTCCGTCGTCTCTGAATGCTCGTCGGGTCCAGGGAAGAGGAGGAGGAGGGAGCAGCACCGCCCGGCGGCGAGCGAGGATGCAGATCCGGCTGTCGCCGAGCATGAGGAGCATCACCATCTCCAGTAGCAATGGGTTGCTAGACTTGATGAAGCTCAAGGTCGCCGCGCGCCACTTCTCCTACCGCACCGTCTTCCACACCGTCCTCATCCTCGCCTTCCTCCTGCCCTTCGTCTTCATCCTCACCGCCGTCATGACCCTCGAGGGCTTCAACAAGTGCTCCTCCCTAGGTACACCAACCTCCTCCGTAGTCTCATTCTTCAAGTAAAAAATGGTATCCGGTAGCCCACACAGCTAGTTCTAAGACTTTATAGAAGAGTTCACTTGTAAACCAGGGATGTGCAATGTGCGTGCCATGGCGTGAATTATGCATGTTGGTCGGTAGATTACAACCGGAGGCTCACATTTTTTGTTGTTTTTAACCTATATTGATGAAACGAACTACTCACTTGATTCGTGGAGACTAGTGTGACTTGCTGCTACAAATATATTTTGTCGCGTATTTGCTTACTTGGATTCTTAACTTCTTTCTTGGTTTACCTAAGTTTCCGAAACCACTTATTTTGTCCTATGGAAAAAGTAAGTGCAAAGGGAGTTGCTTTGCTTACCATTTATGTGGCAACTTAACGGTCATTTTTAGACATGACAGTGTCTTCTTACTGATGAACTAAATATATCTCCAAGGTGCTGTGAGAAATTAATTGCTTTTTATTGACATGGTAGCCTAAACATTTCATACAGTAAACTGTGAATGTATATATGAAATGCTCCTTGTTTTCTACTCTACAAGAACAGACAGCTTTCTGCATTGATATCTGGGCTTTTTTTCCTTAACACTGTTTTGTTGGTGCCTACATTGCTTCCTGCATGTGTCAATGGTTCTTTATGTACTAATCTCCTTTTTTATTGTGCTACCTGATCCACCGTGTTTTCTGCTTGCTCAAACCTGTTCACGTTTGAATTGTACAATTTGTTTGGTCAATGACTTGATTTTAATTCATGAGTTGTTTACTATCAGATTGTCTGGGCAGACGGTTAGGTCCACGCCTTCTTGGTAGGGGCAGCGATGGCTCCATGGTATTAATATCTCCTTTGATATTAACTTTTTCCCTTCTGACTTTGCAGTAATTTCTTAGTTTCTTATTTGATTTCTATATTCTAACGCGCAGAGGATTGTGAGGGATTTGTATAGGATGCTTGACGAAATAAATTCTGAGGAAGTACCTGTTGATTTGAATGTCCCAGACTCTTTTGATGAATTCATTTGGGGCATGAAGAATAATGATTATGATTTAAGGTCATTTGCTTTTAGACTGAAGGCCACGGTAAGCTTGCTTTCTTTATTTCCCCCCTTTTTTGAAGCATTAACATTACCATTCATCATCCCTTTCAGTTCAAACACGTTGAATTTTTCTTAGTAGGTTATTTTGTGGTGAAATCTGTGATTGAAAATGAACATCACCACTCCTCTGGGTGTGTCTTTACTTTGGAATTCCACTGTTAATCTTGTGTCAGTTCTTGGGTAATGTTGTTTAATAACAGTGATGTTATCATTGTATGGTGATGAATAAGATATCTTGGCCAGAATTTTTCTCGTTATTACTTACAAGTGTTACATGATAAATTGATAGCTTCCATATAGCTAAACCCTAAATGTCAAAGCATATTAATTATAGTACTGAAAATAAACAAATGTCCTGTTTACACAAAATTTATACAATACTTTGTACTATGTAATGATTCTCATGATCTCATCCTTCTAAAGTTGCCAAGCACAACACTAATGTACTTAAAGGTCAACCTCAAGTTAACTATTACTAGCTAATTTGCTTCTCTTGTTCTGCAAGTACTATTTGTTCATTATCTGCATAATTTCATGCAGATGGAGAACATGGATAGGGAATTGAGAACATCAAGGTTGTCAGAGCAGTTAAACAAACACTATGCAGCAATTGCTATTCCTAAAGGCCTTCATTGCCTTTCATTGCGTCTAACCGATGAATACTCATCAAATGCCCTTGCAAGGAAACAGCTCCCATCACTTGAGTTGATCCCTTGTCTTTCTGACAACTCCTATTTCCATTTTGTATTAGCATCAGATAACGTCCTTGCTGCCTCAGTTGTGGTCAGTTCAACAATTAGATCATCATTGAAGCGTGATAGGATAGTCTTTCATGTCATCACTGACAAGAAAACCTATCCTGCTATGCATTCATGGTTTGCTTTGAATCCTCTTTATCCTTCCATTGTTGAGGTGAAAGGGGTTCACCAATTTGATTGGTTGACAAGAGAAAATGCGCCAGTTCTTGAAGCCATAGAAACTCAGCGTGCTATAAGAAGTTGTTGCCATGGAGATCACCTTGCAAGAACCAATGTAGGTGATAGCCCAAAGGTATTTGCTGCCAAACTGCAGGCAGGGAGTCCAACATACACCTCTGTGCTCAATCATATTCGAATGTACTTGCCTGAGGTATAATAATTTTCTTCTGACTATTATTTTCAGTACAGTTTGATTGGTTTTGGCATAATTGACGAACAACTAAACATATGTAATATGTAGCAGAAAGCTGAGCTGAAGCAATGGAAACTGCAAAAGAATTGAATTTTCTTTCCTTGTCGTAAATGTAAATGACATCTATGCATAAAATCTGCTTAGATACTTTTTTACTGGACTGTGCACCATACAACAATTTAGTCTGTACTTGGATTTCTTCCCTTTTTTAGATACCTCAACTTTTCCAGGGGCAAATTTGTTCTAACGGTATTAGTATTAGTATGTTTTCAATTTTCCTTTTTTTTTCTGGAAGGTCTGCAATCACATAATAACACTTGCCCTCTCTGAAAGCAGTTGTTCCCAGGCCTCAACAAGGTTGTATTTCTTGATGACGACGTTGTCATCCAGCATGACTTGTCACCACTTTGGGATATTGATCTAGCTGGGAAGGTAAATGGAGCTGTTGAGACTTGCAGAGGCAGAGATACTTGGGTGATGTCTAAGAGGTTCAGGAATTATTTTAATTTCTCCCACCCCCTCATTGCCAATAACTTCGACCCTTCAGAGTGTGCGTGGGCATATGGCATGAATATTTTTGACCTCAGTGCATGGAGAAAGACATCAATTAAAAATAAATACCACCATTGGGTCAAGGAGGTAAAACATCGACATCACTAACTTTTCATAGTCATACACACACCCCAGTTACTAGTCACCTTTATATTGTACACCTTTTCCATTTTACAGTAATTAAGTTAATATTTTGATATTTTCAGATATTGAAAGTCTAATATGCCCCTTTAAACATAGCGACCTTTTTATCCGTGGCATTATTTTAAAATGCACCAAAAGAAACTGTTTATGAGCATACATTTGATTTGAGCCATGCTTGGTCCATATTTAACATTTATAAATGCATGTTGATGAAATTGGGCTACCTTACCTTATCCATGCTACCTTTGCCTGCAGAATCTGAACTCAAACTTCACACTTTGGAGGCTTGGAACATTGCCACCAGGCCTTATAGCATTTAGAGGCCACATTCATCCTATTGACCCATCATGGCATCTTCTTGGCTTGGGGTATCAGGAAAAGACAGATATCCCTAGTGTTCATAAAGCAGCAGTCATACATTACAATGGGCAAAGTAAACCATGGCTAGAGATTGGTTTTAAACATCTCCAGCCATTTTGGACAAGACATGTAAACTACTCGAACGAGTTCATAAGAAACTGTCATATAATGGAGCCTCAGCTGTAGATTGGTGAGACAAACCATTCATAAACAAAGGCGTAAAACATGGAATTAAATTCATTGTTTTTGGAGACTGATACCAGATAGTCCAGAAGGGTATATCCACGGAATGCTCTCTGAACAGTAATCCCGGAGCTGGTACAACACGTGCTGATGAAGAATATTTGATGAACACAAAGGAAAAAAAATCTTCCCTTAATTTATTCCATTTGTATCATAGCTCATGAAATCCCAGCATCATCTAGGATGGTTCTTTTGTATTTATTGGAGCAATATAGATCGCCTGATTTGCCGGCATTGACACCATGCTCATCACCATTGTAATTGTTGAAGGGTATACAGTTCACGCGAGCAGCATGGGTCAGATTTTGATTTTGCAAAGCAACCCTTGTGCATTTTCTTCTTGGTTTAATGGTTTCTACTCCCTCTGTTGTCACATTACATACACATTATAAGTTGATTAACTTTTTGATAAAGCAGACTTTTTTAACATTGGCCAATTTTATTAAAAATATACCAACAATCACAACATCATGAAATATGCCTTAATATTGTATTTATTTAAACTTAAAGCTAGAGAACTTTGACTTTAAATACATCTGTTTGTGTCATCTGATATGCTACTCTGCTGTCATTGGAACTGGAATACTACACTGGCTGTATTTTGTGTCTTCTATCTTTGGTGTTGGCTACCTCTCAAGTTAGTACATGCATCAGTATGCATTGATCATTCGATTATACATTAACATTTACAAAAGCAACAATACCAATTTATGCTTTAGTTTTGTCTTTTCAGAGTTTTCTTCTTTAATATGTGTATGTATTTTCACCCAAAATGTACTCAAATTCAGCATAAAGTTCAGTGGATTTTTTTCCACGTGTACAGATATGTATATATACACACACACATATATGATCCGTACAAAGTGAAAAGATGAAATGCACCACAAGAGCCAAGAGGCTCATATACAAATGGGCCGAGATATGTAGGCCCAACACGCGAAGTTTTTTACGGGCCCACATGTCAGTGACCGGAGACCACATCCTTAGCCGCGCGTGCTCCACATCTTCCCACTCCCTCACCAGCCTCCTCTCCGGCGAGCACCACGGCCGCGTCCGCCGCCGAAGGTGGTATAGAGGAACCGGCAGGAAATGTCCGCAGCCGCGTCATCCTCGGCGCTGCGCCCGCCGCCGCGGTGGGGCGTGCCGTCGCACCGGCGGGTCGTGGAGAAGCACCTTGCCTCGCTGCCGCACGGCCTCCGGCGGCTGGCCCACGTGCAGGAGCTCCACGCGCAGGCGCTGAAGCACGGGTTCCACCTCGACCCGCGAGGGGCCGCCAAGCTTGTGTCCTCCTACGCGCTCCTCGGCCGTCTCCCGGCGTCCCACCGCGTCTTCGCGTCGCACCCGAGCCCGCACGCCGGCACCTTCCTCGCCAACACGCTCCTGCGCGTCTACGCGCTCGGCGCCATGCCCCACGCCGCGCTCGCTACGTTCTCCGCCATGCCGCACCGGGACACCTTCACCTACTCCTTCCTCATCAAGGCGCTCTCCGCTGCCGGCGTGGACCCCATCCGCACGGTGCACTCGCACGTAGTCAAGCTCGGGTCCATCGAGGACACTTTCGTTGGGAATGCGCTGATCGACGCCTATTCCAAGAACGGCGGGTTCTTGGACGCCAGGAAGATGTTCGACGGAATGCCCACGCGGGACGTCGTGTCCTGGAACTCGGTCATGGCGGCGATGGTGCGGGAGGGGGAGGTGGCCAGCGCGAGGAAGATGTTTGATGAGATGCCAGAGAGGGACACAGTGAGCTGGAACACGATGTTGGATGGCTATGCAAAGGCTGCGGAGGTGGAGGAAGCGTTCGAGCTGTTTCGGCGCATGCCGGAGAGGAACGTGGTGTCTTGGTCGACGATGGTGTCAGGGTATTGCAAGAAGGGTGACATGGAGATGGCCCGGGTGATCTTTGACAAGATGCCTACAAAGAACTTGGTGACTTGGACCATAATGGTCTCGGCATGTGCACAGAAGGGGCTTGTTGATGAAGCAAGTAGGTTGTTTGCTCAGATGAAGGAGGCTGCTGTGGAACTTGATGTTGCTGCTGTTGTGAGTATCCTGGCCGCTTGTGCAGAGTCAGGCTCTCTTTCACTTGGAAAGAGGATTCACCGGTACGTGCGGAAGAGGAATCTTGGGAGATCAACCTTTGTGTGCAATGCACTGATTGACATGTTTTGCAAGTGCGGGTGTGTGAACCGTGCTGATTATGTCTTTGACACTGAGATTATTGAGAAGGATTTGGTGTCGTGGAATACTATAATTGGAGGTTTTGCAATGCATGGGCACGGATATAAGGCACTGGACCTCTTTGCTCAAATGAAGCAACAAGGATTCCACCCTGATGTTGTGACAATGGTCAATGTTCTTAGTGCATGCACACACATGGGGTTTGTGGATGAGGGACGCCGGTATTTCTCCAATATGGAGAGGGACTATGGTATTGTGCCTCAGATAGAGCATTATGGTTGTATGATCGACCTTCTTGGCCGTGGGGGACTCATCAAGGAGGCTGTCGACCTGGTAAAAGGGATGCCTTGGGAGCCTAATGAGATTATATGGGGGTCCCTTCTCAGTGCATGCCGACTGCACAAGAATGTGGAGTATGCGGAAATAGCAGTGAACGAGCTGAGCAAGCTGCAGCCCTCGAATGCAGGGAACTATGCTGTCCTCTCGAACATCTATGCAGAGGCTGGGCAGTGGCGTGACATGGCGAAGGCAAGGTTGCAGATGAAAGGAATTGGGTCCCAGAAAACAGCAGGTTCAAGTTGGATTGAACTTGATGAGACATTCCATGAGTTCACTGTGGGCGATAGAAAGCACCCAGATTCAAACCAGATATCTGAGATGGTTGATAAGTTGAGTTCGCATGTTAAGCATGTTGGCCGCGTTCCAGCAGGCCATGAGCTGCTTGTGCCATGAGTTATTTTCTCCGGGCATGCTTACATGCTACTGCAAATTTGGAATGCTCTGCATGGTGATTAACCTTGCAGGTCATGCGATCTGAAGGAAGGAAGCACCCCCTCCAGTTAAACTTAGGCAACACCTGCAATCAAGAAGATGGTGGGACATGGTTCAGAAGTTTCTATGATTGAGGGGAACAGCCTGAGATGTGTTGAATGCTTGAGGCATTTCTCAGCATCTGCCATCAGCTTTGCTCTGTTAAGGGCTGTTACCACTTACCATGATGACAGATGGTGATGGGGCGACTGACAAGGCACTGCCAATATGGTGCTAGGTTGGTCGAATAGTTCATGGCTCAGTACTTTCAGTGCTTCATTTCATCTGATTGTACAAAACCAAAACAAGGTAGGGTCAGGATCTTCTTAGAAACAGAAGAGATAACTCAACTCAGATTCAACATGGCAGTGATTTTCTCATTCCACTGCGGCAGCAAGATGTTAGAGCATAAGAACAATTTTGAGTGTTTTACACTTCTTGACTCTCCATTTTTACATGTACCATCCTTTTTCACAATTAATGACTGAGGGGGTGTCCCTGTTCTATGAAAGTTAAGAGCAGACATTCTTTGGATGTTCCTGCCTGTATGCATTGTACACAGACTTGTGTTATCTCAGATAGCATATTGTGGAGTTGTTGTATATTGACTGATGGCAGGAATGTAAAGAATCCCAATTATGTTGCTGTGATGCTGAGTATTGAACACAGCATCATTATCATTGTTATTTGGTTCTAAAGGGAAAAACATTGGCATCTGGGAGTCTGAGTCTGGAGATGTACCTAACCTGAATACTTTAAGCTATCAAGTGGAATGTTTGGAGCTCCAATAATCAGTTAAACCAAGTTCAGACTGTTCCAAGATTCGCTTTTGTAAAGAGAGGCATTATGATGCTATCAAGTTAAAGAAAACGAAAGGTATGGCATAAAAAAACCTTCCTGGAACTCAAATAAAATGTGCTGGTCGGTTAATACTTTTGCAAACAGTGTAGGCATGCTAAGCTTTTCTAAGTATAATTCACTTGGAAATTAAGGCCCTTTTGCCACAGTTTTAGATTTAGGATTTCCTTGAGTTGGTCAAATTTACCTCTAAGAAATGTTACATCTAGAGCTATATATGAATTAAGTGTATTTAGTTGAGTATTATATTTTGTACCACTTTATTTATCATACATGCTTCAAATCTAAGGACGCAGTTATGTTGATTCTCCTCTCTCTTTCTACCCTAAAGAACGATACCTTCTCTTGCACATTATATATTCTGATTTTGAGAGATATGATAACAAAAAATCTCGAAAGGTATACTGGGCTTATATTCTTATAATAGACAAAGAATACTTGAGATGTCTAGTCAGTTTGAGGAAAAGAAAAAGGCAATGGCATTTTCTTTACATAAAAAAGATTTGATACTATCCATGACAGATGCATGATTGGCAATGTAAGAACCAAAACATTCAATTTTATTCTCCAGAAAAGCTTATTTCCCAATTCACTCCATCTATCCCAAACAGTACTTCAATTTTATCCCAAAAGGCTTTGTTTATAACTCCTTACTTATCATGGATTTACAAATTAAAAGTCCAATTCACAATAGTATTTTTTAATTAGTGAAAAACATTTTTAGTCTTTGAGTCTAACAGGTGATTTATCATTGAGTTAAAAGTGAAGTGTTCCATGCAAAGCTTGTGATGTCTGGTCCATGTTTTTTGAATTGTTGATTACAGTACTGTTGAACTTTATTACTCCACCAGTTTCTGCCTTTAAAGCTTGGAGATTTGTTCAGGCCAAGGAATCCAATCTGAGGGATCTTTTGAATGCAAGCCTTGTGTAACCCTGTTGTGCTGCACTGGGACTTTGAATGTTGTTGTGTTGGATACTTTATTGTGGTTGTGTGTTATCTTTGCTAGCAAGTTTGTGTTGGTTGTTGTAATATTAGTACACGGATATGTCTATAGATGATAAATATGTTTCCCGCTTTACGTCTCCGCACATACTAAAAAGGGTTAATTTTTTCTGTGCCATTACGATTTTTACGGTTTGCCAAAATGCCATCGTTGTGTCACTGCCAGATGGGGGCCGCCACAGTCACTGACAGTGGCATGTAGGCAATTTCTGAAAATTATAATGGCATGTGAGTAATTTTCCGTACTAAAAACTCATAGATGTGGATATGGGGAAGCACTACTTGTACCCGTGATAACTAATTTATATATTCATTTTTTTTCTTTAGCCGGTACTATGAAATATAATATAGCTTATTGTCATATTTGATCTTAATTCAGCTTAGTCACAATTGAGTACATATTATTGGCAAAAACCTTCCATAGCACTCCAACCAAAACTTATTCGTTGCGTTTTTCTATAACAATTAATTACATAAATATTGTAAAAGGTTTTAGTGGGCGAACTCAATTGACAATAAAAGGATACTTATGTGGCAACACCAAAAAATATTTATTATGAATTTTAAAACATAAAACACATTGAATTGTGGCATTTTGGTTTAGTAGAGTAAGAATTCGTGTGTCATTGTGATGGATTATGATAATTTCGTTCTATGTAACATTTTTTACAAATTTTGATTTTGGTAAACTATTTTTATTTTAATATATATTGCAAATAGGGCTATTATTATGATCTAAATGCATAAACCAACTTGCCAAGACATGATAGTTATATAATACTCTATCCCTCTCAAATTATAGTTATTTCTAAAGCTTGGCACATTTATTAAAATGGAAGGAAAAAGTCTAAACTACTCCTCAACTACTACTCCAAACATTTAGCACCGCATGCAATACTCCGAGGTAAAATATAAAGTTATAATATTTAGGATAAAATTTGAATGGTAAAAATGATTATATTTTTAGATAAAGAGAGTAGTATATATTATCTAACCTTAGAGTGTCATTTATATAACATATACTGTCTAGCCTCAATTCAATTTGTAATACAAACTACAACAATTATAAATTTTCAACTTCCACAACATATTTAACACAAGCATAATACAATACTCCCTCCAGTTTTTAAAAGAGAAAATTACTCACATATCATTATAATTTTCAAGAATTGCCTACATACCACTGTCAGTGACTGTGGCGGCCCCCATTTGTGAGTGACACATCGATGACATATTGGTAAACTATAAAAATTATAATGGTACAGAAAAAAATTTACTCTTTTTAAAAAGAAGTCATTTTAGAACTGTATCTAAAGTTCCCAAAAAGAAGTCATTTTGTATCTTTGTGTATATTCCAAATGTTTTTACCCTTAAAATAGTACTCCAGTCAAAAGATAGATTGTTGAATCTATTTGTCACACACCCTATTTAATATACACACCAATTAAACCTTACTTGATATCTAAAATCATGCATGTCCAAAACAATTTCCTTTTGAAAATCGGAGAGAGCACAACAACTGCAAACTAAGTCCAAACATACATATACAAAGACAAAAGCCACAAAATCTCATACCATGAGACCACAGAACTCTCGCTTTAGGATGACTCGGTGTCAACCAAATCCAACCAGAAGAACATAAAACCTAGCAGCAATACAGTACTGGGGACGCGAGGGCGCAGAAGATCCAGGGAGATCTGACGGGCGTGGTCGGTATTGGCAAAGGAAGAAACGGCGGATCTTAAGCGTCCTTTTCTCGTTGGATGGTCGATGCATATCAGCTGAGCTCAGTGAGTGACACTGACAGGTGCAACTAACTAGTACAAACAAGCGTTCATCCATCCGTCACGTGACCCCCGCGACGCAACCGCATCAACTTTTGTTACTCGCCCCGTTTGTAAATTATAATTATCCTGGCCAATGATTCTGTGGATTATATTGCATTAAAACACAGGATATCAAATGAGTTGTTTGGATAAATCAGAAAATACGCTTTAAGCAATAGCTTATTTAGATCAAAATTAAATCCAATTGGTGTATATAACTGTAGTTTAGGTTTACGTTGGATTTATAGTTTGGATGACAAAATATAGTTTTTATTTTTAATCTCAGTTAAATACTATCAATTCGTTTATTGCTCTAGATAAGCTGTTTTTATAATTAGATCTAATTATCTCTCGAAATATCTTAGATCTACTGTTCTAATGGAATCTTATGTCTCGTTTAGCATACCTTCTCGTACCAAGAATTTTTTTTAGAGCTGATATAACCTAACTCTAAAAAATTCTGGATCTCCGGCTATAGATAGATTAATGGTATTTAGTTGAGTAACTTGGTTTTTATTTTAGACTATAAATAAAAGTTTAAATTAATTTACTATATTATACAAACCCCATATCTAACATAAATATCGGAGTTAGAATTGTACTAAATAAGTTTTGAGTATAATAATTTAGACGATAATTATAATAATATAAACTTTATAATATATTTATTTTATTGTTAAAAATATTGGTAGTCAAATCGTATTTTCTTAAAGCCCGATAGATCCGAAGAAACTAAGCTTTCTGTCAAAATTTTATCATTGTTAATTCTGTGGTCGAGGGAGTTTAAATTCTAAGAAACAACCGAAAAAAATCCGAAGAAACTAAGCTTTCTGTCAAAAAACTTTCCCCAACAAGGCCAAAGAGAGTAAGAACATGTTTGGTAGAGCTCTACACTGAACTGGAGTAGAGCACTTGAAGCTGATTACACCCTAAGTTCATTTTTTTGGAGCGCTATTAGCGGAATCCACTCCTTAGAAAAAGTATTTGGCTTGACTCATCCTTTATAGGATAAAGAAGCTGGAGCGCTGACCTAAAATATTCGCTAGCTTGGTTCAGCTACGTAATATAATCCACCACAAATATTGAATTACAGAAATACAAATTTGTTTCCATGACCGCTAAACGCACAATTAAAACTTGTACCCAAAACTCAAACAATTATTAATTAAAAACCAAGCAAGCCTTTAAAACTCAAAGAAGATGAAGAAGACCTGGAGATTTCGAAATGGCACAGTGTCGATCGCTAGGATCGAGATGCTTGCTGCATGTACAGTACGTAATCAAGACATTTATGGCGAGAAGGTTCCCGGGCTGAGGAAATTCCGGTCAGCAGAGGCGACCAGCGAATGCTATTAGAATATCCACAATGGTTATCTTAAATAGCTAGCTGATGTGGAGTTGAGAGAAAAATAAAAACAATGATTTATTTCATCACTAGTACTTGATCCCACACGTAATACACTCAGTTTCTTAGAATACGTGAAATCTTCTATCTATTAGCTCGTCGCTAGCTATTTTTTTTCCCCACATTTTCTATCCACATAGGAAAGAAAGTGAATCTAGCTAGTGAAATAAACAAACATTGGAGATGCTCTTAGCAAACGTTTTTTTTTCATGGAGGATTGTCGTCGTGGTGGTGTCACCTTGAATTGCTTGTGTGCATGTCACGTCATGATCTACTTCATGTATCTTACCGGTACTACTCTTCTTCGCTGTCAACTGCAACGGAGCTAGAGTTTGTAAAACTGTCAACTTCGGTCCACCGGTGTGGCGTACGTTTGGTTGATACGTAGATTCTAAAATAGCTGCTGTGAACAGTAAAAAAATTGTTATGAGCTATGAGCGGTAGAAAAGCTAAGGAGATGTTAATTTATATTTTGGTAGTTTATGATGTTTAGTTACATTATTAATGTGTAATTTTACATGTAAATTATTCTAATCATAAAAGTTTGTAATGTTTATATTAAAATTATATATTTTTAAATTACACTAAAATGATGTATTTTACTAAAATTTTACTTTTCAAATTTTACGTGAACTGGTATGTTTTAATAGCACGGTAGGTAATATTCATTCAAAGTCGAACTGAGAAGCCGTGAAATCTAGGTTATACCAGCTTTTAAATTTATATTATAAGAATATGCAGATTCTAGAAAGCTGAGTGATCAAAAGAGTTGTTTGGTTTAGATTCCAGCTTCTGAGCTCGAAAGAGTTTAAAAATTTGAACGAAACAAACCCTTAGCGTAGTAACTGTGATTATTAGACCTGTTTTTTACTTCTATCGATTTAGTTTAAATGGGTTTTGTGAACAATGGTTTGGTGCTGTAAAAGTGTTAAGGCATCATTTCTCTACAAGTCTTTAGCACAAAGATATCAGAAAATGCCAAGGTAATTTCTTATCTACCACTGCCCAAAGACCCAAGCTAGATGAACAAAAAAAGTTCTACATGAATGACAGATGGATCCTGCAAAACAAATTATTTCCCCTAATTTTGCACAAATCTGCTGGAAATGAGATGAAAAGACAGTGATGGCATATGCAACACTTGGATCTTTCTGAGCCATGGCCCACTGTCAGTGAGAGTGGGTCCACATCTCAAGTAACAGCAGATTGCAAGCTCAGAGTTGAACAGGACTGAGGTACACACAGTGCAGAACAAAGTCATAAATATTGCTTTTTTTCTCCATCCAACTGGTCCCACCTAATAAATCCCAATTTGCAGTACAACCCCTACCTTTTTTATTTTTTCCCTGTGTCAGTAACTCATTGTTACCTGGACAAAAGAATTATTTCTTTGCATTATTTACCTAATAAGTCTTATAGAAGTTTGACTTTTTTATAGGTCAAACTTCTCAAATTTTGATCACTCTTGTAGAAAATACATTAACAGCTATGGCATCAAATAAATACATTCCCAGTATATATTTAATATATATTTGATGGTGAATTTAATAATTTTTTGATGTCGTAATTGTTTATATATTTTTCTATAAGACTGGTTAAAACTAGAGAAATTTGATTTGTTAAAAATAAAATGTTCTTACAATATGAAAAGGAGAAGGGAGTATATGTATTGTTCTTGATGGTGCTTAATTAATTGATATATTGTTCTACCTTTAATTTGATATGTTTTCTTCCTAGTGATTGAGATTTGGAGATTGATTGGAGACATGGGACTGAGGCAGTGCCATCATCTACTCACCTTACAAGATCAAAACCATAAATCATTTGCACCCCCACAATGGCTTAAATGCACATCATACCTTTGTTATGACTTATGAGGTTTTCCAGTTGTACTGGACCCAATATTGTAACTCCTGCTCTTGTTTTCCTTGATAATCTAATGACCACACAAGGCTGAAAATTACACAAATTTCTTCAGTACAACAGTACAATTACCCCCTTGTCTCACTAATTTGTGGGTTTAGTCACTAATTAGACATGCATTTCCTATGGAAACATATTGTTATTTGACTATTAGAGACTATGGACTGCAATCCACAAAGACCAAAAGTTAACTATTTGTTTGTTGCCTCCTTGCACAAAACCCCTTACATGTATAAATGCACAAGTCACATCGTAGCCCCACATCCAAAATCAAACGACCCTGGTTTGAAGGTTTTTTTTTTGCAAAGTGGCATGGAGAAGCGGAGGTGCACTGCGGAGAACCTTTTTGTAAAAACAGATGATTGTTGGATTTTGGATGTGGAACTACAATGAGGCTTGTGCATTTGTGCATAGATAGAGTTTTGTGCATAGGATACGGAGCATTGCTTGCTATAGCTCTAGTTTCTAGATCTATGTTGAATATATAGTTTAACTTTTTAATTTTTAGTCAAAAATAAAAACCAAATTGCTTAATTAAATAAGCTCAATCTATCCATAACTCCGTATCTAGAATTTTTTTAAGCTAGATTAGACCAGCTAGCTCCAAAAAAATCCTATATGACGAAGATGTGCCAAACAAGACCTAAACAAGAAAACAACTCACAAAAACAAGAAGTCTTTTCAACTACACTGTTAATTAAACCCGAAGAAAATGAAAAAAAAAGTGTTTGTCTGAGGTGGCAGAAAAACCACATGAGAAAGTAGCAAGAAAGCACAAAGTAAAACAATATGTTGCAACAATGTCACAAAGTAATATGCTTTTGGATGCAGGGCTTATGGCAAGCATCATTGCAGCTTTCAGAAAGTGCAGTAAAACTTATGTTTTTTCAATCCACTTATGCCATGCATCTTGAAGATATATATATATATATATATATCAATTTCTCCAATTTTTATAGAAACTAAACTTTTTCATGTGAAATTTCCTCGTTTTAAAACGGGACTATTTTTGAAAATTGCACTAAAGTAACCTAAGCACCAGGACTAATTCTAATCAATCTCACAATTGTTGAGGGATCAAAACAAAAACCCATCATCCCTGACACTGGTCTCTGACTGCAAGCCAGTCAATTCAATTTGATCATTAATCACCTTTTTGAAAATGGTTAAAAGCTTGTGCTAATACTCACACATGGTCAATAATTGAGCCTTTGTTCTAGATTTTGTTCAGAGGTCAGGTTTCAGAGGTTTTCTACTCCCTTTCCTGATTGTCTTGTACCATGTCTTCTCCCAGAGCTTCAAGATGGTTTTAGGGCAATTAGACAGCCTAATGATGTTGCATTTACAGAAGAAGATGAGCACATTTTCCAATGGCACTCCCCTAATCTCCAGTGCTTGTCACAAAGAGTATCTTTGGTACAGGAAAAAACATTATAAAAACTGAGCCACAGAAAATAATAAAATAGGAATCTTTTCATCACTGGGGCTTATGTGGATGAAGCACCTCTGGCCAAACTCCAAACCCTACTGCTACTATAGTACTCTCTCTCTCTCTCTCTGTTCACTCTGTACTCTGTTCATCTGTTGCCATGTTTTGGCTTTAACCTGCTGGCTGTTGCTCAGTCAGACTCCCCCCTCTCTTCTGCAACCCTAGCAAGTTGCAACAGTGCTACTAGCTTCCTCAAGCCAGAGAGGCCAGCAACACATGTTGCTTTTGTGAAATGAAGCATCATCACTAGTATAAATTCTTGGATCATCCTTATCTGAAGTGAAACATCATTTACATTCTTGTATCAGACCTGCCCTTTTTTCCCCTGAAGGAGCCTGTCTGAATTTTGTGGATAGCAGTATAGCACATGGGGGAGTTCAGGCAGTTCATAGTGTAGTGATAGCTATGTACAGCCATGGTGTCACTTGCCCACTCACAACAGCATGCTGCTTCCTCTTTTCCTCCTCTCTAGCAGCTTAACCCCCTCCTTCCATGGAGCAGCAAACCTCTGAGGGGCAGGGCCCACAGGTGCCAACCATCTTTTATGCAAATCCATTGGGGGGGAACAAAACTGAATTAAGAAATACACAGTGTGTGCAGGATGGCAACAACATGATCAACCCCATTGTTATTATTTTTGCACAAGGAGAACATATGCTTTATAAACAGTAGTAAAAGTGTGCACAAAGATACCAAATTATTGTGAGTTATGTACACTTTATTCAATTATGGCCATACTTGTTAAACGGGAGCAGTTATCCTTGAAATTCTAGTACATTTGAAATTCTTGAAATTCTAGTACCAGACCTAAAAATGACATAATGCCTCGTGAAATCATCCCCATTAGATGGCACTAGAAACAAATGAATTGAAGGGTAATATGATCTCACAAGAAACGGCCATGTCGATCTGTCTTTGACTCCTGCTCACGCCCGTCTTAAAAAATCGTCTTTTTTATCAGTAACATCGCTTTAATCAGCGCCAGCAACATTAAGAAAATGCTTGAAAATAGCTTGTGACTGTTGATGCGGATTGATGGTGTGTGCACGTAGCAGGGGTGCTACATTTATGATCTTTTTCCCTTTCCTTTCATTATACTCCAATCCAGAGGCACAAGGAGAGAGAAAGCTACGAGGAGAGAGAAGAGAGATGGAGAGGGGAGAAGAGAATCTCCCAGGTCTGATTGTCCGATAGACTGAACTCACACAGAGAAGCAAGAGGGGGAGGAATGGAAAAGGTACAGAGAAATCCCAAAATTATGGCTTTTCCCCCAAAATCCAATGCAAAGTGATGTTTTCTCCTCTCCACCACCAAATGTCCAAATCAGCCAGAAAACCCATGAGAGTAGAGGAGAAGAGTCAAGAGAGGAGAGGCTGATGTTTTGAGGAGAGGAGAGGGAGACTGGGAGAGAATAAAAAGACCAGAAGTTGACAAACTTTTCCTGTCACTCTTCTTAGAAGGTCTTTTGCTCCTCCTCTTATTTGCTGCTAGTGCTAGAGAGAGAAAGGGAGAGGAGATAGATAGAGAGGGAGAGGAGGAGGAGTTTACAAGGGAGAAGAAAACGATGGGAGATTTTCCTCTTATCTTCACTTGCCTACCAATCTAGTCTCTGATCTGCATCTGAGTCTACTATCCTCTTCCTTGCGCGCTCTAGCAAGGAAGGATTGTATCTTTGTCCATGTGAATGGATGTATATATTATTGTATATATGTCCCGCTGTCCGTTTGGCCGGCCTTGTCTCCTGGCTTGAGGAAGTGGGGAAAGGTGGAATCTTTTTTTGGATTTTGGAGGATCTGAGCCGCCCGGTGGGCTTCTCGCGGTGATACGGGCGAGGTGAAAATTCTCTCCTGTTCTTGGCTTCTTCATGCGGCTGCTGCTGCTGCTGCTTCTGCTGTTGTTGTTGCTGCCCGCTGTTTCAGTACTTGAGGCCAGGGTTCTTGTTCAGTTGTTCTTGGATGTTTCCTACCCTTCCAGGTCCTGTGTTGCTGTGCTTGGATTTTGCTCGTGTGAAAATTTCCTCTGTTATATTCATTCCTTTTTGTTGTTGGTTTTTTTTGGTGTGCCGTTGGCGGAAAGGAGGGAGCTTTCTTGTCGATCCTGCCGTGTCCCTCCTGATTCTTGCTTTGATTCCTGTTAGAATGTTCTTGCCAACTGCTTGTGGTGTGAGGTTCTCGAGAATTGTTTTGCAAAGCTCTGGTTTTTCTTAGCATTCTGGTGTTTCGGATCCTTCCTGCGCCACAGTTTCTTGCGGTTCTTGATCTTCTCTTCCACTTTTGTTTTGGTCCCTTGCATTTATTCCGTCTTTTCGTTTTTCTATCTGTGTTCTTACTTCTTACTCGCAGCAAATGCCAAATTTCAGGTCTCTTCTTGGTGACGCAGCCTGGCCTTTTCCTCTGCTTCTCTGATAAAGATGAACTAACTAAGCTGGCTGACATACTTCAATTTCTTGAGAGCTGGAGAGGCTTGGCTTGCAGAATTCCTCATCCACCATTGCTTCGCATCCGTGCACTTCGTAAGCGTAACTAGGATATATTTTTTGTTTGGTTTCCAGAATTATTTTGGGTGTCTCTGGATAATGTTTCAATTCTTGCATCTGGAGCAATGGATGTTTTTGATGCGCCATTAAGTTTATTCTATTTGGTTCAGGGGTTTGGTCCGTGTGCTACCGCATTCGCTTTCGCAGATTTTCCTTACTGTTCCGTATTTGGTTGCTGAGCTTTCGATTTATTTCCCAGCAAATCTCAGAAGTCCCCCAGAAATTTCTCTTTTTTCCCATGTTCTTGATCTGATTTTAATTGCAGTTCATGTTCCACATTTGTGGTTTTTATAACTGCGATGTTTGCAAGAACTTCCTTTTATTTTGTATGTGTATAATTGCAGTATTTCCCAAATTTCAGGTCTCTTCCAGGTGAGGCGACCTCCTCGTTTCGGCAGAAACAAATTTGCATTGGAACTACCGAGATCGGCCTGCAGATATTGCCATTCTGCACTGTTTCACATCTGAGAACTTCGTAAGTAGGATAAACAAATCTTTGTGCTGGTGTTCTAAAATTATGGGGATGGTTCCACTTGCTTCAGAATCATTTGGATGAATGTGCGTTGATTTATTCATCTGTATACGCATCCTTTTAGTAGTAGGCATCCTCTCTAGCTGGAAGAGAACTAGTAACTGTACTTGATATTTATTCCATATATCCCATGAAGAAAGCTAATTCTCCTAGGTTCTTCATTTTTAATAGTGATTGTGATTAATGTTCTGCATTTTAACAACTGTGATATTGGATTAGTTGAGAGTTTGCAGAAATGATAATTGAGGTCCAGATGTTGCAAAATTCAGTGTAGAACATAATGCTGAATCCACCTTTTATGTTCTGCATTTTTTTCAGTGGGATAGGTTAACATTACAGATTTTTTTCTCTAATGTTGTATTTAATATTTACTTATTCCTGCTATCGATTGAAAGATGGCGTATTAATGATTCATATGAACATATCTATTCTTAAGATGTTACGTATTAGACAGAAAACATTCTGCATGTATGGAGTAATCTTTTTATAGAATACTGATCTATGATCATTTAATGAGTTCTAACTAATAAAACTTGCCCCATACAGTTACAATATTATTATAGTATGTCGTTTATGACCTTAGCGTGCTTGTGGAGTACTTAACTTATTCAGCTTGGCCTTTTCAGCATGTTTCTGTATGTTTTTTCCCTGAGTGAACTCCAAAGAAGAAAGGCTGCACAAGTTGACATTTTTGTACCTCTTTGTTGTGATCCTTTCACAAAACTGCCGTAGTGTCCCACTTGGCCTTACACGTTAAACGGGTTTTGTCGTTTGGCTGGGTGACGGTTAGTTTCGCTAACTGTAATGATCCAGTATGGATATCTAATCGTACATACTGATATACCATAGCTGGCCTAATTCTAGAGTCCTCAATTAAAACCCAACTCATGCAATTTTTGGTTTAAGATGTCCTAAGTGTGGTGGATGCGAATGATCTCTCAGTGATCCAAAATTGTGTTGTCTACATGTGTCAGGAATGGGAACAAAAGTTGAAAGCAAGACCTATCTTCCAGCATACTTTGCCATGGCAGATTCTAGTGTAAATTCGAATGGCTGGTTGTCGTATCACGAGGATAGCAAACCAAGTGGGCATGCTAGTGACAGTTTCACAATAATAACCTCAAATGGATCTCCAGATTATGATAAGGAAATGCTAAAGCGGACAATGCTTGTACATGAAGCAACGTTTCGAAAACAGGTAAATTTGAATGATACTGCATGCTTCAGTGATTGATTTTGAGAAAGAACGCGTACATAGTCTGAATTTTGCTGCTTGTCTTTACATGTCTATACTCTATAGCTGTAATTGTTTCTAATTTCCTTTACTATTGGGCACCTATACAGGTATATGAGCTTCACCGACTGTATAAAACTCAGAAAGACCTAATGGCACAGTTCCAAAGAGAAGAGTGCACCGGATATCCTAGATCTGCAGATACATTACAAACAAGGTCTTATTCATCGCAGGCAACATCCGTGGACGTAAAAAGGGCCTGGCAAGTTTTACCTCCTATATCTGGACATGATACTAAGCAACCGTCTGTAAATTTTGCCAAGGGATTGGAGCTTGGTCAGAATGGACCTCCTTTGAGGAATAATAATGACAGGTCCACAAAGAAAATGTTGGACCTTCAGCTACCAGCTGATGCATATGCTGATGACGATGATGATGACAATGATGTGGAGATACTAGAAGAGATGCCTGCGAAGATTTTTCCAAGAAGCAATGGCTCTGCTCTTGGTGGAATTGTTAAGCTCAACCTTGGAAATAGCGAGGGCTCTTCACACATGGAGAAGAGCTGGATCACTGGTGTACATCTGCCGCATGTCTCAGCAGCAAATGTTTTAAATAAAACAGCAGAAGAGTCTTGTATGAAAATGCCAGACTTCCTTGGTGTGGGAACCTCCACCTCTCAAAGCCATCATTATTCGTCCGGCAGGGTGAACCCCAACTACCTAAGCTTGGAAGACAACATGAAAGAAAAGCTTATTGGTGAAGCATGTGGTTCAAATTATTTTGGTGTAAATGAGGAAATAAGGCATAGCAATTCGTTAAGCCATAAAAAAGATCGTAAGATTTCTAATTTATTTTCTACAGCATTTTTAACTTATGTTTTCAATGAATATGTTACCATCAATGCACACTGAGCATAATTTACTATTTTCCAGATCAAAATGCCAGCATGGCATGGTTCAAACATGAGCAAAGTGGTGTTGATTTCTCAGCTGGGAAATACCTGCCTAGATGTAATGCCTTGAATCAACCAATTGTCGCACCGTCCAGCTCCAATGCTGCAGTCAAGTCTCTGTGGCAAAGCAGCAACACAAGTTACACTGCTAATAATCACTATGGTTCTGTTGACACATCCTTCACTCAAAATGGTTTCTTCAACGGTTTCTCCATGGATTCAATCCATGCTCCAATTGCAACTCATCATTATCGTAATCAACAATCATTAAAGTTTCCTGGAGAGCCTCAATATCAAAAGCATTCCCCACTCCATGATGTAAATCTGAATGATACCCCTCGAGATCTCACTGCTATTCAGGAACAGGGAAGTGAGAATTCACCAGTTGATGTCTCTTGGCTCAGAAAGGACCCAGTAGATCTGATGAAGTCACAAGTGCAACCAAGTTGTGCAAATGGGCATTCCCAGATTTTATCAGGTTCCACAGCTTTTTCAGAAGGTAGCACAAGAATTATTGGTTTCCCTATGAGTGCAGCAACTGAAAAAGATTCTCGTTGCTTATCCACTCGACACATTGGCACAAACATCGAGCCATTGACCAAGTGTGAAGCTGACATGGAAATGCAATTCCAAAATAAGAAAGATGACACAAATGCGAGGATTCTTATTGACCTGAATGCTGTGCCGTCCATGGATGAGCCAGACATAGATGTCCATCAGTTGGAAGGTGCCACTGTTCCTCAGGAACCAGATGATCCTTCCAAGGACCCTCTTGCTATAACTGCAGCAGATACTCTATTAGCTATGTGTAAGGATGTGTTTCAAGCAGGGTCTCCGGCTGACACTTTGCATTGGTTCGCTGATCTCGCTATTGCATCAAAGGATAATGCAGTGGCCTGTATCTGTGAAAATGACAGTGAAGATGACTATGAAGCTTTGACACTGCAGCTTCAAGAAACCAAAGGCTATGAACACTATTCAACACCATCAACAGTCCTAGATCATAAGAGCAATGAAGACCATGGCTCTGCTGTTGCTTCACTACTGACAAAACCTCGAAGAGGCCGAGCACGAAAGCGCCCCCAGAAAAAAGATTTCCAGAGGGACATTCTACCAGGCCTCGCATCATTGTCAAAGCATGAAGTGTCAGAGGATCTTCACACCCTTGGAAGGCCAGCACCATCAAAGCGGGGAGGCCGGAACGGGTCACAATCCAGGGGGAGGCGCCGAACAAGAAGCGTGGCTGCCAGTGTTGAGGAGGTTGAGGTAAGCCCACCTCCAGTACCACCACCACCTGCCCCAGCTGACCTGGATGCTGATGCCCTGGGCATAACAGGGTGGGGAAGGACAACCAGGCGCTGCCGTCGACCAAGATGCCCGCCGGCAAACAATGCCTCATTGCGTCTAGCTTGAGAGAAACTTCTAGGTGCCTTAGCTGAGGAGAAAACTGATCTGGAAACTGTATTTTTTGGTGCCTTAGCTTAACAGTAATCAATCAACATTGTACATGCTTCTCAGCCCTAATTTAGGGCTCCAGAAACCTGCATTGGATCAAAAACATGCTGTACATCTCTTTGTTTTAATATAAACTCTGATTCTAGATAGCAATGCCCATTAAGGACAGGCCTTGTTAAAAATTATATTTAGCTCCTGGCAATGCTGACATAATGTATGTGATGCCATTTTCTGAATTGTTCAGGATATAACTTAGAAATTGAAGGTACTGGGTAACCAGCAGATTAACTAATGCTCATTGATGGTATCAAGTGAACAGCCCCATATTAAATACCTCATACCAAACATGTCGTAAGCTTGATGGTGGGGGTTAGGGACCATGTTTTGACCGTCAATCAAGTTGATGAACAACTTGAACAAACCGAAATAATCCTAAAAACAAATTTGGACAGTTTTGATGCTCTTTAAATTTTCATGAGTGCTGGCAATTAGCAAATTGGGTGCTGGCTGTAATATTTCATGAGGTTGAACTGAAAGCCCAGCAGTACGCTTCTCTTCAGGCTTTCGTTTTTTTTAAACAAAGAACAGAATGCACAGCTGGGTTCGTCAAGGGTTCAAGGTGTTACTGAAATCTGAACTTGCAATCGTTTTTGCTCTACATTAGTAACTTTGTGAAGCTCCCTAGATTGGTTCAAGAAGTTGTATTAGTTTAATAGATGATGTTTCTTTCGCATGGCCACTAGTTCCCATAATTTATATGAGAAAACGGGTAGTTTGGTTAGGATTAGTTAACAAGATTGTCACGCCAGAGTAAAATCTCTAGAACTTTTATGATAAAACTAAAATAAAAATCATCTTTTTATCACTAACATCGCTTAAATCAGCATCAGCAACAACAGCAACACTCAGAAAATCCTTGAAAATAGCTTGTGATTATTGATTAGTTGTGTCATTTGTCACACCTGTCAGCGATGGACAAGGATACGGTTTGGTGGTGTGTGTGCATGTAGCAGGGGTGTTACATTTATGATCTTTTCTCCTTTCCTTTCATTATACTCCAATCCATGAAAAAAAAAGAGATCTAACTGCCGATAAAACCTGAAAAAAAACCAGAACGGGTAGTTTTGCTAAAGGATCACCCAATCGAACCGGTAAAAACCGTACAAACTGGCTGGTATTTTATTGGACCGGTGCCGGTTTTAAAGAATCGGTCGGTTCAATGTTAGCACAAAAAAAATAGTTTGGGAGTGATTCGATGTTCAGAATTTTTATTTATATTTGACCATCACTCTAGCTCATATTTAATATGTCATGATTAACAAAATAATTATTTGTATCGGAATAACTATATGTAGATGATGCTGATGTTGACAAAAAAGGAAATGATGGAGATTTCTAAAGTGAAAACGAAACATATATGTTGATCCTCATTTTAGTAGAGATGTCTAACAATTAATATTTTCCTTAGTAAGCATTTATCATCAACTTATCAACTTTATATGTTGTACTAGTCTTGTATCAACTAAAAAATTATTTTCGTACACATTTGTGATTTGTTTTATATTGTTACTTCAAAATATTTCATATTATTATTATTATGTTATTTTTTTTGGTTCGGAACATTATAGTTATAACACCCCTCTAAATCATGATATCTATACTACTTAAAAAGAAGCTAGTGGTGGTGAATTTGTCACCACCACTAACTTCTCATTGACACGTAGACTGTATTGTTAGTAAAATCTATATTACTTTTAAAATCAGTATATTACTTTTGAAACCAAATTACGATGAATGTTATTTTATCATGTTTTCAGTTATTTGTATCATTTGCACAATGTTCTTTTAACGTTGTAAATTTTTTCCGTTGTAACGCACAGACACTCAACTAGTTATAATATAATTATAATTTCACATGTAAGGTTATATTTCTAATATCTAATTATACACGTTTCTCCTTAAATTGTATTATTTTTATATTAACATAATACAAAACAAATATAATATTAATAAATAAAACCGATAGTCCAACTAATAAACCGTTTTCCGGACCGAACAATGAAGAACCAACGACTTAACCGGTCCGATTTTCTCCGCTACCATCCAGAGTTCCAGACCAGGGAGAGAGAAAGAGAGATGGAGAGGGGAGAAGAGAATCTCCCTGGTCTGATTGTCCGATGGACTGAACTCACACAGAGAAGCAAGAGGGGGAGGAATGGAAAAGGTACAGAGAAATCCCAAAATCATGGCTTTTCCACCAAAATCCAATGCAAAGTGATGTTTTCTCCTCTCCACCACCAAATCAGCCAGAAAACCAAGGAGAGGAGAGTGAGAACAATACAAGGGGAGGCAGAGTAGAGAGAGAATAAAAAGACCAGAAGTTGACAAACTTTTCCTGTCCCTCTTCTTAGAAGGTCTTCTGCTCCTGCTCTTCTTTGCTGCTAGCCTGCTAGAGAGAGAGAGGGAGGGAGGAGTTTGCAAGGGAGAAGAAAAAAAAGATGGGAGATTTTCCTCTTATCTTCACCTGCCTACCAATCTAGTCTCTGGTCTGCATCTGGGCCTATTATCCTCTTCCTCGCGCGCTCTAGCAAGGAAAGATTGTATCTTTGTCCATGTGGCTTGAGGAAGTGGGGAAAGGTGGAATCTTTTTGAGTTTGATTTTGGAGGCTCTGAGCCGCCCGGTGGGCTTCTCGCGGTGATACGGCGAGGTGAGAATTCTCTCCTGTTTTTGGCTTCTTCATGCTGCCGCTGCTGCTGCTGCTTCTGCTGCTGCTGCTGTTGCTCCCCCTTGGTTCAGTACTTGAGGCCAGGGTTCTTGTTCTTGGGTGTTTCCCGCCCCTCCAGTTCCAGCGCGAGGCCAGCGGCGGCGCGCGGTCCGGACGCGGCAGCGGCGCGGATCCTGGCGACGGAGGTGCGGATCCAGACGACGGGAGCGCAGATCCGGCGGTGCGGAAGCAGAACGATTAATCGGTGGGCACAGATTAATCATGTTGACCAGCCAATTAATTTCCCCTGATTAATGCGCCGATAGCAGGGAAAATTACAGATTAACTGGCTGATTAGTTAGTGATTGGGCTATTTTTCTTCATCACTGGTACGGAGTAATCTTTTTATAGAATACTGATGATCAAATAAGATCATTTAATGAGTTCTAACTAATGGAACTTGCCTCATACAGATACCAGATTTTTATAGTATGTGTCTATAGCCTAAGATTGCTTTATGGAGTACTTAACTTGCTTAGCTTGGCCTTTTCAGAGTGTTTCCATATGTTTTTTTCCACTGAGTGAACTCCAAAGCAGAAAGGCTGCACCGAGTTGACATTTTTGTACCTCTTTGTTGTGATCCCTTCACAAAACCGCCGCCGTGTCCCACTTAGCCCTACATGTTAAACGGGTTATGTCGTTTGGCTGGCGTAATTCTAGAGTCCTCAATTAAAACCCAACTCATGCAATTTTTGGTTTAAGATGTCCTTCTAAGTGTGGTGGATGCGAATGATCTCTCAGTGACCCAAAATTGTGTTGTCTACATGTGTCAGGAATGGGAACAAAAGTTGAAAGCAAGACCTATCTTCCAGCATACTTTGCCATGGAAGATTCTAGTGTAAATTCGAATGGCTGGTTGTCGTATCATGGGGATAGCAAACCAAGTGGGCATGCTAGTGACAGTTTCACAATAATAGCTACAAATGGGTCTCCAGATTATGACAAGGAAATGCTAAAGCGGACAATGCTTGTACATGAAGCAACATTTCGAAAACAGGTAAATTTGAATGATACTGCATGCTTCAGTGATTGATTTTGAGAAAGAAAGTGTACATAGTCTAAATTTTGCTCCTTGATTTTATTTGTCTATAGCTGTAATTGTTTCTGATTTCCTTTACTATCGAGCATCTATACAGGTATATGAGCTTCACCAGTTGTATAAAACTCAGAAGGACCTAATGGAACAGTTCCAAAGAGAAGAGTACACTGGATATCCTAGATATGTGGATACATTACAAACAAGGTATTATTCATCGCAGGCAACATCTGTGGACGTAAAAAGGGTCTGGCAAGTTTTACCTCCTATATCTGGACATGATATTAAGCAATCGTCTGTAAATTTTGCCAAGGGATTGGAGCATGGTCAGAATGGAGCTCCTTTGAGGTATAATAATGACAGGTCTACAAAGAAAATGTTGGACCTTCAGCTACCAGCTGATGCATATGCTGATGACGACGATGACGACAATGATGTGGAGATACTAGAAGAGAAGGCTGCGAAGATTTTTCCAAGAAGCAACGGCTCTGCTCTTGGTGGAATTTTTAAGCTCAACCTTGGAAATAGTGAGGGTTCTTCACACATGGAGAAGAGCTGGATCACTGGTTTACATCTGCCACATGTCTCGGCAGCGAATGTTTTAAATAAAACAGCGGAAGAGTCTTGTAGTATGAAAATGCTAGACTTCCTTGGTGTGGGAACCTCCACCTCTCAAAACCGTTATTATTCGTCAGACAGGGTGTACCCAAACTACCTAAGCTTGGAAAACAACATGAAAGAAAAGCGTATTGGTGAAGCATGTGGTTCAAATTTTTTTGGTGTAAATGAGGAAATAAGGCATAGCAATTCAATAAGCCATAAAAAAGATCGTAAGATTTCTAATTTATTCTCTACAGCATTTTTAGCTTCTGTTTTCAATAAATATGTTACCATCAATGCACACGAAGCATAATTTACTCTTTTCCAGATCAAAATGCCAGCATGGCATGGTTCAAACATGAGAAAACTGGTGTTGATTTCTCATCTGGGAAATACCTGCCAAGATGTAATGCCTTGAATCAACCAATTGCCGCACCGTCCAGCTCCAATCTTGTAGTCAAGTCTCTGTGGCAAAGCAACACAAGTTACACTGCTAATAGTCACTATGGTCCTGTTGACACGGCCTTCGCTCAGAATGGTTTCTTCAATGGATTCTCAATGGATTCTATCCATGCTCCAATTGCAACTCATGATTATCGTAGTCAACATTCATCAAAGTTTCCTGGAGAACCTCAATATCAAAAGCATTCCCCACTCCATGATGTAAATCTGAATGATGCCCCTCGAGATGTTACTGCTATTCAGGAACAGGGAAATGAGAATTCACCAGTTGATGTCTCTTGGCTCAGAAAGGACCCAGTAGATCTGATGAAGTCACAAGTGCAACCAAGTTGTACAAATGGACATTCCCAGATTTTATCAGGTTCCACAGCTTATTCAGAAAGTAGCACAAGAATTATTGGTTTTCCTATGAGTGCAGCTGCTGAAAAAGATTCTCGCTGCTTATCCGCGCGACACATTGGCAGAAACATTGAACCATTGACCACGTGTGAAGCTGACATGGAAATGCAATTCCAAAACAAGAAAGATGACGCAAATGCGAGTAATCTCATTGACCTGAATGCTGTGCCATCCATGGATTTTCCAGACATAGATGTCCATCAGTCGGAAGGTGCCACTGTTCCTCAGGAACCAGATGATCCTTCCAAGGATTCTCTTGCTATAACTGCAGCCGATGCTCTATTAGCTATGTGTAAGGATGTGTTTCAAGCAGGGTCTCCTCAGACTGACACTTTGCATTGGTTCTCTGACCTCGCTATTGCATCAAAGGATACTGCAGTGGTCTTTAGCAATGAAAGTGAGAATGAAGATGACTTTGAAGCTTTGACACTGCAGCTGCAAGAAACCAAAGGCTATGAGCACTATACAACACCGTCAACAGCCCTAGATCATACGAGCAATGAAGACCATGGCTCTGCTGTAGCTTCACTACTGACAAAACCTCGAAGAGGCCGAGCACGAAAGCGCCCCCAGAAAAAAGATTTCCAGAGGGACATTCTACCAGTCCTCGCATCATTGTCAAAGCATGAAGTGTCAGAGGATCTTCACGCCCTTGGAAGGATAACACCATCAAAGCGGGGAGGCCGGAACGGGTCACAATCCAGGGGGAGGTGCCGAACAAGAAGCGTGTCTGCCAGTGTTGAGGAAGTTGAGGTAAGCCCACCTCCAGTGCCACCGCCACCTGCCCCAGCTGACCTGGATGCTGATGCCCTGGGCATAACGGGGTGGGGAAGAAGGACAACCAGGCGCTGCCGTCGACCAAGATGCCTGCCGGCAAACAATGCCTCGTTGCATCTAGCTTGAGAGAAACTTTTAGGTGCCTTAGTGTCACACCATCGTTTGTGCCATGCGATGAAGACTTGATACAGGAAGTGGAGGTGGTGAGGGAGATGTAATTAGGAGATGAAAACTTATTTGAGTTGTACGTAACTGAGCCGCTATGTGAAAGGTGAAAGGTGTGTGAGGGGCACTGATCAGTGGGAAATGGTGTATATAAGCAGTAAGCGAACTGTAGCAAAAATGACAATGAGAAAAACAGAATTCTGCCAAGTCGTCTTTCCTCTCGCGCAAGTTTTCTCTGGATTGTTCATTGTTCGCCTGAGTTCCGGTGGAGGCGATCGCCGACAACACAGCGGTAAGAATTAGCTGACGAGAAAACTGATCTGAAACTGTATTTTTTGGTGCCTTAGCTTAACAGTAATCAATCAACATTGTACATGCTTCTCAGCCCTAATTTAGGGCTCCTGAAACCTGCATTGGATCGAAAACATGCTGTACATCTCTTTGTTTGAATATAAACTCTTATTCTAGATAGCAATGCCCATTAAGGACATGCGTTGTTGAAGCTGGAATATCAGTTTCCAGCAAGCAATTAGATTTAGCTCCTGGCAATGCTGACTTGATGTATGTGATGCCATTTTCTGAATTGTTCAGGATAAAACTTAGAAATTGCAGGTGCTGGGTGACCAGCAGATTAACTAATTCTCACTGATGGTATTAAATGATCATTCCCATTTTAAATACCTCATACCAAACATGTCGTAAGCTTGATGGTGGTAGTTAGAGACCATGTTTTGACCATGAATTAAGTGGATGAACAACTTGAACAAACCAAAATACTCCTAAAAACAAATTTGGTCACAGTTTTGACGCTCTTTAAATTTTCTTGGTTGATAGCAACTAGCAAGTTAGTGCCCAGATGAAATCCAAAGCTTCTGTATATTTCATCTGTACTGCAGACAAGCAACTTTTAGGGCTTGGCTGTGATATTTCATGAGATTAAACTAGAAGCCCAGCAGTATGTTTCTCTTCAGGCTTTCATTAAAAAAAGAACAGAATGCACAGCTCGGTTTGTCAAGGGCTCAAGGTGTTACTGAAATCTGAACTTGTAATCGTTTTTGCTCTACATTAGTAACTTTGTGAAGCTCCCTAGATTGGTTCAAGATGTTGTATTAGTTTAATAGATTATGTTTCATTCGTATGGCCACTAGTTCCCATAATTTATATGAGAAAACGGGTAGTTTGGTTAGGATTAGTTAACAAGACTGCCGTGCTAGACTAAATCATGCTAGATTTGGAGTTTTTATTGTAAAATGAAGTAATTCAAATATTTTTTCTAATCTAAAAAAACTAAATTACTCAACTAAATACTCTTAATTCATCAACAACTCGACTTTTTGGAGCTGGGTTTGATTAGCTCTGAAAAAAAATCCTAAAACGTCCATGCAGTGTAGGTTCACAAGGTAGCCCCCAAATTAGCATCATAATTAAGTAAAGCTAAGTAAATTAACCACCAAATAAAGCCACTCAATGGCAAAGAAAATTCCTATGTAATTTGTCAAAGATAGAGGGATGATGAGAGAAGATTGAGGATAGGCTCAATCAAAGACCATGTGGAAATAAAGCTTATAAAAATGCACATGCTGCAGTTAAATCTACAGTAAGAGCATTTACCTTCGTTAATCACATTGCCTTGTGCTGCTGCTGCACTTTACTTCAGCATTCATGAACGACCGACACAAGCTTAGGATTCACTAAGAGCATCAAATCTTTGAGATACTCCAAAATCAACTCTCGATATCATTATATATAGCGTTTTCCTAATAAAATATACTCTTAAATTATCTTCCTCTCCCGACAACTCTCTCAAGTGATCTTACTTGTCATCTCTACTCTCTCTTTCTTTTCTCTTTTGTGTATGATAGGGAACAAAAACCGCTCACTAGAAATAGAGAGGACGAAGGGAGTTTTGAGGTTTCTAAAAATTAGAAACCAGACAAAAAAATTTGTTGGAGAGATATTTTAAACTAAAAACTCTAAAAATAGGGATAAAGAGATATATCAGGTACCTCTCGGAATTTCTCGGGACAAAAAGTTGTATTAGATATCTCTTGAAGACTAACAAAAGATTTTAAGATGGTGGTACACATGGGGGCCCCAGGGAAAGATATAAAGAAACATAGAGGCAAACATCAACTCAGGCTGTGCATAAAGACCTAAAGAGTGCATCATGTCTTGCCAATCAAGCCTTGTGCTCTTGTTTTGTTTGATCAGTGAAAAGACTGGAGTTGCATAGCAAAAGGGAAGAGCAAGCATCTAGGATCCATCAGGATGCATGTGCAAATCTTTTTGCTCCTACAATTTTTTCCCCTAGATCTCCTTCAAACAGTACCAAAACGTTTTTTACCTCTCCTATATATGACAACCAGTACTGATGGTACTTTTCAGATAACCAGTGACAATTTAAACAGTTGAGATGCTAGCTGCCTGGTTTCTCATCAGCCATGCTGATGATATGATATCAATTGGTTTTTAATTGATCCTTGACAGGGGTGGTTCCATTGTACACCCATTGCTGATAGCAGTATGTTTTGCCTAGTGACCTCAATGTCTCTCTGAAATCCAGAAATCTACTTGATACAATATTTAACCAGGCCAAGGCATATTAAAATAGCTATTTATTGGCAGGGAGCTAAATTTTTTCTGCAGCAGAAATGAGAAAAGCATGATGAGATGAAGCATATCTGGCAACAAAGGTAGCAAGGGAGATATGTGAGTACCAAAGCATGGCAGAAAGCAGGAAAGATCATCTTATGATCCTATCTACAATTCTCCATGTATTTGCCATGGATCTACATGCACAAAGTGTAAAGCTCATTGGTTGAGCTGTTCCTTTAGGTAAGTTTTTTTTCTTTACTCATGCAGCTAGGCCTCACAAAGAGAAGCAATTTGACCAATATCAAATTCTTGCTGCAACACTGAAAACACTGTCCCATCACTATTGCAGAGTAAGCATTTGCCCCTTTTCAATTAATCTTGGAAATTTTGCAGGTTATGCAGAGCATTCCTCTTACTAGCAGGACAATTTCATGTAATTGTGGTGAAAATTTGATTTTGCACCATATAATCCATCCACAAGACACCATAAAAGCAAAGAGCCCACAGCAGCTTACCTCAAAAGAACATTCAGCCACTTGATAGAATGAGTGGACTTTTGTTATGGATGCTAGTTTCTTCTCTCTTCTCTGGCCAATTGATTTTTTTTTTTTTTGCATTGGATGCAAAAAGAAAGTGATGAATTTCCATGGGCCATCATCTTGTGGTCCTATGCACAACTCTCTATGTCAATGGGCCCATTTATTTTGTACCACCTTTGTGAGAGGCAGAGGGAATAGGGACAGCATGGTGTAAGTGCCCAAGTGGTAGTCAACACCAATTGAATTCCTTTCTACAGGAAGAATGAAATGGTTGGCTAGCTAACCAACCATGAAAGCACGCAATGCATGAAATGCTGGTCATAAATCACAGCAACTTGGAATGCTGTAGAGACAGGGGGCAGATTCAATGGGGGTGGTATTGCTGTTACAGGACAGCAATGCATTACCGATTCGTCTAAGTATTCTTGGTCTAAGTATTCTTCTATAATTCAGTGTGGATGACGGTAAGCTAGTTTATTTAAAATTATGATTGTTGGTTGACAAGTTTATTGTGACACCTATATAGAGAACATCCTTTGAATTTCTGCATTTTTCACTCATATACCCTATAATTTCACATACTATGTGAATTGTTATTTCTCTTGTGAAGTGATGTGGGGGTTGATTGAATAAATTGTGAACACAAATACATGAGTTCAAAAAACCCATAGCCCTTCAGAACAGATAGAAGATGCAGGAAACATACAGTCAAGAGATGATCAAGACAATGCAGGAGGGTACATATTTGATAGTCATTAAAACAACAAATTCCACCAACAAAATTGGATCTGAAACCAACTATGCATTGGACAACAATGAGCAATCCCTATCACAGATCTCACCAAATATCCACAGATACAATAGTCAAACATTCCCCTGTCACTCCATCCCTTTCTCATGCAGACAATTGGTAGGGTAGCATAATGCAACATAGTAGCGGGCATATACCTTTCTCCAGACACGAGAAAAGAAGGGAAAAATAATAGCAAACAATTGAAGCGATTAATTAATCACCACTTTCTTGTTCTTTGGGGGTTAATTAACTTGGCCACTCTATAGCTAATGCCATGTTTGTCCCCCTAAACAAACCATCATTGTTTCATCTTGCTCAGCTTTGCATCAGCAACATAATTGCAAACAGTGCTACTAAACCATGCTATCATCCATAAACAAATCAAACAAAGCAAAACTGCAGCACGCATATAGGAGAAATGGAAGAGAGAAGACAGTGTGGCAGGACAAACATGTACTCTTCTGGTGCCATAATAGAATCACATGAACAGTTCCCGCCTAAATCCCGGACACCACGTTCCTATACTTGCATGCATATCAATTCCTCTCTCTCTCTCTCTCTCTCTCATGTACTTTTTCCAAAACAAATACTCTTTGACCAATGCACACACCAGCAGTATGGCAGTATATTCTAATCTCCATTTTTTTGAAAAAAAGCTTTAATTGCTAATTCCACAACATATTTTACATAGAACAAGTGAAAATATCACAAAAAATGTTAAATAGTTTTGTTGAAAAATATCAGTTACACCTGTTCTGTTCTTGCTCGTTGAAAAAAGATATGTTTTTTATTTATATGATATATGTTATAATAAGTAGAAAACTACTCAATTTATAGATAAATCTCTAAACAAAAAGGTATAATGTTTAAGTAAATAATCCAAAATCGAGATCGAGATGTATCCACCGTCCAAATAATATATATATATATATATACATATATATATATATATCCTAGTATCCTTACAAGAATCACCTTTTGGCTATCTTTAGAAGGATATTAGTAATCAATAACCCACAATTACACTCTCCCATTATCATCTTTTCTTGGCTAATCCCTGTTATTAAGCTCAAGACCAGCACTAGAATTAAAGCAAAAAGGGAGGACAAATTTTGCTAAGGAAAGAAAAAAGAAATATAGTGCCAATTAAAGGAGGCAGGAGTAGCAGCAGCTTGGCATGGTTGGCTATCTTTAGGAGGAGCTCAAGCTTGCAGTTTTGCAGAGGAGGAAGAAGAGGAGGAGGAGGGTGAGGGGAGCCAAAGCAGAGGAGCCCTCCCCTGTTTCTTGCTCCTCCCCTGTTCGTTGGTTGGTGGGGAGGAGGAGGAGGAGGGGAGCGGGCGGCGGCGATGGGGTGCGCGGCGTCGAAGGGGCTGGCGGTGGCGTCGCCGTCGTCGTCGTCGTATAACGTGTCCGGGAGCGCGTCGGTGGTGGTGGGGGCGGCGTCGTCGTCGTCGGCGACGGAGCTGGTGTTGGGGCCCGGTGGCGGGTCGGCGTCCATATGGAGCCGGCCGGTGTGGCTGGAGGCGTACGAGGTCGGCGGCGACGGCGAGGGGAAGTGCCCCGGGAAGAAGGATGCGGCGGCAGTGGCAGCGGTGGTTGGGCATGAAGCGAACGGCGACTACTCGGGCGTAGGCGTGCGGTTGGGGAACATGCACCGGTACGTCGAGGCGGAGCAGGTGGCCGCCGGGTGGCCGTCATGGCTAAGTTCCGTCGCCGCCGAGGCCGTGCACGGCTGGGTCCCCCTGAAGGCCGATAGCTTCGAGAAGCTCGAGAAGGCAAGCACGCCGGCGATAAAAGCTCCGTCTTTTCCTCTCCTTCTCACTCCATTGATGCATGGACAAGCTAGCTAACCAATGGCGGCACGGCGGCGGCCATGGCGATGCGTGCAGATCGGGCAGGGGACGTACAGCAGCGTGTTCCGTGCTCGGAACCTGGAGACGGGGCGGCTGGTGGCGCTGAAGAAGGTGCGTTTCGACAGCTTGGAGCCGGAGAGCGTCCGGTTCATGGCGAGGGAGATCCTCATCCTCCGGCGGCTCCGCCACCCCAACGTCGTCGGCCTCGACGGTCTCATCACCTCCCGCTCCTCCTCCAACATCTACCTCGTCTTCGAGTACATGGACCACGACCTCGCCGGCCTCACCTCCGCCACCGACCTCTCCTTCTCCGAGCCCCAGGTAGGTGACCCTACCTTGCCGCTGGCCGTCGTCTTCGCCATGATCGGACGACATGTACCTTGCCGTCGTCTTCGTTGTGATCGCACGGTGGAGGCCGTTACATGACAGGTGGGATGTAACGGACACGTGTGCGTTGCAGATCAAGTGCTACATGCGGCAGCTGCTGCTCGGGCTGGAGCACTGCCACGCGAGGGGGGTGATGCACCGGGACATTAAGTGCGCCAACCTGCTGGTGAGCAACGCCGGCGAGCTCAAGGTGGCGGACTTCGGGCTCGCCAACCTCTTCACGCCGTCGTCGTCGGCGACGGGCGCGGGGGCGGCGCCGCTGACTAGCCGCGTGGTGACGCTGTGGTACCGGCCGCCGGAGCTCCTGCTCGGTGCCACCGCGTACGAGCCGTCCGTCGACCTGTGGAGCGCCGGCTGCGTCTTCGCCGAGATGCACGCGCGGCGGCCCATCCTGCAGGGCCGCACAGAGGTGGAGCAGATCCACAAGATATTCAAGCTATGCGGCTCGCCGGCTGACGACTACTGGCGCCGCGCCAGGATGTCGCACGCCGCCGTGTTCCGGCCGCAGCAACCCTACGAGAGCCGCCTCCGGGACACCTTCCGGTCCATGCCCGACGCCTCGTTCCGCCTCCTCTCCACCCTCCTCTCCGTCGAGCCCTCCGCCCGCGGCACCGCCTCCTCCGCCCTCGCCTCCGAGGTACCCAACCCGACCAAGCTGTGGTGCTCGTCCATGGAGTCGTGCACGAAAAAAAAAGTCTGAATTTTTCCTTGGTTGCTCAGTGCTTCAAGACGGAACCGTACGCCTGCGAGCCGTCGAGCCTGCCCAAGTATGCGCCCAACAAGGAGATGGACGCCAAGTTTCGAGAAGATTCTAGAAGGTACATGGCCGGACATTCTTCACAATCTCCAGGTTTCCGTTTTTTCTTTCGCCGTCGTTTGGGACTTTGGGTGGCCGCGCCTCAGGTTCTTGTTGTTGCGAGTTTTCAGGAGGGGCAATAGCGGCAGGAACCACGGCGGCGGCGAGGCGGCGAGGCGGATCTCGAGGTCGCACAAGAGCATGGTGGACACCACCGCCGCAGCTAGCCAGAGGCACGGCCACGGCCACGTCCACGCCGAGGAGTCACTCCCCCGGGCCGATGGCGGCAGCGCCGAGGCGAGTCTGTTCGTCGACCTGCAGCCCGTGCCGGTGATCGCCAGCAAGCGCCACGAGGACCCGCCGCCGGTGTCCCGCAGCTACCAGGACGACGAGCCCCACCTCGCCAACCACCTCACTCTCTCCGGCCCCGTGCAGCTCACCGCTTCCACCGGCTTCGCCTGGGCCAAGAAGCCCCGACCCGACGCCACGACGGCGACGACGACGAAGCGGAGCTGCTCCAAGGTGCCAAGAACCAACAGCAATGGCGTCCACGCCGCCGGTACAAGAACCACCACCACCGCATCCTACGAGGTGGAGAAGCAGGAGGTGATGAAGCAGTGGGCGCAGGTCGCCGACGCGTTCAGCTCATCGGAAGCTTACAACAACAACATGTTCAGGGAGCCCCTGGCCGCCGCCGCCGCCACCACTACCACTACCAAGCAACTCAAGAGCAAGGTTTCGTCTTTTCCACCAATCATTCCCACGTTTGCATCGTCGTAATCCTCATCTTCATCGCGGCTGATGATTTCCTCGCCATCGCAGAAGCACAAGGGCGGCGGCGCGAAGGTGGACAGGTTGGGGTTCTCGGGGCCCTTGCTCACGCAGCCCCGGCGCATCGACGAGCTCCTCCACAACCACGAGCAGCAGATCCGGCGAGCCGGCCGCCGTTCATGGTTCCACAAAGGTGACCACTGACTACACAACTCGCCATTGCTGATCTTCCTGAAACTTCCATGGCTGAACCTGACTGACTGATGGCCAATTTGCCATTGCACTGCTGTTCTTGGCAGGCAGCAAGAGGGAGCAGCATTGATGGAGACAGAGACAGACATGTCATGATCACATATACACACACAGCAGATGAGGAGCGCCATCAAATGTACTTACCACAAGGAAGAAGATGAAGCTATGAATTTGTCCTCATGAGTAGGCCTAGTTTTTGTTAGGACAAACTGGGCTGCACCTGCAGCCTGATGCCATCAGGGGAGACAAACTAGTCTGAAGTGCTCCCATCTCACCTTCAGATGCAACCATTCTGATTTCTGGCTCTGCCTGAACAAACACTATTTCTGCTCACAACTTCACAAGATAAAGATGGATGGATAGATGGCTCCAGAATGAGAATGATAATGCCCAAGCCTCTGTATAGCAAGACTGTATAGAGAGTTGCAAATTCATAGTGCTGTTGCTGCTGCTGCCAGTTACCTGCAACCTGCCTTCTTCTCCCATAATTAGTTATTGGTTGGAAAGAGCAAATGCTGCAATTATGTTGTTGCACCTGTTTGTGCTGTTGCTGTTGTTGTTAAGGGAGATAATCTGATTTAGCTTCCTGGTTTTGCCACTTCTGTTTGACCCTTTGGTTTTGCTCTATTTTTGGAGAAAGGCTCATGTTTACAAGAAAACTTCTCAATTTATAAGCAAAACCCTTAAAAGGAAGATATGTGTCCACTCAGCTTCATATATTCCCCGATTTTCATTCATGTCACCAACTAAAAAAATATATATCTTCATGTTTCTAAAAAACTACTCCCTCCGATAACTTTTAAATAACAAAATTGACTTTTATCTCAATGCTTAACCATTCATTTTACTCATAAAATTTATGCAAATATGCAAAAATATAAGTTATACTTAAGTACTTTTAGTAATAAAACAAATTATAACAAAAATGTTGAGATAAAATTCAACTGAAGTAATACTAGTTAAGTGCAACTTAACATTTTATAAAACTACAACAATTGTTGGTGATTGATAAAAACTGCTTCCTTTTGTTTCTGAGGGCTTCCTAGTTTAGCTAAGAAAACAACCCACTAGATTATATTTGACGTTCAAAATTCTAAAATTTAAAACAGCTAGCTTTGATCATCCAAATCAGTAACTTTTGTGGTGGGATTAAAATTCCATAATACCTGAGGTCGAAACATGACACATATAGAGGATTGAGACCAGATGAATTGAATGAATAGATTGACAAGGCAATCTTGAGTCTTGACAGAAGTCAATTACTGATTTGCAGAACAGATTTACCAGGGAATTTGACCCACAAACCAGATTTGCAAAGAACATGACTATATACGCAGGCGTTTACGGAGCTGTTCATCCCATGGAGTAGGGCGACGCCGCCATGCCAAGATGAGTTCATCAAGTTTCAGACATAACTTGTGAAGCCTGCTACTGCTCTTGACTGAAGCATCAGATCCAGTTAAACTAGCATGCCAGTTAAATTGTCAGTCCTCGACGTCGCAAGGCAAGAGCGTTGGTATCTGGCCATGATCGACGAACTCAACTCTGTTGAGCCGTACGCTGCACAGAACATGCTCAGGGAGTTCTTCCTGCTTCTGGGCCTGCATGAAATTCCCAAAATGTTCAGCCCATGATAAAAATTGTCAGATTAGTATCATTATATGTTCATTGAAAAGATTCTCCAGTCACTCAAAATATTTTTAACATTGGGCATTCATTGCACACTATGCTTAGATAAACATTTATAGATAATCTGTTAAGGAAATTAATTACTAATATTTTACCTAAAGTTCAGGAACATTTTCAACAGGCCAGGTCTTTACATGGTCCAGCGCTACATGAACATTTGTGCCCTCTCAAATCTAGATTAGTTTTATTGTCAGACCTACAGGTGTTCTTAACAATATTTGCAAATTGCAATGGCTGATGAGTTGGTAAATATCAAGAGGGTGTAAAGATCAAAGAAGTCAGAAGAGATCATCTTGATACCTGAATGGTTAAACCTAGATCGATTACACCATGTTTCAACCGTTCTTGGAACGCTTCGAGCCCTTTCCTTGAGATGAAGCTAAACCGGTGCACATCAAGGTCTATCTCAAAGTAATTTGATCCCTGCATCGACCCCACATGTCTTGTAAAGAGTCGAGATGCAAGAAACAAAAAAAAACTAGATCTATCACACAAAGATAATTTACCGCGTAAAAGTTGTGCTGAGGTCGTGAAAGGACAGGCTTTTCATTGTAAGCCTGCACAAGCTTCCTCTCTGCAGAGCTCAGATTCATATCATCTGGGTTTACCAGCCCTGCCAATATTTTCAATCTTTCTCTGTATGGAATTGTTGAATCTAATGGGAACCCCTTAACCTTTTCTATCTCATCATTTACAAGTCTCTGAAAAGAAACCATAGGACTGCAGTTAAAGAGGGCTCAGTCTAAGATCAGTAGGCATTTTGTTATCTGTGAACAAAGAGAAATTTACCTTTATACTGTCGATAAACAAAGGAGATATTTCTTTCTCAAAGTTCTCATTCAGTTTGAAATACAACACTAGACTGATGCCTTCTCCATCACTATCACCAAGGAACATAGCAGCAGGATATGCAGGCATCTTCAGAAAACATAAACAATCATTAGTTCTATAGGAGCAATTAGCATAACTAAAAAACTCAAGATAGCAAATGTCGGTGATTATACCTGAATATTTACAATAAGTAGGGAAGGAATTTTCTCACTTGACGCGGCATATGGAAGCTCAATATGCTGGGCAATGTGATGAATTTTCCTTGGGGACATGAACATGTCAACACCGATCGGAGTATATGGTGAACATCCTGGGGCAGGCAACTTCTTTTTGTCTCTGCAAGCAACTCCAAATTATATAAAAAACCAATTTTATTTATTATAGAGCATAAATAGCCTGCATTAGCAACCCTTACTTAAAAAAGGTTTCTCCACGTAGTTTGAAGGTCGAAGGCTCAAGAACGGACCAACAACTTTCTGATATTTTCTCAATGGATTGAGGAACCAACAATCCAGCCCTTGGACGAATCAAGTACCTCCTAGAAGAGCCTGCAGATAGAAATTCAGACCAACCATGTTTTTTAATCTTACATAAATCATTCCAATGCAAAAACAAATGGCGAGGCTGTGAAATGAAAATATATGAGCAAAACTCACATATTTCAGTAGTTTGTTCTCCATCAAAAGATTTCCTCTTGAGAGAGAGCCTGACAACTCCTGACTTCTTCTTTTGTCCTCGAGGGCTTGCTACTGCCAAAGGTTGAACCTTGTTGGCATGGCGAGGCGTGCACACTGGTGTCATACTTTTGAAGATACTTTCATGAGCCCTGTCTCCATCTTTTGATGATTTCGAGGTATTACATGCATCCTCACATCTTCTTAGCTTCGTGAGAATTGTTATACCCTCATTTCTTGTCTTTGTTTCCTCAACCTTTGCACCAGATACATCACATGTTTCTGGGCTTGGAATTTTAGACCTCTCCAATTCTTGAATATCTGCTTGGTTTGTTCTGTCCATTTTGTTGGTGTCTCTTTTGAGGTATTGTCCAATGGCTTGAGCAAGACACGAACCATCAAAAATCCTCTCAAACTTCTGGATTGCATCAGCTATGCATGAAGCATCTTCACGATGCATTAGTTGTGTACCCACTGAATTTGATATAGCAGGGAGGTCTGCAAGAAAAGACCAAGCCTGAATGTATTGCATCAATTCACATTTATAGTGCAGATTGAATTAGTTGAAAGTCAATACAAACCTCCATTAACACTGCTGAAGTCTTCATCAGAATCAGATCCTAAAATACTGAGAGAGTCGAACCATGCTTCTTCTTGACACACAACTAGACCAGTAGGGCAAAAACTCAAGGTTTTATTCAACTAACTGAGAAAATATATATAAGTAAGCAACAAGAAAAAAATCCAATTACCATTTCCATTTTCTGAGTCAAGCTCACTATGATGCCACTGCAACTGTGTGAGATGAAATGTTACGTTCGAGCCATCGGATTTCCTCCTAGTGGCTGCAGAAGCCTCCACATGAACAACTTCTCCAGGAGCAGCACAGCTTCCTGCATCGCTGGCACGTACTATAGGTGCATTTCTCAAAACTTTTCCACGGTAACGCTGCCGATAGATACAGCACAATCTCTGTGATCTCCTCTTTTTGCTTGAAGATATGCAGGCACCCATGGTGGTTGTAAGCCAAACTTTTTCTTCAGATTTCAGGAAGCTGCCAGCTACAGAAATGCCAGAGGCATTAACGAGCCTAGTCTTCGGAATATGAAGATATGTTCATTGTGTATCCTGGATTTCATTCTTGCATTGTAGTAACAGTATCTGCCATCTGTTTCTGAAGTACTAATTCATTTTTCGTCCTTCTGAAGATCATGAGGGTACTAAGCTCAGAACTTATATAATCTTTAATCAGGGAAACAGCAAAAATACATGCATTCATGGATATGAAAACAGGATGAACTTTTGACCGAAAAAGAAGGTAAAAAATGGATGAACAACCGAAAATAAGCATAAGACGATGCTTGCAAGTTGTAGCATAGTTCTTACTGCTGATGATGGAACTACAAATGTCTGATGAGTGATGATAAATTGGGCAAACAAGGCCAGAAGAGATGATAGTGCAGGTGGCCTACTAATCAACAACGAGCATTCCACTCCACAGGACAGCCTGCACACAGATTCATTTTCTGACTATTAATAATCACTCATTTAAGCTCACAAGAGCAAATCAACAGTTGTTTGCTCATAATGCAGTAGTAGGAAAAATAAATGCAGCAATGAATTACAGGTACTTTGTACGTGGTCAAAAACAAAGTACTCCAGATAAACAAATGAATAATTGTGAAGATTCTGCAAAGTTTAATTGCTCCTTGAATTACTCAGCTCAACAAGTTGACTTGAATGGCCACCAATAAAAACTAGTGTAAGCTTGCAAGAGGCAAAGAACACAGAAACCCACAATGAAATAAAGAACTTGGATTAAAATAGTCGGAGTGGAATTACTAGGAGAAGGCATGGATCTTAGTCTTTCTCGTAGCCAAGATCTTTTCAAATGAAAAACGAACAAGATAGCTGATCAATGGATGACAGCAAAAATATATAAATCCTAATCAAGTCAATTAGGAAAATCAAACAAAGTAACTAAAAGCGGAGCATTTTCTGCAACTAACTCCAACGAAGACACTTCAGCAAAAAAAAAAAAAAGGCCAAGGATTTGCATCAAATTCGTAGCTTGATCACAAAAGGCTCCGCCTTTATTCAGCAAAACAGCCAGCTATTTGGCAACAAAGCACCCGGAAAAACACCATTTTGTGGGGAATAAAAATCCAACCTTTACAGATACGCACCACTTGTCCTCGACCAAGAAACCGAACATGCCGGACTCACCTCCAAAAAAACAGAAAACAAAACACCCCAAAAAAATTACATGAAGATCCCAAGCTAAGCCAAGCATACACGCCAGAAGAACAGGCAAAACCGCTGTGAAGAACACATCAGCATCACTGATCCACCCCGATCACCCGGAGAAACCGATCCCAACTTCTCGCCACTGGCTAACATTTTTTTTTTCAAATTTCCCCTTTTACAGAAAGAAGAGGATGCTGCTGATGATGAAAGAAGCCAAGAAGAGGAGCGACACGTCGCGGAGTAGAAGCATTACATGAAACCGAGCCGGCCGCCGGCTCGGCGCTGGTGCCCGGCCGCCGGAGGCGGAGAAGGAGGGAAGCCAAGTCGCCGCGGCGAGGTGGTGGCGGCGACTGGCGAACGAGACGGGCGCCTACGTATCTACCGTGCACAGACCAGTCTCCACGTAGATGCGAGTTCTTGTATGCGTTGTGGCTCTCACTCCTCTCACCACAGTCCCATTTCTCTCTCCCCTTTTCTGCAACTGGTTCTGGATTCGGATTTGCACGAAACTTGGCCTGCGAGATTTGTGTTTTGCTCGGATTTTGGTGGGAGAAAAGAAGGCGAAATGTGTTTATCTCTGTGGTGGATGGGGCAGGTTTGCCCGACAATGGCTTTGGTCAGGTGTAAATGCAACGGTGTTAGTTGTGGTTTTGGCAGAAGCTTGGTGGAGGTGTGTAGTTGCCACTTTAATTTCCTTGTTAATCTCTTGATGATGTGATGAGATATTGAGATGGAGGAGGATGTTTGGAATGAAAATCAGTGGTAATTCTGTTTGAGAAAATATATTTTTTATAATAGAATTTTATTAAACTTAGTCCATTACATTAGGGTGATACAATTGCTCTAAATAAAAACACTTTGAGCCTTTGTATAACTAACTAGAATACATGCATACAACCAAACATATATTCGAGGAAATATATAAGAACATCTATAAGAGATACCAATATAACCCCATATCTATATTATTAGGGATTTTACTCTAAAATATATTTTCAACAGCTTCTCTATTTGTTTTCGGTTTTTAGAGTTCTCTAAGATCTCTCTCCACGCTCCCTATTTATAAGGAGTGATTTTCATTCCCTATTTATTTTGGTTTTATCGGTTAAAAAATATAAATAATAAAATGAAAGATGAGAGGTTTAATAAGTATAATCGACGTGTCGATGATATAATAATAAAATATCAGAAATATGATATCGAGAATATATTGGAGAGTAAAAAGATTTAGAGTTTAAATTTTATCAACACTCGCTGTATGATAATATTGAGAGTGAATTTTTAGGCATCTCTTATAGATGTTCTACTTAGATAAGAAAAATAATGAACTAAGATTATTAGCAATTCATTTTGGAACCGAAATAAATAATCCACGGTGGGTTTGCAAAAACAAAATTATGATCGTCAGTTAACTGATCGATCACAATCCAAAAAAAGATCGAGCTGTACAACATATAGACTAATTAAAAAATGACCTTCAAATAAGATCGGTTACGTGTGACCTATTTCTACATATATATATATGTTATCCTACACTATAGGTGTAGAATGACTATTCTACCGAGTAATCTACTACTGAGAAAAAAATAGTACTCAATTGATATTCTACTGAAAAAAATCTACTACTAAAAGTAATCGGTATAGAATAGTTATTCTACACAAGTGACGTAGAATAGCGCTCTCGTTTCTCTCTATATATATATACATACACATATATAAGATCATTATTCTACACTACGGGTGTAGAATGTTATTCTACACCGATTAACCCAAATGTTCCCACCTCATCCAACGTGCTCTCACGCCCCACCCAATCCCGACCCCTCATTCCAAGTTGGTGTAAAATAGTATTCTACACCCGTAGTGTAGAATAACATTTGTATATATATATACACACACACGCCTGCAGCCACATTGAATTTTACTATCACATGAACAGTATAATGCATATCCATAAAAATCTAGCTCTACAGTGAATGAGTTAACTGACACCTACAGTTAAGTTTCTGATCAACTACACATATTTACCGCTCCCTGCAGCAGGGGCCAAAACTTTTACTCGGTCGATTGATTGCTTTGATACGAAGCGACGAATCCTAAGAGAGACCGAGAGAGATGCCTGCATGGCTTCTGACAGTTAAATCAGTTACATACTTAGGTTGTTCTGTTTTTAATAAACTCGGCTAATAATTAATGACCTCAAACTAGCTGCTTACGACGATATACCGATATGACAACATTGTATCATAATAGTCAAACCAAAATGAACTTTGGAATAAAATTAACCAAAAAAAAGTAACGAGCTTGATAATTGCTCCTCCTTGTGTATGATGGATGATGAATCTCTGCACTGGCCTATTCACTGTTGAGAGCTCAGTTCATCCTCCACTAATTTTTTGACTGTCCGGCAGGGTAATACAGTACAAACTACAAAGCTACCCCCTTGCCCTTGGTTTCTATTTCACCCGTTTCATATTATACAAAATTTTATTTTTAAAGTTAAACAAGCTCCTCTAACTTGAAAGTAACATTTACAATATCAAACAAATACACTATTAAAAATATGCATGGAAGATTTAATAAAATTGATTTTATGTTATTGTTGTTTAATTTGTATATTTTTTCTATTAATATAGTTATAATTTTTTTAAAAAATGACTTATTAAAAAAACCAAAAATATGGAACGGAGCGAGAAGGACATAACGGGCCCAAACTAAAATGGGCCCAAAAGCCCAACGACGAAACGGTCACGCACGCGACCCGTGGTGGGCCCCACAAGTTTTTTCGTGACCCACATGTCATCCTTAGATAAGCTGAGCCGACAAGCCCAGCCGATAAGCTGAGCCGACAAGCCCAGCCGTTGCTTGCTCCTCCCCTCCCCTCCCCTCGCCTTCCCCTTCTTCCCGCGTCCTCCGCCACCTCAAACACGGCGAAGGAAGAGAGAGAGAGAGAATCGAGCCGGAGGCGGAAGCGAAACCCTAGACCGGCAGACGAATTCCGCCGCGCATTGCGCTTCCTCCCCCGCGATTCGCTCGCTCGAGAGAAAACTAGCTCAACCGCTAAAACAGGAAGGCAAAAACATGCAGAAGAGAAAGAGCTAAAACGTTCAGCTTGGATACCGGTAATCCGGACTATTTCTAGCGGAGAACATGCATGCATGCATAAGAAATCAAAGTAGGCAATCGAAGTAAAACAGAAATGAGCTCAAGATTGCATTTTTCTTCTTACAGGGGTCCGATCGCCGGCGTCGCGTGGAGGGTTGTGGTGGCTGCGGCCGCGGCTGCGGCTGCCGAGGCGGCGTGCTCTGGGGGTGCTTCCGGAATACGCGACAAGAGGGGGCGGGGCGCGGAGGCTAGGCTGCCGGAGACGGCGGCGGCGGCGACGGCGGGGAGGGTATGGCTCTCTTCCGGAGGCTGTTCTACCGGAAGCCGCCGGATCGGCTCCTCGAGATCTCCGACCGCGTCTACGGTAAGCCCGTGCTTCCTCCTCCTCCGGCGATGTGTTGCTGCGAGCCTGCGATGCTTTCAAAATGCGTGGAATTGGTGGAATTGCGTAATGTGTTGTCCATTCCAGCCCTAGAAATGGAGCTTCTTGTAGAATTTTGCTCAGCGACATTTGCATGTATAACTGCATATGCTGTTTTTCCTCCCATCAAAGCATCCCATTTCAATTTGCCAGAATTGCACCATGCATGCTGCTAAGATGTTTGACTTGAACAGAAAATGATTGGCATGTGTAATGCTTGCAGTATTCGACTGTTGCTTCTCTACAGAAACCATGGCGCAATTTGAATTCAAGGATTACCTGGACAGCATAGTTCTGCAGCTCCGTGAGCAGTTTGTGGATTCCTCATTGATGGTATTCAACTTCAGAGATGAAGGAAAAAGTCTGGTTTCAGGCTTGTTCCCCTTGTATGGTATCACAGTCAAAGACTACCCCTTCCAGTATTTGGGATGTCCATTGCTTCCTCTGGACATCATCCTCCACTTCTTGCGGCTGAGTGATAAGTGGCTTCAGCTTGAAGGGCAGCAAAACATTCTGCTCATCCATTGTGAGAAAGGTGGATGGCCAGTGCTGGCATTTATGCTTGCAGGTCTTCTTCTGTACAGGAAACAGTATAATGGGGAGCAAAGAACCCTAGACATGGTGTACAAGCAAGCACCTAAGGAACTTCTTCAGATGTTAACCACATTGAATCCGCAGCCATCTCAACTTCGGTATCTACAGTACATATGCAGAATGGAAGATGAACTGGAGTGGCATAAACAGCCCATTCCTTTCACTTTGGATTGTGTAATTCTCAGAGAAGTACCAAATTTCGATGGAGTAGGTGGTTGTAGGCCAATAGTCCGGGTATATGGGCAGGATTTTCTGACGGTTGATAAAAGCGGCAACACTGTCTTGCCACCATCAAAGCCTAAGAAACATGTCAGGCGTTACAAACAGGTACCACTGAGCCATGTTTACATCTCAATCGTTGTTCCATTTGTTTCAGTTACTCTTCAACTGTTGTTGCAGGCAGACAATGTACCGGTGAAGATAAATGTTGGATCTTATGTGCAAGGAGATGTCATCCTTGAATGCCTGCATGTGGATGATGGCCTAGAAGATGAAAGGTTAATGTTCCGGGTGATGTTCAATACCTGTTTTATCCAGTCTCATATTTTGATGTTGAACTTTGAGGAAGTTGATGTCTCCTGGGATGCTGACCAACGTTTCACGAAGAACTTCAAAGCAGAGGTAGACTGTAATTCCTATTGCATCCATGGGTAAATTATTTCCAAGTTAATCCATATTGATCGTAAGTGTGTGTCTGAACCAGGTACTCTTTTCAGAGTTTGATGGTGAGTCTGATTCATCCACCGAAGTTGCATCTGATGATGAGACAGAAGTTGGTTCTGCTGATGAGTTCTTTGAAGCAGAAGAAATCTTCAGTAACCCCGACTCACATGATGGACATAAAGATGCTGACATCCTTTCTATAGCCTCTTCAGAGGGTATTCCAAGTGCTGAACTGATGAAAGTCACACAATTTCCCCATTTTGAGCTGGAGATTAGTCATGATGGATCACAAGAAAATAACATTGATGGCATTGATTTGTCATTAGAAATGTCAAATGATGAAAGGACATGCACATCTGTTGAAGGAGAAACTACACACAACAACAGAACCGAAGTAGTGAGCTCAAGTTTAACAAGTACAACTGAAGGAGACAGAGATAGTAGAAATCCAAGTTCTTCTACCTACAGGGGTAAAGAGGATGGCTGCACATTAGAGAACAGCAGTTCCAACCAGGATATAAGGATCGAACCCAATCACGACTTAGGTCAGACAGATAATGTGTTGGTTAAAGAGGTGATTATATCAGAAACCAATAGCCCAAAGGACATACAGATGATTAAAGAGGTTATAATATCTGAAGTCACCACTTCGAAACTGGTAATGGAGGTAGATACAATGGTAATCGAATTAAGGGATGTGGTCCACAATTCAGAAACCATTGCATTAGCAGAGGCCAAAAATAAGGAAGTTCAGGTTGCTCTCAAACAGGAAGAGGGGGGTAATCCAGTTGAAGAATGTGTCGTTTTTGACAATGGCACAACGAACATACAAAAAACAGGTACCAAGAAAGAAAAACCTAGCATCAGTTGCACAAATGGTGTAGTGCTTGGTTCCACAGATGAGAATAACAGGGTGGAGCTTCTATTGTCAGGGAAACCAGATCTGCAGAGCACAAGCATTCATCAGGATTCAACTTCTCCCCAGCGAAATATTAAGCAACCCAATGCTTCTGATAGTATTTGTACTGCAGAACAAACAGAGGGAGTGGAGTCTTCAATATCAAACTCAAATGGCCAGCCTTCTAATTCGTCTTCGGCGAATTTGCTACCTGAAGGATCTGGTTTTAAAGCAAGCAGATCTCCAACTCGTGCTAATGCAAGTTTAGTTGCAGCTGACTCATCTCGACTGGTGCGAAAGAAAAAATCTTTTCTTCCTTTGTCAACATCTAGTGTTTTTTCTCCATTATCTCCCAGGCGAAATCTGCTTCGTGCCGTATCCACGGATTCGTCCTTTCTATCTCCATTGCAAACAGAATCTAGTAAGAACTCTATGTCTTGTACAAGCAAAAGGGATGCTTCCGCTTCATCTTCTGTGCCTCCAGCACCCCCACCATCTACATCATTAAGAACATCAAAAGTATCATCTCTAGTGCATCCCCCTCTACGACCACTTAGAACAGCTTCATCTCTACCTTCATCCTCATTTGAAGAATATCTAGATATCTCACCTCCAACATTCAATGAAAAACATCAGCAATATTTTAACTCTCATCCTCCCTCATTACCACCACCTCAGCAGCTTCAGTCAGCAAAGACACAGGAAAAGGATATACATGCATGTGGTCTATCTTCTCTCCATTTGCCTCCCAACAATTATGCTCATCACCCTCCACTCCCACCCCCACCTTCCTCTCAACATGCTCGTCGGACTCAAAAAAATTCAAGCACACTGATCTCTGAGCATGAACAAGAAAGAGTTGAAGGGTCTTGCACCTCTAGTCCTTGTAGACAAAATAGTTTAGTCTCAGGTGATCCCTCACTAACTTCATCATCGAAAAGTAGAATAGATACAATAGAGTTATCCAGAGTAGCATCTTATTTTACAGACACAGAAGAAGCAGGCAGACCAAATGTATTATCTGGCATGGATATTCCAACTACTAGTGAAAATACAGAGCCTTCCTTGATGGCATCACATTCTTTATCTCCAAAAATATCTCAACATGGTACACCATCACCTCCACCTCCAGCACAGTCTCAACTAACTATATGCAAGGATAGTGAATCAGTACCACTAGTATGCTCAAAGTCTTCAGATTGTTCATATAATGAGCTAGCAATGCCACCAGAACAACACCACCCCTCTCTTGAAGGACACGAAGAAAGTGAAGTGCCATCAACGAAATCACCGAGTGCTGTCCAATTATCTTCATCACAACATTCTGAATATAAAGGTCAACACATATCCATAAGTACTGAAGATAAAGCTCCAATTCTCTCACCCACTATACCCACATTAGCAGATGCATATTCCCCATATCTTGCTGCTACAAATGATCCTTCAAGTTCAAAATTTGTAGAGGAAATACCTGGTAAACAATCTTTAGATCAAAGAACATCATCCATTCCTTCAGAATCAAGCAAGGAGTTATTGAAGTGTGAAAGAATCAATGGCCCCTTACCCTCTACAATTCATAGTAAAGAAAATGGAGGCATTCCGATTCCACCACCTCCTTGCAGCAGGTATGTGGAAATTCCATCAGTACAATCCCTTCCAGAGTGTGAAATGTTTTTGCCTCCATCACTCATCCATCAACCTCCACCCCCACCTCCATTGGAACCACGTTTCCCATGGGCATCACCTTCATCCTCAACATCAACTCCAAGTTTACCACAACCATCATCCCATATAAGCAACATGGCAACTCCACCACCTCCTCCTCCTCCACCACCAGCAGCACATCCGTGTTTATCTCCATTTGCGGCTTCTTCAAGAGAACATTCAGAAAATCCACCTCCACCTTTCCCTAAAGAATGTTTGGCAGCTACATATCCACCTCTACTGCCTCATCGTCCATCTCCTCCTATAAAACATGCAACTCCACCTCCTCCTCCACCACCACCACCTTTGCATAGACAACGTGAAGAAGAAGTCCTTCCTTCTCTAGTTTCACCTACAAGGCATGTTGTAGTACCTGCACCACCCCCACCACCTCCCTTTGGAGGGCACCAATCACATTTGCCTCCTTGTAGCAAAGATTCAACAAGTCCATCTTGTTCCATTTTTGATGATCATGTAAAAAGAGATGATACAATTCCGCTATCGCCGCCTCCGCCTGAAGGTAGCCATGGAATTTTGCCTCCAGTTTCTACTGAATTGATTGAAGGTGGTGTTCCATCTCCACCTCCTCTACTTCATGAAGTGAAAGGGGGGATTCCACCACCTCCTCCTCCTCCAGAAGGGCTTGCAAGTGTTTCACCACATTGTCTTCCGGGAGGAAATGTAGGAGCTCCGCCACCACCACCACCTCCTCCTGGGGGAGGAACCACTTCAATACCAGTGGGATTTCAAGGCGGCGCTCCACCTCCGCCGCCACCTCCGGGAGGATACATAGAGGCTCAACCACCACCACCACCACCACCTCCTCCTCCTCCCCCCGCAGTCGATGGAGGGGCTCCTCTGCCGCCGCCGCCGCCGCCGCCACCGATTCCTGGAGGATTCGGAGGGGCTCCACCATCACCACCTCCTCTACCCGGAGGAATCGGAGGAGTTCCGCCTCCACCGCCGCCAATCGGGGGGCTAGGAGGAGCTCCAGCTCCCCCACCTCCAGCTGGATTTCGAGGTGGAGCGCCGCCTCCGCCTCCTCCTCCCGGCGGGCTCGGAGGGACCGCGCCGCCGCCTCCTCCTCCTAGAGGGCACGGCGGAGTAGGTGGCCCCCCTCCCCCTCCCGGTGCACCTGCTCCTCCAATGCCTCCTGGCGTACCCGGCGGTCCTCCTCCACCTCCTGGCGGGAGGGGTTTGCCTGCTCCACCTGGCGGGAGAGGTGTGGTAGGGCATGGACTCGCTCGCTCTTTGGGCGCGAACCCAGCTGCCGCAGCACGAAGGTCAACTCTGAAACCACTGCACTGGGTCAAAGTGACAAGAGCAATGCAAGGGAGCTTATGGGCAGAGCTACAAAAGCAAGCAGATCCCACTAGGTCAACTTTTGATTGCCAAAAGGTCAACTTTTGATTTACTTTCTCATGCTATAATTTTACTAATTGGTAGTAGCATCTTGTAGCCACTCTGAATTTGATGTGAATGAACTGGAGTCTCTCTTTGCTATTGCTCCGAAGACAAAAGGTGGCGCAAAATCAGATGGACGTGGAAAATCTCTTGGATCGAAACCAGACAAAATTCACCTGGTAACATACTCAAACAAGTTAACATGCTAGGCAGAGAACACTGCCCACAGTTTCATCTACTGCTATGCTAACGAATTCTGTAGTTCCACAGAATTGTATGGTGCACTAAGTCATTGTTTTCCTTTTAGAAGATCAACATTCTATACAGTTGCAGTAAACTAAATATTCAGTGTTGATTACATGGTTACTTTCGGTGTCAATTAACATTTTACAATGTCTGCTCACAACTATAGTACATGTATGGTCATGCTCTCAACTATATTACCTCACTTCACTCTGATAGCTAGAGCGCACATGCTATTTGCAAGAGCCTTCTCATTAACTAAATTATGTTCTTGTATGAACTAGTCTCAGAAAAATATTGGAAAATCCATATTTATTATGATTATTATTCTTTTTTTCTTGAATATTTCATGGACTGTGATTTTTAAGGTATAGATATGGAAATATTATTCATAGTTTTTCTTAACTCCATAGTCGTGATGTCTGGGAAAATAAAACAAGTGGCTTTTCATACTGAGTTTTGTTCTGTAGTTTAAATGATTTTAGCTAATTCATTGTATACTTTAGTTTCTGTCTCTAATATGCTTCTGACAATAAAACTTGGCCCTTCGTTTGTGATATAAATTTTGTGATCTAATTGGTGTCTTTGGAATCCACAGATTGATATGAGACGAGCCAATAATACAGAGATCATGTTAACTAAAATCAAAATGCCACTGCCTGATATGATGGTAATTGTCTTGCTATCAGTTATTTTATTTTTGCCTTTCTTGAAGCACAAAATAAGGACACGAAAGGCTATTAACTTCTTTCACTTCTTGTTAATAATGTAAAGTTTCTTCTGATTATTTCCTTGCCATAGAAATGTGTGCATACCTTAGGGTCAATACAAGATCCAACTTAGTTTTTTTACCAGTTTTCCTGTTTTTAAAATCTGAAGATTGGGTACCTGGCCGAAATAAATCATGGAGCAACTCATTATTAGGAATCATTCATGGTTTTTATCGGAAATTTGATCAAAAGCTAGTCCAAGTTTTGAAATGACTGGCTACTAGTAAGGCTCCAAGTGTATCTCCAGTTCAAGAAACACCATTTCTTTCTTTGTATGTGAATCATGTGATTGTACATCTATATATATTTTCTCTACTTATAACAGAGTGCTGCTCTAGCTTTGGATGATTCAGTTTTAGATGCTGATCAAGTGGAGAACCTCATAAAATTTTGCCCAACAAAAGAGGAGATGGACCTTCTAAAGGTTTTTTTTTGAAATTATCCCTTATAATTTCCTTGCACCCCTTCTGTAATCTTGAATGCTTTTCTTCTCTGGATATCTTGCAAAAGCAAAGTAAATTATTTTGCACATTTGCCTACCAGAACTACAGCGGAGACAAGGAAACTCTTGGAAAGTGTGAGCAGGTAAGCCTCCATGTTTTGTTCATCTATGTTTTGTTGTTAGGATACAAATGCATACTGGATGTTTACATGATTACTGATTAATTTTTGTTAGATATTGTTTTTTCTAATCATATTTGATTTGAATTGATGTTATAAATGATAAATTACGTTTTGTACTTTTATATACCTTAATATTTGTCGCTTCCCTCCGCAGTTCTTTCTAGAGCTCATGAAGGTGCCGAGGATTGAATCCAAGTTTAGTATATTTTCTTTCAAGATTCAATTTCAATCACAGGTCATACACTGTTGAAATTTTTATATCTTGCTCATTTGAATTATTCATAGATTTTTCACTATCCACTTTTTCATTTCCCTCTTAGATTAGGGATGTTAGAAAGAATTTGCTGACTGTGTCATCCGCTTGTGAGGAGGTAAACGTTGTAACACACTGATTTTTCTTTTATATTCAGCATTCATGTTTATCATGTGAGAGCTCATTTCCAATTTGTCAATCAGCTCAGAGGCTCTGAAAAATTAAAGGTGATCATGCAGAAAATTCTGTTTCTTGGAAATACATTAAATCAAGGAACACCGAGAGGTATGTAGCCTGTTGAGGTTATGAGTATCTTTGAAATAACTTTATACACATATGTTTAGGATTCCAATCTTGATGTCTATGTTTTAAAAATGGTTACGTGCATTCCTAGTTGGTGCAAAGGCCGGGAGTTATTCTTCCATAGTTACATTATCTAAAAAATGTTTACATGAAAAATGTTGTGCCATTGAGATTTTATGGATAGTTTATAAGCTCCCACTCAGGAGGGAAAATTTCTAGCGATCCAGTTACTATACAGTAACGTTCATCCTTCAAGAAAATAAGTTATATCTATAGACGGGAACATTGCCAGACAATTTCTGTTTCCTCTATCTTCAGGATTTTTGGGTCATTAAATTGACAAAATAGTTTTAGCTTTCTATACATTGCATTCTTTTTGAAGAACAAATAGTTATTTCTGTTTATTTTCCCTATTTTTTTGCAGGCCAGGCTATTGGTTTTCGCTTGGACAGCCTTCTAAAACTTACAGACACTCGTGCAAATAAAAGTAGAATGACACTAATGCACTTTCTTTGTAAGGTATGGAGAATCGTTGTCATACATCACTTTATAATAAAAAAATCTAGCAGGGATGTGAAGAGATAGTGCCCATCTGAAAAACATATCAAATTGTTTACATGCATGCATTAGCTCATGTCTAATTCTTTACCTCAAACAAGAGGTCATGTATCGTCCTAACTTAATTGTGGCAATAAATGGTGATAAACTTCTATGTATGGGCTGGTATCCAATGCAAAGTACACATCATACTGCTTATTTGATTTCCATCAACAAGCTTTAATTTTTTTTTTAAACTCAGCAACCGGTTTAAGTGCTTTCTCAGGGCCTTGCAGAAAAGTCGCCACATTTACTGGATTTTTATGAGGATCTTGTTAGCCTGGAAGCTGCCACAAAGGCATGTATGTGTGTTTAGTGCAAAGAACTTATATTGGAAAGGTTTATTAAACATTCTGGTGTTATTTTGAGTAGTTGCAACTGAAAGCATTAGCTGAGGAGCAGCAGTCTATTGTAAAAGGGCTGGAGAAGGTTGAACAAGAACTAGTTGCTTCAGAAAGTGATGGGCCAGTTTCTGAGGTTTTCCGCAAGGTATATCATATTTTGTTACATTATCAAGCAAATTCCTTACTGTTTCCATGTAATTATGTAACTGAATAAATGAATATATCTATTTCTTCTATATAATGTAGACTTTGAAGGAGTTCATTGATGCTTCTGGAGCGGATGTGCGCTCCTTATCTGCCCTATATTCTGAAGTAGTAAGCTATTGTTATCCTCCTTGCTTTTGAAAGTTGAAACTGTACACTTCATATCCACCGCCTTTTAACGTACTGAGTGCTGACAGGGCAAAAGTGCAGATGCACTGGCTAATTATTTTGGAGAGGATCCTGCAAAATGCCCTTTCGAACAAGGTAAGATTCATGCAATTCATCCACTGTGAAATTGTTTATTAGGTGTGGTGCTGAAATACTGAAAAGGATATTTCCCCCTGTTTGTGCTTATGCATCTTAAGTTCTTCTAGTACTGATAATATATTGTGAAGTTGTGATCATTAGCACACTTTAATGCCAGTATGAGAAGCCAGAGGCCAATGGTGTTCTCCCACTCACCAAGATAGCACCCATATTTCAGTTGTTCTCCCTTCAAACAGAAACCCATATTTCAAGATGACATGATTTTAAAGACAAGATAAATAATAATCCACCCTAGAAATTCCTGTTTGTCTCAAATAGGTTAACAAAATACAGTTACCGGTGCAGTAACCATGGTTATCAGGCTAACTGTCGACTGGTGGCTAATGGTAACAGGACCGGCTCCTCTATCTGACCACCGACGTAACCGGCCTGTAGTCGGTTTGGTTAGCCCTGGTTCCAAACACTTGCACATGTTTTAGGTGACACATAAGTTCCTATGTATTGTTTTCCTTAGTTTATATTCTTATGTTTTATTTTACTATGCTCCCTTAAGTCATGGTGGAACAAGTCCACTTTCAGATTGGTGAACACTGTTTGAGACCACCCTTTTACCTAAGCTTGTGATATTCAGTATCTCAAAGACAGAAATGAAGAATTAAATGCCCAACAGAAAAAATATATATAATTTAGGAAGCGGGTTCTCGTTTTCTTCATTTTACAGAGAACCACCCTGGCATTGCCCCAAGACTGGTCCATGTTTTTTTATTTTCACATGTGTGACGTTTAGGATCAGCTAGATTAATAAAAACATATGAAATTGCAGTCACTTCAACTCTTCTGAACTTTGTGGGGTTATTTCGGAAAGCACATGAGGAGAACCTCAAGCAGATTGAGGCTGAGAAGAAGAAAGCCCAGAAGGAGGCAAACCAGGACCGGACTCCTGTAAAATCGAAAGATGGACTAGTAGATAGATCACCAAGATCGCCTCCAGATGATCTCTGTCCCTAAATGTTATCAACCCAGTTTCTCCTCGACAAATGCCACCTCCATTAGCCGTTCAGATCATCACTACAGGAGGCTCAACCAATGCATGAATTCCATGTGTTTACAAGACAAGGTAACTTACCACTATGTTGTATCTGGACAGCCTTTTGTTCTAACTGACGAACATACCTGTCACTCTGTCAGTATCATCCTAACTTATGATCATTTCTGTTAATTTGTACAGGTACTTGATCCATGCTTTCTAGTTCACGACACTGTACAAAGCTAACTAAACAACCATTTAGGTCGTAATGTACAGATCTCACTAGGTTTTTCATATGTGTATACTAGAAGAAGAATAGGTCAGTAGAGATGTAAACTAGGGGAAAAGAAAGAATGTAAAAGATGATCAGTAGGTCAGAAGCAATAGGAAAGGATTAGTGTTACCACAGGGCAGTTTCCTAACCAACTGATGAATGTATCAATGTATAGCCAGCCATGTTCTTATCAAATTAAGCACCCAGGTGTCTGTGTATTCCCTTGCCTCTAGCAGCATGTGTTTGTTCTTGAGATCACTGAAAAGTTTAAAGTCAAGATTACTTATGAGATTATTATGGTACTGACTACTGTAGCTGTTAATGTCTCAGTAGAAAGAAAAGTAACAGAATGTGAAATCTGCAGCACTGAAGAATGCAAGCTTCCCTAGTTTATTCAAGAGTGTTTGCTGCTGTACAGGAGAATCATTTATTTATTTATTTTGACACAAATATACCATTTACTTGCCAACAAAAATAATTTGCAGAAATTTATCTCCATTCAATATATCTACCATGGATCAGATCTGGAACGTTCGATCTGATCGTGTAGCCTCTCAGAATGGCAAACCTAGAATGCTAAGTCTATGTTTTTTCCTTTCTTGTACACCTGGAGTGGAGTGGAGTGGAGTGGAGTGGAGTGGAGTGGAGTGAAAGCTGAAGCCGAGCTGAGCTCAAGCTTGTAGGTCACCCTTCTCTTCCGGCTCCAGCTCTCTGAGCTCGTCGGCTTCACTCCTCCTGCAGCTCCGGTAGAAGATGCAGCTGACGATGATCTCGAGGACGACGCAGAGCGCGTGGATGTAGGCGATGGAGAAGGCCTCACCGGCGACACCAGGCGCGAGCTTCCCGGCGAGACGGCGCTGCGAGACGACGCGGAGCTGGAAAAGCGCCTCGGTCGCCGCCATGCCGAGGTTGGTCGGCAGCGCCAGCGCCAGCGCGGTGGGTACCCGGCCCCTGATCACCACGCACGCCCTGAGCACGGCGGCGTGGCCGGCGCAGCGCTCCATGGCGGCGACCACTACGGCGAGGTTGCAGACCACGGTGGCGATGCCGACGGCCACCGAGTAGACGATGGCACCGGCGGCGGAGAGCGCGAGCATCGCCGCGTTGGAGCTGAAGCCGAGGAGGTCTGCACCGTTGAAGGCGAGGAAGAGCAGCGAGAACACGGCGGCGTTGGCGGACAGCATGACGAAGGAGTTGAAGAGGTGCGTCGCCACCAGCGCCGGGTACGCGCCGGCGACGCTCGCACACGGCGGGAGCGCGGCCAGCCGCCTCCTTCCCCCGTCGTCCCGGAGCATCGCCGCGACGCACGCCTTGGCGAGCAGCAGGAACGTGAGCGTGAACGGCAGCGTCGCCGCGAACGTGAACACCGTCTGCGACAGCTTCGCGTTGAGCAGCGCGAAGAACGGCGACGGCGGGAACCCGGCGGCGTGGAACATGGACCGGAGCCGCGCCGACACGCCGCGCAGCATCACCGACGACGACGTCGCCCCCGACGCCAGCACGGCCGCCGAGAAGGGAAACACCAGCAGCGCCGCCACGGAGGTGTAACAATGGTACCCATTGAAGAATGCCGCCACGGCCGCCCTCAACACCCTCCCGGCCCTCGCCACCGTCGTCACCGACGCCGTGGCCGCGCCGCCATGCAGCCCTCCTCTCCTCATGGCACCCAAACCCAACCACAACGGATGACTAATTAACCTTAGCTTGCAATGCAACAGTGTGTGTTCGAACTATACCTTCTTATGGATTTCTTGGTTGGATTGGGTGAGCAGAGGTTGGCAGGTCAGGGAGGAGTGAGATCGATGAGCTCATGCGCTACTGGTTTTCAGATGGAGGCCTGGATGATCAATGATTGGCCACCTACTGACTGATCCATGCCACTCACCCTGTAACCTTACCACATGAACAACAAGGCAATGGAGGAGGAGCTGAGCTGAGCTAGCTGCGAGCTGGAGCTGGCCGTGGCAACAAGTTAAGCCAGCAAAACCTAAGCAAAGCAAATTAAATTAAAGTAAATTTAGACGGCTTAATTACCGTAACGACTGCAGTATAGATGGGGAATGTGTCAGATCAGAGACTGTCACTTTCGCTGTTGGGTGAAATTAGGTCCACTACCGAATTTACCGGTGGCCCAACAGCTGAAAGACAGTTGACCAACCACCAACTGACTGACAGTTACTTTGAGAAGTTGGAGGAGTCAAAAGGCAGATCACCTTCTCTCTGAATTTCTGCTTTATCTGGTAGTTGGTTACTTGGTTTGTTGGCTGCTTTGGTGTGCTTCACTTTGAATGTAAGTTACTTGGACTGTCTCTTTCTTTCTGTTTTATATTATGAGTCAAAATTTGCCAACTTGAGTTAGTATAAATGAAATTTGTTAATTTTTGTAGGGAAATTATTGCAAGTTTGACTCTTATATAAACCAAGATTATTTATCTTCAACATGTTTTGTAGAAAAATATACCAACTATAATATTAAATTAGTTTCATTAAATTCATCATGAAATATGGGTTGATATTATATTTATTTGACATTATAGATGTTAGTATATTTTTCTTTAAAACTGCCCAAAGTTAAATTAGTTTGACTTATAAAACCAAACGACATGTAATAGGAAACGGAGGGAGTAGTCCCATCTGGTAAAATCCGGTGAATTTTTCGTGGTAAATATGAAATCTTCTCATAATGTTATGTATCAACATGGCCTTGGTATTGACCATTGGCAGAATAAAGAGTTAAAGACAAATAAGGGATAATAAAGTTATTTGAATTGATTTCTTGGTTCTAAAATGGCCTAATGAATTTAGGAGTAACTGGTTACTCAATATGATGGGTAATTAAGTTTGGTCCAATCTTTTTTTGAACATAGCATCCATCTCATCAATCTTGGTCAATGCAAAATATTTGACAATTAAGCCTTCCTAGCTCTGAGTTGTAATTAGGAGTAGCTATAGTACTGTAGCATTCAGGCACTCTACAGCTGTACTAATGGAGATGGATGGTAGATCTCTTGTTCAGAGAGATTCTGTCACCATTAATTGTTTCTTGTTGCCATGTAATTATCCAACCAAAAAGCAGAGCAAGCCAGAAATTAAGATAGGTTGTACATATTATAAGAGGAAAAAAGGCTAGCATCCACTAGGCATGGCTGGCTAAAGGTTAGTTGAGATATATATTTTAATAAGATTACTGTGAGTTGTAAACCATAAAAAAGTAGTTTTGAGATGTGAAAAAACTATGAGGTTGTTTGGTATGAGCTTGTGGATCGAATGTAATAAACTCACGTGGTTTGGCAAAGGGACTGAGCAGCGCAAATCGTGAAGTCGTGGAATCTGCCGTGTGCAAATTCCATTTTGTATTGGCAAAAAATTGGTATAGTTAGAAAAACTAGTTTCATCCGATACTTGTTTGGTTCGGTTTTTAGCCTTTTAACCAAGAAATTGGATGGAAAAACTGAACCAAATACACCCTAAACCTATCCATGATTCAGCCAAGAAAACGCAACTGAAGTTTTAACTTGAGTTTGCCTTTGCAACTTGTGCACTCAAAGTGCATGGGTTTGCATAGTAAACTGTTTCTGCAATGCATAATCAAATTGTCTTTGTGTCACTTCACACTCACTCTCACTCTGCTGAGAGTAGAGTTTGTTGAGCTGGGACTCGAAAGAGGATTTCAGCAATCTTGTGTTGACCTAACTGATGAGCCCTGTTATTAAAACCCATCTTGTGAGGGGGCTCTTGCTGTGCCATTTTGGTGTTTGCACCAATGAGAGGAAGCTAGCTAGGGTTGGGTGGGCAGGAAATCATGGGGCCATCAGGAAGGAGAGGTTGGGCACAGCACCATTGGTGGCAGGTCAATTCATTTGGTGGCAAAGCATGTATGCAGTGTGCATATCTAACTAATTGTTGCTGGCCTCTCAGTTCTATTTACTAATTTAGTTTCTTTTGATTTTTGTTTCCTCTTTTCTTACAAAGTGTGCATAACTATGGTTTTGCATGCTACATTATACATATCACACCTTTACTTCGTGGTCGTTTCTAAAAACTCTCAAATCGGTAAAAACATGATAGATTTTTGTGGGTTCCAAGTGCATGTTGATAAATCATCGGTTTACGAATGCGGATTTCATTCTCTTCTACCAAATTCACCAAACAACAATTTCAAAAACCATGACCATTAGTTGATAAGTTTGTGGTCATTGACCTGAAATCCTGAATCCGATCCATTGCTTGGATGGAACAGTCTCCCTCCCCTTGCAAAAAGCCTACATTCCCAACCAATATCATAGGACAAAAGGACATGTTCCTCGTTAAGTATCACAGGAGACAAGGCACGAGCTAGCCCACCTATGTGTTTATTAATCAGCTCGCACTGAAGAAATTTGGAGCCCGGGATGCACGCAACCACAACATCCAAAATCCAAATGGAACCAAGAGGACCACAGCCTAGCCTAGCCTAGCTCACGTGCGTGTTCACAAGAAATCAGATTCCGTACTGGCAATTAGCATCATGGATCACAGGCACTAATAATCTCAGTTAAAAGTTGAAGCAGATTTTTATCTCATCTTTTCAGCTTCCTCCATAGTTAGTTCTTGCTACTGTTCCATTCATCATCCCTGGCCTTACTGTGTTGATATCAACAAATCCTGTAGGTTTGATGGCTTCTCTGTATCCTCCAGTACAAATGCATACCTCTAGATCCTTGTCTTTATTGAATTTTCATCAAATTTTCATAAAAGTCTTTAAAGATTTTAAATGATTAGTTAAGAATAAATAGATAGATTGATCTTAGGCGTGATATATTTTTGATTCCGCCCCTGAATAAGTATATAATTAATCTGGCTTTAGTTTGTTGCCGTTGCCGAGATGGATACACTCTAACTGTTTGATTTGCACACATCACATCAGGATGTGCATATCAGCAATTCAGAATCACAAACTTCTGGAGATAGAGACTTTTTTGGATATGGACACCCAAATTGTGTTGCAGTTTTATACTGTTTAAAGAATATTTTGATTTCCTTCTCAGGAGAGAGGGAGAGAGAGAGAGTGAGAGAGCTAGAGAAGTGTGGTTATTTTTCTAATTTAAAGCACTTCTAAGATTTTTAATGTACCAGTTTACAATATATCCAAGTAGTTTCTTTGCAGCCTAACCACATCACAATTCAATATCCTGAAGTACTGAACATGATGCTTAGGTTGAAGAAATGACAAAGCTGATCTTTCAACAAAAAAAAGAAGAAAAGATATGACAAAATTGTGGAAAGGGAAGAGCTGAGCTGAGAAAATGCTGCCAGTGTGTGCCCCAGTGTTGGGTGGTCCATCACCCCTGATGACAGCATAACCACCACTTAATTAGGGCTTGGTCCCTGAGTAATCAATGTAAAAACATGGAGTAAGTAGTAGTTGTGCACACTGCTTAGCTGCTTCTATTTATTATCCCCTGGATCATGGGGGGGCTGAGCTGATGCTTTCTTCCAGCACTGTGCACTGTTCTGTCCTCTTGGAGGACTGACTCTGACTCAGTTGTGAGCAATGTCCTCTCATCTAGAATGGCACGGAACGATCTATAGTATTTTAGGTCACCGATGTCATCACAAACTTTTCATTTAGGATTTAAGTATTTTAGTGAGACATTGAGGCCACTAGATAAACTAGGTCGCTCTTACACTGAATTAGAGAACGATACTTGGATCAACTAGGAAGTCATTACTATCTCATGACAACAATAATTGTATCGCAGATCGGCTATATTGTGGATCCGCCCGTATAGAGTAGCCATCCTCACCAGCTTCTTGGTTTGTTGAGCATGTTTGGTTGGTCACATCAACTTTCTATGTATGAGTGATTATCTCAAAAAAAAAGCCATGAGTAACTGCTATTAGTTTTCTGTTTTCTTGAGATGAATGTCACAAGTTGAGTTCTTTTGAGTGATCTGGCCAGTTTTTCGTCAATTTCGACTAGTGAAAGTTTGACTGTTTGAATGAAACAAAAGGAGGTCAAACTCAATTTTATTTCATATTTTTCAGAATAGTGCTCTCTGAAAAGGCGAAAAGAGAGTATTTTGGTGAGAAGAATGCTCCTTGTAGAAAAGAATTATGTGAATGATGGCATATGGATAGAGATGGATGTGCAGTTTTCAGTGATTTACTGTAGGGAATCTATCATAATCTGAACATGATCACAAGGATCAGTCCATATGTGTTGAGGATATTGTCAAGTCAGGCGCTGGTAGATCAATCATAGGGGTTTACCCTACCATGCATATCCAGCTTGCATCCATTAATCCAATCAATTGATGAGCCGTTTGTCCATATTGATTGGCTACAATTATTCCCATGCAAGATGAACTCATCTAATCTTTTTTTCAAGAGTGTGATTGAAAAGATGTCTTTGTTCTTGTTTTCACATTACCGTGGTACACCTGTACCAGTCACCACCATCAAACCTTGCTCATGTTCCTGCTATTCCAATTCTAGCCCCATTAGTTACTTTCTTTTTTTTTCACAATATGGAATTTCATTCCAACTCATGGGTGGAGCCACACAATGTTAGGTGGGCACCCAGATGTAAAAAATAAATATGTTTTTAGTATCTCTTATTGATTATATGTGTACATTCATAAGTCTATGTCAGAAATCGGTCCAAAAAAATGAATGGTTAAGTGGTGCATCTCTCTCTACTTTTAGCTAGCTCTTGTCCATGTTACTACTTATAATAGGCATCCGTTTTACAAGGGATTCTGTGCAAAATTACACTCTATTGTGTGAGGATGGAGTACACTGTACACTACCCAAGTCAAACAACCCATGGTACTGCTCTATGCATGTTTCAGAGGGGCATGTGAACTAGTGGCTAAGCAATAGAATGGAAGATAGTAGTATTAGCAGAAGGAAGTTTCACTCTTCCTGGCATCAGGCCAATCAGTTATCTTGCTTGAAATTTGAAAACACATTAAATTAGGTGAAGCAGTAGAATGGAAGATAGCATTATTAGCAGCAGGAACTTTCACTTTTCTTGACATCAAGCCAACCAGTGATCTTGCTTGAAAACACATTGAATTAGGTGAAGCAGTAGAATGGAAGATATTGGTATTAACAGCAGGAAGTTTCACTCTTCTTGACATCAGGTCAACCAGTGATCTTGCTTGAAAACACATTGAATGAGTAAATATAAATATGAGAGAGGCACCATTAGGAGGGATTTGATCATATGTTATCCCTTTAAATGGAAATGGAAGATTTACCCTCCACATTTCAATGACATGTGGGATCCACTTAAGTTAATGACATGTGAATCGTGAGGGTAAATCTCCAACTTCCATCTAAATGGAAAGTATATGATCAATCTTTCCTTTGTGGAAAGCCAAAAGCATGCCACTGAGACACTGACCATCATCAGAACATGCCAACAAATTCTTAGTCATTATTCTCAACAAAAAAAAAACTTAGTCTTCTCTACTTCATATCGTCAAGTACTCAAGTGGCATCATAAATAATAAGACATATTACTGTTGTATCAACCATAGTTTTCCAGTGAGATGGATGAAAATGGCCATCTAGCATTACCATGCCCGGGGTGGCACATAAATACACTATTGTGTACAGCATGCAAGAGCAGTTGGCTCTAAGAGGTAGCAAATAATTACACAGCTAGATGTATAAGAGTACATGGTCCAAACTGTAGATTCAACCAATCCTGTCAGTATAAGCTTCCTGGGCAGCGAGGATTTGATTCTGGCCTGATGGGCTCACCAGTGAAGGGTGAAATCTGTAGGGTTCTCATGTGAAAGGGATCAAACCTTACATGACTGGGAGAGCATGTCTTACAAACAAAAAATGGTAAAAATTGAGACTTCTAGGTAAAAATTACTTACATCATATTGAGTGTTGATTCTAAGTCGTAGAATACGAAGTAAGAGTTCCTCGACGGCTGAAGATAGTGAAACAACAGCTGCTTCGTAGGAGTCAGTATCAGATACCTGAGAAAGAAAAAATAGAAAACGTTATCATGTTAACAAATACGCCACCCCTATCCTTTATTGAATTATTATGCAATTTATTCCTTTAACTAAGCACAGATATAAAACCCAGAATTTCAAAGATCAGAAAATTGCTGATTCAACTGCATGGAGCTGGAATAGCTGATGCCCTGTTTTTGCAATTAGATTAAAAAATTAGTTGAGTTTGTACAAAACTAGTACAAATTTAAAAAAAATCCTACCAAACTAATTTTGTGTCATCTCAGACTAATAAAACAGTGAACTGAAGCTTCTGGAGTGAATGGATAGCTCAGTTGTACAATAGTTCAAGTAATTTCAGGATAAGATATAGGAGTTTATTATTCATACCACATTATATAGCCTTGGAACTTTTGCTTGACGGTCATGTGAATTGTGAATCATGTCCATGTCTTCCATAAGAATAATCTGGATTGTCTCTTGCTACATTTGGTCTTCTTGTTTTCACTTCACAAATTCTCTTTTTATCGTTCTCTACCACAGGCTGAGCAACTGAGACCTGTTGCAATAAACAGGGCCAGAGCTTATTTGTCGAATTCAAAGTGGAAAAGACAACTTAGCGGTAAGAAACAATAAACTGCACCACAGAAATAGCATTCTTATTCATGCCTGGATTATAAACACTTGCCCTCGGTCAGGTCCTCTCACTGTTTTACCATCCATTTCTTTTATTGCATCATCAAGTTCCTTCCATCAGTAAAAAAGTTTGTGGTCATGATGCATTGGACAGCGAGATTCAATGATCGAACCTCCTGAACATACTCGAACGTGGACGCCTGCAACGCCTGCACTTTATATGGCAGATTGTCCAGGCATTTAGCCAAGGGAACCCGGGGTTAGAGAGCCGAAAATCTCTAAGACAGCGACTCTAGCTGAGCAGCCATCGAAGCTAAAGCCTTGACAATATCATCTGGCACAGAAGATGGTGATGTCATGGTTGTAGATGAACCCAAGCAATCTGATACAAAATTGTCAGATGCAGAAATCTTGCTGGAATATCTAGATGGGAGATTATACTTGAAGGTTACGGCTGGCCTTGGCCCCAGGCCTCGGCGGCACGGGAGCACCATTGCAAATTGCGCCAACAAGGTAGGGATCCAATCCAGACTGTTTAACTATAAACTCGATGCTTTAGTTCTTACTGCCTACGTCATATATATAATACATCCATGTAACCTACTAGCTATTCTCAAGGAAATACAGATTAGGACTCCTAAATATAACCCTTACTCCTAAGGGGACTCTTGTGTTTAACAACTCCTAATTGAATTGATAACTCTAATCCCTAACAATAACTCTTATCCCTAACAAACCCTATCCGGCAGGATCTGTAGCTAATGAGGACTCCTTGCTGGCAGAAGAAGATTGATTCTGGACTGTATTACTCCCTAGACTCTTCTTCTTACGACAGGAATATGTAATTCCCCATATGACATCAAACCTTTGAAATCCCATTCTAATCTTTAATCATCTGCAAGTCAACAATCGCTCCACAAGGAGAAAATACCTGTTGATGCTACACAGGTCAGTCCAAAGAGCGTGGTCACAGGGAAGGAAATGAGAGAAAAAATCATTTTACATGAGTTAAGGGGCAGGTTTAACAAATCTGCTAATCTTCCTTAGTTCCTTCAGAGATAAGAGAGTAAGAGACAAAAAAGATTCAAAGTAACATGCATACAGGTACAGCTAATGCAAATTGGAGTTAGTGTAATAAGCTCAACACTGAAATATCATTTACAAACTCTAACCCTTAAAGTATCACATATTTCTCTTATTACTAACCACGTCCAATAGTTACAGAATAATGTGCCGGTTAAGCTTTTGGAAGCTACTATCTCCATGAAGATACAGTTTATTTTGGTTTTGTTTAGTAGCATGGACAAGCAGGTGGAGATAAACGATATGAGGCAGCACAATGCATAATGCTATCAGATAATAATTTAGCTAAAATTTTCTATTTGTAAACAATACTTCGACACAATGAACAAGCAATAAGCAATTAACATTTTAAGAGGCAGCACACTATGGCTAAACCAATTAACAACACAGTGACACTTGCACATTCTAGCCACAGTGGCAGTAGTTTTCAGTACCTCATATTGATCATATGTTCACCTCCTATGTCAGAATTCAGAAATCAGTTCACAAAATCTAGCATGTGAACTCACTCTACTTTTCCCAAGCTCCGCCGCTGCGCAGGGGGGCATATCTTGCAAGAACGCCAACCTCTCGAAGCACCCGCTCCGTCACTGGCCGCGGAAAAACCCGCCGACGAAGATCTCGGTTCCTTTCGCCCGGCGATCTGCACACGCACCCCGCCAGCTCGGGATTCGGCGATTCACCACACAAAAATCCGCTAAACGCCTCGCAAAGGGACGGGAGGAAGCTACATCGAATCCCTCCAGGCTCCAGTAATCTCACCTTGTTCGTCGCAATCTCGGCGCGATTTTCCCGGCGAAATCTGCACTAATTCCGACGCGGCGGCGACCGGCCGGACCGCCGGCGCCGTCAGCCGAATTGTTTTTCCTCTCAGAATTAAAAAGTGGACCCCACAGGTCAGTGAGCATAGATGGGCCTGCTCAGTTGGAGCAAACGCTGATCTGGGCCGTTCGATCGACTGCATCACACAGCAATATCCAATTTTTTTGTAATTTTTCTTTCTCAAAAGTAAAAATAGTTGGTGGTAATTTTCAATACTTACTTTATATTACCGGATCAGATTGATTATGGGATAAAAAATTGTGTCACGGATTGCAGTAAAATCACTGGGTTTCTTCAATTATACGCTGTTAATCCCGTAATCGAATTTATTTTTGAGATAAAGTTTATAAATCAGTTGTGAGATTAAAAGAACAAAATTATCAATTACAATTTCTATATATTCCATATCACATTGAAATTAGTGATAGTTATAAAGCTAACTATCTCAATGTGCACACCACTAATTCAACATCACTCCTCTCTTATCATGCTAGACACCATTTTTTGGATGAACTAATTTCCATATTTTCTCATTTAATACAATGTCACATTATTATTTTTATAATATATTGTATACTTTTTGAAGAAGGTCACATAGCCCGACCTAATTGATTAAAGGTTATGTGTCGAGATGTGATACGAGGACTTTCCAAGAGGTTCCACATCCTGGTAATTCTGTTTGAGCATACTCAACATTGAAGTTCTAATGAGATTTGATGTCAGCTAACTCACATCTCTTTCACTGATATACTGAGTTTTAGGACTGCACTAATTTATAATGGGTATAGAAAGAATCAAATTTCTTTATTTATAAATCGATGATAGGTAAGAAGGTAAAATAATTGTATTGATAAAGTTGAAGGACTGCAAATGAAATCTACTTGGTACAGAGGGATTGTTTGGTAAATTACTGGCCAATATGTAGAAACAATCCAAATCAGTTTCAAATTTGAGACTGGCAGTTCTCTCTTGGAAATTGGAAGAGCTTTCCCTCCAGAATGGGCACTGCAATAATAAACTTCCTCAACAACTCTCCATGTGCAGGGAGTGTTCTCTTCTCAACCTGTTTTTTACTTTTATATACTCACAGTAACAAAGTTCTTCATGCTGATTTTGTGTGAACTGTAAAGAATCAATACAAGTATCCACTTAAATGCCAGAATAGACCAAAACATAGCAGATTCTTGTTTTCTACATATTGAGTCAACAGTTAACATCATCAATCACCAGTTAACAGAGATGCTTGATGTGAAGTGATGATAATTCTGTTTTGTTTTCAGATAAGAGAACAGAGTTGCTGGCTGCTATCACATTAGCAAAACAGTAATTGCTATGTAATGGTGAAGGGCATTTCTGCCATTTTTCTTGTGCAGAGATATGAGGAAAATATGAGTTTCTGGAGGCAGCAGAATCAAGTCTTGGGATTGAGCCTAGTTATCCTGGGGTGCAATCTTGGCTCTCTTGGAACTGTTTGAGGCTTTTGTGACCTGCATTTGTAAGAAAACAAATCAGCTGAATTAACTTGAAATATAAACAGTTAGATATGTAATTTAATCAGAGAAACACAAAAGATTCAGTTACCTTTTCGGCACAAATGGCCTGGAGAAATCAGGCATAGGATGCGCTCTCGGCACCTGCTCCTTCCTCAGCTGCTTAATCTCAATCTCTTCATCCAGCTGCACACACATGGCACATCTAAATTTCTTGCTTCGAAATTCATAATTCACATACACAATTGCATATTTGCATCTGAATTCAAAAGTTTTGACGTGTGATTCATAACATGGGCTAGAATTTTTTTCAGAAGGATATGTGTATGTCTACCTTTTGCTGCCTCTCCCTCTCCATGTTCAGTTTCTCCATGAAGCTGTTGCGCTCGGCGACCTGCAGGATTGAAGAACACCAGAAGTTGCATAGCTGTTGCATGGCCTAGAATTTTCACAGTGATAGGTGAACTACTACTTACTTGGTGATCAAACCTGGCGCGAACAACTGCGCGAATTTCACTATGTAGAACAACGTCGATCGGTTCAGTGGGTTCTTTCATTGGAGGCTTCGCCGGGTTCTACAAACGAATGATCATCACTTGCAAATTGCAATGGCAAAATGTGCATGCACTTTGGACTGAATTGTTTAAGAGTGCTGTTTATATTTACCAGGCTTATCATTGTAAATTTCTACCTGTCTAGGTCTTAAAAAGAACCTTTTTTTGGAGCTACATGGAACTTCATTCATCAATTCTAATAATGAACAGATGAACATGATGGACTGACAAATTCTGTGAAAGCGTAGCTGATGTACCTCAGGTTCATCAGTGGTCCATGGGAGACCTCGTGCCAGCGGATTGCGCAGACTCTCTTCCTCTAGCAGCTTCTTCTTCATTCTCTGCACCAAGTTCTCTTCCTTCACCTTCCCTCTTTGCTGGAAATGAAGACAACATTCGTGTTTTTCAGTTCAGTGTTTCAGTCATCAACTCATCATGCAAGTGTAATTTCTGTCTAATTCTGTTTTTTCAGTTCAGAGTATTGATGAACAGTTGAGCATCGGATCATGCATACTTCTGTCCTAAGATTGAAAGGATGCTGACTCGTCACACCTATCACCTTCATCCTCCTTCTCCTCTTCTCCGACGAGCCGACGCCCTGTGACCAAAAAAAGATCACCACGGTTTCATCTCAAATTCAACCAAACAGAAGAAAAACTTTCATTGCAGCATACGAAGTATCTCCTCTGCCGCCGGGGTTCATCTCGTGCACTGCTTCTCCTGGGTTTGTGGAAGAGAAATGAAATTATCGGTAGGTAGAATCCATCAAAAACAGCAAGAAATCGATGTGCAAAAATGGACCAAGAAACTGAACCTGCCGCCATTGAAGGAGACTTCGGACCACGAGGTGATGGAGGGATACGATATGCCGATCTCCTCGGGATTCGTCGGCGGTGGCGGCCACGAGAAACCCGTCTTCCTCACCTCCGGCGTCTTCTTCCTCCTCCTTGCGCCTCTGCTCTGCGCCCCAGGATCGCTGGACAGCGAGAGGAGCCTCTCGAATGTGTCCACCAGGTACTTCACGCGGCCATCGCCCGGCTCCGGGAGGCCGGCCATGGCCTCCTCCAGCGCCACGCTCCTCGTCGTCCTCTTCCTCGAGGCCTCGCGGACTCCACCACCGCTGCGGCCTTCCTCTACTTCGTCGTAGGGCGACGAGAGCCTGGCCCTCACCTTCTCGCACTCATCGGAGAAGTCCCACAGTGGCGCACGCGGCGCGTCGTATGGAGCCACCGCCGGAGTCGAGAACTTGCTGGAGGAACCCAGCCTCCTCCTCCCTCCCGTTCTTGGGGTCCTCGACGCCGCTTTCCTAGAACCAGGGGAGCAGATGGAGGCGGCGGAGCACTTCTTGACTGCCTTGCCGTCTCCGTCGCGCGCGCCGGGCCTCGTCTCACGGGCGGCGAACTTCCCGAACCGTCGAAGGCACTGCGAGAACGACAGAACCTCACTCTCCATGCTGTTCTCGGACAGAACCCGGTTCCTAACCGCCGGCGAAGGCGGCGCGAGCACCACCGCAAACGGCCGCCGACCTCTGGCTCTCCTCACCGGAGTGGCCATCTCCGATCAACCAACAAACAGCAAGAAAAAAGATCGAATTTTCCGACGCGCAACGCGGAATTCAGTTGATGGCGAGTAATGGGACGCAAATTCGACTCGAAAATCGAATTCGTCGAGGTGGATCGAGGCGAATTTATAGAGGAGAAGCGTAACGCATCGCCGGTCTTGTGCAGCAGCGCCAGCCTAGCCTTGGGAGCAGCAACGGCTAGTGGGCGGCTAGCTATCCCTGCGGATTTTCTCGGCCGTTGGATCTACCAGGTGCTGATGCTGGCAACTGCTGTCCGTACGATTGGAATACTGAATTTATTACGTGAAATTATATGCATATTCCTGCCTCCTTTGGACAGCTCAAAAATAAACAAGATTAATTCTTATTATTGCAAGCACAAAGATAGCTATTTTTTCTAATTTTGAATATTAGTTATATTACTAATTATGATTATTATTTAAGCTAGCTTTATTTTTTTTCTATTTTATATATAATCCGTTTTTACTTTAAGTATAAACAGATAATTACATGGGTTCTTATCTCATATGATTTTTGTTGGGGTTTAATAGCCGTGGATCTCTTCTTGAATTTCTTTTCGATTTGTAGCTGTTTGATATCGTAAGATCTTGAGACATCTGCTTTGGAATGGTTTTTAATGTTTAGTCGTACGAAATTGCATTCTTTTGTATAGTCAATTTTAAAAAATATTAGAAAAATATGTTGATAAAGATAACTATCAAGAGGTTGCATTTGTTCAAACTAGCCGAATTTCCCGTGCAATTGAGGGGAGCTATTCAAAATATAAAATTGCATTTGATATATAATTCTTATTTCTATTAATATTAATAATATAATCGTATCATGTATATATATATATATACTACTTTAAAATAAGCTAGTGGTTGTGAATCCGTCGTCACAATTAGCTTCTCACCGTTACGTAGACCTCTATTTAAAGTAAAAGTTACATTAATTTTAAAACCGGTATATTAACTTTGAAACCGAATTACGTTGAATATTTTTTATCGTGGTCTAAGTTATTTGTATTATTTATATGATATTTTTTAATGTTAAAATTTTTAACGTTACAATGTATGGATACTCAATTAGTTTAGTAATCAATTATAATCAAATGACACATATCTTTTCTCCTTTTTATCTGGTTAATGTAGTAATTTCTGGACCTCCAAGATGAACTAGGTGAAATAGGCCCTCGCGTGCGACCACGGACCACGTCATCAGGATATATTGTCTTGGCCGTCGGATTAACATGTCTCTTCATTTACAAACTTATGTTAAATTGGAACTGATTGTAATTATTGCAATATAAAACTCAGCATAATATTTTATGAAGCCACCATTCCTTTCAATTGATACAAAGCTAAATATATATATACATCCACATCGACTAAAAACGACGTCTATTAGATCATCCATGCATGTTTGATCACAATCATCCAACAGAAACTCTATTCCATAAATTTTAGAGACCGAAAATGCTGCAACAGATAAGGTGGTCGCTAAGGTGAGTTTGGTTTGATGCATATTTCTAGACGGATTAGAGTAATCTCATACAACTGTTTGGTATGGTTGGAGGGTGAAGATTAATGTGATGGTCCTAAGAGAAATATTCTTTTAATATGCTGGATGGAGAGATTTAAGAATTTTTTCTAGATGAGATGATATGTTGTCTCCTGATTGGTTATTACACATTTATTTTTTTGTTTATAAATATTTAAATGATTTTTACTCCCAAATCGTTTATCTAATTTATGATCTAATTACATCATTGTATTGGTTATAATTTAATCTATAAAATAAGATCTCGTATAATTGTATATTTGTTAAAAATATATTTAATAAGTGGGTTCCACTAAATTTAAGCTTATCTCATCTAAGTTACTAAACAAAAAATTGTATTATCATATCCATCCACCTAAACACCTCACATGTATCATCTCATTCTTAAATCTATGGATAAGATTATTCTATTCATCCTCGCTCTCAAACCAAACGAACCATAAATTTTCCTTTATACTCTCTACTTGTTGTGAGCGACTCGCATTCCCTATCTATTCCGATCTCACCTGGATACAAGAGATACAAATAAAGAAAAAAATGATATTTAACAAGTAGGGCCCACGTGTCAATAATGATACGGTCAATAATGATACAAGGGTAAATTTTAGAAAATATGATATTAATAGTTTGTTGAAAAGTAGCAAGATTTAAATATTATTTTTTTAAAAAAATCCTTATACTAGATTTTAAAGAATAAAAAACAGCAACTTAGGTGGAGATGCTCTTACGTGCAATTATCGTTCCCTATCTGTCTAATTTCAGCAGTAACGTAGAAGGTTTACAATTTTTTATAGGAATCACTATAATTTCTACAAAAAATTCTTTAATGCAAAAGAGAGAACTTCACATGAAGCTAGCAAAGCGCACGGCACAACATTGGTTTCTATAGGTATATATAAAAAAATTATTTTATTAAAAGATATAAAATAATATACGTAGCAATTTATGCGGCTAACCGAATATTCAATTCCATGGAGACATAATTTACAAAAGTAAAATCCAGCACTGTCCCACTGCAGGTGGCCCCCGCAGACCGGCCGCATAAATTAATCCGCCCCAAAAGGGAAAAAGGAACGCGCATAAAATCCAATCCTGGCCGTCCGCTGCCACACGAACGGCCTGGATACCGCGAGAGTGACGTGGCGTGACACGACAGAACTCAGGCAGAAGCCCCACACCCCACGTAATTAATTAATTAACTCGCTAATCTCCTCTCACATCTCCCTAATTACCCTTTTTAATTACTTTATTATCCTCGTAATTAACCTCGCACCTCTTGCCTCTTTTCCCTTCTCGCGCAGCCGCATCGAAGCGGAGGGGGAAAGGAGAGAGAGAGAGAGAGAGAGAGAGAGAGAGAGAGAGAGAGAGGAGAGGACGGTCGAATCGAGCTCGCCGCTCGCGCAATGTGAGAGGAGTTCGCGGCCCGCTCGATTGGATCGCCGCCTCCGGTTTGTGAATCGCCTCCGGTGATCCTGGCCTCATAAGATCTCTTGTTCTACAGTTACTTTTTATTTATTTATTTATTTTTCGTTTTTCGTTTGGGGTTGGGGTCGGGGTGGGGAAGGAATCGGATTCTTGCGGTGGATGCGATTTTGGTGGTCGCGGAATGCGATTGTTAGGGTTTCTGGGGGTGTTGGATGTGATGAGGCGCCATGATCGGCTGGTTGGGTTGGCACCATAATCTAATTAGTAATTACTTTTGCATATGACTAGAGGTTAGGGAAAAATGAAGATTTTTGACAGCATATGATCATCTGTTCCATGGCAGTGAATTGCTCAAGATTAACTTCTTCTTGTTGGGCGGTGCAGAATGTACAAGATGGTGCGTCCTAGCTGGAGTGACATTTCAGCGTACATGTCAGAGTATTGGTCTTTTATAATTGCTTCAGTTGTTTTTGTGTCAGTGAGTGGTGTGACGATTTATTATGCTGTCAACCAATTGAACAAGAACATCAGCTTGAGTTTGATGAAAGCTATCAGAGCTAGGGCGAGGAAGAACAAGAAATTGAAAGATAAGGTCCCTTCTGCTTCGCACATTTGGAACAAAGAAGTTGGCTCTTGCAGTAAAGGTCTGAAATGCTGTGTATGCTTGAAGTCTGTTTCATCCCCGCAGTATATGGGGGGAGCTGTCCACCAGTGTGATATTTGTGGGGCCATTGCACATCCTAGTTGCTCAGGAAATGCGCACAAAGATTGCAAATGTGTTTCTATGGTTGGTTTTGACCACGTCATTCACCAATGGGCAGTACAGTGGATTGACACATCAGATCGCTCTGAGGAAGATTCTTTCTGTTGCTACTGTGACGAATCTTGCCATGGAGCTTTACTCGCAGGTTCTCCAATTTGGTACTGCATGTGGTGCCAACGATTAGTTCATGTTGATTGTCACAACAACCTATGCAATGAAACTGGTGATATCTGTGACTTGGGCCCCTTGAAGCGGTTAATATTGTCACCTCTTTGTGTTAAGGAGCTTCATTGGACAGGTGCAGCAGGACTTTTCAGTTCTATCACACATGGAGCTAATGAATTGGCTTCCACTGTCCGAGATAGGATCAGGAGTGGTAGTAAAAGATATAGAAGGGGTACCATTTCTGTTGATTCAGATAGCTCTGGTACTATTGATCCACCATCTGATATTGAAGGAGACTCACAAGAAGCAAACAATGTAGCTAAGAGGAGAGATGACCATGCCAATGTTGAACTTAATGAAGTACATCAATGCTCTGAATCGGAGAATGATAAACAACTCATGACAGATAACACTACTAGCAGGCCAAATGGGCAGCATGAGGATTCACATGTACAAAATAATCAGAAATATGAAATTGTGGATGTGCCTTCTGATTCTAGGCCATTGCTAGTTTTTATTAACAAGAGAAGTGGAGCCCAGAGTGGTGATTCACTGAGACAGCGTTTACAGATCCTTCTTAATCCTATACAGGTTGGGCAGTAAGCAGTAGTTACTTAAAAGCTTTTATTTGCTTCAAATTATATGTTCTCTTTCATTTTGTCTATTACATGCCTATCAAAATTTTGTTGTTATTAACGAATTTAGACGATCTTGCATAAATAAACTTTCACATGTCCTATATTGAGGGATTGGGTGGAGCCACGAAAGCTTGTATTTATAGCATTAATAAATTTGCCGCACATTTAATTAATCAATATTGTACAATATTTCTGTTCACTCCTTGGCTGTAGTTAGATTATTGTTCTTAGTGCAATCTATCTACTTGAACCTTAAAAATTCGGTTGATGCCCCACCTTTAATTGTTAGTCTTATACTCCTATCAACAATAAAACTTGAGACCATTTTATGGTACTAACTGATTTTTATTAGGTTTTTGAGCTGAGCAAGCAGCAAGGGCCAGAAGTTGGTTTGACTTTGTTTAAGAAGGTTCTGCACTTCAGAGTTCTTGTTTGTGGTGGAGATGGTACTGTTGCTTGGGTTCTGGATGCCATCGAGAAACAGAAGTTTGAAGCCCCACCTCCTGTAGCCATCCTTCCAGCTGGTACTGGTAATGATCTTGCGAGGGTTTTGTCTTGGGGCGGTGGCCTTGGAATTCTTGAGAAACAGGGAGGTCTGCTCTCAGTTTGAAAGATGTCGAGCATGCAGCAGTTAATGTTCTTGACAGATGGAAGATCACAATAAAAGACAACCAAGGGAAGCTTATGTCACCACCAAAATTTATGAACAACTACTTTGGTATGTCCGAGCAACTTCTTAGCTTGGATTCTCAAATGGATTATTTCGTAGACAAATGAACTTTTAATTATGGTGTTCTTCAGGTGTTGGCTGTGATGCAAAGGTTGCTTTAGATATCCATAATCTGAGGGAGGAAAACCCCGAACGTTTTTATAGTCAGGTAAGCTCACTTCTTGTCTTCCTAGGAAGTCCTTTCTCCTTTATTATGGTAACTGAACTTGTTAGTGGTCCTTCCTGGTTGCACTGGCTCAGTTAAAAAAATCCAGAAACGTTGAAATAAATAACCATATGAAATAATATATTTTCAGTTTCCTTTATATCAATATTGTGCTATATAAAACTACAACTGTTAGGGCCTGTTTTGGGGGCTTTAGATTTTGAGAAGCAACTGGTGAGAATCTAGAGAAGTTGGTGTTTCCTAGTTTTTGGATTCTAGTTCATTCCCTGATTCTGCAAGACTATAACTACTGAGTTTTTTACAATCTGGGTCCAAAATCTAGATCGATTGGGGGAGTTTCAGATTTGAGAGTAACTGCAGCTGTCAGAAACTCCTCTTGGTCTTTGACATGCCTCATATACTCTATTATGCTTATATATAAATTGCAAAAATACTACTTATAAAAATAAGGTTTATACTGTCCAACTTAATTATGTTCAACTAATAAGGTTTATACTGTAAAACTTAATTATGTTCGGCTAATAAGGTTTATACTGGCAAACTTAAATTGCAAAAATACCGTCAAACTTAATTATGTTCAACTAATAAGGTTTATACTGTCAAACTTAATTATGTTCGGATAATAAGGTTTATACTGGCAAACTTAAATTGCAAAAACTTATGCAAGATAGGCCTTACATATATACATATTGGCACTTGCATGATTGCAGCTATTATGCCAATAAAATCCTTACTTTGCTACTTACTGTATTCTAAATCTGTTGAAGGAACTTAATTAATGAGGAATCATGAAATCAATATTTTCATTATAGTTCACCCAAAGAATACAATTTGATTATATCCTTACTGTGCAGTCTGTGCTATATCCTTTCCTGCATCACGCTATGTATGTAATTGCAAATTGGTTCTGACAGTAATGGGATACAATTTTTCTTTGTAGTTTATGAATAAGGTCCTTTATGCAAGAGAGGGAGCGAAGAATATCATGGATAACACATTTGATTATTTTCCATGGGATGTCAAGCTCGAGATAGATGGATCCAAAATTAATATACCTCAGGTAAAAGTGTTATATTATGAATGTTCTTGTGATCTTGTCTGCCCTTTTTCATCTGTTTTTATGCTAATAATTCTGCATATATGCAAGGTAAAATATGATGCCCAAGTGCACATGATATGATAACTTTTATTAGTTTAAGAATTAAGATACTATAATTATCACTCAAAGATGCTTGAGCATGTTTAACCTTCAGTGTTCACGAGTAATATTCTGAGTGTAACGTAGAAGCATATCCTGATCATACAAATGTACCATTCCTAAATTTTTATTTCTTCCATTTAAGGATTCTGAAGGTATCCTTGTTGCCAATATTCGGAGCTACATGGGAGGGGTTGACCTTTGGAAGAACGAGGATGATATCTCCGACAGTTTCCACCCTCAGTCAATGCATGACAAGATGCTAGAAGTAGTTAGCTTCACAGGAATGTTGCATCTTGGAAGGTTGCAGGTATAGAAGAATTTCTTGATTCTTAACTTACTGGCATTGACCCATTTTTTCATGTGGAATCACCTCCGGATAACCTAACTATGATCCAGGTAGGGCTTTCTCGTGCACAGAGGTTAGCTCAAGGGCATCATATAAAGATTGAGATCAAAATTGCAATGCCCATTCAAGTGGATGGAGAACCTTGGTCACAGGAGCCATGCACCATAGAAGTTTCTCATCACTGCCAGGTTCTTTTCTTCCCCTCCACACATATAACCGCATTTCGTTCTCCGCACTTACACACATGTCTCTTCTGAAGGCTTTCATGCTGAAGAGAGTTTCCGAAGAACCTATGGGTCATGCAGCTTCCATAATGGCTGACGTCCTGCAAAATGCTGAAAACAGCGGCATCATCTCAGCCTCGCAGAAGAGGACTCTCCTCCAGGAAATAGCTTCTAGGCTTTTGTAGGATGCTTCACGGGATCGATTGTGGCTTCCGACTTGTACCAAACAGGGCCTGACCATCTGTACATACAAGTCATGATCCCCCCCCCCCCCCCCCCCCCCCACACACACACACACGTTGATTGTGCCTGTGTATAATTTGTAAATTTTTGTAGAGCTCTCGAGATGAGCATAGCTGCTTAGAGCACTACCACTCTACCAGGACATAACTGGAAAGCAGTTGCTTAAGGCTGGGAAGTCTGATACTACCAGTTGTCTGGCTCGGTTGTTAAAACAGTGATGTTGATATTACACGTGCAATGGTAATCTGATTTGTTGGAACTTCTCTTCACCCATTATTATATCACTTCACGTCTGGGTATGGACCTGCCTATTAAATGCCACATATATGATGGGTAATTCTGTTGTTTGATATGTGCAATTAATAGGACCAGTGGAGGAAAGCACATCATAGATCACAAGTATGGAAGCCACAACAGTTGTGTTTGTATTCCTACATTTTTTTCAATTTTAATCAAATAAAATTTGTTTTAACGTACAAAGCCCGTCTAGCTCAGTTGGTAGAGCGCAAGGCTCTTAACCTTGTGGTCGTGGGTTCGAGCCCCACGGTGGGCGATCGATTTTTTTAATTTATTTTTTCATTTTCCACTGTAGAAGATTCAATTTCAGTTCTTTTATTTTTGCTGTGCAGTTTCATATTTCTTGAAAACATCTCGATTCTCAAATAAGTATTTGATGACTATTTTTTGATTTTTAATAAGCAAAAGTCATTGGTGAGCCCACAAGAGAGTTGAAGACTAGTAGAGTCTCGTCCTTTGTCATTCTTTGCTCTTTTTTTCACTCAATGATTTATTCGAATTTTCCGACCAAAAATTCTATATATCTATTCATAGAGCCTCGTTGCTAAGTGCTATAAGATCTAGTGCACTGGAACTCGTGGTTATGGACCCGAATCCTCTAGTATGGAACATTGTCTTTTCCAAGTAAAAATCTTAGTATATGAAAGAATGAAAGGTGCTTTCGTTCAACTTGCTTCGTGCTTTTATCAAAAGTGATTCCCAAATGACCTCTTTTTTTAGCAAACTCTACTTTCTTTCCTGGCTTCGTCCTGAAACAGACAGCATATGCTCCAAAGTCCAGAACCATGTTGTGATGTTCATCAGCCCCTTGGTTTTGTGTTTGCCAAACAACAGATTCAGAGAGTGTGCAACATCGTTATCACGTCCATTGTAGTTGGGAATTATATTTAGGCCCTGTTTGGGAACAAAGTTTTTTGTAGTTTTAGAAGCAATACTGTAGTATTGAGCAATACTACAGTATTATATACAAAAGGTGTTTGGCAACTCCATATGAAATCTATGTAAAGTAAACTGTAGTATTGTAAATACTGCACTCAACCTACACTATTGAAAACTTTGGTATGAAGCACTTTTTTCCAAAACTGTGGTATTATAAACTGTGGTATTGTCATGAACATAGTATAGTGTAGTTTTCGAAATACTGTAGTTTCTAAAAACTGTGTTCCCAAACAGGGCCTTAGTTGTGAAATTATTTAGCTTGCATCGATATCTACATTCTAATTTTTATAAGAGAGAATAGTGCTCTAAAACGATCATGACACCTCATCTTTTTGGATTGCATTATATGTGTAATAACTTATGTTATAAATTATATAAAACTGTACGAATAGAAATGGACAAATAATATAAAATATGAATCATATTGTTATATGGTGCGCCAATATATCAATTATGTATAAATATTCCTCTGAATATTAATTTCTATTGGGTAGTTTCTGTTTAGGTTAACCTGGTTCTTGTGAGAAGCGATATTTCACATATCCCCTGCTACTACGACAAGAAGAATCGATTTTTTTCTAAATTCTAGTATAAATCACTTTAATTTTTACCTATTTGATATGGACATTCTTTTTCAAATCAGCCCTCGCAATCGCCTGACAAACGGACATTAATCACTTGTTGTTTTTCTTGCTGAAATGCCGGCTACTCTGACATCAGATTTTATTAGAATTTCAATTGAACGTGTGAGAACAGTGCTAGAATATGTAACCTCTCGAGAAGTCTTCGTATCATATCTCACCACCCATGATCTTCAAATAAAATTAGATCACTCGTCAATTTCCTACACCAGCTTGTTCGTTTTTTTTTACAAAACCTCGACAAATACACTTCGACCCAAGAGGAAGAGAAGAACATTACACCTCGATCCATGATAAGGATGTTAGGCTAGCTAACATTCTCACAAGATCACTCACTCATAAAAAGAATCACTCATATACAACAACATGCTTTGTATAGTAGGCTGCTGCTGCAGGATTTTATACTTTGATAGTTCCAAGCTTTGGAGGGTGAAACAAGTGAGGTTCAGGTTCTTCGTCATGGTGACCGCGGTCCGGTGGGTGGTTCTTGCATACATCGTCTTCTTGTAGTATTCAACAATGGAGGACATATCAAAATTGTATTTTTCCTATCTCTGTATGTTTAGTCTCTGTTTAAAAGAAGGCATAAAGACATGTTTGTTTTAACTTGTGCTAGCTGAAGATTCTACTGCATTAAAACACTTACCTTCCTCGGCCAAACTTGACAGAAGCTAGTTTCTTCCGTCAGCAAAACGCTAATTTCTGTCGGTTTTCGGCCGACGGAAGATAACAGACGAAAGTTACATTTTTCTATTTTTTTTTGTTTTTTATGTCCTTTCACACGAGTGCAGTAGAGAATTCAATGCCAAACTCGGAAATGTGAACATAAATCCTTAACATAAAAAATCATTCAAGGCATATGCATATGATAGTAAAAAAAATTCACCATATATTTTATGGAAAATGAAGCACAATCTTTCTGTATAGTGAAATATCTGAATCCTGAATCTTGGACAGATAGAACATGGTCCTTAACACTAAAATCCATTTAGAAACAACTGGCAGATAGGCATAATCAAACTCCCTGATCTGATGTGATTTGCCATTGGCTTAGCTTAGATGAGCTTATGTTGTCTGCTGCAGACAACAACTTTTTTTGTTTCTGTGGGATTTTACATGTACAGTGAGAAGTTTGCCTTCTTCATCGGATATTTGGATGTCACCAATACAAAAGTCCAAGACCTACAAAAGTGAGACAAACATTCTATACCTAGCTACGTAAGGTGCGGTGAAAGTTGCAATAATTGGGGGTAAAAAAAAGGACAAATAAGCAATCTAGGGTTTGCGTCGATCAGAGGGAGGGGAGGCTGTGTCGATAGGAGCTGTGCGGCGGACATGGCGAGGGGAGGTGGCGATGGACGTCGACGTGGCTAGGGTTTGCGTTGATCGGAGGGAGGAGGGGTTCCTCTCAGCCTAGGGCGAGATACGGAAGTTAAGAACCAAAATTCTTATTCTTCCGTTGGGTGAGCCGACGGAAGCTAAGGGGTTGTTTTCAGTGTAGTGTAAAATCCACAGCACATCTAGACATGCTTCCACGGCTTATTTCTTTCTTTCCCCCGTCCACCTCCCATGGCCCGCCCCAACACGTCGTTGATGGGGACCGTGGGCTTCTTGGCCGCCGCCTTGGCCAGTGAGGCGGTCTTGGTGGCGGTCGCTATGCCATTGTACGACGATGTGCCACGGCTCGGCGCCCCTGCCTTGGAGGGCGTCGGCTCTGCTTCGTCACCGTAGGTGGCCCGCCCAGCACCCTTGGAGCAGCACTGGCTCGTGGCGTCGGGGGATGTGTGCGTGCCTGGCGACGGAGAGGCAGGCCGCATGCACCAACATCTAGAGGCGATGAGCCCCAGAGAATCTTTTTTGCTTACTTTTTGGTAGAAGAAATGGCTATGAACTCATAGCTTTGCTTTAGGAGTTGCTTGATTGATGGACACAAATAGAAGTGTGAAGTAACATACTTAGAGTAGATTGATTTATGGTGTGTTTGATTATGGAGCATATTAAGATAGCATGGTGTGCCACTACCACAACAAAGTACCAGGCATGGTCTACGAGTTATTTTTTTTGAAAGAAGCAGGAGATTTGTTGATATATATTAGAAGAAGAGAGAAAGTAACAAGAGGAGCATGAAGAAGAGCTTCAAGACCGGACCACCCAAAGACATGGAGACTACAACAGGAAGGGAAAGGGTAGTTACAACAAACGAGTCCCTAGAAAGGGCCGCTACCAAATATCTACATCAAGGACTATCAAACAAAAAACTTGTAGGGTCGACGAGACCTCCCCCTAGAAGATGCGACGATTTCTTTCTTTCCAAATATTCCAACTTGCATACACCAGAATACCGTTGAGGGTGCGCCGTCAGGTATGCTCGCAAGAGGCAGAGAATGAAAGCCAAAGGTCAGAGATTGAGGCTTCCTAGGTAGTGGGGAAGACCCAAGTGACATTTTGCCAAACCGAAATGAGCTGTCAGACTTTCCTTGCAAACACACAACGGAACAAAAGGTGGAAAGCAGTTTCATCTTCTTGATCACAAAAGATGCAGAGTTACCTATTAGGCCAACCCTGTTTGGCCAAGGTATCTGCTGTAAGGATCTTCCGATGGGTGGCCAAGAAGGGTGAATGGAACCAGTGAACCGAATGATGTAAGCAGAACTTTCCGTGTATTCCCCGTATGTCGTCCATCGTCAAGAGAACCGATCCTAAGAAAGCGGTTCCCTATGAAGGGTTTGGATTAGCGCCCAAAGAGGGATGAGCTCGGCAATGCAACGGGGCTCGCTAAAGATTCTAACATTGCGAAGCCAGTTGAAATTTTGAAGCACTTCCTCCACTGTAATGTTTTTCCTGGTCACCATCCCATAGATGTTGGGGGCTAGATTTTTAGGGGCACACCCGTACGTTACTAGCTATGCATGATCAATGGGATGTGATCTGAATATATGGTTCTGATACATACACAACCTCCATTCACTGTCTGAAATTCTTTTCAGTCTTAGCTTTGCCTGAACTGCTTCTCCCTGTGTTTAAGTTGCTCTATTTTGAGTCTACCGAGGGTGTTGCTCTCATGTTGCAAGAACAGTCCATGACTACTTGCATGTCTCTGTTGAGTGACAAATCAATATTTCTTTGCTCAAGGAATTATATAGCTAGAGGATAATCTTACAACACTGTACAGTAAGGCTAAGCATCTTGAGCTTCTTCTATTGCATTCTGTTATGAAAAAACATTCCTTAGTTGGTTTTCCTATCTTAACTCTGGCGTGGCTTGGTACTATACTATCGACTGAATATTTTCAGGACACCATCAACAATCTCTTGATTTAGTCTTGAAATGGTAGGAACCAGTTTACATAACCCCTTAAACTATTGAAGGTTGATTACTTAACGCCCCTAACCCTTAAACCAGATATTCTACACCCTAACCTTTCAGTTACCATTTATGTATACTTATTCCGCAGTAGTATGTTTCTGCATAATTTAAGAAAGCCAACTAATCTTATAGTTGCATAAGTTGTTCCACTGACCCAAATGTGAAAGCTTTTTCTGGAATCTCTACTGCAGTATGTAATTTCTTCACTTTTTAAATAGCTCAAAGCTGACAAAGCAGTTTCTCTACAACTGTTGAGCTTAACGAAACACACTCCAAATAACTTTCAACTTTCTCACGGATGACATCTTACGGTAGATTTTCCACAACCCACAACAACTTTTTTCCAAGGCCACACCTTAACGAAACACACCCTAAGCATTTCTTCCATCGACTCAATCTAGCCATCGAAAATTATTTTTCTTTCATCGATTTTTAGAAAAAAACCGACAAAAATTGATTAAGCGGTCGAAAGTATCTTGTTTTTTCTGTAATGTTCTTAACAACTAGTTTGATTATCTAGCTAGTGAGAATCTAGAAAAGTGAGTGTTTTTCAACTTTTAAATTCTAGTTCATCTATAGATTCTGCACTATAGATTCTGCGGTTATTGATTCTTACAATCTAAATCAAAAATCTATACGTATTTATTTTAGTTCCAGATTCTAAAGACATCTGTATCGGTCACAAACTGAAACAAATTGAGAAATAAAATTATCGGTCTCCTCTTATTAAATGATGGTCAGTTAGATATAGCTTATTAAAAGTTATCCAATAATGCAGAATTGCAGATCGAGATCGTTGCAACCTTGATTTTTTTTCCAAATGTGTATGCATGCGTGCATGGCGACCTGGTTTCGTACGTCAAGTAATTCTGTCAAGTGCTATGCTTGACTGACTCTGAACACCATGGAATTCAGGCTGAGAAAAAAACTACAGTGTCCTCTTTTCTTATTAAATGAGGGGTGGCTATTAGATATAGCTTATTAAAAACTATCCCATAATGCAGATCGAGATCGTAGCAACCTTGGAAAATCTTTTCATATGTGAATGCATGCATGCGTGATGCTGCATGGCAACCTGGTCGTTTGGCTCGTTTCGTACGTCAAGTAATTAGTGCAAGTGGTGCTATGCTTAACTGACTCTGAACACCATGGAGTTTGCAGATCGTACAGATGACGATGACGATGACGCAGTCAATGGCATGGCGGTCTTTCTTGATGTGCGCGTGCCACCTTCCTGCCTTGCGATTCCATTGCTCATTTTCACACCATTTTTGGCTCGCGATTTGCTTTCTTAGTATGTACTAGTAGGGAATAATCTTTCATGCTAATTGCTACTCCCACTTTCCCATTATCTTCATCATTTAAGCGTTTTTTAGATTTTCCATAATCTACATCATCTAATAGTTGAGTCATTAAAGCAACACATCGTATTATGTGCGAATTGATTTAGAGTCCACATGCATAGCTTTGACTTCCGCTTTTGTTTCTTACTCCCTCCTTTCCATTATCTCCATCATCTAACAACTTTACACGATAACCAAGACGAGAGATATGAAGCTTAAATTCTCTTCGTATGTTGTGTTTTTTGTTTTGTTTTTCCGCACTCTCAACCTACATATGCATGTGACAATGTGGAGTACTAGTAAAATAAGAAACAAAAGCGGAAGTCAAAGCTATGCATGTGGACTCTAAATCAATTCGCACATAATACGATGTGTTGCTTTAATAACTCAACTATTAGATGATGTAGATTGTGGGAAATCTGAAAAACGCTTAGATGATGAAGATAATGGAAAAGAGGGAGTATTTTACTAGTACTTCACATTGTCACATGCATATGTAGGTTGAGAGTGCGGAAAAACAAAACAAGAAACACAACATACGAAGAGAATTTAAACTTCATATCTCTCGTCTTGGTCATCGTGTCAAGTTGTTAAATGATGGAGATAATGGGAAAGAGGGAGTAATTGCTACCTCAATGATTTGATGTGTACTTATATGGTGACACCACGCATCAGTTTCCTCCCAAGGAGATCATAAAGTTGCTGCCTTTTTCTTGGTGGCCTTGTCTCTTTATTGGGAGACTGCTACAATCTGTAAGAATTTTCAGGATTCTGGAGGAGGATGATCAGGCTGTGGGTGGCGCTCACATGGCTTACTCTGACTGCTTGTGCGGCGGTGCACCCCGGCGAGCAGCCGCTGTCGAGGATCGCCGTCGAGAGGATGGTCCTCGCCGTCGACGAGTCGGCGCATGTCAAGGCTTCGCCTTTGATTCTTGGACTCAAGGTCAGCTCCATTTCTCGCCACTGCTAGCTATGAACATCCGCACACTGGCTGCTGACGGTTTACTGATTTTTTTTTTTTTTTTTGGTGGGGGTTGCTTGTGAATTGTGATGCTGCAGGGTCAGACCAGTGAATGGGTTGAGGTGGAGTTCTTCCATCCAAACCCCTCCGATGATGACTGGATTGGAGTGTTTTCTCCATCAAATTTTAGGTAACATGAACTCCGTCAGTCTAAACGAGGCCTTTTCAGTTGCACCTGAAATTTCAAGCACGAGATTTTTTTACCTTTTGTTTCTTGTTTGGATACTGTCAGCGCTGCAATCTGTGAGAGGGAAACTGTAAGCCAAAGTGAGCCACTGCTATGCACAGCACCTATCAAGGTTGGAAGATCCTTCCCTGTTCCAGTTAATTCAGCTTCAGATTATCAGATACCATTGCAAGGATTCAGAGCTTTCGATTTTTTCTTTTTATAAAAATTGCAGTTCCAAGCTGCGAACTTTGGAAACGATGGCTATAACAAGTCTGGGAAGGGGCACCTGAAGCTCCAATTGATCAACCAGAGGGAAGATTTCTCATTTGCACTTTTCTCAGGTGGCCTGACGATGGTAAGGCAGAAATGGACTCTGAAGATTCACCTATTCATCATACTCTCTTCCATTTGTTCATCTTCTCATGTCTGAATACAATTCACTCCTGTGACAGCCGAAGCTGATTGCTGTCTCAAACAAGGTCGCATTCGCGAATCCAAAGGCACCTGTGTACCCACGTTTGGCACAAGGGAAGGCTTGGAATGAAGTAAGCTTCCCAACCAATCTGCAACTGATATGAATGTTCAGAGCATTCAGCTAGCCTTTTGCAAGTGGAACTTCATATGAAAGATTGCTGTCTTCAAATGTCCACAAAGGTGACTGGATAAATGTTCTTGTAGATGACAGTCACCTGGACAAGTGGATATGATTTCAAAGAAGCTCTTCCTTTTGTTGAATGGGGTATGAAAGGAGGACATCGGCTTCTTTCTCCAGCTGGGACATTAACATTTGACAGAAACAGCATGTGTGGTATGCCACTATTTCTGCATTTTGTTTACATCTCTGTTGTGTCTAGAAATGTGACCATTTTTTTTCTGAAGAAGTTCACCTAAGAACTGAAAATCTGCTCAACTAGTACAGTATTGCAGTACTAGTAACATTACATTTCTGTTCTCTGAATATCATATTAACAACTCCAGTATTTCAATCTGCTAACGCAGGTGCGCCGGCGCGAACTGTTGGTTGGCGCCATCCAGGTTACATTCATACAGGTCACTTAAAGGAACTGTGGCCAGATTCAGTGTATGTGATCTACCTTGCCTGTGTTAACCTGCTCTTGAATTTGGATATACAGTAGATCCAGAAAACTAAGCAGTATGGTTTACTTGGCATTTCAGGTACACCTACAGACTTGGCCACAGGTTACCAAATGGTACACACATATGGAGCAGGTCATACAGATTCAAAGCATCACCTTATCCTGGCCAAGATTCTTTGCAGCGAGTAGTCATATTTGGAGACATGGGAAAGGTAGATATCAGTATTTACCAACTTCTTGGCATGATGCTTTGCAAGTGCAATGATGTTTTCTCCTTTTATATTTCCTCAGGCAGAGGCAGATGGTTCAAACGAGTTCAATGACTTCCAGCCAGGCTCACTGAACACTACTTACCAGATCATCAGAGACCTGGAAAACATTGACATGGTGATCCACATTGGGGACATCTGCTATGCAAATGGCTACCTGTCACAGTGGGATCAGTTCACCGCGCAGATCGAACCGATTGCTTCGACTGTGCCATACATGATTGGCATGTCAGTATCTCATCTAAGTTCATGTGCCCTTCTTCCAATTACTCTTGTCTGATGATTAGAAAAAAAAATGGGCATTCCTGCAGAGGCAATCATGAGAGGGATTGGCCTGGAACTGGTTCTTTCTATGGAAACTACGACTCCGGTGGAGAATGTGGTGTTCCTGCTCAGACTGTGTTCTACACTCCTGCTGAGAACCGTGCAAAATCCTGGTAACTGTTGCTAATGCCATTTCTGAATTCTACATCTGCTTCTCCATCTCTACTAACAGAAGAGATGCCCTTCTTGTTCAGGTACGCGACGGACTACGGCATGTTCAGGTTCTGCATTGCCAACACGGAGGAGGACTGGAGGCCAGGGACTGAGCAGTACAAGTTCATCGAGCAATGCCTGTCGTCGGTCGACAGATCGAAGCAGCCATGGCTCATCTTCCTCGCGCACCGTGTTCTCGGCTACTCATCCTGCACCTTCTACGAAGAGGAGGGCACGTTCGAGGAACCCATGGGGCGAGAGGCACTGCAGGATCTCTGGCAGAAGTACAAAGTAGATATCGCCTTCTACGGCCATGTCCACAACTATGAAAGAACTTGTCCAGTCTATCAGGTTTGCCCTTTTGCTTCAGCTCAAACTGACAAGTGAACATTACAGGCAATTACTAGCTACTGGAGCTGGCAATACTATACTGATCAGTACCACAATCTTTGATTGATTCTCATCAGAGTCAATGTGTCATCGAAGCTTCGGACCACTACAGCGGGCCGTTCATGGCGACGACGCATGTGGTTGTGGGTGGTGCCGGTGCCGGCGTCTCAGACTCAAAGTTCACCACTTCAAAGATCAGCTGGAGTCACTACAGGGACTTGGACCATGGTTTTGTCAAGCTCACGGCTCTGAACCATTCATCCCTGCTGTTTCAGTACAAGAAGAGCAGCGACGGCAATGTGTACGACCATTTCACAATCTCGCGCGATTACCGAGACATCCTGGCCTGCTCCATTGATAACTGCCCTCGGACCACACTGGGTGTCTAAAGCACCAACACGAATATTATCATCAATACCGAATTAGAGAAGAGTGCTTAAGTCAATCGGTAATATATATTGTTGTCATGCAACAACACGAACAATAATGTGGATCCACCATTGCATTTTTCATCTGAATAAACGAGGAATTTCATTGATTGTGTACTTTGTTTTGTTGTGCCAGTAGACGAAATTCTGAATGTTATTTTACTCTTACCTGATGCTGAGTACTGAATAGTTCCAGCAACTCAGCCAGCAATGATCTTGCACAGTCCAGGGCATTGCTCAAGAAAATCAAGACAAGGAAAGGAGCAAATTTAAGCAGCACTTTTCACTCACAAAAAACAAGAAAACAAGTTCCTGGAGAAATAAAAAAGTAGAAAATTTTAATGGCAAAAGCTGGACAACCACTAGTACCTTGGTACATGCTTGTGGTTTGTCTTCAGGTTCCATGCCAAGATTACAATCAATTGTGGTGTGCAATTTCTCTCTGAAACATGCTATTGCTGTCCATTTATCTGTGTGGTGCAAACAGTGCATTACATGTGGACCAAAGAAAATAACCAAACCCAATCTTCTATTGTGAGGACAGGGAAAACTCCAGCTACACAGAATGTCCAACAAAAAGGATCACACAGTACATTTCCAAAGGATGTGTTCACAAGGAAAATGCCATGGATACATCAATCAATCAACATCCTATCTTCCTATGTACCTGTCCTCCAATCAGACATTCCCAGGGACCCAGGCTCCCAGCTATCCATTCTTCAGTACTGTGCAAACCTAAGTTCTTTGCTTGTCTAGTTGTTTTTTCTTGAAAGCTGAAGTGCTGATCATTAAAAATCCTAGGAGATTTGGACCAAAACCATTACAGATTTCAGATTTTGCACGGATATTCCATGGATTTAGTCTGTGTCACATCGGATGCTTAGACATCAATTTAAAGGACTAAATGTGAATTAATTATAAAAATAATTGCAGAATCAGATGATAATTCATGAGACGAATTTATTAAGCCTAATTAATCCATAATTAGCAAATATTTACTATAGCATCACATTGTCAAATCATGACATAATTAGACTCATTAAATTCGTCTCGCGAATAATCCACTGATTATGAATGAGTTTTGTAAATAATCTATATTTAATACTCTAAAATAATATCTAAACATTCGATGTGATATAGACTAAAATTTAGTCCCTCAATCCAAACACTCCCTTGTTGGACAAGTGTGGACATGACAGAACTAACAAAATGCAGCTCATGCATCTAATGAAGCCAAGTACATTCATTTCATAAATGGTTGATAAAAAAACTATCAAAGTCCAAGTACAGATGACCAAACCCTAGTTTAGCTTTCAAGAACAGGTGGGCCTGCATCAGGACATTTGGACGGCTGAGATTGAAGAAGGCTTGGTCCCCAGAAAACAGGCCCAGTTCTTGGATACAGTACAGAAAAGGACAATATCAAACTGAGGAAAAACAAGTGCCACACATATTTTTTTAATAAGTCATTTGACTTTTTAATAGGATAAAGTTTTATAATTTGACCCAATTTATAAATAATATAGCAACGATTACAACATCAAATTAGTTTTATCAAATCCCGTGAAATGTTTCTTAATTGTGCATTTATTTGATATCGTAGATGTTAATATGTATTTACTTAAACTTGGTCAAATTTAAAGGAGTTTAAGTTAAATAAGTTACAATATAAAATAGATGATATATATATATGAGCATCTCAAAAATATATATACAGAGAGAGGAAATGCAGGGAAAAGAAGGGAAACGTTCTCTTTTATGTGGTATAAGAGCAAAAATTCCAAAAAATTATAGCAAGGAAAAATGACTTTTCTTTGCCGTTTAAAATGCAGTTCGATGTAATGTTAGTCTAATAGATTATTTTAGGTATTTTGACAGATCTAGCAGCTAAATTATTCACTCAATCGAGCGACCAAAATCACAACGAAGTTTGAAGTTTAAACAAAGAAATCAGCATGGAGACATATGAACAGGGAATATACTGTTTTTTTTCAGAAACATGGTGAATACACTACCATTACCAGCTAGTATCGTATATGCAAATTGTTTTTTTTAAATACTCGTATTCTAGAACATTTCTACGAGCTCTCTGGTTTGGACCATAGAAATCCATATTTATTACAAATTTAAAAAATAACCAAGTTTGTACTTGATATCAGTCAAACCCAAACAAATCCCAATACACTGATGTATACTTCCTATGTCCAAAAATATAACCTTGCTTGCATTGAAAAGTACCATGTTTTAACTTTTGACTAAAAATATGTATTTTTTGTTATGTATGTGATATAGTTGATTTTTTAAATAAAAATACTTTCATATGATATATATATAATATTATAAATTAAATTAATGATTAAAATTGTATTTATTAAGATCACACGAAAATCATTATGACAAAGGAGGTACCTTGCTTCTTTAAAATGAGAACATCAAAGTAATATGTTAGTACAATTTTTTTTTGGGTTAATTTTTTCCGTGCCATTACAATTTTTGCGGTTTGCCAATATGTCATCGATGTGTCACTGACACATGGGGGCCGCCACAGTCACTGACAGTGGCATATAGGCAATTTCTGAAAATTATAATGGTATCTGAGTAATTTTCCCTTTTTTTCCACCTTGGACTTTTAAAATTGGAGGCTAGTCAAAAAAACAATTTATCAATATTATTGCTATATATTTATTGTCTTGATTGTACCACCAAATTTTCCACACGTAAAATCATAAAAATCGTTTTTTTTCATAAATACCACTTTATATGGCACTATATACAGACTACAGTACCCACACAATTAAATGCAAAGATATCATATTTATACGTGTCGTAGATATAAAAATACAAAGTTTAAAGTTTACTAATTTATATAGGACAAAATTTGATTTTTCATTTAAATCCGTTTGGATTTAGTTTTGAAATTACTCTAAAAATAATATTTTTGTTCCTCTTGCCTCTTGCGGTCCCAAATCTCACAGCTCCCAAATCCCAAGGGCGTCCTGCGCAGAGATGCTCTCCACCTTGCCGGCGACGCCGAGGCGAGCCACCAGTCCACCACCTCACTTGCTCGCCGCGGCGGGAGCATTGTGCGGCTTCCTAGCCGTCTTTCCCTGTTCTGGTGAGAGAACTCGCCGTCTGCCGGCCTTGGCACGGTGCGGACGGGACGGCCTCCTCCTCGCGCGCACGGCCGGCCTGCCGGCGGCGAGGAGGTTCCGAGGGGCGACGCGGCCGAGCTCCTTCCGGCGGCTGCCTTCGTCTCGGTTTCGAATCGAACTCAAGGTAACCACTCGTTCTTCTCTCGTAGCCTTCCTCCGCAACACGTGGATTGGTCAGCCGGCGTGGCGTAGATTGGAAATCATTCCGAACTTGTAAAGATTTATTTTTTACCTCTAGTTTCATCTGGATTTGTTTGATTCGTGGTTGAAGTACTGACCGCAGCTTGTGTTTCCAAACAAAATTTGTGGGTTCCTTCAGCTGAGCCCCACGTTAGGTCTGATCCGCCGCTGTTGTTGAAGCTGTGGAGTGAGGATATGCTGCTGCTTTTGCTGAAGAATTAGTGTGACATTGCCAGGTTTTCAATGGATAAGCAAGGTAACCATAAGAATGCGGAAGCAGGGAAAATTTCATTTCACCGGATGATTCTCGGTCAGCTTGTTGGGGACATTGACTTTGAAGAGGAGAATGTGCCTTGCAATACTCCGAGAAGCTCCGTTCATTCGCGGTTTGGTGGTTCAACAGGCAGAATTGTTGCTTCTACCAGTGGCAGTACTGGCGCTGCATCGGTTAGCCCCAGTGAGTATGTGAGAGATCCTGGATCCATATTGAGTCTGCAGCCTTGGATCTTTAAGAGAAGTGGCTCACAGAACAATGAGGATAGGATGCTTTCAAGTGGTAGTATGGCAGATGGTAAAGGCAAGAATTTGATTGATGCCTTTCTAGATGGTTCAGCTATTGAGGTCTCTCCAAGGAGCCCTGGTGTTAGTTCTGGATCTGGAAGAGGCCGAGGTGCTCTTAGGAGCAGACGATCTCGTAGGCATTTGATTAAGCCACTCGTGCCAATGGAGAACTCCTACATTCCACAACTTTACAGTGAGGACTTTGAAATTGATGAATGCACATTTGCTCCAGTTCCCTCCCCAGCTTCTGCTAGGCCATTCATTGTAACAGATGGAAGGAGAATAATTAGTAGATCACATTATGAACCAGTGCATGTACCCTTTAATATTGGATTCACGAAGGAGGAAACTCGAAACAGCTCAAAAATGCCAGAAACTGTAATTGGGATCACTCCTCTACCTGAGTTGAAGAAATCAAAAAGGGAGAGGTTGGAATTTCACAATCCAAGGACAGGTATGTCTGCATTCCAGAGTAGTAAGCCATATAAATCTACAAGTAATTTGAGCATCATACTGCAATTGTTGCAATACAATTAAACCATGCAGCTCCATGTTCCAAATAGTTTGCCTCCAACATGTTTTTCTGTCACCTAGATCCTATATATAATTCACTGGACGGAATAGTGTTCCTTGGACAGTTGATCCTCATATGCTCTGACATGTCACAATAAGCATTCCTCCTTATTTTTCATGTTCAACACACTCAACACTTTAATTAGGTTAATTGTTGCCATGATGAAATGAAACTAATTTTCAAATGAGGTTCATGATTATATTTTTCTTCAAATAAATAGAAGCCATACAATTAAACTATGGTACATGAGTTTGTGCTATGATATTCAGTAGTTTTTTGAGCACCCAGTTGTCCTGTTTTCCTGGCTTACCACATAGGATAGGAAACTTACATATATTATCTGAGTATGTCTCAACACAGACATCAATGCCCAGGTGATATACCAGAATGCTTTCAGTACCTTCCCTGTTGAACTTATACTCATTGTGATCACACCAGTTCATTTGTCATGTGTTTCACTTATGCCCTACACCACGTACTCTTCTCAAGTCGGTTTCCAATGTTTTAACAATGTTCTTGATGGTTATTTTAAGAAATTGTTTATTCTTTGCTCATTAATTTGTACTCTGGGAATTGGAGCTCTTTGAATTGATTAGCTATTTTGGAAGAGATTACAGTCCTTTTATCGTGCACTTTTTATAGGTCAACATGAGTTCCGTACTTCCGTGTGCATTCCCCATTCTTGATAGCCTCTTTCTCAAACCTAAGTAAATCCTACTAAGTAGCTGTTGCTTATTTTAGATGCTAGTGTTTTCATATGAATGATAGGCTTATTTACTGAGTTGTTGTCGTTTTGGCTTCCCCTATTTTGAAGTGTTTGTCACGTGCTAACTACATACATTTGATCTGCAGGTTTACTTGATCGACTGCTCATCTTCTCTACTGGAGTCAATATTGGTATTATATCATCCACTCTATCAAACAATAATGAAGTTGATACATTGAAGGGCACACTGAAACAAATGGAGAACTTGGTTCAAGATCTGCACGATGAGCTGGACATGAAAGAGGGTTTAACTGTAAAGGAATTGCCTGATGAAACACCTATCGAACATGATGGTAAAGTATCAACTATCAAAATAAAACTTTCTTTTACGTGCACAAACTAAAAGGCTTGTATTATTTTGTTAAATTTCTCTACTAATGATAGATGGTGAGAGCAAAGCTTATGTAGTTGATTCAGAGTCCATGAGCAAAATTGAAGCAGAACTTGAAGCTGAGCTCGCGAGGTTGGAATTAAATATGACTTCTAACGGTTTGGAACAACAAACATTTGACTTCAGTGAGGTAACAACGTTGTACCGAAACATTGTGCATCTGTGCATTACATCTGAATCTGTTACTGCCTACAAGCCCACTAAGTAAAAATCCACATTTATAGGTTGACCGGGATCTCATCGGAGATGTTGTCCAGGGAGAACTGAAGATCAATATGGTCCATCGTGACCTCACTGATTACAGCAGTGAGAGCGCACATGGTAGGGACAGTAGAGAAAGCCCCCCAGATTGCACACATGATGCAAACTATCCTGTCTCTCCTAGGGATCTCAGCCTTCGTCTCCACAAGGTAATACAGCAGAGGCTTGAAGAACGAATCAAAGAGCTTGAGACCGCACTTGTTCAGAGCGGGAAGCAGGCGCAGGTTCAACTGATGGCGACGGAACAGATCTTCTCTGAAAGAACCTTCTCAAACAGTGATTCTGGTTCTTCCAATCAGGAAAGTCCAGTGTATATACAAGAAACTGGCTCCTTGGCAGAACCAATATGTCTAAACCTAGCTGGAGATGCCCTGGAAGCTTACGATGAAGCTTATGAAGAGTTCATGAGAATTGCTGACTCCCCTTGCACAACAAGTACTAACGGGAAGCCTCAGGTTCATGAAGATTACTCAGTGGACAGGACCTTGATTTGGGGCATGGAGGATGGTAGTGCTAGAAAGCTGAAAAAGGTGCTCACTTGGGAGCGAATTTCGAAGAACGGAGAACCTAACAGAGTTCAAGAGAGTGACGGGGATGATGAAGACGAGTCCGAAGAAGATGATGACCAGGATAGTAAGATGCTCATCCAGCAGATTGTAGAGAGAACTAAACAGGGCTCACCTGTACTAATACATGCTCAAAGGATGTTGTTTTCTGTGGATGATTAGGTTGTTGGACTATATAGTGTATCTTCTTCATTTTAATTAGAATTTAGTGTCAATTGATTGTTCAGAAAAAAGGCATAAATATTATTCTTTTCACCATCTTTTGGTGATGTCTTTTTTCGGGGACATGTGTTTTAAGCTCATCCTCACTTGACACTTGTTGGTTACAGAATGTTCTTTCTTACTCCAGAGTAGTGGTTAGTGATAGAGGGCTTGTTGCGACTTGCGACATGGCACGGCACGGCACGTGAAAGTAAAATTAACCTGGAGAAAACTATGTCTGTATCCTACCTAAGCAATACCAATGACAGATATTTAAGATGATTATAAGTATATTGTATCTGAGCATATTTATGGTTTTCGGAGTTTTTAGACATATGATTTATATTGTTGCCTCTGTTTCGTACCGGCGAGGATTTCCATCTGGTTGTGCCAACCAAACATTTCTCTTCACCTCTGTCAAAATCGTTAATTACATCTCTGATTTGCGTGCTTTTATTGTGACAGGTAGATTGTATCAACGCTACTGCTCAATCAAACTGCTATGTAAATACCCTGTCTGATAGGAAGGTGCCCCTGATAATATTTAATTTGCCATATCATCACTGCTAGGGATGAAAACGGAGCGGAAACGGACGGAAATGAGTACTACCATATCCGTTTCTGTATTTTTTTACGGAAACGAAAACGAATACGGATATCCCGGAAACGGATACGAAAACGGATGGCATCGGAAATGAATACGGACCGAATAAGGAGCGGATACGAATACGGATCCGAAAATCTATCGGAAATTAAAAACTCCTTAATATATGAAAAAAATAAGATAAACAAATAAATATATTCAATTTACACACATATTAATGAATGATAAATACATATAATAAATTAAAAACAAATTTATTTCGGTTGTAATGAATGTATATTATTTATTTTGATCAAATAATTACGTATTAATTTGAATTAAAATGTTCAATATTTAATGAATATAATATACTTTAAAGTTTTTATATAATATGAAAAAGCAAAAGATAATATTCTATATAATGTAGTAAAAATAGTAAAAACGGAAACTTTCCGTTTTTGTTATGCGGAATATTCCGTTTCCGTATCCATTTTTTCGGAAATCACTGTTCCGTTTTCGTTTCCGTTTCCGCTTAAAAAATTCCGTTTCCGCTCCGAGAAATTCCGTATCCGTTTCCGCATAACCCTCTCCGTTTCCGTTTTTTTCCGGAACGGACGAAAAGTTTCCGCTCCGTTTTCATCCCTAATCACTGCTATGTGTTTGGTTGAATTATAAATTCTAAAAAAAACTAGTGTGAGCTGTAATCGGATAGTGCAAACTATGAAGTTGTAAAACTGTCACAGTTGGAAAACCATGAGTTATATAAAGTTCATTACTTTTCATGCAGTTTTGCTGATCAAAAGAACAGCTGAAGCAGATCCATGGTCTCGTTGCCAAGTAATGCAGGATTAACAGTGCTGGATAGTTTCTGCAAACTTGCATTCTGCCATTTTGTCGCAAAACATTCGCATATGTTAATCAGTAGCCAGGCAGATAGATTTCACAGCAAGAGTTTTCAATGCACTGCATGAATTTCTAGGGCATTTCTAACAAAAGGATATCATCCTCATAAGTTTTTGCAGACTCTTGCGGATTCACAAAACCAGCAAAACATCTAATGTGGCAGCACTTTGACTTCCATTATATTATGAAAACTGTCTCAGGTGAATAGTGCCGACATAAAAGGGAAAATTAACAAGAACAACTCTTCTGGATTCCCATTGCTGTCACGCCAGCTCCTATTTATATAGCCATCAGGTCACCAAAGTTGCGCATCACAAAGATGGACACAGCAAACAGACCACCAGCCTTCATCAGCTTCTGTAAATCCACAAAAAGAAACCAAGGCCATAAGTTCAATTGACATCGGTATATCTTATTACGAGCAAGAGATAGTCACAAGACTATGTTAATTTGTGCCTAAAAGTAGCCTTAATAGTGAATAGTCACAACATGTGCTTGGGTATTTTGAGGGTCCAACATAGTCACAACACTCATGCAAAGAATATTTTTAGGGTCACACAACATGTGGTTGAAAACTAGGAATAACCTAATTCCCCAAATGCTTTCTGCGCTTCCAAAAACATAGGACGGAAAAACACATATGAAATAGAATGTAACTCAAAGATAGTACATTATAATGCAGATGAAACACATATATTATAATAGTAGCGATATCCAATTGCCCAACAAATTAAATGTCAAAGTTAGCACCGAGCCATTTGTAACCATCATGAAGATTCTACACTATATGTAACTCAAAGATAGATTAACTAGCAAAAAGACATTCAATGTCAGGTAGAATCCAGAAATAAATAGCACAGTTTACACAATGACATGCACAGTTTACACCAATTCTTTTCTGATAGTAAATTAATACAATTCCTAGGTGGAGGAAAACAACGGTAAACATGTGAAAATCTATTCATCATGAGCTGCATAAAGAGCACAACATATGCAGATACACACAAGACAAGTAGACAAGGTTGATTTTTTGAGCTATGGAAGCAGCACAGTGAGCACACACCTAGTTCAGACATACTACTAAATAAATAAAAAAGATAATGATAGCAAGGAGGTCATCTCAACACCATCAATTTTATTTGATTAATTAACCTTAGGTAACTAAACACATCCTGCAGAAGCAAATACAAGGAACATGCCAGGAAGCTCACCCTATTACAGCAAACCCAGCTGCTCTGTTATATTGCTAGTAAACCAACTCCAAGCATCTATCAATGCGATATGTTGAACACTCTAGTATGTAGAATTTAATCACTACCTTCACCACGCATTAGAGAAGCTATTGCAAGTTACTACTAGGCAACGCAGCAAAACAGCATCTCCATCTTGCACAATACATTTTCATATCATACAGTAGATAATGCACATAAAATTCACTTTACAAATAGCCAGGGAACTAGAACATTAGTAAGCACCTACAAGTTAAGATCCTGGAGACTCCAACGGGGTGTAGAAAACAATGAGAGTGTTAATTGATCTCATCAACGTTGTTATAACATAAACAATAAGGTCAAACATCAGAAGCAAATCACCCAAAGACCAATCTAACACAACAGTTCAATTCATCCCCCGCGCTAGCAAGTTTGAGATCACCTAACAAACAATACCAACAACCGAACTGATAAATTAAATGAAATTAAAACATGGAGCAACACAAGTAACCTACCACCCCAATCCAATTCTAGCCTTTAATACCCCTCGAGAACGCGAGAGCAGACTAGACAAATGCACGGCAACGCTCCTCTTGCAACTAACAGCACGAGAAGACAAAAAGGAAAGGGAAATCGTAGATTTGCGAGAGGGGATCAAGGATGAACTGACGTAGTTGAACGCCCACTTCTCCTCGTCGTTGACCTGCGAGTCCCACAGCGCCTTCAGCTTCTCCACCGCCGCCGCCGCCATCTCCTCCCTCTGCTCCGGGCTCCGGCGAGCGAGTCGTGGTCGTGGGTCTCGCCGCTAGGGTTTCCGAATTCCGACGCGCCTGTGCGGGCTTTCACTTAAGAAGCAGCCTGACACGTATAGCGCGGGGCCCACTATTTCATGGGCCTATTGGGCTCTAAGGTCGGCCCATGTCGTCGAATATAATAACTAAAAAAATAATATGGAAAAAGTTTTTTTCCTCTATAATCTCCTTTAGATAATTTTGATTACCATTTTTATTAGGATTAATCGATGTGTGATATGTCTCTGACGTGGATTTCCGGCCAGTAGGTGAGCGCCACGTGTCATCGGCCGGATCACGCACACCATCTTCTCCAACCATCCAACGACAAGTGGAGAAGCAGAGGTGTACGTGGTAGCTTAGCTAGGGGATCGGAGGAGGGAATCAGTGGAGGCAGAGAGAGCGGTGGCCATGGCGTCGCTGTCGCTGACCACCGTCGTGGCGACCACTGCGAGGCCGAGCAGGGGCACCAGAGGCCGCCGCCTTCTTCTTCCCAAGGTCTCCGCCATGGCCGGCCAGAACCCGAAGCCCACAAGAAGGGTAATTTCTTGATTGATTCGTCCCATGTCTAGCTAGTTATCTTCTGAGCTTCGAGAGGGTGCAGGGGTGGAGTTAATGATGGGTGTGGCCGGGGGTGCAGGGCACGACGGTGTACTTCCCGGTGGGGGAGCCAGGGCCGAGGCAGACGGTGAGCGGGAAGGCGTCGACGCCGCCGGTGAAGCTGCTGACGAACGTGGAGAAGCTGCGGCTGCTGACCAAGGCGGAGAAGGCCGGGCTCCTGTCGGCGGCGGAGCGGGCGGGGCTGTCGCTGTCGGCGGTGGAGCGGCTCGGTCTGCTGTCCAAGGCGGAGGAGCTGGAGGTGCTCTCAGCAGCCACCGATCCCGGCACGCCGGGGGCGCTGCTGGGGCTCGCGCTCGTCCTGCTCGCCGCCGGCCCCGCCGTCGTCTACCTCGTCCCCGAGGAGTACCCATGGGAGGTCGCCGTCCAGGCCGTCGCCGCGCTCGTTTGCGTCCTCGGTGGGTCTGCCGCCTTCGCCGCCTCCAGCTTCGTGTCCAAGCTGCAGGGCTCGTCTAGCTAGCTGAAGACGATGCCGCTTAATCCCCTCGCGTGATTACCGCTTATTAATTTGCAACTAGTGTGTGATTAAGCAAGGCTAAGCTAAGTATATTGGAGTAACTTAATTACTGTGCTCTAGCTCCTTGATTTTGTGTAGAGCTCTTTGCTTTTGCAGAGGTGAAACTATATATGATATCATGATGATATTATTGTATGCTTAATTGAAACATTATTTTTATTTTTGTACTATCATCTAGCATGCATTTTTTTAAATAGACACACAAACCGATATGTCCTACTTTATTTGAAAGCAAGAGATTAGAGAACCACATGTCTATTTTCGTGTTTGGGACACCAACTCACAATACTTGTACCAACACCAACAATGTTTTCACCTCAAAACACTGACCACAGTAACGTCCCGACTAGAGAGGGCAACGGGTACCCGAAACCCGAGTACTTGATGGGTTTTACCCGATAAGAAAACGGGTGTGGAACAATATCTTCACCCGTGGGTGTTTTATTGGGAAAAAACATCTACCCAACAGGTATAGTGGGTGCGGGTACGGCTACATAGTACCTGTACCCGCTTACCCGCGGGTAAAATACACCTGAAGGTCCATGTGCATTTCCCTACAAATTCAGCCCATTCGTAATATGTCAGTGGTGACTTGATATTAGTGTGGAAGTAATATACTCCAATGATCTATTAGACTATATTTGTTGGTGTAAATTGTTGTTACTTGTAGATGCATATGCCATTTTTTAATAATATATTTATGATTTATGGCGGGTTTGAAATCGGGTGTGGGTTACCCGTCGGGTACAAATACCCGCGCGGGTACGGGTGTGGGTAAGTTTTTGTACCCGCGAGCGGGTACGAGTTTTATAACGGGTAAATTTTTATCTGGCGGGTACTAGTATGGACGGGTAATACCCAACGGGTACGTACTCGTTGCCATCTCTAGTCCAAACAACCAAAAACCTCCACAACCAAAACGCACAATGACGATACTAGAACCATAGCAGAACTAGACAAGGCCAACAATTTCAAAAAAAAAAACCTCCAAAACCTCCTACTAATAGGCTACTTAAACAACTTTGCATGTTTTCTTCGCTTGACATCTTAGCGATTTTTGCATGGAGCAAGTCGGAGCACACCACCACCTCTTCACTGTATCTCTCTCTCGCCAGATTATTCCACTGCATGACAAAATTCAACAATTTATACAACACCATAGAGGCTTTTGAAGGCAACTCATTATTAAAAACAAAATCATTTTGTGTAAGTCAGATAGTCCAAACTCTAATAGCAACGACTCATAAATAAACACACTTCTTTCGATTGCTAATCCTCAACTTTTAGACCTCAATAATTTATTGAAACTCTGTCAAGCACCGTGGCCTAAAGCATCCCGAATGAAACACCAAATCAGTCGACGCGAAGAACAATCAATTATCTAGCATGCATCTTTTATCACCAACAATTAGCCTACACTCTACACGTGTCTACACTCTACACTATACATACCCAATGATACATCGCCACGTGTCTCACAACCTCCGTAATGTAATCCCCCTTCGTCTCTGCGACGTCCCACCTCGCGTGCTCGGATCCGAACCCAAACCCCCAACGGGTTGATCTCCTCCCCTGTCCTCTGCCTCCTCTCTCTCGCCCACCCTCCGAACCCTAAACCCCCCTCGGTTTCCCGCGCTCTCGCTGCACCTCCCACCCGACCGACGCGGCTTCGAACTCAAATCCTGCCCGAGGGGCGTTGAGGCGGAGACCTAGCTCCGGATCTGGGACCGCCGCCGAGGTGCTTGGCGGTATGAGTGGTCGGGTTGGGAGAGGAGAGGCGGAAGTATGAGTGGGGGCGGAGGAGGGAGCGGAAGCAGCATTAGCGGGGACGAGTTCGGGAGGGCGGTGGCGCGGGCGGCCGTGGCGCAGGCGCTGGAGGCGACGGGGTTCGACTGCGCGCACCGCTCGGCGGTGGACGCGCTCGTCGACGTCGTCCTCCACTACGTGGTACACCTAGGCAGGGGCGCGGCGTTCAACGCCAACCTCGCCGGCCGCGCGCTCGCCAACGAGTACGACATCATACAGGCCCTGGAGGAAATAGGCACCGTTGGCTCAGGCGTTGTCAGGGACCTCATGGATTACGTTCAGTCCAGTCCCGAGGTGCCATTCGTGCGGCCTCTGCCGAGATTCCCGGTGCCACGAGTGGAGCCACAGACAACTGCGAGCTTCGCGGTGGCTGGGAAGGAGTCTGGTATGAAACACGTACCGGAATGGCTCCCGGTGTTCCCGGATCCACACACGTACATAAGAACAGAGGTTTGGTCTGAAGAGGCAGCCAAGGCCACGGTGGACAAGGTGGAACAAGTGCGTCAGCGGAGGAAGGCAGAGAAATCGCTACTCAGCTTGCAGCAACTGCTGGCTTTTGCAGGTGCTGATGGATTTAGACCAGCAGTTACAGAGGATATTGCAGACAAGGGGAAGGAGATACAAGTGGCTTGGAGCAAGAGAAATCCGTTCCTTGAGCGAGCATTGCTACCTGGGGAGAAGGAGGTGTCTGAGGTTTCTATGCAACCAGAGCGAAGGAAATTATCTGTCCTTGACGCATTTGCACCAGCAATTCAGGCTGCATCCATCATGGACATTGATACTAGGACAGGCCGGGATAACAGTCGGAATCAAAAGAGCATTCTTCCTAAAGAGAGGGCACCTGTGCACCTCAAGATTGGAATTGATAAGAAGTCGATAGCAGCTGCGCTGAATTCAAAACCCCTTGATCTGAGGGAGGATCCATCATTCCTGAAGGAGGAAGTAAAGGATGACCGGAAGCGGAGGGCAGGGATGATACTAAGGGCATCAATGGAGAACCCACAGGAACTTCCACAGCTTTAATGTGGTTGGCGGAAGAAAAGCGGTACCCGGAATGGAGTTGCGTCATGTTGAGCTTGGGATTAGTGGAGCTATCAGCATTGTAGATTTTCTTTTTTCATGATCTTCAATTTGCATCTCAAGGTATGTTGAAATGTTCTGCTTGTTATAACCATTTAGTGTTAGCTGTTAACTTCTTTAGAATTCCAACAAATCCAACACATTTAATAGAATGAAACTGGGCCCAAAATGATTTGTAATAATCATGTTCCTTTCTTGTTGACATCAAGCAATGAAACATGATCACTAGGACATGTGGCACATACCTGTTTTATACTGCATATGAGGTCAAGGATGCACATATTTGGAATCGTAGTAAATATCAAGAATGGAGAATATGTGATTTGCTATACACCTCTGGACATCTGTACAGTTGAAACTTGGAATTTATTGTGTTATATGCATTAAATTCTCCTTTTGGTAGCTGACTGGTTTGAAACACACTATTTGGTCAAGAGAATGAATTCTTATATCATATATTGCGTTTGGACCGATGAGCACAGTATTATGTTTTGATATATTACATATACCTTAATTTGGTTGCAAGCTATAATATGGATAACAATTCACATGAAAGAGAGTTGGCTTGCTTGTTTATGGAGTATGCAAACTAAACTATTACTCATGCTACCTTCATAAGATCCTTATCCAGTCTCACAGCTGTGTTCAACAACTCAAACTTAGTGAGGAAAGCCCTCAAGAATCATAAATGATTGATGGTGCAGGACAATTATGTGCCCAGATGTACATATCCTTCCATCCCTCACTCTCAGATTGGTGCTACACCTGTATCTTGGTTTCTTCACCCTTTATAGCTCAGAAGTGCAGAACTGTTAATGGCTACCTCTACTAAAATGTCATCATTCTAGTTCTTCTTGGGCTACAATTGTTGGTTAAGCATTATAGTGCCTAAGGTGTTTCTAATCAACAATATATATTTATTCATGCTGTATGAATTATAATGTCTAATTGAGCAAATTTTACCTCCACAAAAGTGGAATATCATTCTCCATGACAACTAGCACCTATTGGGTAGATGTTCAGAGCTGATATAATTACTTGTTCAATGTTCCTTTCCCTGTATGCAATAGGTAAAAGAAAATGTTCACAACAAACCCAATGGTAGATTGATGACCACCGAAAAGTTCAAAAGTGTTTAATAGCTTGCATGAACACAATGCTGCGCCCCTTGCTTTGAACTGAAGGGAAACCTCAACAATTTCTTATGTTTACATATGTTGTGCATCTGTCAGCAAAATGTGAAAATCTGTCATGTTTTGTTATTGTTTAATAGGATACTGGTGCGTGAAATCTAATATGCAATAGGGCGACTTTGTGTATAGCCTGGTAGGACTGAAAGAGTGAAAGGTTTTGTTGATTAACTTTGTTGGGGACCTCACCTGTCTGTTGCTTCAAATCTTATTGAGAGCAAGTTAACTCTGAGCAATGCTAACTTCTGACCAGATCAGTTGTGATTGTGCAGGTCAGTCATGTCACTGCTTTGATCATCATGAGCAATGCAGCTATGACCATCATGCTGCTTCACGACCACGATCGTTGATTTAGATTTTAGAGGGAGCTGATTTTGGATGCCGTGCTTTCTCTCTACCTCAGGCATGGCCAGTCTACATCCAAAGAATGATGCTCCTGGTTTCCTCTGGTAATCCTCTTTGCCGTGCCCTCCTACCCATTTCAGGAAGAGTGATAATGTACAAAACTTTACTATGCGGACTAGGGATCTGTTTGGGAAAACTAGCTACTCTTAGAATTTGAAGTTCTTTGACTTCTTTCAAACAATCTATATTCTGACTTGTAAAACTTAATTGCTGCAAAATCTAGAAATAAACGAGAATTCAGAATCCTAGAAACTTATCAGCTTTTCTAAATTCTCATTGGCTAAATAAGATACTCAAAGCTGTTTTCACGTAAAGCTCCCCAAACACAGGATGGATTGATGTGCTTAGCGAGTATTGGGATTTGGGATTCAGAGTTTCGAGTAGCATTTGTTGGTACTGCTTGGATGTTAAGCCCACTGTCACCGTTGAAAGATCTGAAAGTCCTTGGTCAAATTAAACCCACTGGCCACTTCTGACAATAGACAATATGCCCGCAATCATATTTAGGGCCTTTGGCATGTTCTAACTTCATGTTTTTCTGCTCTGCAAGTGTTTAGACCGTGAGTGTGAGTGTGAGTGTGTGACTGCCATTCAGTGGGCCGAATTTGGTTCAAGGCGATGCTTAATGGGCCTAAATTCGACCACAGAGAGAACCCAAATTTGACCACGGCTGACGCTTAATTAACAAATCCTGTTTATTTCAGCTTTAACAATCCAGTTTCTTTTTTCATATAACTTATTTTGCCAGTTTGTTATAATCTGAAGTACAAATTATAACAATCAGGTAAGCTGGTGGAACTTAGCTTTTTATTGTTATAATCTAAAGCTAAAACAAAAACAGGTACAATAAAAAATAAAAAAACAAATCTGCCTCATTCTCCAATCTAATCTAATAAGAGAGCCACGGGTCATACGCATGTTGCGTTGGCTTGCCTCTCAATGTTTTTACCTTCAACACTGCTTTCTCCAACCTGAACTTGCTTGACATGATGCACAATCAAATCTACTGTTGAAGTGAAACTAGCATGATATCTTGCATGCTCTGCGTTTGCACTCCGGTCTTCACCATTTCTAGTGTCGAGCACCAGTAAAAAGCATGTAAATGTGACCATTGTTGACTTCGTTAACTGATTTCTATAATAATTAATTGAGTGCCCATGTGTTGTAATGGAAAAAAATACAATATTAAAAGATCATTATTTAAATAGAGATGAGCGAAATTAAAGGTAAATAGTTTTGATTTACTGTGAGGAGCGGCCCTCACCACCACTAGCTTCTTTTAAAGTAGTATAAAAAATAATAAAAGAATCATATAAGATATGTTTCTAGTTTGCTGGTGGCGAGTCTCTGTCACTTTCTGATTGACCTGAGACTTTTGCACTGCACATTTCTTGGCATGTCTGAACAAACTGTTTTGACTTCAAAAACTTGAAGTGCAATTCCGAACAGAATCGAATCCTACAGGCATTGGATGCGAAGTTAAGGCCTACTCTTGTATCAAGCCGAGACAAAACGTCACTTTGTATCTTATTCCCTTCAACTTCTGTTTCTTCTGAATCTCTAATCCATGCATTCAGTGTCAGGCTTTGCAGCCTGCACACATAGATTCACATCAACCTGCATTCTTCAGAAACACAAGTATCTCTTCACAAGGCAGCAAGAAAGTACTCTAGTACTCTACTTTACAAGGAGTATTTGATTGAGAAACCACAAAATGTATTAGTCTTTCACAAAGACACTGTCACAGTTTACAAGCCATTTCCTTTCACACACACACAAATCAGATACTGCCTACCACACAGGATGGCCACTGAAAAGGCACATCTCTGTTTCTCAGAAGACTAATCAAATAAATCAGTCACTGGTCTGGGAGCAGCATGTCCCAAAGCCCTGCCCTCTTGATGCATCCAATTCCAACCAGCCTGACCCAACCTGGCCCTGAGGGATCACTAGTCCCGCCAGCAGACGAGCATGGTGACGCAGCGGCGCATTATGTAGAACCTCGCCCTCTGCTCCTTCACCAGGCTCGCCAGCCGGCCCGGCACTGACCGGTTTGCCCCCCTTGAAGCCCGGCCCTCCAGCCCCACCTTCTCCGTTGATCTCCGGCTGCCCTTCTTGGTGAGCTTCCACTTGTCATCCATGGACATCTCCATCTTTCTGAGCGTGTGTTGTGTGTAGCAACAACGGCAACAGCTCTCTCAGCCAAGCCAGTTAGCCCCTGTGTAGTGTGATGTCTCCTGCTCTGGTTGTGGGTTGGAGGTTGGGGAAGGCAATGAGGCTGGGTAGCATGGGGGTGGTGCTATTTATAGTGCCCAAATGCTTAATTGATCCAAGTGAGCTGGTCATGTTAATGTGTGTGGTTATGCATAGGATTGGAGGGGAGATTAGTTAACTAGGACTAATCTTTTTATTGTTTGGTGGGGCATCTCCTTTCATGGCTGAAATAATTGATGGGACCATGTCCCCTAGGGTTAGGGCCATGGGACACTCCCTTTCGGCCTGTTCATGTTGATGTGGTGCAAAATATTGATAATTGATATGGACCCTGCACTGTGCATTGTACTGTAGCACAATGTTAGGATCCTTGTTGAGATATCGAGAAATCTTGAATTTAGAGTTTTAAATGGTTGAAAGTATTTAGTTGAGTCTGGTTTTAGTTTGTAAAAAAAGTTTAAAATACTTCTGTTATCACCTGGTTGAGAATTCCAAGGAAAACATGATTTGCAGAAAAAAAATATATCGTCAAATTCTTGCATGAGAAATTTCACACAGAAAAAAAAAAGAAACTTTTTCAGGAGCATGTGAATTTCCATCTTGTATGAAGAAGAAAAACTTGTACGAATAAATTCTACTGCATCTGTCTATTACATACATAATATTTACAGTAGGAGTACAATGTACTGGAGCGTATGCATCATGCCCACGTGGGCGCGCCATGTGCGTGGCCGGGCCATACCCAGGCGGCGACAACACGCCGCCGCCCACCGGCATCCCGTCGCCGGAGATACGGCCACGCGGTCGCCGCGCCCACAGAAGCCATGCACGGGGGGTGGGCGCCGCCACGCACGCCCACCGTCGCCGGCCGCCGGCGTCGCCTTGCCCCTCCACGTACCACCACAACGTACCCTCAGATCTTGTGAATTCAGCATCACAATGATCAGTTTATAGTGACCTCTATGATACGATCTTAGTTGGTAAGTTTATAAGGGATGATACTCTCCTTGCAACTAGACTTATATGGGTGAGAAGAGACTAGAGAAACACGCGCGCGCTCGCTCGCCGGGCGTGGGCACGGGCACGGGCCGGGGGGCGGGGGCGCGAGCGCACGACATGCGCGTGAATGGTCCACCGAAATCGGCTCCGATTGCTTTTGCAGACGCGACTCCCTTTTGCAGTTCCGTTTTGCTGCGGGCGTAATTGGTTGGAACGGTTTCGATTCATCTTCGGAATAGCCATTACTAGTGGAGAACGTGGAGACGCCCTGATCACGCGTTTGTTTTTCCTCCACTAAAACCGAGTGACTGCCCTGTGCAAGAACAGAACTGAAGAGTCTCGCCGATCTCCTCTGTTTTGTGCTGTCATTCATAGACTACTCCGTTCCTCTCATCGGCGTGCACCGTTGAGCAGAAGAGCAGGTCTCCGAAACCCGTCGCCTTCGAGATCCTGCACCGGGAGAGGGCGAATAAGGTTTTTGGGAAGCGCTCCGCGCGACTGCTCGCGTTCGTCCACCACAGCTCGTCTTCCTCTTCGCTCGAGTGCTGCCCGTCGTCGCCGTCGTCCGGTACCGCGCGTCGTCGTCGTGGTACCAGTCTGATCTGTGGCTGCTCCAACTGTGAACATTCGGTACGTTCTTACCACGTTCAGTACATTATTCTTGTTCATGTGTATAGTGTACTGCTATACCGTGGTTATGCGTATTCATCTGTTTCACGTCATGATTTATTTGTGGAATAAGTTAAACCTAAAAATGTTGTTATTTCCAATAGAGTATATAAACGGACTAGTATAGTATATATGAGCTAGTTATATTGATATGATCGAGTAGGTTAAAACTAGTATCTTCTATAAAAATAAGAGATAATATATCTATCTTATAAGATTCAATAACCTATATGATTCTATATATCTCCTACAAAATATTTAAACCACTGTAACAGTGTTACATATATATAATACAGTAGAAAACAAAACAGTAGTCATATATACATATGATATACTAATCTTTTTTATACTGGGGTTCCGTTTCCCGGACAAAGGGAAACAGTTCATTTCTGGTAGGCGCGTCGAGAGATTCATGTGCATCAGACAGCCTAACACACAAGCAAGCACACATGGCTCCTACATCACATTGGTACGTATTGCACATGATGCATGAGGACAAAGCCTATTTGTAGAGTTCCGCATTCTGAAATCTATACTGAAACTAAAGTAGAGTGTTAGATTTTTTTACCATCCCAATTCATTTTTTTAAGTTGTCAGCCAGACCTATTCATCAAAAAAAATATTTAGACTTCAACCTCACAGGATAAATAAGCTGGAACATTGTAAAACACACCCTAAATCAAAGGTTAGGAGATGACAATTAATTAAACTAGCTGAGAAGATCACGACATAAGCTTAGATTTAGCTGTCTAACTTTTCGTCTCCACTCTTAGGCTATTCACAGTGTTGGGTTTCGTAACACTGTTTCCTAGAATATTACATCTGCTTTACAACTGAATGAAATATTTTCTCTCAATAGAGAGTTTCATTTCATTATTTCCTAGGGTAATCAGTATAATTAAATACAACTAGCTCTTATGAAATACTCTCTTTCTGATGAAACAATTTGGTTTTCAATGGGTGTTTCATTTCGTTTCATTCGTCTTAGAAACGGGTTAGTATCATGTCATGGTAATGACACTACTCCTTTCTCTTTTCTCATTAATTAAATGTCATGTTAGTAAAAAATCTGATGTGACATGATAATTAATACTCAATAGTGAATAGGCTTAATTACTTTATTAGGAAACCACGAGCAGCATAACTTTTGACCACATGATCGATCGCCATCGGTGAAAGTGAAACAGTTTGACACCGGCCACCTCGGGATTCGAGCGCACGCACACGTACCCCTGCATGCATGTCAGATGTCAGTGCCACTACTGACGGTTTGACCGGTCAACAGCGCGCCACGTTTCGACACGTGTCCTAACCACGACATGGATGCTGGCTGCCGACTAGAGCTGGGACATGGGCCGGGCCGGCCCGGTCCGGGTCCTTGGGGCCAGGACCTGAAATGGGCCGGGCCTTTTCGGCCCAAAAAAATTAAGGGTCGTGTCGGGCTGGTCCGAACCTGTGTTTGCCAAGCCCAGGCACGGCCCAAAGTCCGACGGGCCTGGATGGGCCGGGCCGGCCCAAAAACGGCCCTAACTTTGTAACATTGTTAGATGGTCTCTTACCAGTGTTATGAAAATATTTATTTAATTTATCTTTGAATAATGAAAATTCTAGTTCACATAAAATAATAGAACAACCCAAAAAATAGGGGAAAATAAATTTTATTAATAATTTACACATGATACTAGTTCATTAATACTACTTTCTTTGCTCTTGAGCATATATATTTACATTTTGATTTGTCCTATATATGAATAACTCAAATTTTGATTTGTCTTACACATGATATAGAGCAAGGTATATTCAAATAGTAATTTGCAGACTTTTTTAATTTTTAATAACATGTCTCCTCCTTGTACATATGAATTATTTACCCATGGGCTTTTTTTGGACCGGGCCGGCCCAGGCACGGCCCACTTTAAGGGCCGTACCCGGGCCTAACCTCTAGGCCCAAGTCCGGCCCTTGTACGGGCCGTGCCGGCCCGGCCCATCCATGGGCCGTACCGGGCCGTGCTTTGCATGGGCCGGGCCTACGTGCTTTGGGCCGGCCCATGCAAAGCACGGCACAAGTCCCAGCTCTACTGCCGACCACGCTTAATCATGGCAGTTAATTTAGAGTAGTAGTAATTAATTAAAGAGACACCGATGAATTCAATCTTGATCAATGTGCCGACATGGAGCCGAAAGATCATACGTGCATGCATGGATTATATATACACTTGTGATAGTAAAAATATTATACTTATATAATAAGTATTGATATAGTTTATGAAAGCTAGCTAAATATATTAATTATTCATGTGAACCCTTTAAAAACATGATAGTAAAAAATGCTCCTACCGATGTAATAATAATAATAATAATAATAATTATTATTATTATTATTATTATTATTATTATTATTATCGGGTTCCTAAGCGGTAAAACACATTATTTTGATAAAAAAATTGCTACAGTTCTAATCATCACTAGATAAGATAGTTTAGTGCTACCATGCATATATATAGTGTATATGTATGTATAGCATAATCCATAGTATATGGAGACAAGATAGAGTGAACAGTGATCAACAAGCTAGCTAGCATATATTAGAGAGAGAGAGATGATATGATGGTGATGAATCATTAAGCCTTTTGTGTAGTTAATTAATCTGAGCCCATCATGGATATTAATTAGCTAGCATGTGAGCCAGTAGATCATATCGATGCAAAAACAAGTGAAGCCATGTGCATATACGCAAAGATGGATGTTAGCTAGCTATCAACAACAGGACACACACATCACATGAGCTTAGATACGGCAAATGTGTCCAAATTAGGGTTCAAAACCGAGCAACTTAATTATTCAGTCCAAGGTTATATATGCATGCATGAATGGAGTAATTAGTGGCAGCACTAGCAGATTTAGGATTTGTTTGGAACGGAGGGCTTCGCTCTATTATTATTAGCTCTACTCTAAAATTTTACGGTGGATTAGATCTACGGTGAAGTAGATCTATGATGGATAATTTCACATTTTGGATATGTGAAGCACCTCTTTAACAACTCTAGCATTTTGTATTGTGGGGGACCAAGTTAGTTGCTCCATGAAGCTATGGAGTTAAGGTGTTTGAGACAACTTCATCCTACTCCACGATAGAGTTTGGAGCTGGAACTTTCCCGGACACGCCCTTAATTGCAGCCTAAATGACGGATTTGGCAGCTAGACTAATGGAGCAATTAGGTTAGGTTTGTTTTAGCTATATATAATTAATCTATAACCTAAATTAGATTACAATAATCTAATAAGTTAGTATATATTAGTTTTCAACTTATTACTACAAAAGGGTTAAAAATATAGATAGAAATTACTCGCTGTCTTTACATACTTAAATCATATCACATCCCTATACAAACACTTCATTTGGATGACATTGTTTTCTTTTGTTATCCAAAATATAGTAATCCCTAGCTAATTACAATAATCTAAGTTGCCAAACTTGTTTTCCCCTGCATTATTATTATAAACTGGATTACAATAGTCCAACGATCCACAAAGATTCCAAGATTGGCACTACTGGGCCTGGTCATGAGATCGAGGGGACAAATTGACCAACTGTCTAGTTGTCCATTTGCTCCCCAAACATGTGATTGATGCATTGTATCTGCATGAACATCCGTTGGATTGACCCAAATCTGATCGATCAGACATACACACATATATATGTTTAGAAGGAAAATATAATTTCGGTTCAACAAAGAAAAAAAACTGAAATTTTACTTGTAAGAAAACCATAGAAAATGCTATGAAACACAAGTTTCAAATGTGGAAAACCAACCGATATGAAGGGAAAAGGGTAAGGAAATAAGAAAAAAGAAGCCCAAGAAGCCCATCTCGGCCCAATCACCATATGCCAATTTAGGCCCACAGCCCACAAAGTCAAGGCCACCATGGAGAACAGAAGGGCCCATGTTTGGAATAGAAATTAAGGATTACAATTATATTGGGCTATAAATCATCGCATCATCAAAATTACACGCTTGTTTGGTACTTATTTCACTTACTATAAAATTTCTATAGACCTAACAAAAGCATGCATAAACATTTGAGTACATTGTTAGATGCTAGTAATCTAGGAGTAGGTTAATGCCTAAGCATGTATCCTAAGTATACTTATATAAGTTTTTTCTCCAGTTTTGTAGCACATGTTGAGTTATTCAGTTATATAAAATGTCCAATATATTTGACGTTTTATTTCTTGATCATTGTGGCTAAGACTAGAGGGTACTATGGCATATATAGTATCCCTGAATCATATCACCCATTTTAATATCCTAGTTAGTCTTTAGGACAGGGTCAGCTCATCAGACATCAGATGTGTGAAGGCTACTAATAATCTCCTGTGATTTCATATTCGTTTTGATTCCCCAAATCAGGAGCATCAGCGTGGCAAAAGATTCGCATTGGTTGCTCAGATTTGAGATTTGTCCTGTGGCCAAACCATTTTTTTTTGAGCCAGGATCAGTGGCAGGTTCTCTGGATGTCTCATGCTGCTCCTGTTCCCTGATCTTCGTTTGGCTGATCTCTAGCATCCACAGACCGTGTGGTACAAAAAGTTCTCCCAATCTTGACAACATTTTTTCAGGATTGAGTTTTTTTTCTGTATGTTTATATGGTGTAAGAAGCTTTACAGCCAGATGATCTTCATATATAATCACTTTGATTTCTTATATAAACCATTTTAATCTTCCCAACTCTTTTCCATGTATAAAGTTGTTTTAGAACTTTTAGACAATTTTTTAAATCTTTTATTCCATACTGTCCTTTCCAAATAAATACTTCACTCTCATAAACGAACACACATTTCCCAAAGTATAGTAAATCAAAGATAACAAAGTCATTTATGCTGATTTCTTAATTCTCATGTATAAGTATAAATCAACCCATATAAAGAATAAAAGTACAAATAAAATCATATTTTTCCAAACCAGAATAAATGAGAGTAAAAATGAAGTCATTTATGTTGACATTTCTTTACATATCTTTTCATGAAACAGACATGCTCATCAACTCTGGCCAAGAGGTCCAGCTTGGTTACTGAACAATTCCAATAATCTGGTGCCATATCAGCAAACACAGAAGATATCTAATGTCTGGAATCAAATATGTGGGAAAATTTGTTTGATCCTCTATCGCAATTCACAACATGGATCATGGATGATGAAATAAGTTTGATAATTCTCAGCTGTATTGCTGTCTGCCAGTTCATCATTTTGAACATATTGCAGTATTGCTGTCTGCCAGTGCAGGTAAGCACCTAAAACAGAGTAACTATTGTCAATTCCAACCGGATCAACTGAATGGATTGATCACAAGAACAGGTGATGCTGCAGCTAACATCATCCAGACTAGGTCCTAAGTCTATTTTCTATGTGGCATTAAACAACAACAAGAAAGCAGAATTAACTAATTCACATAATCACATCACATAAAACCATGGATATCTACATGCATGCCTGTTATCTTTTGACTTCTACAACTTGTTTACCCATCTTCCTTGTAGCCTGCACTGCATGAATCGGTCCATATGAGAAGAATAAACGACCCATTGAAACCACAGGTGCATGCTGAATGCTAGATAGGCATACCTCAAGTCATTGGGTCCATCAAACCAACACCAACACCATTGATCTTCATACGTAACATACTGCCACTAGTGATAATATTTAAATATCTAAATCTATATGTAGCCTGGCTAAAATAAAAACAGCTAAAAATAAGAGAGAGCATCATTTGGCACCCACGTTGAGATGGCATAGAGTATGCGCCCTTTCCATCCTTGCAAGAGCCATTGGTGATCTACATCTATCACAAAGTCCTTGTGGTAGCAGTTCTTGACCTTGTCCCACACTGTTTGAACAATATCTGGGTTCAGTGGCAGCTGCTTGAAGCCAGCACGTTGATTTCGCACCTGCCATTGCTTGTACGTCTCAGGGCGCTCCATCCGATCAGTGCCCTCACACGCAATGACATTCAGAGCAGCCCGGCCAAAGATATTTTGCTCAATCAGCATCCGCTGTTCACTTTCCCTTGGGGTGGTTGCATCCAGCACATCAAACATGGCTGAGTAAAAGAACAAAGCCTCCCGGAACCGTGTCACAAAGAATGGTGCACTGAATGAGCCATTCACTATTGCATGGATGAACACATGAGGCTGCATCTTCCGGATGTTGCTGAGCATAATATCCCTCGGGCTGTCAATCACAATACTCTCATCCATCAAGTTCTTCAATTGGTAGTGGCAATTCACGATGAGCACCTCATCAGGATCAATATTCAGATCCTCTTTGTGGACTGACTCCATCTTAGCTGCTGCAATGGCATGGTACTTGAATGGTACATGGAACTCATGGGCGTAGTTACTGAGCCGGCACCCTGTCTCCTCAATTCGCTCCGTTGGGCGGAAGCCAGGCTGGGGGAGGTCAATGCCAGTGATCCTCACCTCAGGTGGCCCGCCCTCCCTGTATGATATCTGCCGCAGGAAGCACGGCCACTGGAATCCATATTGTATACCATAATCGACAATATGTATCTTCTTCTTACCCAAGGAGGCATTGTAGATGGTGTGGTTGGAGAATATGAAGGACACCTTCTTGAAGCTGATAGCAGCCATGTACAGCTGGTATGCTTTGAGCATGTCCACCACCGAGGTGCGCTTCACCATAAGTGACTGGTGCACCAAACTGCCCGTGCCGGCGAGCCGTGCCTGCAGGCCCTCAGCAAAGCAATGCGCAAGCCGCTGTGTTGCATCGCCCGTCGGTTTCGAGTGCTGCTTGATCTGCTTCAGCAGCTCAGTGGCACTCCGGCGGTCATCGGTGGCCACAGCCTGTGCACAGTGAATGAGAAGCGTGCGCAGGTCTACCACCTCATTCCCAGCCCGCCCCTTCGCCTTGCCGTTCGCACCCTTCCTACTGATGGCCTCATTCTTGACCGCCTCCTTCTTCATGGCGATCCGCAGATTCTTCATCATCTCGACGCAATTCTGGTCGGAGGGCATCATCACCCTGTCGAACATGTCCCGCGCGGCGACGTCATCTCCCAGCACTGCGGTCTGCTTGCTGCTCCTGCCGCCCTCCAGCTCCAGCTCCTCGTCATATGGGTTCTTCCGCCGGAGGCCACCAGAGGCCACCACCGCCACATCTACCGCTTCCTCCACGCTCACCACAGGCGCCGCTGCGGGAGCAGAGCGGCCATTGAATCCGACCAGCAGCTTGTCGTCGCTTGGAAGGAAATTCTTGGCCTCCTCGACGCCCCTAAGGTAATCCCCAGAGGACGCCTCGAGGTCGATGACGAGCTTGCCCTCGCTGGGCAGGAACTTGTTGGCCTCCTCCATGCCCTTGAGGAAAGCGGAGCTCATTAGGTCGGAGTTGGCCCCGGCAGCGAAGAAGGCAGCGGGATCGAGCTCGATGCTCCCGTACTGAACTGCGGCGGGGGCGTCGTACGAGTTAAGGGCGGAAGGGGGGTCGTAGGAGTTGACGGCGGCGGGGGCTTCGTAGGAGTTAACGGCGGAAGGGGCGTCGTAGGAGTTGACGGCGGCGGGGGTGAGGGGGACCGCAGTAGAGACGGAGGCGTCGGAGGAGGAGGTCGGAGAGAGGCGGCTAACGTTCTCGTCGGAGTTGGAGCGGGACTGCGAGGAGGGGTCGGAGAGGATGTCGAGGAAGGGCTGCTGCGCCTGGAGCAGCGCCGGGTGGTCGGGGTAGTCGTAGAAGAACTTGTCGTCGATGTCCTCCTCCATGAGCATCCTCGAGATGAACGGCAGCACCAGGTCCTCCGGCGTGGACGCCCCGTCCCCTTCTTCCCCTTCCGCACCAGGCACTTGCTTCCCCTTCTCCTGCCCTTGCCCCTCCTGGTGCGGCGTGGGCGGGAGGTCGAGGTAGACCGACGGCGAGGCCGGCACGAGGTCAGACAGGTAAAGAAAGAGCGACGGGTCGTCGTCTCCGCTCCCTCCATAACCATCTCCGGCGGCGGGGAAGTCGGCCGAGGAGCCCATGGCGGCACGGATGAGGAAGCAAGTGAGCCGGGGGTTTAGCTGCTTTGTAGAGAGGCGGCGGAGGCGGAGGCGCGCGCGGGCACGGCGAGGCGAAGGTTCGAGGAAGGAGACGATGCGGGCGGTGGGATTGACCACCGAGGAGAGAGAAAATGGAAACCGACGAAGAGGAGAGAGAGAGAGATGGGGGAATATTCCAGAGGGGTAGCCGGTGTCCCAGCGGCGGGGTGGGCCTGGGCTCGAGTCCGGCCCGGTGGGCTCGCCTACGTGGCTACGTCGACTGGCTCGTTTGAGTGGGAAGCGACTAACACGTAAATGATATTTAACGAAGTAGCTTTATTGATAACTAATATATATATATATATATCACTAATATATATATTTATTTAGTATTAAATTAACAGTTGTCACTAATATATACCTAAAACATTTTGTACATGAAAAGCACTACGACCTATAGGTTTGTCAATACTCACATGTATAACGTGTACATGGATAACACAATAAAATTAATTAACTGTTACTCAATATAACCATGATTATTTTTCCCCTTTATTTTTCCCGAACAAGTGTTACACATGGTTGAATGGTTGATCAAACTGTAGAAAAGCTACATATGCTCAGAACGTCAGAGAAGAATTTAATTTAGCAGCAACTTGACTTTTGAGGGATATGATGTCTTTACCGTGCTGGACAGTGAACCCGTCGTTGGGTTGCCAACGAGAATCCTCCGAGTCAATCAAACCCAATGAATATCTAGCACATATATTATCGTATGAAAAGAAAGATTTCGTATAAATCTTCTATTTAGATAAAAATCAAGATTTTATATTTCACGTCTTACAACGTTACAACGTCTACTAAGATCAGTGACGTATTAGAACACGAAGATAAATCATTAATTTCTATATAAATAAAGTGTATATGAATACTTTTTTCATATAAAAAATTGTAGGGTTTTATAAAAGATCAAGGCCGGCTGAAAAAACTATAACATCCTACATCCTTATATGTAAGCACGAAGAAAACATTAAAAAACGCATGCAGTGATGGGTTATATGTGCAGATACCCACCCGAAAAACGAAAGAAAAATAGTGGCAGGCATAGAAAAGTTTAATTTTTTATGTGTTATTACAATTTTCACGATTTACCAATATAATATTAGCGTGTCAATAACAAATAGAGGTATGTAAATAATTCTTAAAAATTATATATAATGACATACAAATAATTTTCCTGACGTTCACCTCGCTATGAATAAAATGGAAGATACGCCTACGTAAAAAAAATATAGACCATTTGTATTGGCTGCCTATCACAATCAACAAGAGCAGCAAAATGAGCATGCTGTTCTACAAAAAAAAAGTCGTGTTTGTTTGTCTATGAGGTAGTGATGGTATGCTTAAAAAAGTGATGCAACAGGACTAAAGTTTGGGTTTTGGTCAAAGCTCAAATTTGAAACCACTTGTACATATAGTATTATAGTCTCTACTGCCCACTCAGGATCCTGGCCTCCTAGGTGCATGCAAACGAAACACTGAAACAGGCATATTTGTTCTATTTTATTATTATAATAAACGTAGCTTATTAGTTAAAAGTATAAAAAAACTTATTGAGTCAAGTTATTGTAATTTAAAGGTCATATTATAATAATCTAATAAACTGAGGTAATCCAACCTTTTCAGCTTATTACTCTAGAAAAAAAAACTAAAATATCCATTACACTTTGATGGAAATTACTCACCGCCACATATACTCAAATCTCAACACATCCCCATCCAAACACTTCATTTTAAGGAAATTGCATTTTTGTACTATTCAAACATAATAACACAGATTACCAATAATCTAACCTGCCAAACAGCTCATAAATATTCTCTCTTATAAGCTAGTTCCATACATATAAGTTGGATTAATCTTAAGCTGAAAGAAGCATACATTAGTCATCTTAGTTTGTTGGACAACAATCTAAGCATACCAAGAACAACAATAGGTCAGCGTTCCAAGTCTCAGGACAGTGGGTGCATGTTAGCTGCATTTGTCCTGATACTCAGTCAACATGGAACCAGTAATGTCATTCCATCAATTTCAAAAGATATTCAGTGTAAAAAAAGCATGCATGAGACACAGGATAGCTTAGATTACAGGAGAAAGGGAAGACATTTGTCTGACTCTCATCATGGGTCCATGGTTGAAAGATCAACAACAACAGAGCAAAAAAGCCTGCTTTCTAACAAAGCAGGGCTGGAAAATACCAGCCTATTATCCCCCCAAAAAACAGAGCAACAAAGCAACAGCTTGACTTTGGTGACACCCCAAATTATATTTGTAAAAAAATCCTCATCTGGAAAGTGAATCCAGTCCCTTGTTTATTTGTAATTTTTAACGGACGGGTCCAGTGATCACATAATTTTTTTTTGCGGGAATAGGATCTGTAAATTCTACTACAGATGAGCACTTCTAGATCAGGCACATGCTATTTTGTCTCTCCATTTCATATTAATATATTATAAGAGTTGTCAAACTTATTTAATTCTAATTTAAAAAATATATTAACATCTACAATATCTAATAAATAAAATATTAAGACATATTTTATGGTGGATATAATGAAATTAATGGAGTAGAATAGTACATATCGAATTCCAATGCAGAAAATGCGCAGACTTCCACGCATATACTGGTACAATTTGCCCACAGCTACACCACTATCCGGTATATTATATTCAACAATGCAAATTTTGTTTTGTACTCAGGAACATGTAAAATCTCTCGAAAGGAATGGTAAACCAATTTTTGCCTGCAACAAACAAGGCTAATCAGACAGAAGGACAGTTCAATAGAATAAGCTAAGACCGTGTTTTCATCTTATGACAAAAAAACACGAATCGTCAAAGAATGCAATGTATCTTATCGATCTGCATCGCTATCACCTTGCTGATCTTTCTCTGTTAGAATTTTGAAAGATTGTGGTAACTTTCAACTCCGACCTTATGAGCAGTGATCGTGTGAGGATCTAACAGCAGTTTGATTGGGCAAGACGGGCTTATATCAAGCACACGGCACACTAGACACTACCATAAAGTCATGCACATTTAATTTACATTTTTCCTGCTCAAACGAGACTTCTCTAAGTGGCATTTATGCCTTTTAGCTTGTTAATTAACTCCTTAATCATGGATTGCTTAGTTTCCTACTGAGTACTAATCATTGTGCTATATAATGGAGTATGAAAAAAAAGCAACATTATTCATGGCCACTAATCTATTATGCAATCAAACTACATCAGATGAGACATGAAGTGATGCAGCCATAGATCAGGGACAAAAACAACTCCTACAGTCTATTGAGAACCAAATGGGATCAGAGTCGAGAAAACCACTAGTAACAAGTATATTAATTACCAACTTGGCAAGTCCACAGTTTTCTGGTGAGCAGAATGATTTTGCTAACCACATATCAAGTTTGGCTTTAAGTTCCTATTGTAAGAGTTGATAAGAAGGGAAATAAAATCAAACATCAGTTTCCTTCTAGTTACCATTCAACATTCAGATACCTTATAGACAATGGCATGTGGAGTCAAACACAACTTCAACGAATGGAAGGTAAAGCAGCATGAGGAGTTGTACTACCCAAGTACCCAAGCTAAGACCAACAAAATTGACAGCATAATCCACCGAGCAATGTGAGACTTGACTAAATCGTCTTCCATTTCCCCCCAAATGATGCATCAGAGAGGATCCCATCCTCACATTCGGTGATAAACCAGGCAATAACTGTCTTTGTAATACATCTACTTGTGTTGTTTCATCTGTAAATACCATATGTGATGGTACAAACTATACTTACTCTTATAACTGGAAAGTATATTAAAATTGACTTAATCTGATCATGGAAAAATTAGAAGCAAGCATAAGACAGTAACGGGATATCTAGCTGCTTGAATTTAACGACCAGAGAAACCCCACAGAAAATTTGCTCATATAAAGCCCAATGCAAGAACTACACAGCAGTTAGCAGCAAGCAACAGATTGCGCAAACTAGATCGAAGGGAAGAACACAAGCACACTGCTACTGGTAATGAAATTCAAACTAGACACTTCAAATTCCTTGAAAATCATAGCGCCCAATTTCCCATCACGCGAAGGACTCATCAAATCAGGGCATAGTTAACCAGAATCCCGAAGCGGTTAAGCACGCAGACGAACGCGACAGCTCTGCCGATCCCGCCGGCAGCTGGCCGCAGAGGTGAGCAGGAATGGGTGCGCCTCTGGTTGGTGGGAATCTAGAGTCGAGAGCGAGCGAATCGCTTACCGCGGGGGCGAGGTCGCGGCGGAATTCGCCGCCGGCGATGGGGAGGGCAGAGGGCTCCGAGGCTTTCCGACCAAACTGAATGGGCCTAAAATTATCTTCAAATACGGCCCAAAATGGAGGCTCGGATGGCCCTACCAATTAAAATTTCTCTTGAAATCTGGCCAGAGTGAACCCACGTCGGCATCTCCCTCGTCCCTGCAGGCTCCCGCGGCATAAATGAATAATACAGCTGTTTACACACTCCCATTTGTTCTATTACAAGTAGCATATTGTACTCTTAAATATATGGATGGCAGTCTGTTTTAGTTGAACCATTGTCAGCACTCTAATATCTACTATTATAAAGCGTTTATTTCGTTCGCGGGTTCTGTCCGTACTATCCTCCTTGCGCGCGTAATCGCATGCTGCCGTGAGCTCGCACGCATGCAGGAAGCAACGCATGGGAAGAATAAGAAAAACAGAAGAAAAGAAAATTGTATTTTTTGCATTTTATCCTTTAATTTTTTTATTTTGCGCAGAAGTATGAATTTTGCTTACGCGGAGAAAATTTTGCACAAAAGTCCTTGGATTTCTGAAAAATCACGCAAAACTATGCATTTTGCGTATAGACAGATTCGCTGATTTTTTATCATCGTAGCAATAAAATAAGCCCCGTCGCAAAGCACAAACCCTTTACTAGTTCAGTGAAAACGCTAACCATGGTTGAAGAATATATATGGCCGAAGGAGGTCGCCAATGCAAGGCATGCACTCTTCAGAATCGCCTCCAGGATCCCGCTCCAGGTCAGCAGATGTTTATTTCTCCGATCCTGCCCACAGCGACTGACACAGATCGACCGACAAAATGCAACGGGGTAGCGGCAACTCCTCATTAGCACCCCCAATAATCTACTCAGTCTCCAGCTTCATTCAACCTTCTAGTTGAAGTACTAATTAAAACCAAAACCCCCAGCAGTACGTGTGTTGTATTGTTGCTAGTGTACGTGTCTGTTTTTACTCATCCACTCTTGTTGCCAGAGACATGACTCATATATATATCGCCTGTTTGTGTGCTCGTATATATGTTCGTTGGGAGTCCAGGATGCAGACTTTTGGGTCCTGTTTGGTTTGGGTTGGTCAGCTGTTGAACCTTAGTTGATACCTGCCTGCCTAGTATGCCGTGGTTCTTGAACTGGGTAGCCGCCCATTGCATTGTTACTTGTCACACGATAGTAAATCACCATGGTGACCTAGCTTGATGTTGTACTGAAAAGTCGTGATCGTTAATTACATGGTTTTGATCTGAAATTCTAAATCTGAGACACTTGTCTCAGTGCCAGTCAGTGGCCCATGCTGCCATCATGCTCGACTTTTTTGTTCTGGACAAAAGCTTGCGATTGGATGCACCACTGGCCGCTCCTGTCTCTCTTTTCTTCTTCTCGCTGCAGCATGCATGATGCATCTGCACGAAGCTAGCGATCGGACTGGACATGTGAATGCAGCAGCAGCGTTGCTGCTTCTGCTGCTGCTGCAAAGGCGATCCCTTTTAATCATGGAGGCATTGGTTGGGGTTGCAGGTGATCCATCGCTTGCATGCATGCTTCAATTCAACGACGAGATCGCTTTGGCCTTTGGTTGCCATGTAGCACTCTTAGTACCGTAACGCGATGAGCGTCGAGATCCTCTGCAGCAGTCAGTCCCTCAGCGCCGTTTGATTTCAATCGGACGGGCGTACGAAGGGGCTTCGCACCTGTGGGATCCACTTCGCAGGAGGCTTCGGAGAGAGAAAGGAGTTTCGTACCGCCCGATCAAGATCGGACGGCTGCGAAGCCCGACTGCCCTCTGCAGTCACCCTCTCCGACTGCAGAGGAACCGTTCCCCTGCAATGCAGGGACCGTGCGTGCAAAAGTCATATTAATTTTATGGTAATTTTGAAGAATTTATATTAATTACTATGAAATGCTATGAAATTCTTTTGGTCAAAAGAAGACGTGCATTCGCGCACGGGTAGAGTCATTCAGTCATAGAGTGGGACTGGGAAGGAGCTAGGAAGAGACAAACGCTCCGCTCCGTGCGCGCGCGCGCGCTGGCACGGCGCCGCTCGCCGCCCCCGGCCCATGCTCGCGCCGCGCCCCTGACACGCACACGGCGCATGGCGTGCATGCGCCACCGGCTCCCGCGCGCTCCCGCTCCGGCTCCGGCCCCGCCGCCCCGGCCACCCACCCCGCCCTACCAATCTAGCTACCATGCATGCGGCATGCATCGCTGTGGAGAGAGAGAGAGAGCTACAGTCTACAGCGTCGCCTCGCCTGTGCACTGCTGCTACTAGCCAGTGGCATGCATGGACGTACGTGCGTACAGGGCATGCCTGCCACATTGTGCCGCCAAACACGGACTGCAACTTACTCCCTTTCTCTCCAGCTAGGCGTGGCCATTGCCACCCCAAGATTTCACAGTTCGGCCCTTTTGTTACACATATTTTGTAAATTGATCTTTTGCAACAATCGATAAAATGGACCGGCCGACCTCAGCTCAGGCACGCCGCAGGGACGCTGGCGCTGTACGTATAATGTATGTGAGCTTTCACTTTTCAATGTCTCTGTATTTTTAGCTTCTTAGTTCTTTGTGATACGAGAGGGCCGGGAATTAGTTCAAATCCTACAAAACATGCACTTACCGTCGTCACAACGAACACGTTGGGAGCTAGATCATGTCAACGCCAGCAGCAGGTGGTCGGTGCTTCTTAGCTTGACGACGACATCGCAACTACAACATAGAAAGAAATAGGTTCGACTGCACCTTTCATTCGTATCGTCGTCTAACAACGAACATATGTTTAACGAAATTAAATATGTTTTGCTAGAGGTTTGCATGTATAAAACATGTTTAACGAAGGGCCGAATTGTGAAATTATCAGATCAATTAATTGACAGCGATCGGTTGCGTGCGTGCATGCCCCATGCAGTGCTGCTGCAGGCCAGGCCAGCCGTACGTGTATAGTAGGTAGTAGGTACGTGCACACACACACTCTCTCGCTAGCTAGCTATCTCTATTCACTGACAGTGTGGGCCCCATACCCAGCGCTTTACCATACCTGGCCCCTCTCTCTCTCTCTAGAGTCTGGACCTCCTCTGAGAGAGTGTACTGTACTGTCTAGTGATGTACGGACGTGCATAGAAATACACACAGGGGCAGATCGAGTCAGATCGTGTCTAAATTAACACACTAACTAGTCAATATATAATCTAAAAAACTTCATTAAATTTAACATGATTTTAGATACCAGCTCAAGCTCTAACTGTTTTATGCTTGTCGGCGTACACACCATTGTACGTAAAAACACTTAGGATTCGGCCATTTGTAGCTAGTAACTCCTCTGGCTCGTCTCATCTTCTTTAATGAGCTAAACAATTCAACCCAACGACAAAAATAAACAACCCTAGAGCATACACGTACAACGGCTACGTGCGCACTGCGCAGTAAGAAAACGAGATTCTAGCTGGCAAGATCATAGTATGTATACTCATATCGATGTTCACCCAGAGCTTAGCTAGCTCTAGCTACGCTATCCGCTGTGACGTTTACTCGATCGAGCTAGCTCTGGGCACCTTGTGCTCAGCCTCAGCCGACCTAAAACGTACGCTGCCATGCATGTTTGCTTAGTTTTCTGAGCTCTGCGTCCGTTTTTTCTCCTAGGGTTTCGGGCCGGGATTGAGAGAGAGAGAGAGAGAGAGAGAGAGAGAGATCTTCGAGCGAGAGGTAAGACATTAATCCGACCCAAGCACCCAGCTAGCATTCGGTCTCGGTCGTTCTGGGATCCAGGCAGAGGAAGAAGAAGCAGCAGCAGATCGAGGAGGCCTAATAAGCTAGCTAGGCGCCGCAGAGCTAGATTGTAATCATAATAGATTGTAATCATAAGACTGCATTAGATTATCTGCTAATGCATGTAAGTATAAAGGAAAAGACTAGAAGGACGATCGAGATGCCTGATTTCTATATATCTTATTACTCTAATTTTTTAGAGTCCAATCGATCTAAAGCGCTGGAAGAGTTTCATGAATGTTATTGACATGCATGGGGTAGTGTGTCATCGATAGTCGACATATATCTTCTACTCGTCCAAAATCCTCCGTGCAGTAAGGAGAAGAGAAATGATCCGAACATACAGTTAGTTTAATTTAATTCTGCATAAGTATTCATGCATACTGATCAAACTAGGCAAATTAAGTTTCTTATTATAAAGTTTAATCTATAAATGAACATGAGTACATGCATGTATATATGCGGCTCGTTTATGAATGTGTACTTATTAAGAGGCAGCTGAGGGCTAGCTAGTTAATTGCCAGCATATTGCATCACCTAAACTGGCGTAGTACCACACTCTAATTAAGCCAACGCAACATGATGCACTGCACACAGAGAGAAGAGAAGAGAAGAGAAGAGTGAGGTGAGGTCCCTTCAATAATGATGCAGGAGGAGGGACCAATGCAATATAATGGCTGTGCATTGTGCATTATATTGCATGCATGAACAAGCTAGGTCATTTTGCAGACTGCCCAAAGAGACAGACTTTTTCTATTCGCTACTTCTGTTCTGATCGCGAGCTTGCATTGGATGCTATGATTTTGAATGTATTCATGTGTCTTTCACAAGGACCACCATTTGATAGAGGTACTAATAGCAACAGCAAATCAATCAGATCTTCAGATACACATAGTTTGCCTTCAAAACAACAAAGAAAAAGTATTGAATTGATCAGAGACTTGATGCAACCTAACAACGCAAACTGGGTTGCAAAACTATAATAAATCAAAGCGGTCGATTCGCCATCAGACGGCTCTAGTGCATCCTGCTGGTGTATGTGTGTACGTACGGCTTGAGCAGGAAGAGGATTCGACATGCCAACATGTGTTCTGGGCTGGACAGCATCCAGATTTCTGGGAGTAGATTCCATCTCGATCACCATGCATCTTCTCGAGAAAATTCTTATATTATAGCACAGTTGTGGGCAACAGCTGATCTCTCCAGTATCCACAGATGATACGACGATGGTTCATGCCCATTGTACCACACCACAGTGAGGACTGGGAAAGGAAACGCTTACTAGAATTTGGAAGGAGAGACAAGCATCTCATCTGATGGAGATGGAGATCTCCCTGTCCTTCCATGCATGAATGCTGCAAGAAACGGATACAAACACAGTTATTGTTTGGCATTGAGCCAGCCTCCATCTCCGCTCCAACAGTGTCATCTCTGATCACCCACAGCCACTGTGAAGTCAGCTCAATCTGACATCTAGCCTCTCATGCATGGATGCATGGATGGTCTTCATCTCCAGCATGTCCATCTCCATGAGAGTCCATGTACATTCAACCTACCTAAACCTAGCTCAGCCACACTGTGCTCATGGTGCTTTGCATGCATGCACTGGTGCTGCTGCTCCTGCAGTGACTAGTCTAGCTCTGAAGTTCTTTCTCTTTCTTTGTTCGTTTCTTTCTCTCACTATAAATATATAAATACAGAGGCTTCTCCTTTCGACCCAGCTCTTTTCTCCTCCCCGTCTTTTCCACACCCCGCGTGCCCTAATTTCTCGCTGATACTTGTCCCCTCCTTTACTTGGCCTTGGCCACACAGTCTCTCTCAGGCTAGGGGAGAAAGGGTGAAGAATCTTTCAGTTTACATCTCCCTATCCCTGCCTTTCTCTAGCTAGCAGGTACTACTACGACAGCTTCTTCTTTCTTCTTCCTCTTCTTGAAATAATTTGGGGTTGTGCTCTGCCAGTGGTTGTTGAGCTTGAGCTTGAGCTTGAGGGAGGCCAGAGAACAGAGAAGTGCAGGGATGGTGTAGTGGCGTTTTCTGTAAGTGAACACCATCAATAAAATCAAAATCCTCCCTCAGTTTCTTTACTAGTCCAGTGCTAGAGCTTATCATGTAATGCAGACGGTGATGTGCTCTTCAAATGATGCTTTTGCTCAGTTCTCTTGCTTGTATGCGCTGTGTGTTTTTCGTCTGATTTTGTTTGCAAACAGATCTTCTGTTTAGAGGATGTGCTTTCATGGTAAGGACTGTCGGTTTGCCTAGTTCTTGCTTTCGATTCATCAGTTTGGATTTAGGACGTCTGAAATGTTTTCTGATATGCTGTGAGCATTTGCCTCTTCTAGATTTGTATGGATTGTGAATTTGTGATGAGTAGGTTAAATTTGTGTTCTTGGTTGAAACATCTACCTAGTTCTTGTATCTTCACTGGTAGCATTAATACAACTTATTGTTGTTGTATACTTGTATGGTCTACTACTGTATTTTTGGGGTGATTTCTCCTTGATCCTACCAGATATGCAGGCTTGATCCTGTTTTTGTCATGTTCAATTTTTTTATGCATAGTTGAAACAAAGGAGAACTAAACTAGCCAGCTTCTTCAGTACAGATTCTTTGCAGGGATGCCATGCTTTCTCCATCATTTCTCATTTGATTGCTTCATGATTGTTTTTACCTGCTTCTCAACCCATATCACCTGGAATATTCACTTCTATGAAAAATAGCACCTAAAAAAAATTAATGCACAATGGTGAGTAATTGTGAACTTGCTATACCAGTAACCTGAAAGATGGTAGTCCCCAGCACCACAGATCCATGGTTCAGCATAGTTGTAGTACCCCTCCCCCTCCCCCCTGCTTTCAATTTACTACTGTATTAGTAATATGTAGCCAGGGGAATACAATGGTCCAACAACAACCAACACCACATTGATTTCTTTGGCCTACTACCATGCTTACCACATTCTTTTATCTTGTTTCTTCTTGAGTAAATGAAGTGATGAAGTGGATAGCACAAAACTACTGTACAGTGTAGATGAAGTAAAGGATTCCTAGGTTTCCTTGAGAAAAAAAATCCTTTTGTGCAAATATTTTTTCTTGAGAAACAGCTCTTTTGTCTTACCTGATTTTAAAAAGTTATCAAACACATATTGCTTGCAAAAAATCCAGCACATGATCTATGCAGATTTTACTGTATTTTTCTCTCTGGAGTACCTCAATACCTCATTACTGTGAGGTGAAAAGATGCAAACCAGAGTGGATTTACTGCCGCTTGAGACAACTTCATCCGTCAAAATCGCTTGAGACACCAAAGTAACTGATTCTAGATGTCCAAATCAAAATTCATCTCGTGCGAAATTAGCCATCTTTGATGCATCATCAGTAGGCAACGTGTGGGGTTGCAGTCTTCCAGATGGTCCCAGTATCATCACTTTACTTTGGATTTGCTTCCAGTCTCTTGCACATTCTCTTGTTTTGTAGGCTTGCTAGGTTATTAGGTATGCATTTCATGTCCTTGATCATCTCCCAAATTAATGCCTGATGGTGACATTGCTCAAGATGCAGGACAAGCTTGCGAGAAAACAGTGCTAGCCTCACTATTTCCTCAGCAAAACTGTGACCACACTCTTCACTCGTGACATCTGTGAATTTGTCTCTATGTTAGTAACAGCTGGAAGAATCATGGATACTTATTAATACCCCTGCTTAGCATTAGGGTTTATGGTCGGTGGCTCTTGCAACTTGCAACAACCATTGAAGCAATTCATTCATCAGGCTACTTTACTTTCTGTCACTTTCAGTGTTTCAACTGTTCCTGAACATCTTGCAGGTTATACTGCCACTTGGCTACAAGTAGTTGATTTTATGGTGTCAAAAGAATAATCTTGCACAATTTTAATACCAATATTGTTGTAGGAGCAATCATATACTGTATGGGGGGAGTACTGTACTCTTGGAGTAAGTAGGATGTGTGGACTGTATAGCACAGGCCAGAGTAATGGATCCCTGAACAAATGACTCTCCTGCTTTTGACACCCCAAGCTGAATTTTATAAATGCTGCAATGAATAAAGCAACAGATTGCTAGTATCACAGGCAGCCCAAGCATCTCTTCTGGTCAGCTTTTTTTTTTCTCATCCAGATGGTAATCAAAGTACCCTGTTCCAGGCCCAGCCCTAATGTATTATTGATGCATGTCAACATACCCCTCGTACTGATCACTGTTTTGCTCCTGTAATCAGCTGCAAATTGCTCTCCATTTTCTCTGTAGCAACAATGCCCTGGTTGTGGATGGCATAGTGCAAATTAGCACAAGTAGAAGCCAAGCCATTCATGTTCTTTCCTTGGTGAAGTGTGAAGTGTGTAGTTCTATCCTCTGAACTGAAGATTTGATCTTTCTTTGATGTAAAATCGATGCCTGCTTGCCCTTGACATAAGTTGACTGCTGCATTTGAGCTAAAGATTTGAGTTTTTTTGTACATGATCTGTTTGTCTCATGTGCCTATCTCTTTAGATAAAGATTTGATATTTCCTCTAATGCGTCAGGCAGAGCTCCTGCCCTTTTCGGTCAAAGAAAAAAAGATTTGATCTTTCTTATGGATGAGTGGTGCAGAGAGCTAAAGTGTGCTCTTTTTTGCATGGGTGTGTGGATGGATGGATGTGCGCAACAATGGCGGGCGATGGAGCAGAGTGCATTATGAGTACGAGGAGTGAAGTGGAGGTATGGGCGATGGCCTTTGCAGATGAGGGAACGACAGCGGTGGCGGCCTGAGGAAGACGCCATCCTGCGCGCCTACGTCCGGCAGTATGGCCCTCGCGAGTGGAACCTCGTGGCGCAGCGGATGAACGTCGCCCTCGACCGCGACGCCAAGTCCTGCCTCGAGCGCTGGAAGAACTACCTCCGGCCCGGCATCAAGAAGGGGTCGCTCACCGACGACGAGCAGCGGCTTGTCATCCGCCTCCAGGCCAAACACGGCAACAAGTGGAAAAAGATCGCCGCCGAGGTGCCTGGGCGGACGGCGAAGAGGCTCGGCAAGTGGTGGGAGGTGTTCAAGGAGAAGCAGCAGCGGGAGCTCAGGGACAGTCGCCGGCCGCCGCCGGAGCCCAGCCCCGACGAGCGGGGGAGGTACGACTGGCTGCTGGAGAACTTCGCGGAGAAGCTTGTCAACGAGAGACCCGTCGCGCCGCTGCTCATGGCCGCGCCGATGCTCCCGCCGTGGATGTCGTCGGCAGCGGCTGCGCCGCCGCCGCCCTCGCCGTCCGTGACGCTTAGTCTGGCGTCCGTGGTCACCGCGCCCCCGCCCGGTCCAGCCGGGGCGCCGTGGATGCAGCCTCAGCCGCAGGCGGAGCGGCCCACGCAGGACGCCGCGGCGGCGTTCGGGTTCGCGGGCGCAGGGGCGGCGCCCCCGGCTGGCATGGTGGCCGGTGGCAGGATGGACGGGCAGACGCTGGCGGAGCTAGCGGAGTGCTGCCGCGAGCTGGACGAGGGACACCGCGCGTGGGCGGCGCACCGGAAGGAGGCGGCGTGGCGGCTGAAGCGGGTGGAGCTGCAGCTTGAGTCGGAGCGCGCGTGCCGGCGGCGCGAGGCGGCGGATGAGTTCGAGGCGAAGATGCGGGCGCTGCGGGAGGAGCAGGCCGCCGCCGTGGAGCGCGTGGAGGCGGAGTACCGCGACAAGATGGCCGGCCTCCGCCGCGACGCCGAACTGAAGGAGCATAAGATGGCGGAGCAGTGGGCCACCAAGCACGCACGCCTCGCCAAGTTCCTCGACCAGTTCGCCACCAGCCGTCGCTGGCCGCCCGTCGAGATGAACGGCGGCAGCCGGTGATAGCCGGTCTCTGTCGCTGCCGCCGTCGCCCTTTTTACAACTGCTGTAATCTTCAGTACACTTCTCTAGAAAAAAATGTAATCTTGAGTCTCTTTTGATCTTGCTACGACACTATTGAATAATAAATGGACCACAAAATTGCAAATTGAACTGGATAGTGGATATCTCGACCAAAGAAACTAGTAGAGGCCTAGAGGGTAACGCAATATATTTTTACTTCCCAATGCCGGTAGTACGGATTCTAACCGTCTCGCTGCAATTTGTCTTCAATTTACACCCGAACTTAACGCTTCTGAAACTGAAAGAAGTGCGTCGACGACCTCCGTCGATACTCGATCGAGACTGATATATGATTAGTGATGATGACTTTTATTCCAATTAAGTGGTGCGGGCACTTCAGCTACTCACCACACTTAGCTCATGCATGTCCACGACACTAAAGGGTCTCTTTGGACTAAAGCAAACTGATTAAAATTTAATTAAAATTTAGTTATTTTAGAGGCTAAAGATCCAAACAACAAAAGTTAAAAGGAGTTAAATTTTTTTTAGTCCTATTAGCCTTCAATGAAGATTTAAAATGGGCTAAAATGTCCCCTTTCGCACCCCCGCCTTCACCATACATGCACGCATAAAAAACAAAGAATAATAAATAAGAGTATTTGAGTCATTTTCTACACCAATAAAGTCTTTAACTTATACTTTAATCACTTATCCAAATTTTAGTCACTGATTTTAATCACTTTACATTAGTCCTTTAGATCCAAACAGGTCCATATCACCTAGTAGCTTAGGATGACAATGCGTCATGAATTTCTTCTATTAATGGGATTCTAAGAAAAAAAACTAAAATACTCGGTTCTATGTCTACTCTTATTGTTTTCACATCCAAACACTTTATTTTAAGAGCATTATATATATATATAGTGTTTAGTAATACAAATATAATAATCTGGCTTATGTTTTCCCAGATTATTTTAAGGTAGCTCTTTATAATTATTACACGAAACAAACATGCTCTAATTAATTCGTAAGTAACGTGCTTGTAGATTTAATTAGTACGCATGCATGCATGCGTGGTTGCAAACGTGATGAAATCTCTCTGTAGAAGACAAGACTCTACAACCTGGGTGCGTACGTAGCGGCTATTGATTAGAAGAACAATGGTTGTAGTAGATGCAGCGGCTGATGTATCCTCCCTTGCCGGGGGGGTTGGCGCAATGCGGCGAGCAGGCAGGCGTGCTCCCATCATAGATCGAAGGGAAGCTGATATAATCGTTCTTCCCTCCGCCGACGAGTTCCACCGGGAAGAACTCCGGCGCCACCACGTCCTCCACGGCCTGCAGAGTCGCCACCACTTTGGCGGCAGCATGGGCGTCGCGGCCGTACGAGTACGACCCCCACGGACGGCTTGCGGTGGCGTCGTACTTGCCTGCGGCCACGGCCGCCGTCACGCTGCCGCCGCCACCGGCGGCGAGGGCGGCAAGGATCACGGCGGCAAGCAGGTCGAGCCGCCGCATCACGTTCGGTGGCATTGCTCTGCTCGCTAGCTCCCTCGCTCCCGCTGGTGATCAGTGTGGCGCTTGCTGCTGTGTTATATAGAGTTCTGGATCGACCGAGTGTCCCAATACATCATTTTATTTCTTTTTGTTAACTAAACAGTTTGAATATTCAAACGAGTGGTTTAAATATAAAAAAATTGATAAATATTTTTAAAAAAGAACCAATGGATATCTAGAAAATAAATCCGGTTTTTCTTATTTTTAAATAGCGGTTTATTTTAAGATTATGTAGTTGTATTTCTTATCTTTTAGACAGTACTTATGTAGTTGCGGTTATTTACAATCTAAGAAAAAATGAACTATATAGAAAGCTAAAAAATGTGAAAACTATTCCAGATAGGGCCCTAGCTAGCTCACCATTTAGTTTAGGGCTTTAGTGCAGCAGCTGCATCAAGCACTTACAAAGGTGAGTACCCATTACCCATTGGAATTGAATCCACTTTTAGCTTATAGTAGTATCACAGAAACAATGTGCTATTTTTGTGTAATGGTGGTGCATATTTAAAATTAATAGCTATCTTTTGTTCAACTTTGGATGGATGGCGTAGGAGCTACATAATTACGTTGCTAAAAACTACATGATTCTCAAAACTCTTTGGACGGCCGGGTTTGAACTGACGGAAGTTATTTCTTTTTAGTCGGATTTACGAAAAAGTCAATGTCACTGACGGTGTATATATTTGGTGACCATCTTTCTTATAACATCTAAAATCAAATTATTTGGGAAGATAGATTTGTTCCTTCTTTGTTTCCTTCTTTGTGTCCAGTGTTTTTTAAATAATAAATCAAATCTACATTACCATTTTAAAAAATTGCAAAAATAACGTCGAGTCGGCTCATGGTCGGTCGACTCGTGCCACATCAGCATGAGTCAGCCAACCAAGGGCCGACTCCCTGACCACGTCTGGCGCAGCGGCTTTTTCTGGCCGACTAGGCCACGTGGCAAGCCCCAGTGATTAACTAACTTGTAAAAGCATGAGGCCAACTTAACGTACAGATCCATAAAAGTAGTTTCAATGAACAATTTCAGTACATCTAGCTAGTTTTTCCTCGGTTGTCTATATATACAACGATGTGATGTTACATTCAAGTATACCAAGTAATCAAACACCTGAAAATTTTGAAACATATAATGCCAACTCATCAAAGTTAAGGAAATGCATGCATAAATAGTATCAATTCAAAGCAAGGTCACTATCAGTAACCTTGAAACCTGGACTAAATATATCTCAATTTTGTTATCAGATACATTGGAGATTCTTCCCTCCCCTTGCATTCAGGGGCGAATCTACATGCATCCTATGTGATGCACAAGACACAGGCAATTTTTTATTTTTAAGTACTAGAACAACCAACGGAATGTAGAATAATGTTATTCTACACCAACGTGGAATCGGAGGGGGGTCGGGATTGGGTGGGGCGTGGGGGCACGCTGAATGAAATGGGTACGATTGAATTAATCAGTGTAGAATAGCATTTTATACTTATAGTGTAGAATAACGTTCCCGTGTGTATATATATATATATATAAATACTATCCTACACCACGGGTGTAGAATAGCTATTCTACCGAGAAATCTACTACTGAGAAAAAAATAGCACTCAATTCTTATTCTACTGAGAAAATCAACTACTGAAAGTAGTCGGTGTAGAATAGTTATTCTACACACGTGGTGTAGAATAGCGTTCCCGTATATATATATATATATATATATACACAAATGCTATTCTACACCACGAGTGTAGAATGCTATTCTACACCGACGTGGAATGGAGGGGTTGGGATTAGGTGGGGGGTGGGCACGATTGGAATGATCGGTGTAGAATAGCATTTACACCCATAGTGTAGAATAGCGTTTCCGTATATATATATATATATATATATATATATATATATATATATATATATGCCAAATCAACCAAGACATCACACGATCATGAGTGGCGGTGTAGCGAGTAATATTATATATATATATATATATATATAATAGGACTTACTTCAAAAGGTTGAAGACAAAGAAAAATAATATGTTGTAACCTGAAGAACCAACATTCAAAGACAAAGAAAAATCACTAGGTTATGCATTAGGGAGGTAAAATAATCAGATTAGCATAAGTGCAAGATTAGCATTTACTAAGACAGACAAGGCATCAGTGCACATTCTGGATAATTAAGCATGCTCTACGCTGAGCTAAGCTTCCCAGGAGGTCACATTAAGGCTTTCTGACAAATCGATCGGGTGCTTGTGGCCTTGACAACAACACTTGAGCAACCAAATTCATACACTATTCCACTAGCTAGACAATGATAAAATGTTGCAGCTGATAGTTTGCTAGCTCCTCCTTCCCCCTAGCTTTGATGCAGATATGTAGTAAGCTGAATGTTGATAATAATATATCTTCACTGTTAGATCACACAACCGGTATTGAAGGGGGCAGTACTACTTATAGTAGGTTTTATGGTACTCTAAATCACTTTCATGAGTGTGTAGCTTCTAACGAGGACTACAATACTCTTCTTCTCGCCGCAACATCTGCACAAAGCGATTGGATTGGATATAGGGTGGCAATATACCTGACGGGATCGGGTTCAGGCATGATTTTTGACCCGTGTGTCAAATGGGTTGGGGCCTGTTATGGGTTTAACATTTTGACCCCGTATGCTCGTCCTCCTCTCGTCATGCCGAGCACCTCCAGTCACGCCACAGTGTGCTCTCGGTCACGCTGAGGCTCCAGGCCAGGCGCCGTAGTACTGTCACAGTCTTCAAGCATCGCCGCCCCGTACGCTCGACGTCCCGAGCACCTCCAGTCGCGCCGCAACATGCCCTCAGACGACACCCCGAGGCTCCAGGCGCCGCACCACCGCAATCTTCAAGTGCCGCCGCCCGCCAGACCAATCTGCCACCACGAGCGCCGCCGACAAGAACCGTGGCTTCGGGTGAGCGCCATAGCTCCTCCGCCGCCGGCCACCCCCCTACTTCTCCTGTCGCTCTCGAGACACCCCCAGCCGCCCCTTAGCTACCTTAGCCATCGTTTTACGGGACACCCGTGACCGTGAGATCTGGTAGGATCGGATTCAGCCATTCAGGTTAGAATTCCAATCCGCAGAGGACCCTAATTGGATATGTGAATGCTGCTGCAACCGGTATTGGTCGTTGCAGGTGATCCATCGCGCTTGCATGCTTCCCTGGTCGCTTTAATTTGGTGCCATGTAGAGTACAGCGCGATGCAGTGACCACCGTGATGATGTCTCACGCAGAAAACGTCAAAATATTTTGAAAACTAGTCGAACAAGGCAACAGATATATAGGGCCCTAGCTGAGATAAAGCCTCCGGTATTTGCAAACATGATTTTAACGTGTATATATATATACTAGTCAGATGCATGTGCTTTGCAACAGAACGTTATTCTGTAATAGGGCTTTTGCGAAAATTTATGTTTCTGTATGATTTTTCAGAAATCTAAGGGTTTTTACACAAAATTCATACATCCGCGCAAAATACATAAATTAAAATACCGAAATATAAAAATACATTTTTATTTTCTTTTTCTTCTTTTTCCTCTTTTTCTTCTTTTTTCTTTTCCTTCCTTTTTTTCTTTTTCCTCATTTCTTTCTCCCGCGCACATGCATGCTGCATGCATGCGGCGCTGCCTTTTCCAGGCGCTGCGCGCTACTTTCGCTTTTCCATGCGGGGCGCGCGAGCTTTTTCCCGGCGCTGCGCTGTGCTTTTTCTAGGCGGTTTTTTTCAGGCGCTGCGCTGCGCGCTGCTTTTTCCATCGGTTTTTCCAGGCGCTGCGCTGCGAGGGGGAGCGGACGGACGAGTAAGTCCCCGTTTTAATATAGTTAAGATTTTTCTTTTTCCTCATTTCTTTCTCCCGCGCACATGCATGCTGCATGCATGCGGTGCTGCCTTTTCCAGGCGCTGCGCGCGCTACTTTCGCTTTTCCATGCGGGGCTCGCGAGCTTTTTCCCGGCGCTGCGCTGTGCTTTTTTCAGGCGGTTTTTCCGGGCGCTGCGCTGCGCGCTGCTTTTTCCATCGGTTTTTCCAGGCGTTGCGCTGCGCGGGGGAGCGGGGGAGAGGACGGACGAGTAAGTCCCCGTTTTAATATAGTTAAAATATATACTTATTTACTTGTTTTTTTACAGGAATGGTAAATTTTGATTTTAACATATACCTAATTTTGATAATTTTTGTAGACGCCCCCACTAGCTGCACATCAACTTTTGTAGTCTCCACGCACGGTTTTAATGAATTAGTTTAGAAATGAAACATCAGTTGTTGTCAAACTAACTAGCTACTAGCTGTTAGAAGTTGAAACAAACATGCACTAAATTTCTTTACAGGAGACTCTACATCCATGGGTGTGTAGCAGCTGTTTATTGGGTTACTTTATTATAATTCACAACTTATATTATATTAAAGTAAAGTAATAATTTAATTTGGTGCAACCAGTTTTTTAATTTATTCTTGAAAAACTAAAATACATATTGCATTTTTGTGGAAATCATCCACTGTCACTACTACAAACTGTCACTGTAGTGGCGTTGGGCAAAACCACTGTAGTGGCGGGCCATTAGATGCCCGCCACTAGAGTTGCTGGTGCTGACGGCAGCACCAGCGCCCGCCACTATTGCTGGTAAAGTAGTGGCGGTCGGTGATGACGTCAGCCCGGACCGCCACTAATGTACCAATAGCAGTGGCGGGCGCTGGTGCTGCCCGCCGCTGCTAAGATGGCCGCCACTAAAGTAATGATGACATCACTTGCGACCGCCACTACTATTCTAGCTATAAATGCGCAGCGTCTTCCTCCCCGAGCTCTACTGGAGTTCGCATTCAATTTTGTCCGTACAATGGCGACAAAAATCTAGATAAAGAGGGGGGAGGCTTTGTTTTCGTTTCTTTTGAAGGATTTCATTCTAGGAGGTAAATCCATTCCGAATCTCACATTTATTTTGTATTTAATCATGTATACAATGAGTTATTATCGTTTTTCTAATTTAGGGTTTAAGTGAATAGAAATTTTCAAATAATCTTCCATTTACGGTGTTACCTTCTCCCAAATGAACAAATATGACCCTCCTCACAATTATTCATCACTTGTATATTGATTTACGTCATTTTAATCTCCTTTTTAATTTGATTTATGATTATAGATCTAGAGTTATGTTGTTTGGAGAGAGAGAGAAACCAATATAGTTAATTTATTTAATAATTTTTTCTGCTTAATAAGTAGTTTTAATTAAAGCATTGAGGATTTTTAATTAATGTTGTTATGAGCGATAATAAATCAATATATTTTCAATTTGTAAATTAATAAAATTAACAATAATGATTTTATTAATATTTTTTCAAATAATATATGTTTTAGATGGAGCACAGGTCCTGGATGTACTCGTCCAACGACGGAGATGTGGTGGCATATTTTAACAGAGTAACTGAATTTACTGAAGCTGCCGCACAATATGCTTCCCGTCAGAGTGAAGAGGCAATATATTGTCCTTGTAAAGTTTGTAAAAACGAAGCGATGTATCCGTGTTCTGATCGTGAAACCATACGATTTCACTTGTTGAAAAATGGTTTCGTGAAGAACTATTATATATGGACGAAACACGGTGAGATGGGCCAAAATCCTCCTGAAGATTCTGATGTGCCGCAAGATGCTCATCAACATAGAAGAGGTTGTGATCATACATCCGACATAACACATGATGATGTTGATCAACATGATGATGATGACGCCTTTGATGTGGAGGAACTGATGCGAAATGTTGCGCCTGAGGTGTTGTTGCAGAGAACTACAACCAAAGGATACGATAACTTCGAAGCACTTGACAAAGCATCAAAAAACCTTCTTTACGAGGAACGCCACGGATGCGATAAGCAGTATACTGTGTTGTACACAATTCTTGAGCTTATGAAACTGAAGGCCAGCAATGGATGGTCTGACACCAGTTTTTCAGATCTTTTACAACTCCTAAAAAAGGTTTTGCCAAAACCCAATGGTTTACCATCTGATACGTACCAAGCAAAGAAGATGATTTGTCCGTTGACTTTGGGCGTTCAGAAGATTCATGCATGCCCGAACCACTGTATCCTATATCGAAAAGAGTATGGATTGTTAGAGAGATGTCCGCAGTGCAACGCGAGTCGATACAAACGTCCAAATGACTGTGCGGAGGACTACAATGACCACCAGAAGAAGAATAATAAGAGGTTGCAGAAGAGGAATAAAAATGTTATTGAAGACCATCCTGGAAAAAAGATGGAGAGGAAAGTTCCGGCCTTAGTAATGTGGTACCTACCGGTGATTGATCGCTTGAAACGTATGTTCTCTAATCCTAGAGATGCTGAACTATTAATCTGGCATTTCGCTGGGCGAAAGAAGGACGGAAAACTTCGGCACCCTGCGGATGCTAGGCAGTGGAAATCATTTGACTTGGCCCATCCAGATTTCTCGGACGATCCTAGAAATATCAGGATGGGACTTAGCACGGATGGAATGAATCCCTTCGGTGAGATGAGGAACCCACATAGTACGTGGCCAGTCTTTCTATGCTTGTTCAACATTCCATCATGGTTGTGCCATAAAAGAAAATACCTTATGCTCACTACTCTAATTTCTGGTCCAAAACAACCTGGCAATGACATTGATATCTTTCTAGAACCTTTGATGGAGGATATGAAACGTCTATGGGAACATGGTGTCTGTGTGTGGGATGAGCACAAGAAAGAGCACTTCAATCTAAGAGCCATAATCTTTTGCACCATAGCTGACAACCCAGGACGCATGTCCCTAACAGGACAGGTTAAAGGAAAGACAGCATGTGTAGTGTGTGTGGACCAGACAGAATCTATGCATCTTCCATCATTCGTTAAGACGATATATATGCGACACCGCAGATTTTTACCAAAAAACCACAAATATCGAAGAAATAGGAACCATTTCGACGGTACAATCGAGCTTGGACAGCCTCCACGAAATCGAGATGGCAATTTCTATTCGAAATGGTAAAGAATATCAAAGTTGTTTTCGGAAAGAAGAGGAAGAAATCTGAAAAAATTTCAAAGGACGCTCCATTTAAAAAGCAGTCGATCTTCTTTAGATATTTGCCCTATTGGAAGGAGTTGGAGATTGGTCATGCTATCGATACAATGCACGTTGAGAAGAATGTCTTCGAAAGCACTATCGGTATTTTGTTAGACATACCGGGCAAATCAAAAGATGGACTCAAAGTACGAAGGGACCTTCAAACTCTCGGAATTAGACCCGAGCTTCACCCACAGGAAAGGGCCAATGGAAAATTTTTCCTTCCGGCTGCTAGCTATAACCTCACAATTGACGAGAAAAGATCAATCTGCAGGTGTCTACATGGAATTAGAGTTCCAACAGGATTCTCAACGAATATAAAGAATATTGTCTCCGTAGCAGATTTGAGGATGAGCGGCTACAACACTCATGATTGTCATGTTATGCTTGGGCTATTCCTCGCCATCGCAGTAAGAGGAGTCAAACATTCATTTCTGAAGATGGTGATAACACGCATGTGTCACTTCTTCAATGTCATATCAAAGAAGGTGATCGACACTGAAGAGTTAAATGAATTACGTAAACAAATGAGGGAGACTATGTGTCAGCTTGAGATGTGCTTTCCTCCTTCATATTTTGATATTATGGAGCACTATATGATACATATTGAGAAACCAAGGGTGGTTTCGGTGTATGTGATGAGTGATTGACTGGATTTTACCCTCTGTTCGAAGGGTACCTCCGGAGGGGCTTCGGAGGTGGTACCTCCGAAGGGTGTTCGGAGGTGTGTCACCGGAGTGTGTTCGGTGTTTGCTTGCTGCAGCTGTGCAGCGGAGTGTACCTGTCGGAGGGGTCCGACAGTACGCGATGACTGGGTTCGTACCGATGGCTTCGGTACTTTGGGCGGTACACCGGAGTGTGTGCCGAAGGTTGCTAACCCGGAGAGGTCTCCGGAGTACTGGATACACTTGTCTGCTTGTCGGTGGTGCGCAGGGACTTCGGAGGCGACGGACAGGGTTCGAGCCAGGTGAACTTGGGTCAAGCGGGTGGTTTGATGCCAAGGGAGCGGGGAGCTCCGTCACGGTGGCTGCGAAGGTGGTCCGGGTCGGTCCTCGGGTCGAGGCGTGCCAGGTGAAGGCAGAGAGTGCGGAGCGTGGCTCCGGCTGAAGGTACTCCGAGACAAGTCCTCGGAGGTGAAGCACTTCGAAGGTACTCCGAATGGAGTGACTTCGGAGTTGGTGGAACAAGTCCTCTGCGGAGGCAAGGTGTTCGAAGTGTGCTCCGGAGGGAGACACTCGAAGGTGGCCCGACGAAGGTCTCAGAAGTCGAGGCGCATCGAAGGCATGGTCCGGGTGAGGCTCGTCGAGGAGTGTGCTCGGAGTGAGACACTGCGACGAAGTGCTCATGGAATGCTTCATGCGGAGGCCTTGGACGAAGGAGGGACTTCGAAGGGTGGTACTCCGAAGGTAGGGCTTCGGAGTGTGAAGGACTTCGGAGCGAGGCTAGCTCCGGAGTGAGGATGACTTGAGGTGCTTCGGCCATACATGGCTTCGGTACACGGACAGACGGTGTTCGAGCTCGGAGTAGCTGCGAAGCCGTGGTGATCCACTCCGGAGGTGGTGGTGCGAAGGCCCAAGGGCTTTGACGGCTTCGGCTCAAAACCGTCACTGTATCGAAGGTCATCTTCGGCGGAGCGAAGGCCAACAGGCTGCAGGCTTCTCGCCGAAGCTTCCGCACCCTCGCGTGCGAAGGGAGGTTCCTGAAGTCAACTCTGTAAAGGCTGACACTGTCTGTTCTGAAAAAGGCTGACACTGTCCCCTCTGCAGCTGACAGAGAAGCCTCCAAAATAAAGGTGGACTACCTTTTGTACCCCTTAGTTCTGTAGAGACAAATCTGTTGTAAACCCTAGGGGTAAAGTAGTCACTTCCTTAGGATGAAGCCGTGGGCTATAAATATGGGGGCTCGGTAGGTAACATTTAACACTTTGAGCATTTACTGTTGAGCTCCTGTAGCCACACTTCGATTGAATACATCCTGAGTTCATTTTCAGTGTTCCTTGTTCAAGCGGCGAAGCCCTGTCTGTCTTGTGCTTTTTGCTTGAGCTCGATCTACATACTTCGCTAGTTTAGTGCACCGAAGCCTGTTGAGGCGAAGGTTGTTTTTCGTGCGAGGTGTGTTTTGTCAGTGTGCTGTCGCTCTGTGTAACACGAGGCAAGACCTCGCTGCTTACTAGCGAAGCCCTGATCTTTTCCCGTAGTGCTTCTTGTGTCGAAGCCCTTAGCATAGTCCATTTGCGTGTGCGTGTAGACCTTCGCGTACGAAGCACAGCACCAGTTGCTGTCGCTAAGTATTTGGTCGAAGTCCTCAGAGGGCTGTCCACTCCTGCGAAGGGTGAAGTGCGAAGCCTGCTCGAAGCACCCTGTGTGCGGAGCCTGCACTGACTTAGCAGAGTAGATTTTCGAGGGTTGTAAGTGGAGCGAAGTCTTCTTGGCTTCGAACTTTTGCCTCTCCGAAGCCTGTGTTCGAAGGTGTCGAAGTACCTCCGAACCAGCCCTTCGAAGGTTGTGTTCGAAGCCTGTTCCGCAGAAGACAGAACAGAACCGAAGGCTAAGTTTTTAGCCAGAAATTTTAAAAGCTCCCATTCACCCCCCCCCCTCTGGTCGCCGTTTTCGGTCCAACAATTGGTATCAGAGCAGGTTAAGATCACCAGTTGACCTTAACCGGTTTTGTGATCTGTTGGCGACATGGATAGAGGCAGTAAAATTCCTCTGTTCGATGGGACTGACTTTGCATACTGGAAGGTGCGCATGGAGGCTTACTTGTTAAGCCAAGGAAATGCAATTTGGGAGATTGTGGACTCACAATACTCCATCCCTGATACCCGCACCACTCAAACCGAAAAAGATCAATATATTGCCAACTCGAAGGCAAGGAACATACTGTTCATTGGTTTGAGTCGGAGTGAGTTTGATAGGGTGCAGCACCTTAGGACTGCTAGGGAAATTTGGACAACACTCACTATTTATCATGAGGGCTCTACTCAGATTAAGGCCAGGCGCCAAAGCACCTACAACCAACAGTATCAGCTGTTTGTGCAGGCACCTGGTGAATCTATAGATGCCATGTTTTCGCGCTTTGATGCTATAGTGAGTAACTTGCGATCCAACGGGACGCTTGCTTACAGTGATCACGATAGGGCTATCAAGCTTCTCTATGCTCTTGACCGTAGCATATGGGAGGTGAAGATATCCAGCATTGAGGAGTCCACAGGCTATGACACTCTAACCTGTGATGAACTCTTTAGCAAGCTGAAGTCCACAGAGATTGCCAAGGCATCTCTTGCAGTGCATAGAAGCTCTTTGCCACAGCCATTGGCATTGGTTTCTAGCACTAGCCGTGGCACCACTGCAGAACCAAGCACATCAGGCACTTGTGTTCTTGCAGATGGTTTTGCTTTGTCCTCCCTGGTCTCCGTCACAAAGGAGCAGGTGGATACTCTAGCAGATGACGAGCTTGCTCTCATTGCCCGGAGGTTCACCCGCTTTCATCATGAGAGACGGGATCAGCGGAGAAGTGGTTTTAGTGGCTGCTATGAATGTGGCGACACCTCTCACATAAAGGCCAATTGCCCCAAGGTCAAAAAGAGAGATGAGAGTGACCGCCCTAAATACCACAAGAAGGAGAGGAAGCCCTTTGTGAAGGGCAAGCGCGGCAAGATGGCTAAAAAGGTAGCCAAGGCCGCTTCCAGAGCATTTGTTGCTGCTCTCAGCGACATCGACACATCCTCAACTGAGGAGTCGAGCTCTGAGGAGGAGGAGTCCCCAAGAAAGGAGGACAAGAAGGACAAGAAGGGACGTGATTTCACCGGCCTTTGCTTAATGGCCGACAGCGATCACAGCGGCGATGAGCTTGACTCATCTGAGGTAAACCTATCATCTGACCAGCTTCTAATTAAATTAGATGAGCTGAATGAAGTTGTGCTAGGTCAGGATAGATTGCTTGTGCAAGCCGCTAGAGAAAGGAAAGACCTTAGACTTAGGCTAGAAAATGTATCTACTGAATATGCCATGCTTAAGTCTAAATTTGATGATGCTGAATGTGAATCATGTTCTGTTGTCATGAGTGAGCTTGCTCAGTTGCGTTCTGTACATGCTCAAACTCTTTCTGAGCTTGAGACTGCACAAAAGCAGCTTTTGGAGGTGGATTCTAGACCTCATGATGTTATTGATTGCATGAACTGCTCTTTATTACGCGATAGCATTAATTTACGTGATAAGCATGTTCATGATTTGGAGGCTAGATTGGAGAGGGCCGGTAGTTCTAAGGATGTGCAACCTGTTTGTGACACTTGCATTACCCTTAAGGACCAGCTAGGCACTGTCAGAGAGCGAGCTGAAAACCTCATGTCCGAAAATGAATACCTTCTTTCTGTGGTAAACAAATGCACTGAGGGGAAGGGTAGGATGGATTTGCTCTTGGCCAAGACCAAGTTGTGTGCTGACAGAGCCGGGGTAGCTCTAGGTTTGGGTTTTGAGAGGATAGCTTCAGACAGTAAGACCAAAACTGTTTTCACCTCTCCCACCACCCTAGAGAAAGAGAGAGCTCTGTTGGACACCCCTCCAGCCAAAAAGCCTACCCATCCACAAAAGAAAACCACTCCTCCTGCCAAGAAAAATCCTCCCAAGAAAACCACTCAGAAGAAACCCAAGGAGCCTGTGAGAGTTGCTCCTGTGACCCATGAGAGTGCCCCCAGGAGAGTGTTTCATTGTTCTTATTGTCAGCGGGCGGGTCATTTGATTGGTTTCTGTTTCCGTCGCATCAAGGATGAGCGACGTGCACAGGCGATGAGCCATCAGGACATGCGTTACCCATCTTTAGGTATGCATGAGTCTGAGTATTACTCTCGTCCTGTTTTTGAGGCTCCTCGTGCTTCTCGGAGAGGTTTTGCTCCTCGAGGTGTTCACCATGTTCCATATGGTGGTAGACCTCGGGTTAGCAGATTTGTACCTCGTCAGAGTAGGAGACCTCGACATGTTGTTCTTTCACAGCATGTAGGTAGACCTCGCACTTTGCATCATTCTGATTATTATGTGCGTAGACCATCTGCTTTTACTGTGCCTACTACTCGTGTCACTCAGTGCTGGATGCCTCGTCATTATTTTACTCACCCCAGCACTGAGCGATCGAGGCGTTCTTATCATGTGTAGGCGACAGGTCGAGGCTTGGAGGGCACGTGGATCATGGACTCCGGTTGTTCGCGCCACATGACCGGAGATGCAAACTGGTTCTCCAGCCTCACAACAACCAAGCAAAGGGAACATATCACCTTCGGAAACAATCGAAGGAGTAGAGTGAAAGGTAAAGGTGTGGTAAGGATTAACACGAACTTCACTCTCAAAGATGTTGCTTTGGTTGAAAACCTGGGATACAATTTGCTGTCTGTATCTCAGTTGCTTGATGAGGGCTTCGAAGTGCGATTTCATCGCGATACTTCGCAAGTGCTCAATTCTGATGGCGTTGTTGTGTGTAAGATCTTTAGGGTTGGGAGAGTTTTTGGAGCTGATTTTTCAGAGTCGTCTGGTTCTTCTCATTGCCTTGTTGCACATTCGACTTCTGAGCTTTGGAAGTGGCATAGGAGACTAGGGCATATGAGCTTTGAGTTGCTCGCTCGTCTGAGCGCCCTAGGTTTGATCCGAGGATTGCCCAAGCTCAAGTTTGAGAAGAATTTAGTTTGCGCTCCTTGTCGACATGGAAAAATGATTGCCGCTTCGCATTCGCCAGTCACCACAGTGATGACTGAACAACCCGGAGAACTTCTCCATATGGACACTGTAGGTCCTTCTCGGGTTAGTTCTTTAGGCGGCAAGTGGTATGTTTTAGTTATTGTCGACGATTTCTCTCGCTACTCTTGGGTCTTCTTTCTTGCCAGCAAGGATGAAGTGTTTTCACACTTTCAGAGCTTGGCTTTGAGACTTTTCACTGAACTCCCTGGTGCATTAAAATTCATTCGAAGCGATAATGGCACCGAGTTCAAAAATAGTCTCTTTGTTGACTTTTGCATGGAGCATGGCATAGAACATCAATTCTCTGCTCCGCGGGTTCCTCAACAGAACGGTGTTGTTGAGAGGAAAAACCGCACTTTGGTTGAGATGGCTAGGACGATGCTTGATGAGCATAGGACTCCTAGAAAATTCTGGGCTGAGGCCATGAACACAGCATGTTACATCTCAAACCGAATTTTCTTGCGCTCAATTTTGAACTTGACATCTTATGAGCTGCGTTTTGGGAGACAGCCCAAGGTTACTCATCTTCGAGTTTTTGGCTGTCGCTGCTTTATCCTAAAACGTGGTAACTTGGATAAATTTGAGTCGCGATCTTCTGACGGGATCTTTTTGGGTTATACTACTCATGGTCATTCTTATCGTGTTTATAACTTGGAAACTAACACTGTCATCGAGTCATGTGATGTGACTTTTGATGAATCAACCCCCTCTGTTAGTTCTGCTTTTGAACAGGCAAATGAACACGACATGGAACAGACCTTATTCGAAGACGAAGATCCCGGAGAATTCGAGGATGATCCCCTACTACCCTCGACATCAACCCCCGAAGCTGACCCCGCTTCAACTACTTCGGCACGAGGTCCCGAAGCGACTACCTCAACGTCGGTCATCTTGGACCACTCCAACGCACAAGTTGAGGGGGAGACTGCATCCCGCCGCGAGGCTCCACATCATGTCCAAAGGATGCACCCTCCCGAGCAGATCATTGGTGAGCTTGATCAAAGGGTAACACGTTCTCATGCCCATTTCACTAATGCTGCTTTTGTTGCTTCTTTCGAGCCTTTAGATGTTAGTCATGCACTTTCTGATTCTAGTTGGATCAATGCCATGCATGAAGAGCTTGAGAATTTTGAAAGAAACCAAGTCTGGACTTTAGTTGATCCTCCACCAAATGTTCATTTCATTGGAACAAAATGGATTTTTAAAAATAAACAAGGGGAGGATGGGACAATTGTTAGAAATAAGGCTAGACTAGTAGCTCAGGGCTTTTCTCAACTAGAAGGGATTGATTTTACTGAAACTTTTGCACCTGTTGCACGCCTTGAGGCCATTAGGATTTTGCTTGCCTTTGCGACATCCCGGGGATTCAAACTCTATCAAATGGATGTCAAAAGTGCTTTTCTTAATGGCTTCATAGGTGAAGATGTTTATGTAAAACAACCCCCTGGTTTTGAAAACCCCAAGTACCCACATAAAGTCCTTAAACTTCATAAGGCTCTTTATGGACTCAAGCAGGCCCCTCGGGCTTGGTATGATAGACTTAAGTCTTTTCTGCTTGAGCGAGGGTATTTGATGGGCTCTGTTGATAAAACTTTGTTTACTCTCAAGCATGGCAAAGATTTCCTCCTAGTTCAGATTTATGTGGATGATATCATCTTTGGTGGCTCTTCTCATGCTTTGGTTGCCGAGTTTGCAGATACCATGAGCAGGGAGTTTGAAATGTCGATGATGGGTGAACTCACCTTTTTCCTTGGTTTGCAAATCAAGCAAAGCAAACAAGGTACTTTTGTCCACCAGACAAAGTACACCAAGGACCTGCTCAAGAAGTTCGACATGTCCGATGCGAAGCCTCTCGCCACTCCAATGGCTACATCTGTAGCATTGGACCCTGACGAAGATGGAGAAGCTGTAGATCAGAAGGAGTACCGGAGCATGATCGGCTCCCTACTCTACTTGACTGCCACGAGGCCGGACATACACTTCGCTGTGTGTCTGTGCGCTCGTTTTCAGGCTTCGCCACGAGCTTCGCACCGCCAAGCGGTAAAGCGGATCTTAAGGTATCTCAAACACACCCTTGAGTTTGGCATATGGTATTCATCATCTTCATCTTTATGTCTTAGAGGTTATTCAGATGCGGATTTTGCTGGGTGTAGAATTGATAGGAAGAGTACCTCTGGTACTTGTCATTTTCTGGGTACTTCATTGGTTTGCTGGTCTTCCCGCAAACAGTCTAGTGTTGCACAATCAACGGCTGAGGCCGAATATGTTGCTGCAGCTAGCTGTTGCTCTCAGATTTTGTGGATGGTTTCCACTTTGCGGGATTTCGGGTTAGATTATAAGAGTGTTCCACTTTTCTGTGATAACACTAGTGCTATTTGTATTGCAAACAACCCGGTTCAGCACTCCAGAACCAAACACATTGATGTACGGTATCATTTTCTCAGAGATCACAATGAGAAGGGTGATATTGAACTTCAATATGTTGATACCCAACACCAGCTTGCCGATATTTTTACAAAACCCCTCGATGCTTCTAGATTTGCTTACTTGCGTGGGGAACTTGGCATTTGTCACCCTTACGGCATTTTGTGAGGGGGAGCTGATTTTAATTGTCTTGCATATGCTCATTATGTGTGGAATTGCACTTACATCTTTTGCTATTATATGCCTGCTTTTAATTCAAAGAAATCATGACAGCTCAGCTCTATGAAATATGTCTGGAACATTGATTGTGCATGATGTTTTATTTTCTAAAAATCAAAACCTGCTCACCGCATAATCTTGTATCTAGCTTGTTTAGGGTGGACTGCTTTTAGCTATCTTTTATCTACTTGACAGCAAGACAATGTTCCTTGGATGCTAAAATATGCAACTTGAAAATTGAGTTCTTTATTCATGGATACTCATCAAAAATTTAATTCTTCAAAATCAAAAATTCATGATTTGCCTGGTTTCAATGAAAAGATCCAGGAGGGTTTGTTTGTCGCACTACTCTATTCTAGACTGCTTACCATTGCACTTTGGTCTGAACTGGAATGGTGTAGTGTATGCCAAAATCACCGCCTTAAGCTTCAGATGGCTTTCTTGCCTAGGCTTGGCCTGATTGGAAAGTATAAGGTGGACAAACAAATAACCCCTGGCATTAAGAAAAAAGAACAACAAAATTAATTGCTCATCAAGTTTGCTTTCACAGCTCCTTTTGAACAAGACATGTCTGTCTAGAGTAGAAATTGTTAGCTTTGCGCAGTCCTTGCCTTCACATGTCTAGCTGCTTTGATTCAGTGGTGATGCTTTTACTTCAAAATGACAAAATCACATGCCATCATCTTGTTTCACAGATTGTTAAATTGAGCTGAGCCCATGATCATTTGTGTTAATTTTGGCATATTTTTGCATTATATGTCCTTGCAATTCTATTCATTTCGAAGCTTTGCATCTTTTGACTGCTCCTTGATGCTTGCATTGCCAAAGGGGGAGAGATTTTGCTATGTTCTCTGCTGCAAGAAGGCATTATTTCTAAAGGGGGAGAGATTTTTGACATAAAGGGGGAGAAAAATTTGCTCATCTCAGGGGGAGTTTTTTATCCAAAGGGAGTTTTGCCGAAGGGGCTTTTACTCTTTTGAGAAAGGGGGAGAAAAATTCTTTTATCAAGTGACATGCTTTGGCTCTTTTTGAGTTTTTATGGTCACTTGTGAGCTGAAAATTTTTACACTTTCTTGAACTTCAATTTGGTTGTCAATGCACTCATCAAGGGGGAGATTGAGAAACCAAGGGTGGTTTCGGTGTATGTGATGAGTGATTGACTGGATTTTACCCTCTGTTCGAAGGGTACCTCCGGAGGGGCTTCGGAGGTGGTACCTCCGAAGGGTGTTCGGAGGTGTGTCACCGGAGTGTGTTCGGTGTTTGCTTGCTGCAGCTGTGCAGCGGAGTGTACCTGTCGGAGGAGTCCGACAGTACGCGATGACTGGGTTCGTACCGATGGCTTCGGTACTTTGGGCGGTACACCGGAGTGTGTGCCGAAGGTTGCTAACCCGGAGAGGTCTCCGGAGTACTGGATACACTTGTCTGCTTGTCGGTGGTGCGCAGGGACTTCGGAGGCGACGGACAGGGTTCGAGCCAGGTGAACTTGGGTCAAGCGGGTGGTTTGATGCCAAGGGAGCGGGGAGCTCCGTCACGGTGGCTGCGAAGGTGGTCCGGGTCGGTCCTCGGGTCGAGGCGTGCCAGGTGAAGGCAGAGAGTGCGGAGCGTGGCTCCGGCTGAAGGTACTCCGAGACAAGTCCTCGGAGGTGAAGCACTTCGAAGGTACTCCGAATGGAGTGACTTCGGAGTTGGTGGAACAAGTCCTCTGCGGAGGCAAGGTGTTCGAAGTGTGCTCCGGAGGGAGACACTCGAAGGTGGCCCGACGAAGGTCTCAGAAGTCGAGGCGCATCGAAGGCATGGTCCGGGTGAGGCTCGTCGAGGAGTGTGCTCGGAGTGAGACACTGCGACGAAGTGCTCATGGAATGCTTCATGCGGAGGCCTTGGACGAAGGAGGGACTTCGAAGGGTGGTACTCCGAAGGTAGGGCTTCGGAGTGTGAAGGACTTCGGAGCGAGGCTAGCTCCGGAGTGAGGATGACTTGAGGTGCTTCGGCCATACATGGCTTCGGTACACGGACAGACGGTGTTCGAGCTCGGAGTAGCTGCGAAGCCGTGGTGATCCACTCCGGAGGTGGTGGTGCGAAGGCCCAAGGGCTTTGACGGCTTCGGCTCAAAACCGTCACTGTATCGAAGGTCATCTTCGGCGGAGCGAAGGCCAACAGGCTGCAGGCTTCTCGCCGAAGCTTCCGCACCCTCGCGTGCGAAGGGAGGTTCCTGAAGTCAACTCTGTAAAGGCTGACACTGTCTGTTCTGAAAAAGGCTGACACTGTCCCCTCTGCAGCTGACAGAGAAGCCTCCAAAATAAAGGTGGACTACCTTTTGTACCCCTTAGTTCTGTAGAGACAAATCTGTTGTAAACCCTAGGGGTAAAGTAGTCACTTCCTTAGGATGAAGCCGTGGGCTATAAATATGGGGGCTCGGTAGGTAACATTTAACACTTTGAGCATTTACTGTTGAGCTCCTGTAGCCACACTTCGATTGAATACATCCTGAGTTCATTTTCAGTGTTCCTTGTTCAAGCGGCGAAGCCCTGTCTGTCTTGTGCTTTTTGCTTGAGCTCGATCTACATACTTCGCTAGTTTAGTGCACCGAAGCCTGTTGAGGCGAAGGTTTGTTTTTCGTGCGAGGTGTGTTTTGTCAGTGTGCTGTCGCTCTGTGTAACACGAGGCAAGACCTCGCTGCTTACTAGCGAAGCCCTGATCTTTTCCCGTAGTGCTTCTTGTGTCGAAGCCCTTAGCATAGTCCATTTGCGTGTGCGTGTAGACCTTCGCGTACGAAGCACAGCACCAGTTGCTGTCGCTAAGTATTTGGTCGAAGTCCTCAGAGGGCTGTCCACTCCTGCGAAGGGTGAAGTGCGAAGCCTGCTCGAAGCACCCTGTGTGCGGAGCCTGCACTGACTTAGCAGAGTAGATTTTCGAGGGTTGTAAGTGGAGCGAAGTCTTCTTGGCTTCGAACTTTTGCCTCTCCGAAGCCTGTGTTCGAAGGTGTCGAAGTACCTCCGAACCAGCCCTTCGAAGGTTGTGTTCGAAGCCTGTTCCGCAGAAGACAGAACAGAACCGAAGGCTAAGTTTTTAGCCAGAAATTTTAAAAGCTCCCATTCACCCCCCCCTCTGGTCGCCGTTTTCGGTCCAACACATATAGCAGACCAAATCTTTGTTCTCGGTCCAACGTACCTGCACAATATGTATGCGTACGAGCGTCTAATGGTTATCTTCAAGGGTTACGTACGAAATCGTGCTTATCCAGAGGGTTCCATGATAGAGGGCTACACGACTGAGGAAGTCATTGAGTGCTATGCAGATTACATAAGAGATGGAAGACCAATAGGAGTTCCCGTGTCGCGGCACCATGGAAGACTCACCGGTAAAGGAACTAAAGGCAGGAAAATCATACGAGACAATAGTTATCAAAGAATAAGAGAATCACATTACAGTGTAATGCATCAGTTGGCGATTATGAGACCATATGTTGAACAACACCTACAAGAGCTTCGTGAAAAGAATGAAGATCACGATGAACAATGGATTATGAAAGAACACAAAATTTATTTCACATCATGGCTGAGGGATCTAAACCTTTCGATCGGAGAAACCGACGAAGAGATGATGATAAATAAATTGTCTTACGGTCCATTGAGCATGGTTAAAACATGGCAAGCGTATGACATCAATGGTTTCACATTCTATACCAAAGCAAAGGATCAAAGGAGTCAGCGCCAAAATAGTGGTGTCAGAGGAGAAGCAGAAGATAGCACTGGACAAAAGAATGCTTACTATGGATACATCGAAGAAATATGGGAACTTAACTACGGGAACTCTATAGAAATCCCTGTATTTAAGTGTCAGTGGGTGAGACATCCAGAAGGTGTGGAGGTGGATGATTACGGGTTTACGATAGTTGACCTTAATAAGGTGGCTTATAAAGATGACCCTTGGATACTCGCTCAATCCGTGGCACAAGTATTTTACATACTTGATCCTAAAGATGAGAAAAAATACATCGTTGCTCCAGGAAAACAAAGAATTGTTGGAGTTGATGGAGTCGAAGACGAAGAAGAATACAATCAGTTTGATGAGGTGCCGTTTTTCGTTGACATATCAAGGATCAATGTGGTTGAAGCAAAACTGTCATTTGGCAGTGTGATTCCTTATCTACGCACCAATGGCGATGGAAAATTAGTTCAAGGCTAGATCATTTATGTTTAGTTGTAAAATCAATTATGTCATTTATTATTAAAACATTTTCAAGATCAAATGAGGATTGAGTGTTGTGAATTATTTCATGTCTTGTAGTTCAAATTGAACTTTTTTGACTTTGATCATAAAAACATACTTAATGAAATAAAAACAGTACACTAATTAAGGGAGAAAAAGTAAAGTGAGGCATAAAAATACATATTTTCTAATTTGATAAGTTATGATGTATTTTTATTGTTAAAAAAACAAGTTCAAACTAGAATTTAATTATGAATAAAAAAGTCATGAAAAATTAGAATAGATATGTAAAAAAAAATGTTTGGATGCTAGCAGCAAGGTTCGAACCTCAAACCGCCTGCAGGCAGCAAGGTTCGAACCTCGAACCGCATGGCACCAAGCAACCCCCGCACCACTGCGCTACTAAGTCTTTCTCGACTTGAGTGGCAACGTATGCTAGATAACCCCACCAGCGTCGGATTAGTAGTGGCGGGCAGGATGACGTCACCAGCCGCCACCGTTATCCTTTTAGTAGTGGCGGGCATGCTGACGTCATCATGCCCGCCACTACTAAGACACCTATATATACTTTCCACTCCCGCCGTCCGAAAACCTAGTTTCATTTTCTAAACCCTAAACTCGCCCCCCTCCTCCCGTCGCCGCCGTCGACGTCCCGGAGCACGTCGCCGCTGCCCTCCGCCCGTCGCCGCCTTCCTCGGAGCCCGTCGGCGCCGCCCGTCGTCGCCGCCATCCAGTCGATCAGTAAATATTTATTAACCTACTTCTTTATTTGGTCTTATTTTAGTAAATATTAATTTATGCGTGGTAATATAATTTAGTATAATATTACTAGTAGAATGCACTATAACAATAATGTTTTTTAATCTACTGTAAAAAATTTCTGAGAAAAAAATTTCCACTATAACAATAATTTTTTTTAATGTACTATAAAAAATATCTGAGAAAACAAATTTCCACTATAACAATAATGTTTTTTAATGTACTATAATATTACTAGCTTAGGGTTTTTTAATGTTATAATATCAATGTGACAAAAAAATGCAGATGGCTCCTCCTAAGATTGAACCAACAAACAGTCGATCCTCAGACTCTACATCAAGTGGCGTGTATGAGGTTTGCAAATGCGGTAAACATAAGGTACATGATGGTATAGTTTGCAGTTGTTTGGCGAAGAAAGTGATTCTCATAATGGACTCCGACTCGGAGGACGACTCGCGATCGCCGCAACCAGATAGGGTAAGTGTTGTGCTACGGAAGAATGATGAGACAACCGGTGGTAGAGGGAAACATGCCGAGGCTAGCGGTGGAAAAGGGAAGCATGTAGAGCAATGCGGCAGCAAGAGGATGAAGGAGGCAAGATCCTCTTTTTATGCAAATTTTATATTTTTATCATCCAATTCAATCATTGATAATAAGTTGTTCTCACTATCGTCGCCGCGTGTATTTTCTTGTTCAGGAACATGGAGAGAAGTTTAGACTGCCTGATGATGCCGAGTTGGTTGAGGATTGGCAAGTTGAGGCTTTTAATCTGTTTAACCAGAAATAGGTTGGGTTTGTGCCGAGGAAGAAGAAGAAGCTCCAAACCATATCTTTCCTTTGGGTTTGACCAGTAGTGCGTTTCGATGTGTAAGCTGGTTTCCCCAGCCTGGACTTGTGTTTGTTTACTTGCTTTCAAATAAACATGATGTGTCAAAAGCGAGCCCCCGCACCACCGCGCTACAAAAGTCTCGATCATATCGTAACAACATGTAATAAAAACACACTTAATAATAAAAACAGTAAACTAAGGGAGAAAAATACCAATTTTTGCAATTAGAATATTGGTGTTGTATTTTTATTGTACAAAAAGTTTCAATTTCAAAGGAAGAATAAACTATAGATAAGTTATGATGTATTTTTATTGTACATGTTTATTAATGAAATAAAAAAAGTAAAGTGAGGCATAAAAATACATATTTTGTAATTTGATAAGTTATGATGTATTTTTATTGTTAAAAAAACAAGTTCAAACTAGAATTTAATTATGAATAAAAAAGTCATGAAAATTAGAATAGAAATGTAAAAAAAAAATGTTTGGATGCTAGCAGCAAGGTTCGAACCTCAAACCGCCTGCAGGCAGCAAGGTTCGAACCTCGAACCGCATGGCACCAAAGCAACCCCCGCACCACTGCGCTACTAAGTCTTTCTCGACTTGAGTGGCAACGTATGCTAGATAACCCCACCAGCGTCGGATTAGTAGTGGCGGGCAGGATGACGTCACCAGCCGCCACCGTTATCCTTTTAGTAGTGGCGGGCATGCTGACGTCAGCATATGCCCGCCACTACTATACTTTTTTCCACCCGCCCAGACTAAACCCTAGTAGTGGCGGTCGGTGACGTCAGCGGCCCGCCACTACTATGTCTTTGCCCGCCACTACTACGATAAATATCAGTGGCGGGCAAGATGACATCAGCGTGTGCCCGCCACTGCTAATCCACCTATATAAAAGTTTCGCTCCCGCGTCTAAAACCCTAAGCCCTAATCTTCTCCTGCCAGTTATACTACCGCTCCTAGTGCCCGCGCCGCCACCATTGGAGCCCGTCGTTGTCGTCCCCGAAGCCCGTCGCCGCCATCTCGGAGCCGTTGGTGTCCTCGGACCCCTCACCAACACCTCGGAGCCATCGCTGCCATCCCCGTCCTTGACGCACGCCGCCATCCCCGTCCCGGAGCCCGCGCCGCCACCCTCGGAACCCGTTGCCGTCGTCGCCCCGAACTCCGCCGGAGCCCACGTCGCTGTCGCCAGAGCCCGCGCCGCCGTCCCCGTCCCCGTCCCTCTGCAATCAGTCTGGTTAGATTCTCATTTAATTTTATATAGTCTCTTGAGTATATATCTGAGATGATAGTGGCAGTGGCAGTGCACGCATGGCCTGTGTTCTGCTGGCCCGAGCCGCAGTGAAAGAAATCCCTAGCTGTGATTCTGTGAAAGAAAACCCTAGCTCAGTGATTCTAATGTTTTCTCTGTGAGAAAATGTTTTCTATGTGATTATGCTTGATCTGGTTGCCATGCTTGTTATTTGTTGTGCTATATAGGTAGCTAGAACATTTGTGTTGTTAAAGATAAATGGAATAGTTGTTGCTGCTTTGCTAATTATGGATATATAGATTATGGAATAGTTATATTACTGAAATTATTACCAATATTGTGATGAACATCATATATTAGTAATAATGTTAGCACAAAATCTGTGAAGTGAGTATGGCGTCGCCTCGCCGCACGCCATACTCGCCTAAAAGGTGTGAAGGTGGTCCGGCGCCTCGCCTCGCCGCGCCGCCATAACAACTATGGATCAAATAACTCATAACTTATTTCTTTTATATTATCTAAGCAAAATTATTATAATATCCATTTGTAAGCTCAATTATAATAATTTTAAGTTGAAAGAAACACATTCTTCACAAAGCGTGCTGTCCATTGCAGTGCTATTTCAAAAAGCCAAACCAAGATCACCTACTCATCTTGCTAAAGTTGGATTAATTTTCGCTCCCGCCGTCCGAAAACCTAGTTTCATTTCTAACTCTCGCGCCGTCGTCCGCCAGTTGCCGCCACTCCCGGAGCCCGCGACACCCTCAAAGCCCATCGCCGTCGTCGCCGAAGCCCGTCGCCGCCGAACTCCACTTTTTTAGAATAACTTTTAGAGGCCTATGATGCAAATAATAATTGAGTTATCTCTTGTATGTCATCAAGCCGTGCGACACATCCATTCCTATCAACAACTTCTTCTTTCTCGTGTTGCTGACAGGGAATGGATGTGCTCACGGTTCCATGGCAGCCATGAACATTTTGAAAAGCTACACAAAATATGCTGAGGCCTAAACAACACTGTGACCAGTTTACTACCGCTATTATTTCTAAGGCTACTATATACTAATCCTCAAGTTCATGCATCTGGCTGAAGGCCAACATTAGATTCTGCAATTCTTTTTAGGGGCCTATGATGCAAATTGTTATTGAGTTATCTCATGTATGTCATCAAGCCGTGGGACACATCCATTCCTATCAACAACTTCTTTCTCGTGTTGCTGACAGGGAATGGATGTGCTCACGGTTCCATGGCAGCCATGAACATTTTGAAAAGCTACACAAAATATGCTGAGGCCTAAACAACACTGTGACCAGTTTACTACCGCTATTATTTCTAAGGCTACTATATACTAATCCTCAAGTTCATGCATCTGGCTGAAGGCCAACATTAGATTCTGCAATTCTTTTTTGGGGCCTATGATGCAAATAGTAATTGAGTTATCTCATGTATGTCATCAAGCCGTGAGACACATCCATTCCGGTCAACAACTTCTTTCTCGTGTTGCTGACAGGGAATGGATGTGCTCACGGTTCCATGGCAGCCATGAACATTTTGAAAAGCTACACAAAATATGCTGAGGCCTAAACAACACTGTGACCAGTTTACTACCGCTATTATTTCTAAGGCTACTATATACTAATCCTCAAGTTCATGCATCTGGCTGAAGGCCAACATTAGATTCTGCAATTCTTTTTAGGGGCCTATGATGCAAATTGTAATTGAGTTATCTCATGTATGTCATCAAGCCGTGGGACACATCCATTCCGTTCAACAACTTCTTTTTTCTCATGTTGCTGACAGGGAATGGATGTGCTCACGGTTCCATGGCAGCCATGAACATATTTGAAAGACAACACAAAATATGCTGAGGCCTCAACAACACAAGAGAGAGAGAACAACACAATCTCCTAACTTGAGGATTAATATAGTAGCTTCAGAAGTAATAGCTCACTACTGTAGACAAGAAGTGTGTTCATACATTTTCCACCTTTGACACTGTGATCAGTTTACTACTGCTATTATTTCTGAGGCTACAGTAGTAAACTGATCACAGTGTCAAAGGTGGGAAATGTATGAAAAATCTTCTTGGCTACAGTAGTCAGCTATTACTTCCGAAGCCACTATATTAATTCTCAAGCTAGGAGATTGTGTTGTTCTCTCTCTTTAGTTTTGTTGATACCTCAGCATATTTTGTGTTGTTTTTCCCTCTAATGTTCCATGGCAACAAAATATGCTGAGGCCTAAACAACACTGTGACCAGTTTACTACCGCTATTATTTCTAAGGCTACTATATACTAATCCTCAAGTTCATGCATCTGGCTGAAGGCCAACATTAGATTCTGCAATTCCTTTTAGGGGCCTATGATGCAAATTGTTATTGAGTTATCTCATGTATGTCATCAAGCCATGAGACACATCCATTCCTATCAACAACTTCTTTCTCGTGTTGCTGACATGGAATGGATGTGTTCATGGTTCCATGGCAGACATGAACATTTTGAAAAGCTACACAAAATATGCTGAGGCCTCAACAACATTGTGTTCAGTTTACTACTGCTATTATTTCTAAGGCTACTATATACTAATCCTCAAGTTCATGCATCCGGTTGAAGACCAACATTAGATTCTGCAATTCCTTTTAGAGGCCTATGATGCAAATTGTTATTTAGTTATCTCATGTATGTCATCAAACCATGGGACACATCCATTCCTATCAACAACTTCTTTCTCGTGTTGCTGACAGGGAATGGATGTGCTCATGGTTCCATGGCAGCCATGAACATTTTGAAAAGCTACACAAAATATGCTGAGGCCTAAACAACACTGTGACTAGTTTACTACCGCTATTATTTCTAAGGCTACTATACACTAATCCTCAAGTTCATGCATCTGGCTGAAGGCCAACATTAGATTCTGCAATTCCTTTTAGGGGCCTATGATGCAAATTGTTATTGAGTTATCTCATGTATGTCATCAAACCATGTGACACGTCCATTCCTATCAACAACTTCTTTCTCGTGTTGCTGACAGGGAATGGGCGTGAACATGGTTCCATGGCAGACATGAACATTTTGAAAAACAACACAAAATATGCTGAGGCCTCAACAACACTAGAGAGAGAAAACAACACAACATCCTAACTTTAGGATTAATATGACATCAGACCTTTTTTGCATAACCAAAATTCTGATACATTAGCATCTTCATATGAATAGTTTATCTATGGCGGAAGAAGGACGTTCCATCGAGGAGCTCATCTACGAGTCTCCCGCAAAAACAAATAAAGAGGGTTCATCTGAAGGATCCTCCGATAGCGAATCTTCGTACCACTCTCCGGAGAATGAACATCCAATGGAGCCTAGGAAGAAGAGAACGAGAGAAGACGCCGATGAGGATTACATTCCTGAAGCTCAAGCGGAGGTAATTATTACGTTAGTAACAAGTCAGAGTAGCTTCTAACCGAGGATTACATTCCTGAAGCTCACATTGTCTATCATCGTAGGATCGTCCAAAGCGAGGAAGCAAGCGTCGATTATTCCAAGTCGAGAAAAGAACAACTATTGTCCCAGCTATTGAGTCAGCTGAGCGAACAGATGTTGAGCCCGCTGCCACAACATCGTCTGCAAATGCGAAGAGGAGAGGGAAACGAGAGAAGAACAAGCTACATACAGCTATCTATGAGGTTGAAGAAGTGCATGTTGATGGGGCTCCAAAGAAGCCAAAAGAAATCACTGCGAAGTGGCGTAACGACTGTGGATGTCTCGCCAGGGAGCGATGTAAGATAGTTTGGAAAAATTGGAAGACTGTCCCTGAAGCTACAAAGAACGAATTGTGGCAGCATATAAAAGCACATTATAAATTCCCGGAAGACCGCTTAGAAGACGCTAAAGCTGCCACATTGAAGACTATCGGGAAGGCTCTCCGTACATTTAGGACTAAACTGAACACACAATACCTTCAGAAAGATGAGTCGCCACTCAACAACTACGGCTTTATAACGCCAAATGAATGGAATGAATTTAAAATGCAGCATTGCTCCGAAGAAGCCAAACAAGAGAGCATAATGTTCAAAGAACTTAATAAGAAGAATAAGTTCCCCCATAAACTTGGGCCAGGTGGATATAAGGCTAAGGAGGATGAGTGGAGTAAAAAGGAGGAGGAGGACCGTGCGGCTGGGTTACCTGAACAGTTTTCAGGTGCTGATCAGCGCACTAAGAGATGGCTCCTAGGTCGAGCTAAAAAAACACCCGAGGGCCAATATATGCTCTCCGACTCACGGACTAGTGAAGTATTCCAGAAAGCACAGGAAATCGCTGAGTTGGAGAAGACTGGAAAGTTCAAGCCCGAGGGATGTAATGACCAGCTTACATCTGCTCTCGGAAACGAGGAACATCGAGGGCGCACCCGAGGTGTCTCTTCTATAGCACCCTGGAAAAATACTTTCAAGAAACAGGAGGGTGCCACATACAAGAAGCGTCAAGCACGCACAGACGACGCCGCAGAGCGCCGTGCAGAGTGGGAGCGACACTTTTTTGAATTTATTAACGAGAATCCAAACATAATGCAGGCTGCAGCTGGACAAATAATTGTGCCAGAGGTACGACTCGACGTACCAAGCAGTGTTGGCTCAGTACAAGACAAATTTCCTGTAAATTATATTAAAGAGGACACACCCTGCAGCCTGCATGTACCGATAGGGCGCAAAGGGCATTCCCAAGAGGCTGCACGAGGCATTGCTATGCCTGGGGATTTATTTCACAATCGGCCTATTCCTGCTGACTATACCAAGGTTCAGGTCAATGAGATCACCAACGACAGATTTATTAATGACCCCTTGGATCTTCCAATGCCTGATGAGGGGATTGAGACAATCGGAGATGCTCTAAATAACTTTGTCCTATGGGCGAGCCGAGATATCAAATTACTGCAGACAAGTTCTCAGAGTAAATCACCTATTGTCTCATCACAATCCCCCGCATATCTTTCATCTCAGGATGTGCAAAATATAGGATCATTATCACCTGTTGATGAGCGTGAAATAGAGGAAAAGGCAGAGGAAGAGCCAGTGCCCAATAAAGTGGCAGAAGTGATAGAATCGAAAGTGACTTCTGATCCTCAAGTGACAAAGCTAGTGCCAGTGCTTGAGCCCACTGATGAGCCCAACACAAATGTGCCAGAGCCAGATCAAATGCCAGTGCTAGTTCCGACTGAGCCTCAAGTGCCAGTTCCGGCTGATCCTCAAGTGCCAGTGCTAGTTGCTGCCGAGCCTGAAAAACAAGATGCATGCCCAAAGCCAGCAATCCACAAGATAACTGTTCAAGCTGGGCAGTGTTCTGCGCTGAAATCTGAAATGCATAAATTTTTTAATACTTTGGGGCAAACACGTTCTATGCCCGAAGCGGCTCCCATAAAGGCTCCAGTACAAAAGCATGCGGGCTCACTTTCTGTTGATAAGAGGACCTACGGAGACGAGGATTATATCGAATACGAACCAGGCAAACCATTATTACCCCAAGGAGTACTTAATTGTATGCCTTGGACGATGAAAACATTTCATGACTGGTACCTCGAAGCGTCTTCGTTAGGTGTAACACAAATAGAACTGACGGTTCCACAAGAAATATTCAACTGCCCAGAGTTTAAGCTTGCACTATTTTTCGACGACTTCCATCGGATGTTTCGTCTGAAGCGAACCGACATCACAAGCATGATGCTCTGGTGCATGTAAGTACTTTATACTTTGTCAATACAAAGAAAAAATAAATAATGTCTTATATTGACTATTGTTTTATAACATATGCAGTTGTAATTCACGCGGTGACGAGTCTAAATTGTATGGGTACCTAAACCCGTCATTAATAAGCCAAAGTGCGCTGAACCCGACACTAAACCAGAATGATAGCAAGTACTGGACTGCGGGTAAGAAAAAATTTCAAAGAAAGATGTTCAATAAAGACGAAGACAAACTTAAGAAGAACAAAAAGAGTTGTGCCGCGTTGTATATTGCGCGGTGCATGTATCAATGGAAGGACAGAGAAATTATATGTGGGGCATATAACTTTAAGTAAGTATACCCACTATATCCACTTAAACACGTTTTATCGATTATGAAACTAACATAATCATATATTACTTCTTTCGATAGTGATCATTGGATTGCACTTCTGATATACCCAAAAAGCTCAAGGGTTTATGTGCTCGACTCGCTCGACAAACCCAAAAAAGAATATCAAGATATATTAAATGTTATTCAGAGTGCACATAGATACTACGTGGAAAAGTTAGGTGGCCCACATGATCCACAGAGGCCGAAAGAAATGCTTATCAGAACCAACTTTCCGGTAATATTATATTTTTAAATTTGTTAATTCAATTGATAAAGCCAAACTATATATCGTTCTAACTTTGTCTATTTTGAAGTGTCACAAACAATCTCTTGGTTCCGTGCATTGTGGCTACTATACTTGTGATTTCTTGAGCAATAACTTAGGAAAGTTTGGGCGGACAGTATCTGAGGATACTAAAGAAGTAAGTTGATTTCTTGTGTGTTAATCTAATATAACTTGCAGCGTATGTACTTATATTTTACGTATGCAGGCGTCAGGTCCATCAACCGTTGCCGAGAAGAGCCAACTCTCTGAATCACAAATGTACGAAATCGTATCAAGGATGTGCCGCTTCACGATGCATGAGATTCTTCATGAGCTTGGAGTATTTTTCGATCCTGAGAGTGAAGTGGCCAAGCATCCAACTTTGTATGATTGGGCCGGAAGAATGAAAAGGCGAACCAATTAAGATATGAGTTAGCCTTCCAAGAAAACATAAACCGCATGAGCATGTATTTGTGAAACAATGAATTGTGTTGATGGTTGGTTATTGCGAAACAAAAACCGGAAGAATGTAAACATTGTGAATTTTTGAAAATTGATGAGATTGATGGTTGTTGTGTTGATGTGTTGTTGTTGTGGATGTGTATGTGGATATGTGGATGTTTTGCTGCTGTGTATGTGGATATGTGGATGTTTTGCTGCTGTGTATGTGGATGGCTGTGTGAAGCATATAATTTCTGTGTTTTGGTTTGTGGGATCACAGCATTCTGTGTTATGGCTTATACACAGCAGTGGCGGGCAGATGAGGTAGCTTGCCCGTTACTGCTGTTGACACAGTGGTGGCGGGCGTGCTGACATCATCTGCCCGCCACTGCCGTTATCAATAGCAGTGGCGGGCAGATGAGGTCAGCGCGCCCGCCACTGCTGTTGACATAGTGGTGGCGGGCGTGCTGACATCATCTGCCCGCCACTGCTATTGATAACGGCAGTGGCGGGCAGATGATGTCAGCACGCCCGCCACTGCTGTTAACACAGCGGTGGCGGGCGCTCTGACCGCCACTGCTAACCAGCGATAGCAGTGGCGTTAGAGCAGTGGCGGACTGGATGCCCGCCACTATAGGTCGATTTTGCCCGCCGCTACAGTGTCGCTTTGTAGTAGTGTGTTGTCCTCCTATATTAACTCTTATCATTTCCACGTGCAAACACTTTATTTCCACATACATACAAACGCTTTAAGAGCTCATACAAATAAATAATCTGGATTATGTTTTCCTAGATTATTGTAAGCGGGCTCTTTATAGTTATTACATGAAACAAAAAACATGCCCTAATTAATTCGTAAGTAACGTGCTTGTAGATTTAATTAGTACGCATGCATGCGTGCGTGGTTGCAAACGTGATGAAATCTCTCTGTACAAGACGAGACTCTACAACCTTGGGCCTTGGGTGCGTACGTAGCAGCCTGCAGCTATTGATTAGGAGTACAATGGTTCTTGTAGGTGCAGGGTCTGGTGTATGGCTTGCCGGAGGGGTTGGCGCAATTCGGCGAGCAGGCAGGCCTGTTCGCGTTACCGGTCGAAGGGAAGCTGATATACCCTCCGCCGACGAGTTCCACTTCCACTGGGATGAACTCCGGCGCCACCACGTCCTCCACCGCCAGCTGGCGCGGCGTCACCACGGTGGTGCCTGCAGCACGGGCGCCGCCCCCGTACGAGTACGACCCCCAGGGACGGCTCGCGGCGGCGGCGGCGTCGTACTTGCCTGCGGCCACGCTGCCGCCGCCGGCGGCGGCGGCGACGAGGGCGGCAAGGATCACGACGGCAAGGCGGCGCCGCGGCAGGAGATCGAGCCGCCCCATCACGTGCATACACTAGCTGCTGCTCTACTCTGCTCGCTGATTCGTGTACTGTGGCACAGGGCACAGGTGTGCAGTGGGCGCTAGCTGCTGTGTGTTATATAGAGTTCTGGTTCGACAAAGTGTTCGAATACATAATTTTATTTTTATTAACTAAACAGTTTGGATATTCAAACGAGTGATTTAAATATAAAAAAGTTGATAAATAGTTTTTAAAAACAACCGATGGATATTATTTAATTAGAATCTAGAAAACCCATCCAGTATTTCCTATATATGTAAAATATAGTTACTGGTATTTACAATTTAAGAAAAAAATAAACTATTTAAGAATCTAAAGATTTGAAAAACTGTTCCAAATAATAGGTAGGGCCTAGCTGAGACGAAGCCTCCATGATTTGCATCGCGAGAGATCGTTATCCAGATTTATACACAAATGGTAAAACTAAAGAAGTTAATGCATCATTTATTTCCTTTTTTGTAATCCAATTATTTTTAGTACGTGGCCAAAGACGTCCGATCCCTGTCAATCATCATATCATGGAGCCATTGGTAATCCATCGCTTGCAATTGCATGCATTATTCAATTCAACGACCATGCATAGCTTTATTTGGTGCCATGTAGCAATAATCGTCTCACGCAAAAAAAAAAGAAAATGAAAATGAAAACTACTCCAACAAGGCAACATGTGATCCAGATTTTAACATATACTTGTTGTCAGGATATGCATGATCCTTGGCTTGTTGCTTCGTGCTGCCATTGTCACTTTGCCAGATTCTTAGTAGTGGGACAATTATTCTTCAAATCAAACCAAGCCACATAAAAAAACACATATATTTTCGTCCGGTGTTCATGTATCAATATCCTTTGAATCGGGGGAGATCAGTAACGCATGGTTCTTTTATCTTTTTAGGAGAGAGTGGTAGATCTAGGAGTCCAAATGACATAACCACATACTCAAAATACATTAAAAGTTATTTTCTCAGTATCTTCTTCTCTTATTCACAATTAATGGTAAACTCTACTAAGAATTAAAAATGGTCGAATAGTACTCCTGAGACGGGTGACTACCCGGTTGGGGGCTCCAAGGGCAACTCCAACCTCTTTCCTGGTGGCTTGCGAGTTGCGATAGCATCTCTAGTGGTGGAGCTATAAATTATAGACGAATTTTTGAATCTTAACACTATATACAAACATGTTGCAAATAATAAAATAATAAGAGAACAAACAAAAACACTATAACTGTCCATAAAAACAATAAAACCGGAGAGAACAAAATTAATCAAACAACCAAAGACAAAGGAGAAAATTAATTTGAAGGATTTGTTTCAAAATCTGAAAAATTAAAAAAAATGCAATGCATAAGAACCCAGCAACTCTTGCTCAAGAATACATCCCTTATCCACTACACTGTGCCATGCTTTGTGCTCAAATGTAGTATATAGGTTTTATTTACTCAACAAGCCCGAGCAGCTGCCCACCCAACTTGAGAGGTGGATCCGTCCTTGCTCATCTCCATTGGTGGTTGTTTTATTGGGGACCTGATGAATTCCTCGCATCTACGTGGATGATGGGGATGAGGAAAATTACTCAGGCGAGGACGATGGTAGGGATGGGGATGAGAATAAGGTGACAAAACTGGACGAGAGCAGATCTGTTGCCATCCTTGCCTACCTAGTGGCTAGTACGACGAATAATACTATAGTACAACATACTCCCTCAGTTAATTTTTCCTATGCCATTACAATTTTCACGGTTTGCTAATATGTTATCGGTGTGTCACTGACAGATGGGGCCATTATAGTTACTGACGGTAGCATGTAGATAATTTTTGAAAATTATAATAACATGTGAGTAATTTTCCCTTGAAACAAAGTGATCGATAAACGATGATAATAAAAATCAAAATATCTCTTAAACATAAGAAAGCAGTGTTATAAAGTGATAAATACGAGTAGTTAAGAGGTACTGAATGAATAAAACTGGTGATTCGAGAACCGAGGATAGTTAAGAATATGGAAACAAATCCATATATGGTGATGGTCCTATCAAAACAAAACATTGACCTTAGCACATTTCAGCAGCTCTTGTACAAAATTTTGAATAGAGGCAAAAGATCTCAGGTAGTCAACATGATCAGTTAACATACATGCAGCTGTTCCTGACATGCAAATGGACAAAGTGACGACTTGTATGCTAACTTCTTCCGTTTAATACTATAGTACTCCATCCGTTCATTTTTAATGACACAGTTGACTTTTATCTCAATATTTAACCATTCGTTTTATTCAAATTTTTTATATAAATATGCAAAAATGTAAGTTATACTTGAAGTACATTCAATAATAAAACAAACTATAACAAAATAATGACACAGTTGATTAGCTTATGTCAAAGGTTGATGTCCAGACGCAAATATGCAATCTTCTTGTAGTTGTAGGTGATGGCAATGGGTCAGTGATTTCCTCTATTAATGAGATTTAAAAAAACTAATATATATGAAGATTTTTATTGTGCTTCCGGATTTATGCACCATCTAATCTATACAATCCAACAACTCAATTTGATATTGGTGACATGCACTAAAAAGGGAAATAATCAACAAACCTTTCGTTGGGAGTGATTTCCATAATTAAGCCAGGTAGCTCATTTTCTTTTTAATTAATTATTTTAATCGACGGTCTAGATTACTTTCAAGTATTAACTCCTTAGAGGATAATGGGATACCGAAATTGTACAGTGGATTCTATATCAACTCTTTTTACTTTCACATCCAAACACTTTATTTTAAGAGCATTATAGTATTTAGTAATACAAACGCAATAATCTGGCTTGTGTTTCCGTAGATTATTGTAGGCCTGCTCTTTATAATCAACAAACATAATACAAAGAGCAATTAATTGTTATATATTTTCCATATTTGCCCTTATTACCGTAACGTATGAGTAAACATAGCACGGTAAATAAAAAACTAATATAAAGAAATTAATACATAATTTATGCAGCCATTAGCTAGGAAGAGCATGCAGTAGTATCACATATGCGTGACGTATGCCAATATCTAAAGCATTGGAGTGGCCTCAGGCCATTCCTCAGTTTAGTGCTTCAGTGCAGTAGTGCTATATATCATTTTAGGGCTAAAAGCTACATCAAGGCTCAAGCACTCATAAAGTTGAGTACCCATGCCATTGGCTCCCATCCACTTTTACCATATATATAGTGGTATCACATAAATAATATGATATTAATTATCCCTACCATAAAATGACCTTTATTGATATATCGGATAAATAATGCATATCACTATTATATGTCCTTAGTGTCGAGTGTATTTATAACCATTACTAACGAGGGATCCCAAACTGTTGAATCCTAAACTGGTGTTTAGTGATGTGTCTTACATACTAATGGTCTATCTTTAATGACAGATGTTCTTCAAACCTGTCACTAAAGACTGATGTTTCTGAAACAACTAAAAAATTGCCTAGATAAAAAATAGCTTGTAAACACACCACTAATATATGTATCACTTCTATAGCCATTACTCTCAACAATTTTACACTTCCCTCTCTCACTACTCACATGTATCTTTTTCACCCCCTAAGCTCAATTGATTATGACTGGTGTCACCCCAAGATCCACCTTCACTACTCGCATGTATCTTTTTTACCCCCTAAGCTCCGTTGATTATGACCAGTGTCACCCAAGATCCACCTAACAGCGATCAACATCACCTCACGCTCCACCCAACTATGAGCTCCCCGGTGTTGAGCTACTTCAATAGAATACTACTTTATTTACCAAAACCCAATGTCTCTTCTCTTCCTCCTTCTCTATCATCGTCTCTCCCCCTCTATTGTGAATCGAGGTAAAGGTTGCACCAACAAAAACCTTGAGGAAAGCAACAGGAAAATGACAACCACAACGAAAAGAGTCCATTCATTGCCCCCTCGAATGTAATCGTCACCTTATCTAAACCGAATGGAACCGAATGAATCTATATAGAACAATCCTGAATTACACGAAATGATCGACTATTAGTGACGTGTGATGAGTAAGATGAATCATTAATGATGGATGTATGCTCATCACTAATAATAAATTATTAGTAGCGTTATAAGAGGGACGGACGTGATGCTTATTACTAATGATTAGTTTTGGTAGTGCATGTATGTGTAATGGTGCTAAGTATCTTTTGTTCAACTTGCGTAGTAGCTACATAATTACACGCTAAAAACTACGTAATTCAAAAAACGTTATGCCAATTGATCTTTTATCAGAATATTCAGTCACCTTATTTCGTGTTTAGCTGTATCACTTTTTTACTATACGGTACTATATGCCAAGGGCGCATATCGAGATGTAAACTGTTTTCATTGTTAAAAAAAATTAAAAAGTTGAATACCTTAATTCTCACTTATGACAAGGCGGCGCCGCGGCAGGAGATCGAGCCGCCCCATCACGCCCTCACACACTGCTGGCTGCTGCTCTGCTCTGCTCGATCGCTAGCTATCCTAGCTCGCTCCGGCTGCTGTGTATTATATAGGGTGTGTTTGGTTGTATTTGAAAGGTTATATCGTATATCCTGTGAAAGCTGGATAAGTGGAGTTGTATTTTAAAAAAGAATGATGTTTGGTAGGCTGTATATATATGAGGTTGTATGAGCATGTACAGACCGAACGAATATGCGTTTGGTTGATTGTTTCGGTGAGATATGATAATCTCGAATATGTTAGGTAATATGGTTACCTCTCTACACATGTTTTTTGATATTATTTTTTAAAAAAACTTAAAATTTTGAATACAATTATTTAAAATTAATATAAAAATATTATTGTATATTATGTTAACTGAAATATTGCACACAATAAACATTGCACACAAAAAAATTGGGTAATTTTACAGTCTATGAGGAGGTACCAGGAGGTACCACATTTTTCAGTGTTAATTTTGATACCTCCTGACATATGAGGTACCAGGAGGTACCAAAACTAACACTGAAAAATATGGTACCTCCTCATAAACTGTAAAATTTCTCAAAAAAATTATTTGTGGCAGTATTTTTTTATACCTAAAATTTTTTGGTAGTATTTTTTTTTATTTCTATTAGTATTAATCAAAATAGTGCGCACACACACAGAAATGAATCGGAAGCAAACAACAAGCCGATTCTTGGGCGCTGACTAGGCGGTGGTCGACTGGTCGTGAGGGGGCGGCGCGTGCGAGGCGGCGGTGGCAGGGATGCCGCGCGGGGGCTGCGTTGGCAAGGCCGCGGGGGTCGGCGGCGGCAGGGGCCGCGGGGTCCGTGGGGGCAGCGGCGGCAGGGGTGCCACGCGGCTGTGCGGGGCTTCGGTGGCTCGAGCTCTGTCTATCCCCGCTTGCTCGCCGGAGACGGAAGCAGAGGAGAGGACAGGACAGGAGGCAGGTTCATTCCTGAGTTTCGTGAGATTCATGGTGGGATTATAAATAGAGGCTCTAATTATCAGTGTCGTTCGTATTCATGTGGCATGGTTTGTTTTCCTTATCCCCTGATTACCATGACCTGCGATGGCTTGCCTGGCTGCCTCATGGCCACGACCTACGACCTATGGTACCTGTGCGCGCTCCTGTGTATGTAGTGGCCGGGTGAGGCCCCTAAAAAGTGGGGGTCCAGATCGAGCGCACTGCTTTACCCCCTTAGACATGGCCCTGGCATGAGGGTGCGGCCGACGGGGAGGCGGCGTGCGGTGGTGCTGGAGGTAACGCTAGCCGTTTTCCTCGGCTCTCTCCATCCTGGATGCGCGGACACGTCATTTTGGGTACTGGGCGGAACCAGTATAACACCGTATATCTGTACCGGTGGATATAAGGAGCTACAGTGGAACTGGGTAACCAAACGCTAGTATTCTTGGTACTATACGCTGCATCCTGGTTCTACTGTTCCAGAACTAGGCAACCAAATAACCCTCAGTGTCCCAATTCCTAATTTTATTTCTTTGTGTTAACTAAACAGTTTGAATATTCAAATGAGTGGTTCAAATATAAAAAACGATAAGTAGTTTTTAAAAACAATGGATATATATATATATATAGTTATAGTTAGAATCTAGAAAACTAACATTTTCTATCTTTTAAGTAAATATTAGTTTATTTTTAAATTATTTAGTAGTTAGTACAATCTAATGAAAAAATATTGGACAATTTAACAAGCTACAGATTTTGAAAACTATTCTAAACTAGTGCGTCGACGAGCAACCGGTGCGTGGCTGCACGACGGACTAGCTAGCTTGTTCCAAGTGCTGCACGTTCTACACGCACTTCAACTACCCAACACACCTCGATCGATCTGCCAAAAGTTGGATGCATAGCTTGTTGAGTCTAGCGGCTGTCTTTTATATAGTGTTCTGGATCGACCGAGTGTCTCAATACATATTTGATTTCTTTTTGTTAACTAAACAGTTTGAATATTCAAACGAGTGGTTTAAATATAAAAAATTGATAAACAATGAAAGGAAAACTTATTCTATTTATAATTTTTAAGATGTTTTTGAAATCAACTATTTAGACTAATTATATGATATTTATTTATTCATGAAAAAAAAATAAAAATTTACGACGAAAATATAGTTGTTGAAAATATAATCGTTGTAATTTTTACCGTTGAATGATAATAAAAAATCTATCAATCGTCAATAATAATAATGATCATACATAATAGTATATATGTTAGATATATAGCCGTTAAAATATAGTCGTTAGAATTTTTACCGTTAGATAATAATAAAATAGAGGATTCAAAAATACCGGGAATGAATTTTAGGGAAATTGCTGGAAACCGAAGTTGTATATGAATAAAATCTTTAGAGTCATTCCCTACATGACAGGTTGATAAGTTAGCGGGACACGCTCTTAGCTATGAAGAGCATGCTGGTCTCTCTAATTGTTTATTTTGGCTGACTTATGCATGACGCAAGCCTGACGCGTACATTAGCTTTCATTGTTACATATTCGCATAATGCCAACATAAGTATTGGAGCGGCCTCACGCCATTCAGTTTAGGGCTTTAGTGCCATATATCATTTTAGGGTTAAAAGCTGCATCAAGCAATATAAAGTTGAGTACCCATTGGGCCCCATCCACTTTTGCCATGTAGTGGTATCACATAAATAATATGATATTAATTATCCCTACCACAAAATAACCTTTAGACTTCGTTTGGTTCCGACAAAGTGGAATTAGACGGGTTTGTTCCTGTTTTTTTTATAAGATCGTTTCATCTTATGTTTGGTTACGAGAGATGGAGATGTTCTAGTTTTATGTTTGGTTGGTGGGTTGAGAGAAACGAGACTTAGCCTCGGAACTTCCGTCTCGCACCGAAACACCTTCAGTCCGTTTTAAAATCTCCGGTACATCCCTAAAAATATTTTTTATTGAAATGCGAACTAAAAATCTCTTGGAAGACGACGGTACAACATTGTGTGCGTAGCTGCTAATGAGAACAATGCTCTTTGTAGATGCAGTCGCGGCCGGTGTATGACTGGCCGGGGTCGGCGCATTTCGTCGAGCAGTATTGCTTATTCGGATTCTCGACCGCACCGTAGCCGACATCTTTCTGCCTGCCGCCGACGAGTCCCACCGGGAAGAACTCCGGCGCCAGCACGTCCTCCACCGCCAGAGTCGCCACGGCGGCGGCGCCGGCGCCGTACGAGTATGACCCCCACGGCCGGCTCCCGGCGGCCGCGGCGGCGCCGTACGAGTACGACCCCCACGGCCGGCTCCCGGCGGCGGCGGCGGCGTCGTCGTACTTACCTCCGGCCGCCACGGCCACGCTGCCGCCGCCGCCGCCGGCGGCGAGGGCGGCAAGGATCACGACGGCGACGACGGCAATGCGGCGCGGCGGCAGGCCGAGCCGCCGCGTCAGCTCGTAATACGTACGCATTGCTCTGCTCTCCGCTGCTGACGAGCGTGGCGTAGGAGGAGGAGGCGCTAACTGATGTGTGTTATATAGAGAGTTATGGACCGGGTGTTTGAAATTAAAGTGAATAATTGAATACATAATTTGATTGTTTTTACCTGAATAGTTTGAATATTCAAACGAGTGAATTAAATACTAAAAATATGATAAACAGTTTTAAAAAATATTTTTATATGAAAAGTTATGATAATTTTGTGAAACACTTTTTTTGAAATAAGTCACATGGGCCCGACTTTGTTTGAAGGTCATGAGTGTGTCAGAGATGTGAACGAGAATTTCCTGTTCTGAGGAGATTTGATGCCAGCTAACTCACATAACTTTCACAAAATGCTATATATGACATGTTTATGGACATAAGATCTCGAGAAATGACCATTGAATATCTTGTTAGTTATTTTTAGATTCATTCGGTAGCTACTAGTTTTTACAATTAATAAATTTAAGATCGTTTAAGGAGTTAAAGACTATGAGTGAGATAAATCCTCGAGGAGTTGGGAGCATATGATCCACTTTTGTGATTATTGTGCGGTATACACGCGCGAACGGATATTTTAGTATTTTTATAAGCCGAAACACAATCGTACGTAACATAAAGCCCATAAAAATATTGCATTTATACACACAAGTGATTTATGTGAAATGTCCATAAAAATCTGATTTTTTCACGCACGATAGATCTTCGAGTTGAGGTTGAATTGAAACTTGAAAGAGCATTAGTAACAGCTCACAACCACTGCACCTTTCAATATTGGAAGAGCAATAGGAACAGCATGCTTCTTTTGGCTTTAGGTTCTTTAGTCTCAAATTTTAGTTCCGTCGTATCGGATGTTTGTATGTTATTTTGGAGTATTAAATATAGACTATTTATAAAACTCATTTCATAATTGGTAGATTATTCGCGATACGAATCTAATGAGCCTAATTACGCCATGATTTGACAATGTGATGCTACAGTAAATATTTGCTAATCATGAATTAATTAGGCTTGTAAAATTGTCTCGTGAATAATCCTCCAATTCTATAATTATTTTTATAATGAATTCAAGTTTAATTCTTCAAATTAATGTTCAAACATCCGATGTAACATGGACTAGATTTTAGTCCGGAACGAAACACCACCTACTCCTTAATTTGGTGACTTATGCATGACGTAAGCTTGACACTGGCACACACACAAAAGCCCATTTATTAGTTTAGGACTTTAGTGCACTAGACAAGCATTTTAGGGCTAAAAGCTACATGGAGCACTTACAAAGTTGAGTGCCCATTGCCTCCACTCTTGACACACAGAACAATACAATATTATATGTAATATTGTTAAAATTTGAAATTAGTAGCAAACTATCTTTTATTCCATTTTTAGATGACTTAGTATGTATATATAATTACGTGCCATATAATCTATGTGGGTTATATTCTAAAAACTGATATCATGTGTTCTTTTAATTGACTCCTTATTTCGTTCCGACTTTTTGATTATGTGTCAAATATCAATGACCGAGAAAACAAAGTTTAGTGCCTTAATTTTTCAGTTAGTGCAATGTCAGTTAGGGGCCTAATTGGTTTAGCCAATTAAAAAAACAATTTCCACTTTAGAAAACAAACATTTTTTTAGCGAGCACACAAGACGATGGGATTGTATTAATTAAAATGAAAAAACTACCAAATTATAATCCTGAAAAATTATAATCAGAAAAAACAAAAATTATACGTCACACCCGCCAACAACTTCTCATGAACCAAGAGTGACACGGACAAACAAAAAGCAAGTCATCACTAAGCGAGATCTACCGATACTAATAAGAGAGATACCGACAAGACATTCAAGATATGTCTTCGGAGATCACGACGTAGAAACGCCGCCATCTGGCCCATCCAAGTATTTGGGCTGGAATTCTGAGATTTAGCCCGCGTCATATCGGATGTTTGGATATTGATTTGAAGAACTGAACATAAACTAATTATAAAAATAATTATAGAATCAGAGGATAATTCGCGAGACAAATTTATTAAGCCTAATTAATCCATAATTAGCAAATGTTTACTGTAGCACTACATTGTCAAATCACGACGTAATTAGGCTCATTAGATTCGTCTCGTAAATAATCCACTGATTATGAATGAATTTTGTAAATAGTCTTTATTTAATACTCTAAAATAATATTTAAATATTTAATGTGATAGAGACTAAAATTTTAGCCCGGGATCCAAACACCCCTAAATCACTATGATTATAATCTTATCATTTATCATTCACACAATTTATAAATGATTAAATAACTTAAGTTTTTTTAAGTAATAATTAATTAAATCTCTCGAGACATCTATGCCCGCTGCAGAGTATGATATATTCACAAACCATTTGTAACTTATCCAAACAGTAACACACGTGTGGACAACACATGCACTCATGTCGAGACCTGCATGGCTCAATCTTTCCAGGTTTTTTTCTCTCTCATTTTAATTTTATTTCTTGGCGACTCTTTCCAGTTTCAACTTATCCAAACAGTAACAGCGCTGTGCTATGGCAGCTGCCATGTGTAGCTGCTGCCACAGCACAATGCATGCACTAGCTAGCTAGCTATATGCCACTGTGAACCGACAAGCAAGGTCACAGTCTCACAGATCAGGTTAACCGTAGTACCAACCCCCACTCATGTAACCCTAGTAAAAAAATTTAACATCTACGTTACACACATTGCTAATTTGGAACGGGTAATTTTAAAGGATTTTAAAAGCATATTTCAATTAAATTCTGTCATGTTATGAACCAAACCTTAAATGTTTAATTTAAAACCGACAATTATTTTGAACGGTGGTAAGAATCTTGCATCTCGATTTACGATGCAGCCACAGGCTACAAGACAACACTTGCATGCCTGTACAGAGCGCTCTGAACTCGCAAGCTCCATCCATGGCTGACATGCAAGCTAGCTACGTAGGTTTTGAGGTGTTCCATCTCTGAAACGTCACGGACATTCACATGCATGCAACTGAGAACTGACCAGCTAGCCGTCGTCCCTAGCTAGATCGTTCTAGCAAGACCGAGTATGTACCTGACAAAGTGACAAGTGTGTTTAGCTAAGCAAACATATCATGTCCTAATTAAGTCGTAACCTCGGGAGCTCGGGTATAAATACCTTGCTATATCGACCGCTTGAAGACACAAGCGAAGAAGAACTAGCAGAGCAACGAAGCGAGCGGTGCTAGCTCAAGTAGGAATCTATTATCCATGGCGATCTCTAAGGCCCAGGTGGCAGTGCTCGTGGTGGTGGCAATGGCGGCGACGGCGATGGTGTCGCCGGCGTCGGGCGCCTACACTGGCTGCGGGCAGACGAGGAAGGTGACGGTGCAGAACCTGTGCGGCCACGATCTGGCCCTCTCGCAGTTCCCCGTCGCCAACAGCGGCCCCCTGTTCGGGCCGGGCTTCGTGCTCCGCCACGGCACCCACGCCGAGTTCCAGGTGTGCTCGTGGACGGGGAGCGTGTCGGCGCCGGAGGCGGCGCCGGTGGAGTTCCACGTCGGGCCCGACGGCGGCGCGTGGTACCAGGTGAGCAACACGCAGGGCGGGAGGGTCAGGGTGACGGTGACGCCGCACGGCTACCCGCTCCAGGGCCACTGCCCCGCCGCCGGCTGCCGCGACCACGGCCAGTGCTTCGCCCACGCCGTCCCCGGCGGCAACTGCCACAACGTCGACGAGCTCAAGATCATCTACTACGCCGCGTGATGAATTACCTAAACGACCGCATGCAAACGAGTCTAGCACTCGATCTAGCTAGTGCCACGTGTCCCTAGCATGCATGCGTGTTCTCGTCATCTCTACTGTGCCGTGTCGTCTTGTTGTACTTGTTAATTATGCCTAATTTGTGTTTTTTTATTAGGCATCGCAGTGTTACGTTATTAACTACCAGTGAAACGAGCGTAAGTTTTTTCCGGCTTCAATTCCAGAATACAAACCTAAAACAAAACAGTACAGTGAATCTAAAAATAAATTAGTGTGTTTAAGCTGAGATACTAACTATTTATAATGAATTAGAATGTATAAGTTGAGCTACTAACTATTTAGGATGACTGAGCTATCGATTGTAAAAACGCTGCTATGAGATACGGAAAATCTGACAAACTATTTGGTTTTAATAGTTGTTTTACCTCTTAACGTTTGATTACAATATTAGTACTAGAGGCCTGTGCTTTGCAATAGAATCTTATTTTATAATAGGGTTTTTACGCAAAATTCATGTTTCTACGTGATTTTTCCAGAAATCTAAGAGTTTTTACTTCCCGCAAAATACATAAATTAAAATACTGAAATATAAATACAGTTTTCTTTTTCTTGTTTTTTATTTTTATTTTTTATTCTTTTTCCTTTTTTCTTTTTCTTCTTTTCTTTTTTTCTCACGCAGCCAAAGCAAGTTGCTGCGCGCACATGCATGCGCGCGCGTTGCGGGAGGGTGGAACAGCGGCGCACTCGTAGGGACGGTTGCAGGCGCTCCCAGACCGGGCGGTTGGGGCATCGATTTTTATAGGGTATAAGTTTTGATTGGTTTTTTGTGGGAAGTGGGGAGGCAGTACGGAGCTTGCGGACGGAGGAACGGAAAACTAGCCGCTTTATAATAATAGAGATATAATTTTACACGTAAATCATTGTAATCATAAAATATTGTGATGTTTATACTAAGATTAAACATTTTTGTATTATATTAATTCTAAAAATTTTCCTTTTCAATTCTTATATAAACCGGTATGTTGTAATAGTATAATGGGTAAATTTTGTTTAAAGTTGAACTAACAAATTGCGAAAGTGGGAATCCTCACAACTTTTAGGCCCTGTTTGGAAATTTTAAATCTTAGCCCATTCCCTAGGGATGACCGGGATTTTAAACTAAAATCCCGATCCATCCATTTGGAATGGGCCGTTCTAAACATGCCCTTATTTTGTATTACAAAAAACTGGTACTTATTAAAAAACTAGTTGACCTTAGAATCTTTTTAGTTTCTTTGCAAAAAGTTAGTTGAAAAACATAAATCAAACATAGCTTGAACTACTGAAACCAATTAGACGTTGAGGAGATACTCAAATCAATTAATTAGCTATTGAGAATATACGGCTGAAACAAATAGACTATGACAGATCCGCCTACAAGATCATCGAACTGAAACACTACAACATTTATTTTATACGGTATAATCCACTAAAAATTTTAGATAATAAAACGTTTTAAATTGATACAACATCGTACAAGCATAAACCCATAAAAATGAATAACTGACATGCTCTATAAAATTAAAATCTATTTTAAAAATGTGCCGTTGCCATGGGATGCGATCCATCTGGGCCTCCGCCATTCCAAACTGGGCCGAACTTACCGCGTTGGCGAAAATTATGGGCTTTTTAACATGCTCTATACTACAAATATGACTTTATATTATAAGCTACAAACGCTAGTTTTTTTATATATTTTTTATTCTTATTAGGTAGATATTTCATAACTGCTCATTAGAATGTTAAATTCTCTAAAATAACACTTAGGGTGTGTTTGGTTCTGCTGTTGGAGTTGTCTGCTGTGAAAAAGCTGCTGTGAGCTGCCTGCTGTGAAAAAGCTAAAAGTCGTTTGGTTAAAGCCGCTGTGAAAAAACTGTTGTGAGATGACTGTTTTTATAAATCACGCAATTTTCATCATTATAATATTATATACATATATATAAATGGGAAACACTCAACATTGATGTAACTAAATAACTAAAAGATATATTAGATAAATTAAAAAGTGCATAGTTCATCTTATAAAGTAACCGACAACCACATATTATCTCATGAAATTGTGCGATGCAATACAAACCATAATAATGTTAAATCAATTAAGACACCTTGAATTCATAGTATTTAATCTGAACTAAAAATCAGAAAAGCAGAAAAACAAAAGCAGAAAAGCAGAATCCAAGCTACTTCCAAATTTGTATTAGAAAAAAACTGTTTTTTCACAGCAGAAATAATTTTGGTAAACCTATTTAGTTCAGCTCCTACTTTTTCACACAAAAGCAGATAACTAAACGCACCCTTAGCTCGTCTGGATAGACATGAAGCTAGTTACAACAGCAAGTTGTTCTTGAGTATCTCCACTAATTTCTTCACGCAGAAATAGTATACGGCTGAGATGTGTGAAATAGTTAACAACCCTGTCAGACTTTAATTCGCTAGCATTGCGTGGTGCGCGGATTGCTGTTAACGGCAGAAATATAATATTTCTTTCGTTAACCTTTAAATAATGTTATTGATTTTTATCTTAACATTTGACGTATATTTAAAAATATTTTAAAAATTAACGGTGTAATTTAAAAGTTAATGGAGGGTGTAACTGTTAATGCAAAAATGCTTTACGAGGAAACTACTTAGCTGCGTCATATTCCTTAATTAGGCGCGTTAAGAAAACTCACCTGTTGACCAAACGGAAAGAGCCGTTTGAACCACACAAACTGAAAGGCGATTGCACAGGGACGTCCCGTGCGCTCTAGACCGTACGATCCGATCTGGACGGCTCAAGACCCGCCGTCCCAGATCTCAGGAACCTTCTAGAGCAGCATCCCCCATTTCCCCCACGCGCTTCTCCCCCTATAAAACACTCTCCTCCGCAACGACCTCTACTCCTCTCAAACCCTAGTCCTTCCTCCTCAGCCGCCGCCACTTCGCCTCCCCCTCTCCACCTCCGCTGAGAAGTAAACTCTCTTGAAACCACTTCGAGCCTGAGGCAGAGATGGCGACCAAGGGCGACGGACCGGCCATCGGCATCGACCTCGGCACGACCTACTCGTGCGTCGGCGTGTGGCAGCACGACCGCGTCGAGATCATCGCCAACGATCAGGGCAACCGCACCACGCCCTCCTATGTCGGCTTCACCGACTCCGAGCGCCTCATCGGCGACGCCGCCAAGAACCAAGTCGCCATGAACCCCATCAACACCGTCTTTGGTGAGCACTGCGTCCCCCCTTCTCACTCCGTTCTCCATGTTTAGATCTGTTTGCTATGAAGTGGCTACTAAAATGCTGCTAGCTTCGTCTGCTTCCATCTGTTTAGGGTGGTCCATCTTGCCCCGATCCAGATTAATTTTAGATGGAAAAATTCGTCATATCCCCTCCATTTCCCATCTAAAGGGAGGGTATATGATCCAATCTTCCATTTTAGATTGGATTTCGCTGCGTTATGCTCAGGAACGTGAACGGTTGTTCAGGTCAATAGTTTGTTGCAGAGTTAATTTTGTGCTTTAATCTGGGTCAGGAGGCATCTGCAACCTGTAGTAATTTACTATTATGTTGGACCATAAATGTCTCTCTTAATAGACTAAGCTTGTGCGATTGGATCTGGATGTCCACCAGCTTGGATGCCATCATTGATAATGACCTAGTTTGAATGAGTTATTTTGTGTGTTCGATACTTTGATTAAGGTGTTTAGATCTGCATGTAGGATTGTGTAATGCTTTGTTACCCTGTATTGATTCATCACCATGGCTGCATTTGCATCGAATACTGTGCAAAAAAGTGCATCAACTGGATCTGTTTTTTTAAATTGATTTACATACTTAAAGAATCAGCTAGATTTAATCTCTTTGATGGAACCGAGTTGACCCCAACGATTTGTTTGAAGTATAATCCAATTGATTCGCTGTAGCCTGTATTATGATGATAAAAATAATTGAAAACTATGTAACTTGCGTTCATGTAACTTGTCTTTGTGATTCGTTCATTTTCTATGTTGTAAAATGATTGTCTTGAGCTGCAGACTGATGATGAAATTATTCCTCCAAGCTTTTTACACTGATGTCTATATGATGGAGGACTATGATATCATAGCCTTTATAGTTTTCAATCTGAAACATCTGCTGCTCATTTTTTTTACAGCGTAATTGTTTCACCATACTTAGCATTGCTTGTTTTTATACTGATATTCAATATATTTTTGTTATTTTTCTTTGTAATCTCATTTATTCGTCCTTAATTTTGAAAAAATATCAACGGGAGAAGTGATGATATTATATCTATACCACATTTCTGCATTCATTATGATGATCTATTAAACATCATGCACTACCATCTGATCTCCCATTATGTTTATTTGAGTCATCACACATGAAAACATTTTGATACGTAGCTATAAAGACAAGTTTGTAATGCTTGAATGGTTTTAAACTGTGAGCTGAACTCATCTTGTTGATGTGCAATCTGTGATTCAAACAATCCCATTGATTGAATAACTGTGATTATTTCTATCAAAATCACCATCTTTTGGTGAGATTACACTTGTCTTATATTTTTTGTTAATCAAGTTTCATGCCATTTGGTATCTGACACACAATCATTTCTCTGGTTATGTGTCTCGAAACATGGCAGAAAACAAGGGGGAACGGTTTTGCGACACTGGTTGCTGCTCAATGAGCCTCTAGTTACTATAACACCGTTTACACACCATTGCTTTCCTGATATGTTATGCCGAATTAGATTGGTACGGTGGAGTCATTGAATATATACAAAGACAATGAAATTAGTGACAGGTTAGACAAAAGGGACATAATTTATTTACTTGAAATTGCAATCTCATGTTTGATCGAAGTTGTGCATGGTTCATTTTCTTTTCCACATGTAGTATCACAAGTCTTTGTAATCTCATTTATTTGCCCTTACAATAATTGAAAAAAATACCAATGGGAGAAGTGATGATATTATATCCATACCACTTTTCTGCATTCATTTTGATGATCAATTAATATCATGCACTACCATCTGATCTCCCATTATGTTCATTTGAGTCATCACATGCAATTTTTTATTTGTATTTCTTTTTGTTGACATGCAATCTGTGATGCAAATAAATCTATTTACTGATCACTGTGATTAATTATCAAAATCACCATCTTTCGGCTGAGATTGCTCATTAGCGTTTTATTTAACCAAGGTACGTGCCATTTGGTATCTGACACATAATAGTTTCTCTGGTTATGTGTCTCGAAACATGGCAGAAAACAAGTGGGAACGGTTTTTGCGACACTGGTTGCTGTTCAAATAGCCTCTAGTTACTATAACCCCGTTTACATTTGGTGTTAGTTGCTAGCTATATGTTATGCTGAATTGCTTTTGTAGAACACATGTCTACAATGTTTTTGTATTGTGAGTTGTACAACACGTGTACCATAATGATATTAGTGCCAGACTGGACTGAAATTACAATAGCTGATTAGCCTAGAGGTGTGTAATTATTCACTTGAAATTGCTCTCAAGTTTGTTTGCTGAAGTTGTGCACGGTTCATTTTTCTTTTCTGCATGTACAGTTACCTGTCTTAACTTTTGAGGTTTGTGGTTGCAACTTTTCTGACTTTGAATGCTATTATGCAGATGCGAAGCGTCTCATTGGCCGGAGATTTTCTGATTCTTCTGTCCAGAGTGATGCCAAGCTTTGGCCCTTTAAGGTCATTGCTGGACCTGGTGACAAGCCAATGATTGTAGTCCAGTACAAGGGTGAGGATAAGCAGTTTGCAGCTGAAGAGATCTCTTCTATGGTTCTCATCAAGATGCGTGAGATTGCTGAAGCGTACCTTGGCACCAGCATCAAGAACGCCGTGGTCACTGTCCCTGCCTACTTCAACGACTCACAGAGGCAGGCCACCAAGGACGCTGGAGTCATTGCTGGTCTCAATGTTATGCGTATCATCAATGAGCCGACTGCTGCAGCCATTGCCTATGGTCTTGACAAGAAGGCTACCAGCGTTGGTGAGAAGAATGTCCTGATCTTCGACCTGGGTGGTGGTACCTTTGATGTCTCCCTTCTCACCATCGAGGAGGGTATCTTTGAGGTCAAGGCCACAGCTGGTGACACGCATCTTGGTGGTGAGGACTTCGACAACAGAATGGTCAACCACTTTGTTCAGGAGTTCAAGAGAAAGAGCAAGAAGGACATCACAGGCAACCCAAGGGCTCTCCGGAGGTTGAGGACAGCTTGTGAGAGGGCGAAGAGAACTCTCTCCTCCACTGCCCAGACCACCATCGAGATCGACTCCCTGTATGAGGGCATTGACTTCTACTCAACCATCACTCGTGCCAGGTTCGAGGAGCTCAACATGGATCTATTCAGGAAGTGCATGGAGCCTGTGGAGAAGTGCCTGAGGGATGCCAAGATGGACAAGAGCACCGTTCATGACGTTGTCCTCGTCGGCGGTTCCACCAGGATTCCCAGGGTGCAGCAGCTCCTCCAGGACTTTTTCAACGGCAAGGAGCTCTGCAAGAACATCAACCCTGACGAGGCCGTCGCCTATGGCGCCGCTGTGCAGGCTGCCATCTTGAGCGGAGAGGGCAACGAGAAGGTCCAGGACCTACTCCTGCTTGATGTTACCCCTCTTTCTCTTGGTCTGGAGACAGCCGGAGGTGTGATGACAGTCTTGATCCCGAGGAACACCACAATTCCCACGAAGAAGGAGCAGGTCTTCTCCACCTACTCGGACAACCAGCCCGGTGTGCTGATCCAGGTGTACGAGGGTGAGAGGACCAGGACCCGCGATAACAACCTCCTTGGCAAGTTTGAGCTCTCCGGCATCCCTCCCGCCCCGAGGGGTGTTCCCCAGATCACCGTCTGCTTCGACATTGACGCCAACGGCATCCTGAATGTGTCGGCTGAGGACAAGACGACGGGACAGAAGAATAAGATCACCATCACCAATGACAAGGGTCGGCTGAGCAAGGAGGAGATCGAGAAGATGGTCCAGGAAGCGGAGAAGTACAAGTCGGAGGACGAGGAGCACAAGAAGAAGGTGGAGTCGAAGAACTCGCTCGAGAACTACGCGTACAACATGCGCAACACGATCAAGGACGAGAAGATCGCATCCAAGCTGCCGGCGGACGACAAGAAGAAGATCGAGGACGCGGTGGAGGCGGCCATCCAGTGGCTGGACGGCAATCAGCTCGCGGAGGCGGACGAGTTCGACGACAAGATGAAGGAGCTTGAGAGCCTCTGCAACCCCATCATCGCCAAGATGTACCAGGGTGCCGGTGCCGACATGGGCGCTGGCGGCATGGACGAGGACGCTCCGTCCAGCGCCGGCGGCGCTGGCCCCAAGATCGAGGAGGTCGACTAAGCTCATCCTTCCAGATGTCATTACGGTGTAACAGCGGTAATACATGCTACGATTTATCTTTTACTAGCTGCTATGATTACGACGGTGGTGGTTATTTTTTGGACCCTGTGGGAGTCGAACAATGTTAACGTCTGTCAACGTGCATCGGACGCAATGGTTGTCTCGGTTCAGATTAATACTTTGTTATTAGCTTGTCTTTTAAGTTTCGGTGCATCTGCTTCTATTTTTTATCAGTTTAGTTTGCACAGTTCTCCGTTCCTACCGCTTAAATTTGCCACGTTGGATTTTTTTTTCTACGTAGTAATGACTATATGGACGTGTTTCTAAACCTCGAGGAAATATCAATATAGACAGGAAACATTTTGAAAAGTTTTTTTTTATATTCTAAAGTATATAACTGGATGTACATATTGAGATAAAATTATTTTTTTGTCCCAATAGTTTACACATTGTTCATTAAAGTTGGACTTGTTTTTTCCTCGATGGGTAAGTCTCAAAATGAAAATTTTCAATAAATCATACAATTTCTTGTTTTATTATTATCATGCTTGATTTTTAGTTTTAGTTCATCTAAATAATCCAGCTAATTACTAAACTAATTGTTAATTTATGAACTAACTAATAGTTAGCCATTAGTCCACAAAAGTGAACTAATAGAAGCTAATATGGATTTTTTCACTCTTTTTCCAGTATTAGTCCAAAATATTTAAACATAAATTATTAGTTAACATGTTAGTTACGGCACTATGTCACACATCAGTATCCATCATTTAGACTAGAGTTGGCTCTTAATTTTTTTATTAAGTAGTTTATGCACACTACACCAATACTATCAAATAGTTTAAGAATTTTTTACAACTATTTAAATAATATTTCGAGATATAAGGGTAGATCCCGAGAGATAACAGAGTTTCCCGGACCTTATAGTTGGGGCCTCCAAAGTTGAGTTTTGTGGTCAATATAACTTACAATTATTGGAGCCGCACACCTCAATTAAAGCCAACAAATCCTTCTAAACGGGCCTAACTTCATCTTTTTGACGATCACATTCTCAGCTGAAACAAGAATTAATCACCAATGAAACAGTCACTATATGGGATGCTCACTATCCTACCTGCTGCAGTTTAGGATCCATTATGGGAGCTCACATGCAGCCATGGTTGCACGCTAGCAGCAGCACATGGACAGCAATGAAACCGCACTGATTAACGCGACGGGTATGTTAATACTATTCTTTCAGTTTATTTTTATTATTATACTGCCTCATCTCTAGACTCTAATGGAACAATTACCACTTTATCTTTCCAGTTTCTAGCTTATTTCTGAATTATGCTTTAATTAAGTTTTATAGTTTATAAGAAAATTACAGAATGTTTAAAAAAAAGAACTAGATATTCTAAAAGTAGCTGCAGTTGATAGAAGCTGCAAAAGATTCTCAAACAGAGTGATGGGAAAAAATGTGTTTTTTCATGTCTGTCCTGCTACTGCGAATCTACATCCCCCAGATCTGGGTACAGTAGCTGAATGTGTATGTTCAGTTCAGGCCATGCAGGCTGCAGACTTGCAGCTGGAGAACATGCTAAGTGATTTACTTTGGTGATACTAATGTAGATGGAGAACAGGAGTCTGTCAGTAGGCTTAACAAAAAGGAACAGAGACAGCAGCAGTTTAGGTGTGTATATCTGGTATGATACTTTCATGTTGCTGCTATGGTCTTGATAATAAGATTGATTGGGTGGGGTAATGGTGGAACAGTGCTGACACTGTGAAAGAAACCAAAGGACAGACAAGTTCATTAGTTTGTTGCATGATATATGCAGACATAAATAAGTTCATTAGTTTGATGCTGGAGATATGCAAACAGAACAAGTTCAGATTCTTCAGAAAACCAAAAGAAAGGGAAAATTCTGTCAGCAATCTTTTTTCATTGGACACTCAAATGTGATTCCCTTAAAAGGCTGCACATGAGATTTTTTTTAAAAAAAAGATACAGATAAAAGATAACAACATAAATTACATGTCACCTCACATCTCATAAAAAAGAACACTAAATTCTGAAAAAAACTGTTTGTAAGCAGCCAATTTAACTCACGGAAAACTTTTAATTAACTGTGAATATAATAAACTAATGTGTACTGAAATTGAAATTATAGAACCAAGATACGAGTAAGTTTCATCACTTTATAATGATGAACATGTTGCGGTTGAGAAAACTTATTTTATGTAATATTTGTTTATTTCAGCTTTTAATTTTCTAACAAAAAGCTTAAATGGACAAACTAAAAAACACATTAACTCGTGACCACCATCAAGGCCTCGCCAGTCGCCCCCTTCCAGCACGAGCTGAGCTCTTCTTCTTCTATCACTTCCTCTTGTTCGTCACGCCTTCCACTATCACTTCCTCTTGTTCCTCGCGCCTTCCAGGTTCCAGCTGTTTAAACCTCTCTCTACCTCTGTGAGACTGTGAATGTGTGTGTGTGCGCACGAGTGACCCGACGACGGAGAAGCTAGAGCTTGCAAGAGTTGACAATGGCGGAGCGCAAGGCCGGGAAGAGCAAGTCCAAGTCGAAGAGCAGCCACGGCCAGGACGCGGCGGCGTCCAAGAAGGCAAATGGCAAGTCCAGTGGCAAGGCGACGGCGACGTCGCTGGACGCGCACTTCAAGCCGTGCGCGGACGTGAAGGGCCTTCGGTTCGGCGCGCAGCTCGTCACGCGCGCGCTCACCGTGCGCCGCGCCGCGCCTCTCGAGCTCCCTCACCTCCTCCGCGTCCCCTCGGGCGCTGGCGCCGGCGCCGAGCAGCAGCAGCGGCAGAGGGAGCCGTTGTGTTTCGCGCCGACGACGACGGCGTACATCCCCACCAACTTCGCCATCCTGGCGCACCACGCGTGGCACACCCTCACGCTCGGCCTCGGCACCAAGAACTCCAAGGCCATCGTCTTCGTCTTCGAGTCCGCCGCCATGAAAGCTGCCGCCGACGCCATCTGGCCCCACGTCGTCCCTCTGGGGGACGTAGGTAAGCGCCTCATCCGCGTGGCTCCCGGCGCGCCGGAGATGGCGCGGTTCAAGTTCCGCAAGGGCTGCGTCACCTTCTACGTCTACGCCGTCCGGACCGCCGGTGCGCGCGGGTTCGCACGCGCCGACGAGATCAGGGCCGTCGTCGAGGCCGTCGCGAAGCTCAAGGACTTCTTGGACCACACCGCTATGCTGGCGCTCCCGGGGCAGAAGAGCATTGACGTCGCCGCCGATGCCACTGCCGCGGCGCCGCCGGTGGGCGTCGTGCATTGACGCATTTAGGACGCTTTCTGACGAACTGTGAATAGAGCTTTTATTCTCTTTTTCGGTGTGTATTAATTTGTGAATGTGAGAGTTTTTTTATTGAGATGTTGAGAAAATTACCTAATTACGCCTTGTCAATGGCTTCATTGGCATGAGAAGATGTCAAAGGCTCAAAGCAATTTTAGCTCATAAGCTGATAAGAAACCCAATTAAATTTAGTTTTTTCAGGTAGAAAACCCAATTAAGCTGATCATTTCTTTCAATTTCTACTCCTTTTGTTTAGTTTTCATGCTTGGGACCTTGGGTGAGCCATGTGTTTGATTTGTATAATTCTATCAAACTTCATTTCTTGAATGGGTCAGTGGGATTTATTGTGTGTTATGTGGATCCATGGCTCAAGACAAGCATGGCTCAGAGAAGTGATCATATAATAATGCACAAGCATTATTATGAAGTGAATTCTCCATCAGAGTAGATGTTTCAGCTAGGGAGCATCCATGCTGAGCTGAACTTAACTCCATAATTGCTTCAAGTTGAGCTGTACTTTACAGCCATGAGATTCCAGTTCTAGATCACACCTTGTTCCACAACTGATGCACTTACCAAAAATGATTTGTTTTACTGATGTCTAATGTGATCTTTCCTCCATTCTTGCTTTCCATGGCAGGGAAAATGGGTAGAAATACACAACTGAACTAACAAAGTGAGTGCCCCTCAGAGAGAGGACCATTGATGCGCTGGAACATATGCAAAACATCATCAGTGCCACCCTGTCCAAAGGTAGAAGAAAAAGAATGGATCAAGAACACAAAATCAGAAGTACAGAAAGCACACAAGGACCAGTAAGTATCACTCCAGTCTTGATGCCAACATTACTAACTACTTACACAATGATGATGCCACTTGTGAGCCACATTCCAGTGCAAGCAACCTCACTAGGTTACACCACCGACATGCCCACAAAGTTCCAATCTGTCTTGATCCTTCACCACCACATCATGCTGCTGCATGCTCTCACATGCAAAACAATTGCATACCAGTTTGGACAACACAGCAGGTGGTGGGTAGAAGGTGTCCAACATGCCAACACCGCCACTGACCAAGCTCCAAACCATGAGATGACAAAGGGTAAGGTGATCATGTCCACACCATTGGAAACCCTAGAATGATTAGGGATGGGTAGCTCAATCTGGAACAGCAAGCAGTTGTGCTCTACAAGGAGGTTTACATGTGCTGCAACTTACTAGCCAACACTGTTTTTACTACTGACAAGGACATCTGGTCATGATAATTTACTAGTTTGTGGTGAAAGAACAGGAGAGATCTAACTGCTTGGTGGTGTTGATGGCATGATGAACTCATGTGCATGGTCCTATATTCCTTGCTCTCAACCAAAGCAGATGTCTTCAGAGAGGGCAAGGGAAAAGGTGCCTTTACAGTTTACAGATGTTGCACACTATTATAACACACTAGGCAGAAATACCATAGAAGACAGCAACTGTAAGTAGTTAAGGTTCATATAACATCAGGAAAAGAAATTAGACAGAACAAAAGTACAGAACACAATATTAAGAAAATGATTCAGAAATATGATTCTTCATTTTTTTCTCAACAGCTATCAATTGATAACCATAAACATGGGGATTTAATGCAATTTTATTCAACTTGACATCCAGCAGCCAGCTTAAGAGAAAATGTGATGTCTCTCATTAAGTACTCAAATATTTAAGGATCACAGATCTTTTGCTGACAAAATTCCCAACGTTAGAAACTAAACCCATTTGATTAGTCAGGTGTGGCCACGCCCTGGTTAAGCTCAGCAAATCTCATGCCGACCCTCATAGAGTGCTTCAGGAACTTCTCAGCACAGCGGCGGACACAGGATTCTTCTTGCTTGTCCAGGGTCTTCCGGCGGAAAGTATCCACGCAGTCCGTGAAGCACCGCTCCACTAGGGAGTTGTACATTCTCAAACTGTGTAGCGACAAAAAGATTGTTAGCATCCTTCAGTTGCAAATTTGACAAGGCAAAGGCATATCAAAATTTTGATCAGCATTTACACGTCAGGAATGAATGACATAAGACTTATATGACTATATGAGCCCAGGAGAGAACAAAGGAAAATTGCATAATCATAAGGAAGCTCATTGATGCAACATCAAAGAAAACAACAGACATACCACAAAGGACTGTTTTACTGGGTTCTGTTATTCCACTCCATCATCACAAGTTCACAACCATCCTACCTATTGACTCAGTCAGTTTTTGGGTGTTACACACTTACACTCTGACATAAACTAGCTAAAAAAACCTTCCAACCTATGTGGTTTAGGTAGCATGAATCAGTGAGACAGTGATCAACTCTTATGTGAACTTAATGGAACCATTCGATCACTGCACTTGAACATCAACTTTGCGAGTTCTGCAAGAACAAGGAAAAAATTGGAAAATAACATATATACTTGCATTTCTGTGCGCGGCATCTAAACAATGAGCAAATCTTACATATCAGAAGAGATAAAGGTGTAGAGATGACAATCAAATGAATACTGCCAAACAAGCTCAAAAGAAAATGTAAAAGAACCTCCGTACAATATCTTTTCTTATCCGTGATCACCATCATCATGGCTAATGTGAGGAGCATGTAACAAGTGATTACAGCAACTATACTAAGGGGGTGTTTGGATCTTAGGGCTAAATTTTAGCCCATGTCACATCGGATATTTGGACATCAATTTGAAGGACCAAACGTGAACTAATTATAAAAATAATTGTATAATCGGAAGATAATTCGCGAGACGAATTTATTAAGCCTAATTAATCCATGATTAGCAAATGTTTACTGTAGCATCACATTGTCAAATCATGGAGTAATTAAGCTCATTAGATTCGTCCCGCAAATACTCCTCTAATTATGAATGAGTTTTGTAAATAGTCTACATTTGCAACTGATAGTACACATACATGATACATGGGAAAATTGCAAACCAAAGCAGGAAAACGAGACCGAACTCGAAAGTACGCATCTTTCAGCTGCACTACAGTAGCCAACACATCCATGTACCTAATCCCCACTAAAATCAATCTCTAACACAACATCCATGATCTGATTTGGGGTATAAGATCTTTAATATCACACAAATCTGATATTTTTTTCCACACGGAACAGCACAACGAACTATCCTAGTGCACCGTATAATCTAATCACTCCGTCAAGGCCCGAGCCTAAACCACCAAATTGCACACACACGCCGAACACCGAGAGCACAGGGAGGGAGCGTGTGGAGAGGACCTGTCGCGGATCTGGAGCTGGTCGACCATGGCTGCCATCCGCAACTTGTCCTCCTCCGGGAGGCCATCGAGGTCGCCGAGCATGCTCTTGTCCATGGTCGCCGCCGCCGCCGCCGCCGCCGCAAGGCTAGGGTTTTGGGCTTGGAGAGGAAAGCGAGGAGACGAGACGGGATCTATTTTTTTTCTTTTCTTATTTAATTGAAGGCCAGATGATGGACTGGGCTTCTCTAATTGGGCCGGGCCGCATAGACTTAAAATTTAGCTCATTTAAGATGGAATTAGGCCCATTTAAGTCCATTTAATATTTTAGGGTCATTAGGCCGTACCATTCCTGCAAAAAAAGTTCATGTTACAAACAAACAGTACAAATTAACTGTTTTTTTTGGAGAGAGTAAGAGAAAATAAGTGGAATTCATGGCCAAACCATCATATATTTCACAAACATTTTACACATAAACACAATGATAATTGATACAAGGCAACACTGGCAAGATGATGAACAGTAGTAGCTTGGAAACCACATGGTTTTCCGGCCACAAAGCTGATATTTTATTCACACATGGTTCACACACAAACTGCTGGAATTCACACAGTAACACACGTAGGCTGGAGCCATCACAGTAGGCAGACATTCACAGATCGCCATGGCATTTAGCAGTTGCAGGGGTTGCACTTGCAGCTGGAGCCGCAGCCGCAGCCCTGGGCGGCCTCGCCGGAGCCGGCGGCCACCTCGTGCGCCTCCTCGCCGCGCCTGTGAAAGATAGAAGCAGAACAGCTTCAGGCATGGAACTATACTGTACAATCTAGTTCAGGTATGAAAATTCAGTTTGGATTTTTTTTCTCATGTTCAGTTTTTCAGGGCGAAGGATTTGTAGATATCATTCATACCCCTTGTGAGGTGCAACACCGAGGACCATGGTCACCGAGGTGGTGGTGGTCTTCTCAGCAAGGTCAGGATACATCTTTCTGAGCCAAAGAAACAAAGTAGAACATAACATTCAGTAACTAGAAATGATGATCTTTGCTATCCTGATATCCTCTATGAGGCTTCATCTAAATGTAATTCCAGATCAGTGGGAGACAGTAACATAGGAGATGGAAAAAGTACTCTTTTATCACGAAAAATACATTAAAATCACCCAAACTAACTGCTTGCTATATCTGAAAGCTCAATTAAGTTTAGCTTGACAACAGACTGAAAGCATATTCAGAATCAGCAGCAGCTGAAGAGGGTCCTTACCCGCAGCCACCGCCGCAGCCGCATGAACCGCAGTTGCAACTTCCACTGCACGACATCTTGAGTTGATCTTCCGAATCACTTGTAAACTCAGGAACTTGTATTGTGATGAGAGATTGAGCGAGCTGAAGCTTGTGATGAGCTCAGTGCCGATATGCTCCCCTATTTATAGGAGTATACTTGAGAAGAAACTGCACGGTATGCTCTGAAAAATCTTCCTTCACTTACGTCAGTTTTGTCAGAGTAAAAAAAAAGCAATTTCTTTGGTCTCCATTTGAATCATTCCTAGTTGAAACATAACTCTCCAGATTGACGAGTACCCACAAAATATATAATACTAACGATTTTTATACTGGTTGCTTAAGTAGAAAGGTTGTAGTATTCTAATGATTAATCTCAACTAAGTTTCTGTACAAATGTGATCCAAGTTCATTACTGGTTCAAATTTTCTTCACACCATGATGTGAACCCTTCACTTAAAGTAGATGCATTATTGCTCATATTTAACTGAACAATCTGAAAACGTTTCTTCTTTGTATGAACTGGATTCAAACACTTTTCAAATTTTTTAAGAGATTTATCAAGTTCTTAGCTGTTTCAATCTTGCATCGCTGACTATGATGCCGTATTTTGTGGTTAAGTTAGATGCATTATTGCACGGTTTGAATTGAATACGTTTCTTGCACGAGTTGAATTCAAAATTCTTGCATGAAACATGCCGGATAAGTTCACCAAACGTCAGACCTACACAAATTCCACACCTCAAACACACCGATCATTGTCCAAATGTCAATTTGAATGAGCTGGAGTATGGATTGCAATATAGAATTCAGACATCTTGTACGAATTGAACTCAAACTTCATACACGAATTGAAATATAAAACTAAATTCAAATCCCTTAAGCTACCGACCAAATCATTTTCGTTTTAAACCCACGGCCGGCACCACACCAGCCACATACTTAAAAACAAATGCATAGCTTGTACACAATAAATTTGAACAACTTTATGTACGAATTCAATTTAAATTTCTTGCATAAACTTGGTTGAATTTGAGTCTGATAATGACACATGACCAGATCAAACCTGCTCCCTGGCCTACACAAGTTTTTACATTTACTTGTGCAGTCAGTCCCATGATCAGAAATAGATGGGCGTACGCTGTTACCGCGCAAGATTAAATTTTGAGCATATTCATGTATCAACTGGATTTGAAATCTGTTGCCTTTAATCAAGCTATCAAATCTACGTACCTCCCGGAATTCGAGTCATCTTCTACACGAACGACGTCGCTGATGCTAAAGCACGCCGCACTCGCGGACCTGGACCTCCTGAAGGGACTCGCCCACCGCACTGGGACGGAGGAGGAAGTACATGCGGTGAGAGATATATCTCAAGACCACGCCGCTTCCACCGCGGCGGCGGCTGCGGGAGGTGCGCGTGTGCCCGTCGCCGCGACGTTGTGCTCAGGGGAGGAGACGCGATATTGGAGCCGTCTGATCGATATCGCACGGCCTCAAGTTTTTTTTGCAGAAGAACCCTTAGAATATTTAATCATTTAATTTCCATCCACTTTTGGACCTCAAATAGAAATAATATGAACATGTTTGGACCGCTAGCAATAATGGCGATCCGCCTGCTGGTCTCGTCCCAGACGTCCGATCTATTTTGCACATAGAACCCTTAGATTTATCGTATTTTTAACTGTCATTAGTGTTAAATGTCATAGGCCTCAGATTTTGACCGTTCACAAGACCATAATTCTGATTTAAGTTGTCAGAATGCAGACAAACACACAGCAGGTAAAAAGAAAATTTGGTCTATACACAAACTCAATCTGTATTTTCTATCATAAAGCGATCAAAGTGGGAGACAATGAAGACGAAATTTCATAGATAAACCATCTTATATTTCATTGAACAGTATTACTACAATGGTTTCTGACACACACACACAACTGAATTCACAGTTTCACACAGCCAAATATACAGGGATTGAGCCATCACAAATTCACAATGGATGGCATCTTTATTTGTTCATCACAGGTAGGCAGTCTGGTGCATGCTACAGTCACAGGTAGCCTTGACCTTAACAGTTGCAGGGGTTGCACTTGCAGCTGGAGCCGCAGCCGCAGCCATGAGCGGCCTCACCGGAGCCTGCAACCACCTCGTGCCCCTCTTCCCCGCGCCTGCGAAAGAAACAAGAACAGTTTAGTTTCAGACATGGAAACATAGCCCAACATCTGCTCCAAATGATCAAGCCTGAAGCTCAGCCAGAACTAAAAATTTTCTTCACTTCAGCTTGTGAATGTGAAACTAGATTATGTGCTAGCTAGCTATATATATACCCCTTTTCAGGTGCAACACCGAGGACCATGGTTGCCGAAGTGGTGATGCTGTTCTTCTCTGCCAGGTCAGGGTACATCTTTCTGAATCAACAAGAAAAACAGAACATAAATTCACAGTAACTGGAAGTGATAATGTCTTCTCATATTACATAAAACTTCAGCTGAACATAAATTTCAAGCAAAGTAGCTGCTATCTCTGAAAGATTGTGTCAGTTAATTTTGACAAATCAGGATCTGAAAAGCTTACCCACATCCACCACCGCAGCCGCAGCCCGAACTGCAGTTGCAACTTCCACCGCACGACATCTTGATCTTTTAGGTCTCTTGTAAATTCTTCAGGAACTTGTATGCAAGAGAGGGATTGCTGAATGAAGCTTGAGGTGAGCTCAGTGCAATTTGCCTATCAGAGCACATATGCCCCCCTATTTATAGTCGCGATCGAGAAGATGATGTAGGTAGGCACGTTGAATTGGTTGAAAGAAACAAATTTTTCGTATGAATTGGATCCAAATGTTTTGTGCAAAGATGCGTTGAATTTGATAAAGATATTAGCTGTTTCCATCTTGCTTCAGTAATATGATGCTGACATTTTGCTTAAGATATGTGCAGTATTGCACCGTTTGAAATTGAACACTTTTCTTGTACGAGTTGGATTCAAATTTTTGAAAAAATATATTATGTTTTCAAAAAAGTCAAACCTGTGCCGGTTCTACGCCTAAACTAGACCTAGATCCTTCTAGTGCAAATTAAATTTGAATGAGTAAGAGTGTGGATAAACTCAAGCTTCGCACAAGTACAATACTCTTTCTTGTACGAATTTGATTTAAAATTCATCTGCAAATTGAAAAATATAGAACTGAAGTCCTTTATAAGTTAAATTCAAGTTTCTTGTACGACCTGAATTCAAATTTGTTTAAGTTACCGAGCCAAATCAATCTTTGCTTTAGACCCTTTAGTACCCACGTACAGCCACATACTTAAAAGAATGCGTAGCTTGTACAAATCGAATTTAAATTTCTTTACGAAAATGGATTGAGTTTGAGTTTGATTAATTTCATGACCACATCAAACCTACTGCACGTCATTGTTAATTTCAATTTTGAATAAGTTCATGTATGAATCAGGGGCAGTTTCAAAATTTTAGGTCAATGATATTACTACAAACTTATCAATTAATAATCAATAGGACACCAAACAGGTAATACTGTTATCATCAACACTAAATTAGAGAAGAGTACTTAGGTCAACCGATAATGTATTGTTGTGATGTAACAACAATGCATTTATTTAACTAGTAACATGCAAACCATTTTTTTTAAACATGCAAATAGTTGGGGGAGGTTAACAGCTTTATGCCTTTCTTGTTTTTTAAAGCCCTGTTTGGGACTACTCTGCTCCACGTTTTATAGTTCCGTTCTACAAACGTCTAGCTAAATATGTTCAGATCATAGTTTTTGAATCCATGAAAAATACAGATCCATGACTCCTCTCCACGTTTTTTGTAGAGCACCTTAGAAGGTGTTCTGTGAATTCAGTTTTTAAAACAAAACGTGAAGTTCAGGGTAACTTACTCACCAATGCCATTATAATCTTTACAGTACATTTTGTAATCTTTTTGTGTGAACATTATACCCCTTGTCAGGTGAAACACCAAGAACCAATGCACCTGGGCTGATGATGTTGTTCTCTGCTAAGTACCCCTTGCATCTTCTTTGGGGATGCTATTTCAACAATTTTTCACCCTTCCAGTTTGATCAAACATATATGACAAAAAGAACAAAAGATAAGTAACAGGAGCAGTGATGCAAATTGTACTTGGGCTCAACTGCTAATGTGTTCCAATCCAATAGGTGGAATAGAAGAGGAGTTGCATTAGCAGCATTGTGAATTCAGGAGGTGTCAAACAGATAATCCAACCACACGGATTTCTTTTTGGTTACTTGATGAATGCTGGAAAAATTGATCATTTGTCAGTCCAAATTTTTGGATTGATTATTTGCCGCCGTAAATTGGTTATTTGGCATTCTAAACTTTGTTCAGTTTAATTATTCATCACTTTGTCTATTTTAATTATTTTAATTTTTGCGTTAAGCACGGACAATCTGATTGATTGCATCAGTAATCAAAACTGAAAGTAAAAAAACCATAAACATAAACAGGTAAACAGCATTGTATTTCAGCACCAAACATACAGACACTGACACAACATGATGTAGCCTGAAAACTTGGGAATGCTCCAATCACAAGGCCATGATCGATGGCCTCTAAAGATATGATTCTGACAAGAACACAAAGGAGACACACCTCACAAGATTCATAGGCCACATTTGTACAGCAGGAGCAGGAGTGCAGAACACAAACACAGGCAACACACTGGAGCCATTACACCAAATGGCTTCTTATTTACTTAATTACATGTGAGCTTCTCCTTAGCAGTTGCAGGGATTGCACTTGCAGCTGGAGCCACAGCTGCAGCCATGGGCAGCCTCACCAGACTCAGCTGCCTTGTCAATCCCCTCGAAATGCCTGCAAGGCAGCAATGTAAATTCAGCAATGAACATGTGACGATTTGAAGATTTATTTTTTCTCTGTTCATATATGGATCACATCACAGGGAGAGGTCATACTCCTTTGCAGGTGCGACGCCGAGGACCATGGTTACTGAGGTCGTCGTGGTCTTCTCTGCCAGGTCAGGGTACATGTTTCTGCAACAAGAAAAGAAGAACATGTTCAGTACCTGTAAGTCCAAGATTTTTTTGGATTAAGCATGACACTGTACTAGGAATTTTATCTGAGTTCTGAACATGATGGTAGGCAAATCAAACGTACTGCCAAAAACATCTAAGTAGAAGAAATATTTCTAGATACTTAGAACTTAGAAGCTTAATTTATGGCGATGAACGAAAAAGAAAAGATGTATCAGAACAGCAAATGACAGACTAAAAATCGTACCCGCAGCCGCTGCCGCACTTGCAGCTAGAGCCACAGTTGCAGCTTCCTCCACCGCAAGACATCTTCTTGGGTTCTTGTAGGTTGTGTGCACTCACAAGAACTGGAGTGAAAAGAGAGAAATCGTCTGAGATGAGATGAATGCAATGCATTTGTTCAATACCATGCCTCTCTATTTATAGGGAAGTCAATAGATAAGTTGGAGGAAAAAGTCAACAATTACTCAAGCATGTCATGATCATATAAACATGGATGAAAAAGTCAACAATTACTAAAACTGCCTTCTTTTTTGCAAAATGGCTATAACTTGTCGCGGCCGACAGAAAATGGATTTTTTTTCCTTCCATTTGATCATTCTTTTGTCTCAAGTTAGATACTTACTACCTTAGATAGAGGCATTATCGTAGTTAGAAACCATGTGTGATTCGTTCGAAGTTTCATGAACACAACAGAATCGGCAGTAATGACATGAATCAATCAAGCAGAAATGCTAAGCTGCTAACTGTACTTCATTCAGGAAATGTGCTTAGTACACAACTAGTCTTGCATTGGTGGAATAATATAATCCAATATGTAGCGGCTTCAAATATTATTCTCAGATAGTACATCTACTAACAATTATTTAAGCTACCTGAACAAGTTCGTGAGATTCGCAATGTGTTCTCTAAAAACAATTAAGTAGGCATAAACTTTTTAAAAATATCAGAGACAGAGAAACAATGGCTGCACAGCAACCTCTTCCTCTTGCTCTTCTTGTAATCTTTTGCATTAACTATGATGAAATTATTGGTGCTGTACCTCCTCATTCTCCTCAGGGGAAGCAAGAACCATGCTGTACTCTCAATGGTTTAATTCAAGGCAAATAGAAAGACTAAAGAAACATAGAGAAGGTCAGATTTTGTCCATTTTTTATGATTTAATTAAGGAACAATGCAAACGCTAATATGGTTTCTGTCAATTCGTTCAGAAAAGCATTGCTGCCACAAAGCAACAATGTTGGTTGGCCTAAGTAACATTCTCTAATTCAATTTTAATTACATTAGTCTGATCTGTCCGGTGACTTTAACATCCTACTAAAATTCTAGATAAAAAGCTTGCGGTTGACCTAAAATACTAGATCCGCCCTGGTTGTTCAATTAAGAAATATTTTGTCCAAAATTGAGCGTACTTTCCAGATATCATATTGAGTAAACATCGAGTAAGCAAGAGTCTGAATTTGAGTTATTGTTTACATAAGAGAACCAAACACAATGTAAAGACGGTTGCTTTCAATTTAAACGTTGCTTCCACGGCTGTGCCCAAGAAATTCAAAAGTTTTGGTTAGATTTTGTCAAAGTTAGGCACAGTCTTGAAGAAATCGAAAGGAGGTTGTAGCCTTGTTTCTATCGGATTACATAAATTTGTGCTCCTTGCTCTTCCCTGTATGGCCAGAATTTAAATATATGTACTTTTCATGGTTGAATTCAAACACACGCAAACAAAAAAAAATGTTGCTTTCAGATCTAATCAACGTTACTTGCTACGGCTTCTTTTGAATGCATGGACAATAATTTCAAATTTGGGGTTTTCAAATTCTCCGCCCTTGGATATATTTTATCGAAAGAAAACTGCACAAAGCAAGCTGTAAAGCTCATCCGTCACTCCGAAAATTTTATACATCGAGGAAAATATAAACATGTGGATTTTGAGAGAGGTTGAATTCAAACACACGCAAACAAAATGGTTGGTTGCTTACTTGCTTTTGCTTACAGTTCAAATGATCTTTGCTTCTTTGGCTTCTTGAGAAGATAAGGACAATAGTTTCAAAATTGGATTTTTAAAATGCTCCTCCTTTGGACATATTTTTTATCGAAATATGAAGCATCTTCCAAAAAAGTAAACATCACAGAGCAAGTTGAAAGCTCACTATTGACTTTTATAAACATGTGAATTTTAAAAGATTTATTATTACAAATAGAAAATTAAGAGTGCATAAACAAGGCTTATTTGAGAATTTATATGTTTTTCAAAATCTATGAAATGAATCTTCTACACTGAAAAATGAAAAAAAAAACAAAAAATGATCGCCCACCGTGGGGCTCGAACCCACGACCACAAGGTTAAGAGCCTTGCGCTCTACCAACTGAGCTAGACGGGCTTGCTGATTTATTCTTCAGAAATATAAATAACACAATTAATAAATGTCATTAGTAATTAATCACATAACACCACAGCAATTTAATAGGGGATCAAATTCCAACAGAAGGTAATACCATATTAATATAGACAAAATAAATTTAAATATCTTGTCCATAACTTTGTCAGACTCGGGTCCTGTGCAGCAAATACAGAGAACACTGTGTTTTACAGTATTTTGTGCCTTGGGCTATAGTTCTCCAGTGGATCCAAATCTGCACTTAACCAGATCAGGAGGAATCCAGTAGTCTGCATTGATTCTGCATTTTACATATTCTCCACTGAAGAAAATTATGTCCAAAAGAAACGTGGCACATATTCACACATATACAGAAAGTCCGGAATACAGAAAACAAATAAAAAAGATGTGGAAAATATTCAGACTTCACATATTTAGAAGAACATTTTTCAGTTTCAAACACTAGAACTCCACATGTTCAGACGGGAACATCATAATGATGGTAAGGCAGCTAGAGATGTAATATACCAAAGTAAGCACACAAGAAAGATTTGCTTGTCGAATGTTACACTCAGGCATCTGCTAGGTACTCCCTGTCAATCCTACTTTCTGTGTCTAGAAATATCTATGACTGATAATATCTACGCTCTACTACATTTGCCACAATTGCATTTCATCTGCAGAGGAAGTGCATTCACTGATTCACAGTGCTAGAACAGTTAACCACTTCTCTGATAATCCTTTTCAGGACCATGGTACTGTTCAGCACTACGCGTCAATAGAAACCAACACGATCTGAAGAACGATGTCATCCAGAAGATCATCGACCACCATGTCCTCCAGGTCTAGTGCAAGACATTCTGCATCATAGACAAGATTCATCCAACTGTTTTTCATCATAACATCCTGTGCTACAATGTTCTCCACAGAGAGGCCTGACTTCCATTGCAGGTTCAGATAGCAGCTCACGTTTGCCCACACTTCCTCAAGGACATGAGATCCCATGGGTATCGGTCTGGTTCGTGAGTCGAAGCGTGAGTGCCATGGACCAGTGACTAGGGAAGAATCATAGATGTCTAGTAGGACTTCATTGATGAGATCAAACAGAAGCATGCGCCTGACTACACTTTGGGGCTCATCATCGGCCATGTCTGTTTCCTGACATGAGCATTCTGCCTCCTCGAATATCACTGGGCTGACTGGCTGGTTGGCAGCATACCAGTCAGCCTCACCACAGCTGAATCCAGATTTCTTAAGTATGTCCTTAACATATTGGAAATCAGCCTCATTCTTGTCATTGACATAAATGTGCAAGGAACCTGTATCTTCGGCAAAATCATGCATAAACTGTAACTCTGAATTCAAAGCATCGGAACTTGAAGGCTGCACTGGCTTGACCAGCCACTCTTCATCATCGAAATCAGCAGCATTGCCATAAGACAGCTGTGATGTACTGACCAACCACTCTTCATCCTCATGATCGGTAGTGTTGACACCTGAAGACTGCAGTGGCCTAACCAACCACTCGTCATCGTTGGAATTAACAGCATATGGTCCTGGGGGATGATGTGGCTTAACCAACCAGTCATCATCCTCAAGCTGCATATGTTCAAATGTCGGCTCTGAATCTGAAGATGTATCAATAACAGAACTACATTAGTCTTTCTCAAGAAAATAGAAGTGTCATGCTGCTAGCATAGACATATGCAAGCTTAAATTCCCTTGAGTATAATCATGGCATGGCAATTACAATAAGATAAGAAGTAGGAATACTATTTTTCATTAAACAAGAGTGATGCTTTTGCTTAGTAAAAAATCCTAGGTTCTTATTTACAATTTACAAAATAATTGATGATCTAAAATTTCAAATCTAGCTCAACTTGAAACTAGTTTGTCTGTACCAATATGGGGGAACAATGGATCAATAAATTTTATTACTAGATTTGCATTGTATAGTAAAATAGTAAATTTTGATCTCAACAATACTTCACCTGCTATAGAATGCTCGGTAAAACTAGTAGTACGATATTGGAAGAATGAACGGTCAAAAGAAGGTAAACTATTGATGCGGCGATGTGAGAAAGACTGAACAAAAGAAGATAGACTTGGACTTCGAAGTATAGTTCGTATATCCTCTTCCAGGGAGCCAGGTAAAGCACCTTCTGAAAAAGAAAAAGAAAAAATCAACAGAATACATGTAAGCTTATTTTTTTATGGAAATTCCCCTTGACTAATCCCTTTTTTATTTTTTTCCTTCTTACCTCCATAATTTTGTTCACTGTAAATATCAGCTGTTTTTTCTGTAATATCATCATGATAGAAATTTCCTTCTGTGCAGATGCTGAAGGAATCAGTTTGATGTGAAGAAAAGCAACCAGTTTCCATATTGTAAGTCTTGGGCACAGTTTGGGAATTAGAAGCTTCAGGTAAAACATCTTGGTGAGGTGAATATAACCTCATTTCTGGAAGAGAAGATATTCTTTTGACACACATTGGTGGTTTTCTATTGTTAAAACCTGCACCATCTTCAAATCTTGTACTTAGTCTTTCTGGAGAAATCTTCGAGTCCTTCGATATCGACTCATAGAGTGTTGAATACTTGTCTACTGATTCTGCAATGGAGTATGATCGACGCATTTGTTTCTCCTCATGGACAAATTTCTGTGTTGAGGGACTCTTTTTGAACTCAGCCATCTTTTGTCCATATGGAAGTTTGTGAAAAACTCCATCTTTGGTAACCCGAGCAAGTTCTTTCCGGTTCTCCTTTACAGCAGCTTTAATCTTCTTACGGATTGCTTTAAAACGATTTAAAGTGGTTCCAGATTTGCTCAGGCTTTTTGATTCTGCAAATGAAATTGATGAACCTTCAACACCATCAGGCATTCTTGTACCAATAACTTTAATGGCTTCGATGTTAGATTTCGACCTAGATGGTGACATTTGGATTTCCGACCTTCTGTTTTTCTCACTGTCACTCCGATCAAATATAGGGTTGCGCTTCCCTGATGATCCTCCTGGCCTTGGGAACAATTCTGTTTTGTTCAGTGGCACCGCACTGCTGGAGGAAGCTTCTTGATCTTGGTGTTCCAATGGTACTAACAATGAAGGATCATGAAGAATTTTGAGAAACAGTTCCCTGTGTGCATTGAACAGTTCAAGGAAATCCAAGAACTCCTTTGAGTGATGTGTTACATCATCATGACTCTTCTTCTTAGAGGAGGCTTCAGTTTCATCATTAATGATCCGAGGTACAGTCTCACTCTCACAGGGGGCTTCTGCATCAAAACTATGTTTGACACCAGGAGTTTTGCACGAGTCTTGCAAAATGGGACCTTGAGGGCTCCCCTGTGACAACGGTGGTTCACTGTGACATGAACCCACCTCATTGGAGCTTGATTTAATCATGCTATGGTAATGAGAAGCCAGCTCCTCTGGAACCGTATAATCAAAGCATTTTGAATGATGGATCGATTTGGTGCGCGTCAAACGTGATGAAGATGGGGAGCTGGTTTGTGGGTCGCTCTGTTTTTGATCTTTCCTATGTGTTCTTTTCTTAAACATGAGTGTCCTCCATGTAAATGTGCCGACCTTTGCCTTTGGAGAAACGCTGTTAGTCCCCTTCTGAGAAATGAGAATTAGGATAAGATAATAGTCAGTGATAACTGCAGATCATATAGGGAAGGTTGTAAGGTTCCAAGATTGAGAAAATGCAATTGAATAATATTTATATTTTTTCTGCTGTGCTACTATATTGATGATGTTCATCAAAAGTAGATATCTATGATACTTCTTATTTTACCTGTAACAGAAAAAGATATGCAAGGCAAGCACATACCAGCACAGCTTCATCTTTTTCCAAGTGATTTTCAGGATTTGAAACTTTTACTCCTGCATTAAACATACAAACAATGGAACACATTACAACTTTACAAAACCAAAGATAGAGATGTGCACATCATAATCAAGAATAGCTGCACTCATCTTTCACATATGAACAGCAAAGCAAAATCTAGACTGATCTCCTATTTGAAACCTTGAAAAAAACATGCTAACTTCACTTATAACATAGGCAATTCTTACACAACAAATGGTTCACCAAACTAGAAAAATGCTGGTAGAAACATGTAAAACCTTACTGAGTGTATTGCTATTTCCTTTGCTGTCCTTTTGGTACGCAATCCTCTTCGGCATTTGCAGCCGCTGGTTGAGAGCAAGGAAGTTGAACAGACCCTCGAGGCAGCCTGGGCTCTGTGTATCGAGCCGCTTTCTCTCCGCCATCGTTCCAACCAAACCTAACACAGTGCATAAGTAAAGTTAGATCCTTGACCCCTACAGCTAGTCTGAAAATATTTGGATATCCCATCCCATCACAGGAAAAATTTCAACAATAGAAATGTGCTATCAATAACAAATTAACCATCAACCCATCAGTGTTCTACAAACATGCCTACTAGACAGTATATTAGGCTCCATACAAGGAAGGGGTGGCTGTTAGAGCATAATTGATAATTAGACCTTATGATCACTACTAGGTGGGTGATTGAATAAATAAAGCTTATCGATTTTTAAAACAACGATATTCCATTTTATTCCAAAACTTGGATGCATGAATAAAATGGCAACTTTTAATTAACACGGCAAAGCAAAATCAAATCAAGAAGCAATGTAACATAGCCTGTCCTAACTTTCTCGCGAGATGAATGCATGTGGTTTTCTTCTCCTGGGACAAAAGCAGTGAACTTTTGGGGTTCAGGTTCATCTTAGACATCCATTTGTTAGTTTTAGGTGGGAAAATGTAGTAGATCAATCTATAGTCCATAATCCATGAATCAAATTGCAAACTACTTCAGGACTAAATGCAATCGAAACATCACAACCCCTAACCATTAGCACTAAGATTCGAGGTCAGCAATCGCTTGGCAACAACAAAGATCGGCCCGATTATACCAAGAAAAGGGAGCCATGAGCCATGGCGAAGAGATCATACCAGGGGATAAAGAAAGATTGCCCTTTTCTTGGAATGTGCAGGGGGCTGAAGGGAAACAAAAAGGAAAATGGAGCTCCTCCCCTCCATGAGCTAAAAGCTAATGGCTATTTCCTCTCTCCTCCCTCTCTCTAGCGAAACAGAGTTTGCGACGAGAGAGAAGAGAAGAGAGAAATCCGCTCCTCCGCCCAGTACTCCTTTCTCTCTCTGTCTATCTGTCAGTCTAGACCGATTGGGCCAAATATTTTGGGCCAAGAATCCCAAAATGTCGCTCTTCTTTTGCAATGTAACTGTAAAATGGCATCGATATTGGCTAGTGAGCAGGCAAACAAAAACTTTGGATACAAAGCTCCAATTTTTTTTGTCCTGCCTTCCTTCAGAGGCGTGCAAGAAATCTACAAGGTTTCAGGGGATCTATCCATGTCCAACACAAGGGGTCCATCAGCTATGCAAAGGATTTTTCTCAAAATTCTCTTCACCATGCATGTATAATGAAGGCAAATTTTACTAGTAGATGTTTTGTAACATCCTCTAGCTTTGCACTGAAAAGGGAGGAAAAAACAGTAAAAGAAACATCTTTCATTCTTTCAGCTTCTTTAGATACTTGCGTTTCTTCAGTCGATCAGCAGCTGGCAAGCTAGGAAGGAGAGAGCAGCAACAACAACGACGACGACTCCCTCCTCCCCTGCCGATCGAAGAAGCTCACGGGATGGTCTTCCGTCTCCACATCGTTTATCCGCTTCGCCCTCCGGCGGCGCCGTAGGAAAGCATCTGATTCCTCCATCGCCATGGATTCAGGTTCGCCTCTGAATTTCTTCGCTGACCACCGCCAGAATTCAGGCTTGCTCATGAGCAGTTCGTCTGCAGGTGACTATTCTTTCAGGCAAATTCATCGTCTCGTTATTTAGATCCTCTTTACGAGGCAGGAACAGTTGTCTCCACTCTCCAGTGCAGGTTCAGATGATTCCCCTTGTTGCCTCTGCTTATATCAGTTTTTTTCTGGACATAGAACTTGATGATTTGCACAAAAGAATCAAGAAAGAAAGTAAGGAGAACATTTACAGTTTACTTGTAAGCATTCTACAATTCTTTCCCATTACATAGGACCCCACAGAGCGTGGGCAGATCCAAGTAGGCCCAAACTCTGTAATTCTGTGGGACACATTGCTTGGGCCAAAAACTGTAGGGCATGCAGCTCTCAATCTCATCACAGAGATCAGAAATGCATGGTACTGGTAATCTAGCTAGTATGCTTCCAGCTCCTGGCCAATGAATTTTCTGCAGCTTTCTTATTCAGAGGCCTCCGGGATCATGCAGGCCACAGTTGTGCATCTCAGAGGGACAAATGAGACAGATCGCACAGTTTGCAGTTTGGTGGCATGCATCCATGATATAGAAGTCTGTTTCTTGAGCCATGCAGAAAACTGATATCCTAATCACAGGTAGATCAATCATGTGTTGATCTGCAATCGTCTATGTTTGCTTATGTGTTTTATGCGTCATTTCCCTCTCAGCTCCCTTGTTCAGATGCACCGTACATTGTACACTGTGAACTGGAAAGTGATAAAGAAAAAGGAAAAGGAAAAGAAACACCTGGTAGCTTCAACGGTTGGATAAAAGAAAAACAGCTTTGAGCTTCTTCAGGTAGTTGCATTTCTTCAGTTGATATTATATTACTTTCCCCTTCCACCATGAATTCAAACTTGTTGTTCATCAGTACAGAGCTCAGCTCCAGATCTTTCAGACATGGTACTATTCATGATAAGTTCAGTGCAATAGCTCAGCAAATTGCAAGAAAAGAGGGGGAAAAGTGCATTGGATTTGGTCTGTGTACAATATTTGATGCTTAGGGGGTGTTTGGATCAAGACACTAAATTTTAGCTCGTGTTATATCGGATGTTTGGATATCAATTTGAAAGGCTAAATGTGAACTAATTATAAAAATAATTGTAGAATCGGAGAATAATTCGCGAGACAGATTTATTAAGCCTAATTAATCCATAATTAACAAATGTTTACTGTAGCACCACATTGTCAAATCATAGCGTAATTAGACTCATTAGATTCATTTCGTGAATAATCTATCGATTATGAATGAGTTTTGTAAATAAACTATATTTAATGCTTTAAAATAGTGTCTAAAAATTTTATGCGACGTGGTTAAAAACAATCCAAAGACCCCTGAGATTGACTGACCTACCTACCTGAGCAGTAGTGCATTGGTAAGGGGGCAATCTGAACTTTCAGACATTGACATTTCTGACAACAACAACAATTAACTACGCTATATACTGAACTTTTTATTGTTATACTGTACAACGGTATATACGCTAGTGTGTGTAGAGTACATGTGGCTCATGCAAGAGTACAAAGGTACGTACAATACTCTGCTGTCGGTGTGATTAATGCAGAGCTTTGCATGCATGCACTAGTCGACGAGGGATCTTTGGCACATCCTGCTCTTGGCATCGTATAGTCGGCACCAAGAAATACATCTCGATCTCTCTCCTGTATGAGATTATACCGAGAACAGTACTGCTGCACAGTTGAGAAATTCATCATCTACGTAATTTCAAGTGAGGAAAACACCTAAATCAAATCCGACCATTATCATACTTGAGGAGATGGTACAAGATACCAATAGATACCATTATTAATTGAGGATTTTTTTTTAAAAAAAAATGGAGCAGCCCGCCACCGCTACCGCTGCCGACGCTACTAGCGCCGGCGCCATCGCCCCGCCATGGGTGAGGGTGACCTGCTGCTGCCCCGCCGGGCCTGCTGCTCCATGCCTTGGACGACGCGACGCCCTGTAGGAGTTAGGATTCCAAAAGCACGTACTCAACTAAAGAAAGCCGAGGAGAAGATGGGCTGCGGCGGAAAAAAAAGCCCAACGTCGTCTCCAAGCCTTGGGCTGGATGCACAGGGTTTGGGCTTTGTTCCGAGTGATTGCCATGGGGGTGGATCAGCTTTTGGGCCGATTGGAGACGCTTCAGATGGTCTCCTTCCTTTGACCTGCGATGGTTTGGCTACTCTGAATCCTATCGTCCCTTCGTTTAGGGTTCCAGTGACGAATCCTAGGGGAGGTCCGCTTGTCTTTGGTGCCTTTGTCTCCTCTCTACACCACATTTCCTCCAAGTTTCTGCATCTCCGATCCTCGCTCACGTCGGTAGCACAAGAGGAGTGGCCCCGTATTGGGGTAGGAGGGGTGGGGGATTGGGTTTTTGGTGGAGATCGGAGGAGTTTTGCGCAAGTTGTTTCTTCGGGCCTGATGGCGGATTGGGGAAACCGTATGTGGCGTCCTCGTCCTCCTCATCGTCCCTCCAACATTTGGAGGGCGGGTGGAGGGGGGTCGGGATCTGGAGGTGGGGGGAACAGGGAGAATGTCCGCTCTGTTAAACCTCTTGAGGGGGTGGTTGGTCGTGGTAAGGCTCCTGAGGTGGTGGTCTTTTCTGGGGGAGGCCAGACTTCATGCCATGAGGAAGGGGGCGAAGGTAAATCGACTTGGGATGCGGTGGCGGCTCAAGCAGTTGATATGGCGTCGGCTGATACTGAGATCAACCAACAGGTATCCACTGTTCCTCATGTTGCTCTTGTGGAGAAGAAGGATGTTGAGAATAAGCCTGTTAGGGTTGATAATTTCTTCTGCGTGCGATGTAAAGGGATGGGTCATTTGGTTAGAGATTGCAAAGTGTCTATGTATTGTATGATTTGTGGCAAGCAATCACATCACACTGCCGATTGTTTCTTGGAGAAACAACTGAAACCGGTCTCTAAGTTTATTGGGAGTGGGGCTGATGGTTTGGCTTGTATCTTAATCCAGAATGCTAAAGAGGTTACAAATAAAGAACATGTTAATCCTCTAGCTCTAGTTTCTGTTGAGGAAGGGAAGACGCTAAATGAACAACAAATGGTAGATGGTTTTACCAATCAATTTAAGTGGAATTGGTTATGGAGGGCAAAGGATATGGGTAATGGTACCTTCCAAATTAGATTCCCTAACAAGAATAGGCTGGAGGAGATTTCAAATTTTGAGGAGTTTACTTTGAAAGGGACCAATGTGAGGATCAAAGTGAGAGCATGGATCCAGGAGGCCATGGCTGCTGGTAGAATGCATGAGGTGTGGGTGGTTGTGAGTGGCCTTCCTGATTCCATGAAGGGTTGTCTTGCTTTATGTGAGGTTGGATCTAATCTGGGGGTTGTGCTGGAAGTGGATATGGAATCAGTTAGAAGTAAAGATGTGATCCGGATCAAAGTTGGCATGATGAATACTTTTGTTCTGCCTTTGTCTTTGGTTTTATCCACCCCCAAACTTTTGTTGTATGAAGTGTCTTTCTCCTTAGAGGAGGTGGTGAAAGTAGGCTGGGTGCAAAATGCTGATAGGGGGAAAAGACCTTTGGAGTATGATGAGAATAAGAAAGATGACTCAGCTGATAAGAACAATACTAAAAGAAGGAATGTTGGGATGGTGGTTAATTTGAAAGATTTACATGTCAAGAATGCTAAAACCCTTCCAGTGATTCCTGAGGGGGGGATAGTGTTGAGAAAACTTCTGACTTTGATAATGATAAAGAAGGGTTGACAGATGAAGAATTAGCTGATAAAATACAGTTGGAGGAAGTTGCTAAACACCAGTTGAAGTCCTCTGTGAGTACTGTAGATGAAAATATGACAGATGTCGTGGCCAATGCTGATGTGGTCCTTGGTGATGATGAGGGTCTGAATACTGATCAGATATCTGGGGATGATGGTGGACGCATTCATATCACGGACAGTGAGGAATATCTGGACTCGCAAGAATCTGTGGATGTTGCAACTCGTGTGGGCTTAGTGAATGTAGATGAGGTGAAGATGATGGAGGAAGAAGACAGGAGGAGATGTGATCGGCTCAAAATGAAGGATAAGTCAGCTCTGGAACTGGCTACTTCTCGCAAGGAAGCCAAGAATGAGTTTGTTGATAAAGGTAACTCTATTCCATCTTTTATGAATGATAGTAATGCCTCTCTCTTCCAAATGGCTAGTGTATTAGGTGTCTCTCTAGGTTGTTCCATTGAACAGATTGATGAGAATCTGGATCTACTTACAGATTTGGAACATGCTAGAACTGCCCTTTTCTTAGCAGATAGAAACAAAGATGAGATGGTGGATCCCTCTATTGCTAATACTAATGTGGATGAGGAAAGTGGTTTGGACAATTTGCTTGATAATTGGGATGTGGAAGAAGATGATGGTATAATGAAGTTTGATAATACTGACATATTAAATGTCAGACCCCCTACTCTGAGTAAGGGTGGAGTAAAATGTGGAAACCTTAGTATAACTAAGGTCAATCCAAGGAAAAACAAGGTGGGCAAAGCTAAAAAGAAAATTAAATGAAGGGTTTGATTTGGAATATCAGAGGGTTAGGTAGTGATATTAAAGTCAAACATCTCTTGGATGTTTGTAGAAAAAATAATCCTGTGTTTCTGGGGCTCCAGGAAACCATGAAGTGTGATTTTACCGCACATTTTCTGAATACCTTGAGTGGGGGGAGAAATTTCTGCTGGAGATGGTCTCCTGCTCAGGGTAGATCAGGTGGTATCCTAGTGGGTATTGATTTGGATTGTTTTGAGTTGGTTAATTTTGAAGTGGGTACTTATTTTGTCAAAATTAAAGTGATTACTAAGCTGGATGGTAGGGCCTGGAATCTGATAGTGATTTATGGTGCCGCTCAATATTCTTTAAAGGATACTTTCCTTACTGAGTTTGCTTATGTTTGTAATACAAGTGTTGGTCCTACCCTTTTTGGGGGTGATTTTAACATCTTGAGAAGGGAGAAAGAGAAGAACAAAAGTGGGGGTTATAACAAGTGGAGCTTTCTGTTTAATGCTATCATTGAAAATCATAATCTGAGGGAGTTGGCCTTATGTGGGAGATCTTTTACTTGGAGTAATGATCATATTGATCCCACATATGAAAAATTGGATAGATTTTTAATGAACATGGAGTGGGAGATGATGTTTCCTTTGGCTAAAGTTGTTCCTTTAGAAAGGGTCCTATCTGATCATTCTCCCCTGCTTATTGAGTTTGGCAAGCAGACTGTCAAGAGTTCTTTGTTCAGGCTTGAAAACAGCTGGCTTCTTAGAGCATATTTTAGAGATATAGTTGTTAATTACTGGTCTCTGCACTGTAAGGGTGTTTCTGCTGTTGATAGATGGCAGAATAAATTGGCTGGCCTTAGGAAAAAGCTGAGAGGTTGGAATGCTAACTGGGAGAGCTTTTATAAAAAAATCAAAGGAAGAGGTGCTTAAGAAACTGGATGAGATTGATAAAAAAAATGAAATGGGGGGGATGGATTGGAATTTGAGGTGTAACAAAAATAATCTTGATCTTTATCTGAAGGAGTTGATGAGAGAGGATCATATAAAATGGGTGCAAAGGGCTAAAGAGAAGAATACTCTTGAGGGTAATAGTAACACAAAATATTTCCATGCCAAAGCCAATGGGAGGAAGAGGAAAAATCTTATACCTTTTCTGAAAAATGGTGATAAAACCATTGTTGATCAGAAAGATATGTTGTTACATGTGACTGAGTTTTACAAAGCTTTATTTGGAATGGATGATAGAGTTAATATTAAATTTAACAATACTGATTTTGTCACTGTTAAGGAAGAAGATAAATGTGAGCTTTTAAAACCTTTCACTGAGGAGGAAGTCAAAATTGTAGTTTTTAGTATGGAAAATAATAAATCCCCTGGTCTAGATGGTTTTCCCATAGAATTCTACAAGACTTTTTGGGATGTTGTTAAAGTTGATTTCCTGGAAATTCTGGGTGATTTTTTCCAAGGGAAAGATGACATTGATAGATTGAATTGTGGGATGATTACTCTTGTGCCAAAATCTATGGGTGCCAATCAAGTAAAAGATTTTAGACCTATTTGTTTGTTAAATGTCAGTTTTAAAATTATCACAAAAGTTCTTATGCATCGTCTGAAAAAAGTTGTTTGCTATTTAATTTCTAAGAATCAAACTGCCTTTTTAAAGAATAGATATATCCTAGATGGTGTGGTAGTCCTGCATGAGGTTTTGAATTCTATGCATAAGAAAAAGTTGTCTGGAATTTTATTCAAAGTAGATTTTGAGAAAGCGTATGACAAAATCAAGTGGTCTTTCCTTTTCCAAATGATGGAAATTAGGAATTTTCCTCACAAATGTAATGATTGGATAATGAGGGTGGTGATGGGAGGGAAAGTGAATGTTAAGGTTAATGAACAAATTGGAGCTTATTTCAAAACTAGTAGGGGTTTGAGACAAGGGGACCCTCTCTCCCCCATTCTTTTTGATTTGGCAGCTGATGCTTTATCTTATTTGATTAGCACAGCTGTGCAAAACAAGATGATTGGTGGTTTAGGCTGTGATTTACTGCCTGATGGTATTTCTATACTCCAATATGCAGATGATACCATCTTTTACTGAATGATAATTTTACTAGTGCAAAAAATTTGAAATTTATTCTGTGCCTATTTGAGCAAATGGCTGGCTTAAAAATCAATTTTCATAAAAGTGAGGTTTATTGTGTGGGTATGGAAGAAAGTAGGAAGAAAGTGTTTTGTAATATTCTTACTTGTGTAATGGGTAATTTGCCCATTAAATACTTGGGTATGACTATCAACAAAACAAAAATTTTGAACAAAGATTGGAATATTTGTGAAAATAAAATGGAAAGTAAATTGGGGTGTTGGAAAGGTAAGCTCCTAGATATTGGAGGTAGGTTGATCTTGTTAAATTCATGTCTTAGCAGTATTCCCCTTTATTTCCTATCCTTTTATGCCTTGCCTAAAGGGGTTAAGAAGAGGCTTGACTATTTTAGAGCCAGGTTACTGTGGCAAGAGGATCAAGGTATTAGGAAATATCATTTGGAAAAGTGTGATGTGATTTGCATGCCCAAAGAGGTGGGTGGTTTGGGAGTGTTGGACTTGGAAAGTATGAATGTTGCTCTGTTGGGAAAATGGCTTTGGAAGTTGGACACTCAAGAAGGGGTTTGACAGGATTTGTTAAAAGTCAAATATATGAGAGGAGGGATTTTGAACCAAGTGTCTCAGAGGTGTGGGGATTCCCAATTCTGGAAAGCTTTGATGAAAATTAAACCTGTTTATTTGCAATTCTGTTATAAAAAAATTGGTGATGGGATGAATACACTTTTTTGGGAGGATAGGTGGGTGGGTGTTAAACCACTTGCTGAGCAGTTCCCAGATCTCTTTGGTATTACTCTTACAAAGAATATCTCTGTGGCTAGAGTTTTTGCTAGTAATTGGGCTATTCTGAAATTTAGGAGAAATTTGGTTGGTGATAAATTTAGATCATGGCAAAATATGAGGAAAATATGTGAGACAGTGGTTTTGAACGATAGGCCTGACAATGTTCTTTGGTCCTTGAATGAAAAAGGTGTTTTTACAGTGAAATCTTTCTATAATGCTTTGAAAATGCTTAATCTACCAAAAAAGAAGGATGTTATTTGGACTTTGAAAATTCCTTTGAAAATCAGAGTTTTTTTGTGGCTTGCACGGAAAAATAAGATTCTGACCAGGGATAATTTGATTAAGAGGGGCTGGAAAGGTGGTAATACTTGTTGTCTTTTTTGTGGTTTTGATGAATCAGTCAAGCATCTGTTTTTCGAATGCGTGGTTGCTAGATTTGTTTGGAGAGTGGTTAAGGTGTGCTTTAATCTAGGGCCCTTTACAGACTTTGAACATGTTTGGCAAATATGGTTTACCACTTTGAATAAAAGTACTAAGAATATGGTGGGTGTAGGGCTAGCAGCTGTCTTTTGGAGTATCTGGAAATGTAGAAATGATGCGATTTTCAGAGGAAATTTGATAAAGGATCCTTCAGTTCTAATAAGTATAATCTGTTATTGGATTTCTTCGTGGTCAATCTTACAGAATTCGGAGGAAAGGGCAAAAAAGCTGGAACTGGGAGTACTTCTACTCGGTCGTCTAACAAGTGATTTCTTCAGTCACCGACATGGTTGGACCTTGATGAGGAACAGGCTGGGGATCGGTTGATTATCCCTCATCCGTGGTGGTTGCCTTTCGAGCTTACAGTCTGGTCTTTTGCGAGAATGTGTTGTCTGGTGTGATGGTGTGATCTGTTTTGTTGAACAGTCTCTGATCTGGAGATTTAAACTTTTGGTTGTTGCTGGGTGTAGTGCTATCTGTGTGATCTTAGTTTGTGGGGACGGTTTAAACTCTTTGGTTACTTTGTAAGATCTGTTTGTATTTTTTTAATGGAAATGAGAGAGGCTTTGTGCCTTCTCTGACCTTCAAAAAAAACTAAAGAAAGCCGATGACATATCGAGAGCTAGCATAGGATGCATGCATGGAAATGGAATTGCTTGCATGCGCGCATGTCGTCGACGACACGCAGTAGTACGTACATACTATACGTTGGAGTCGGCGACGCGAAAGATACGCATCGATGACGCTCGACTAGACATACATTAATGACCGTGCATGCACACAAAAGAAGATACAGAGACAGGAAGGATCCAATGCATGTACACCCGGCCCACAACGTGTACGTACTACGTACTCTCTACTCATTTCTATTTTAGATTTATGCACAATAATTACAAAGTAAGTTGCTTATTTATTCTACATTAGAAAATATAAATTACTTATTTATGAGAGAATGAAGTATCATTTATTTAAAAAATATATAAAAAATATGGAAAAAAAATCTAAAATAATTTACTATATTTGAAAACAATTAAAAATGTAAAAATGGAATAGTTAGTACGTAGAAATGCAAGTAGCTAGATGCTTCAATTCTCGTTGGGTTTCCTCGCTGCCATGGCATACATATATATGCTATATTATATATATCTAGAGGGGCCAGTCACACACTCGTGTCCCTGCTGTTGATGACAAAGTGTACGTACGTACGCACATATTGCACGTCCTTTTTCTTTGTGTGTTTTGTAGTTGGCCGGCTAGCTAGATCAGTCATGGCATGGCATGATATATCACAGCTGATCAGGATGGTGCAGTGCCAGATGACATGCCAATTGCCAAGTAAATTAAAATCAACCTTGCATGGCTGCATATATAGTACACCTGTAACAATAAATTTGATTTAATTGACCAGTACTAGAATGATATGCTATGCTATGCTATGCATATATATTTATAGAACGGATTGTCTCTTGGGAAACTATGTAAAAAAAGCTATAGCTAATACAATGCATGTGTATATATTTACAAGTGCTACACTTTAAATTCATGATTATTATCTGATTCTAAATATATACAAGTCGTTTTAGACTCTGTGTATGTATAACTTTGTTACGTTGATCTTTATTTATATTATTGCATTAGAAAATATGATCGAATTATTTATATTATAAAGGTATAATTTTTTTGACAGTAGTAATAAGAAAAAATATGATAAATATCACTACAACAAAACAGGCAACTTCCGTCGGCCAAAGCCGACGGAAGTTAGCCCTTTCCCGACGGAAGAAGCCAACTTCCGTCGGCAAAACGCTATCTTCCGTCGGCCTTTGGCCGACGGAAGCGCGGCGACGGAAGTTAGCTAACTTCCGTCGGCTTGACGTGGCCGACGGAAGTTAGCGTCGAACACTGCCACGTCACCAGGGGGCCTCTAACTTCCGTCGGCCAGCCTGGCCGACGGAAGTTAGGGGCAGCTAACTTCCGTCGGCTAGGGCCGAAGCCGACGGAAGTTAGCCTTTCTGCCCACGTGGCCGAAACCAGCTAACTTCCGTCGGCTATGGTCAAAGCCGACGGAAGTTACCTGGTATTTTTTTTATTTTTTCCTGGTTCCCCTACTCACACTCACATCCAACCACAATTTCACATACATTCACAATACACATCCAAAATCACATTTCACATCCAAAATCACATTCAAACTTCACATATAACATCCAAAATCACATCTCACATCCAAATTCACATCCACACTTCATACATCACATCCAAAATCACATAATATAACTAAATTCACATCCAAAGTCACAGTACACATCTAAATTCACATATAACATCCAAACTCACATACAAATTCACAAAACACAGCGAGAGCCACATACAAAGTCATATTTGTCCATATACTCACTGATCGCCCACATTTGGGTCGTGGGCGCCGCCGCTGCCTCCTGCTTCGTTCACATTTGCCCCGGAGGCTCCATCCTGGCCAGGCGTACGGAAACACTGAAGAAATAGACAAAATTAGAAACGAACTCAACTACCCTTCTAAACGCTAACTTAGGTATTTAGGAGGTACCTCAGGTGATGTAGGAGATAGTGGTGGTGGCGGGGGAGGTAGTGGTTGAAACAAAGACATGTCAAGTCCACTGTTTTGCTGGGCTAGTTGCTACACATGTTGTAATGTAATCCGTTAGTTCTAAACCTATTTCTGAATACTTTTGAACTGCAACACTCTAAAGTAAGCTTACTTGGATCATCGCCTGCTGTTGTGCTAAGCAGGCGGTATAGTACTCTTGTTGTTTCCTGTAGTGCTCGTCGCGCCGCCTCATTTCCTCCCTCATCCGAACCATCTCCGGGGTTTCTTCTAAGCGACGACGGCTGGATGCAACTCCGACGGAGCTCTGCGACGACTGAGCTGACTTCTGAGCTCTCACCGCTCTCGAGTCAATAACTCCATTGAACATGGAGTACCTGCAACATTAACAGGAGTTAGTTACCATCACAAAACCATACACAAAACATTATTAAAAACACTGTCTCACCGTCCATGGCTTTTGCCACCTCCGCTGGAGTACACGGCCATTTGGTCCACAGGTTCTCTCCGCCAATCATAGTCCTCTCCATGGAGTCGAACCATGTGTTCACCATACTGCGCCTGCAAAAAACATGTCCGATTAGCTAGACGCAGAAAAATGAAATTACGTCAACTCTTAATAACATCTCACCAAATGGTCCGTGGCTGTCTGGCTACACAAGACATCTGGCTGTGCCGGATCGCTTCCTTTGTGACCAGAGGTATACACCTCTATGTCACTTGGCACGTTGCCGGATTTAGCTTCCTGTGCATTAAAAATGAGTTAGTCGCATTACAATGTATCTATAGCTAGAGAGTGACAGATCGGTCTTACCAAGCGTTTAGCGTGGCGAATATGTCCGTCGGCACCATATCTGTGCTTCGGATCCGTCCCGCGGCATTGTCTTTTCTGCTCGGAAGTCTTCTTAAATGCGGCTGAAGACCAAATCTTGCAGAATTCAAAATAGGCGTCCTCGCGGTTTGCCAACCACGGAATCCTCACCTGAACAGAGATGCTATTTGTATTATATGACAACAAATCTCAACAATCGAAAAGGTAAAAAGTTAGAATTGTTTACCGAACGGTATTCTTCTTCAGTCAAATAGACTGACGATGAGCCCGTCGCCTTGCTCATTCGTTGCCCTAGCTTCTCCTTGTAGTAAGCATTGTTCGCTTGAATGCGGGCATACGAAATGGCGTCCTTCACCACCTTATGTGCATTGTTGTTGAAGACTACAAGCGCATGGTTATGGTGATTGCCGACTTCTGGCAAGCAAAAGCGTAACTGCAAAAATAATGATTAGTACAGTGTTGTAACTCGAAAATTCTAAAAGAAGATTGAAAAAACACTTGCATACCCAGAAGTCATGAGACACTGCCCCCTGAGCAGTTCCGTGGCGCCCGTCAGGAGCGAACCGGTACTGGTCCCATGTCTGGCATAGAACCCGCTCACCGGTCGGCATTGTCAGCATCCCTGGGTAGTGCAGACGGCACAAGTGTAACACCTCAATTTTTCAAAACCATAAAAATATTATTAAATTCAAATTCTTGGAATTATTATTTCAGAAAATACTTTTAAATCCCTTTTATACCCTTTTGAACTACAACATAGAGTAGATGACCAAATTAGGAGGTGAAACTTTTTGTATATGATCCTAAGGCCAAAAGATAATTTTGAGAATTTTTATAAATTTTTACCAGCCTTGGAAGTAGCCCTAATCTTTTAATCTATTTTCTGGAATTATTTTTATTCAGAAAAGCATTAGAACAGTAATGGGCTCCTCCCCCTCCCTTCTCTCTCTCCCGGCCGGCCCAGCCCATTACCGCGCTCCCCTCTGGCTGACAACCCGGTCCCACCTGTCGGCGCCGAATCCCTCCCCTCGCGCGCGAACCCGACACCCCGGCCCCACCCGTCAGACGCCACCCTCGCCCGTTCGCGCTCGCTGGCCTGTGGCCCCTGCCTGTCAGACCCGTCTTCAACCCCGCGCCGTCGCCCCCAAATCCCGCCGGCCGACGACCCCGCCTCGGATCCGCCTCGCCGGTCCGTCCCCCATTAATTGGCCGCCATAACTCGGTCCCCCGCGCCACGCCGACCGTTTTCCCCTTTAATTCACCGCGTCATCGCCCCCGGATCGTCGCTACACGTGCATGGCCGAGCCATCGCCGGCGAGTAAAGGCCCTCTGGCCGGTTTCCTTGCATGCGACCCCCGCCGGTGACCCTATTTATACCCCTGGCCTTCACCGCGTTCGACCCCCACGTCCATTCGCACTCAGACCGAACAGAACAACCACGATTCGCCGTTTAGCGTTTTCTCTCTGGTTCGTCTCCGGCCACCGCTCGCCGTCGCACCAGACCACCCCGGCCCGCGCCTCCGCCACCGTCGTGACCGCAAGGACGTCCCCTACCTCGGCCACGTCCCCGCTGGTCAAGGAGACCGCCGGAACACCATCGCCGACGAGGACCCCGAACCGCTCCGCCGTCTACCCTCGTCGCCGGTCTCGCTCCGTCGACCCCTCGCCTCGCTTAAGGTACCGACATGACCGCCGTAGTGTCCTCTTTCCATTTCTAGGCTTAGCTAGGACCGCCGTCGCTCGCCGTGGCCGTTGGCCCGCTCGCCGTCGTCGGAGAAGACGACCGGCACGGGTCGAGTACCCGTGCCGTGTCGGATTCGATCCGCGCCGCGCGATCCAGATCTAACGGCCCAGATTTAATCCCTCGTGCGATTTAATCGGCGCCGTCGGATCTGAGTGAAGCGGTACGTTTTAATCTCGTGCGTCCATCTGTATTTAAAACCCGCGTTTAATCCTGTGCGTCCACGTGGTACCGGTTCGCACGTTTTAATCCTGGCCGTCCGTAGCCACTTGCGCGTCCCGCCTCGCCCTCGCGCGTCGGATCTGGATCCGACGGTCCAGATCGAGCCGGCGCACGCGCACAGTGCGCGGGTTCACCGTGGGCCTGGCTCACCGTGGACCCGAGAGGTTTAAAATTTGAAAATAAAATTCCAGAAATGCTTTTAAACTTGTAAAATTCATATCTAATGCATTTGGACTCTAAAAATTGCCATTTCAATTTTAGAAAATTCATGAAATTATTCTCTACATGTTTAGGCAATAAAAACAGTAGGTTTATTTGGACATTTTCATGTTTATTTAAATAAGTATTCAAATGCCCTTAGGATTTAAATGTGAATTTCAATATTTAAATTCCAGAAAAATTGTATAATTGTCCTTTACTGTTAAACACTAAAACCACTAGGTTTCCTATAAATCATTTGAACTAAATTGGTTAGAAAACTCAATGTAGGGTTATGCCCACTTAAAAACCCTTTTATGAAAAACAATGATTTATTTAGATTCACTTTAAATTAATGGAGGAATAAATTTCAGAACTTTAATATCTGAATTCATTTTATTTTTAATCAAACCAACTTTAACTTATATGCTTGCAATGTAATGTTATATGGTTTGATTAAATGTGGTACTCTTTTATTTTACTTTATATTAAAAAGACTACGACGTCGCCGAGGAGCCGGAGTACTTCCCCGAAGTCCCTCCCTCTCCCTTTGCTGAACAAGGCAAGTCACCAAACCATTCTTTTGAGCATATTGAACCCATATCTGAATCGACTATCGCTAAAACACATAGGTTATGTATATGCATTAGTCAAATGAACCCTTACATTATATTTATTTAGGATCCCCCGACCTTGATGTGCAACCCAAGCCATGCTATCTCGCCTAACCTCCTTGTCACCATATGATCAATGATATTAGCTAGTGTCCAATGTATTGGCACGGCCGCTATAGGATAAAAATGAGTCGTAGTGAAATGGTTCTGTTATATGATCCCGTTACTTCTTATCTTTGGAAATTCTGTTGGTGATGAGTCATGGTTGTGAGTGTATGCATGGTGGGTTCCGGGTGCAAGCTAGGGCATTGGTCAGTCGCACCCGGGGCACTATAAGGACCGGTCTGAGGGATCCGTTGCAATACACTTACGTACTAACCACAAGTCTAGTGGGTAAGTCCTAACTAAGGTATGGGTTGTTCCAAACCGAGGCCACCAATTGGAGATGGGTCAAGTTGCACCTGCGGGTGACTTGTACCAATGTGGCGCAAAAGGGGGTGCGACGTTAGCCGGGATGCGGCCCGGCGCGCCGGCGAAACCTAGAGCGGGTGGTTATCGCTTGGAACATCTCATATTGAGGTTTTGGCACGAGTTCCCGTGAAATGGGTCATCTCGTTGAGGTGAGTGCGTGCCTTGTGGGTACAGTAGTACATCTCTGATCAGAGTCTAAAATCTTTTCGAAAAGCCGAGCCCACGGTCAAGGGCGGGTTGCGTGACATCCCCCAGTTAGTTTACTTGAATATGGATGTGCATGTTGTTTGTCATGTAAGGACCGTTGTGCGAGGAGGTAAAACGTACTCCTCGAGTTAGTTGATGTTGATGATGCTCATGTTTACTTTCCGCATGATTAAAATATGATTACACTAAATACCATAATTGCAACTGCTTTATTCCGCATTGTTAGCCTTTATCCTTCCTTGTTTATTATCCTGCATTATTATTTGCATCTGCGGTGGCTTGTTGAGTACTTTTTGTACTCATACCCGTTGGACCCCACAGAGGATGCTTATCTCGAAGACGGTCTGGAGTAGCGACCCAGTCAAGAAGAAAAATCCTGAAGAAGAAGTTCGTCATGCCGTTTTCTAATTATTTTACTCTACTGTTTTATTAAAACAATGTTGTAATAAATATGGTCTGCGTACCATGAATTTTACCGTATGTACGTTGTCGCATGATGAACCTCTTGTATTATTGTTTTTCTATGGAAATTCAATAATGTCTCGATTTTGTATAAATCGGGGCGTGACAAGATGGTATCAGAGCCGACTTGACTGTAGGAAGCCAAACAGACCCGCCTAGCCATTAGCCACAGGAAATTATTTCTTGAAAATCTACTTCATAAACTTTGTTCCTCTCCTCACTTTTATTCAACTTACTGTTTTGTAGATGCCAGTCTACCAAGTCCACAGCTACTGCCGCCACTATGAGGGCTTCGTCCGGGAGCTCCGCATGATGCTTACCTTCCTCGGGTTCCTCTTCGAACCCGAATTTCAAGGAGTCTACCCCGACGAGTTCGCCGGGCCTTGCGACGTCTCCCTCACCGTCCATGGCTCCGGAGAGCACCTGCCGCCCTACACCACCGCACTTGGAGGCCCGACTTTCGACGTCGCGTGCCAACGAGTCGCCCTCCAGGCCCTCATGGAGCTGAGGATGATCTACGACGATCGTCTTCAGAACTCATCCTTCCGGCTTGTGCCGAAGCGTACTCCCGGAGCCCACCGTAGTATCTACCTCGGAGTTCACTCCGTGCGTGATCCGGTCATGGCCCGGCAGTCGCGTCTTCTGCAGGCCATGGATGATCTCCATACCGAGGCGGTGCTCGACGCCGACGAGCACCATGAGGCGGTTGCGTTTCTTCGTGAAGAAACGAAGAACCTGATCCAGCAGAACGGCGAGCTGCAGCGCAAGATCATGGAGCTGCAGAAGGACATCGCGGAGATGGTTCCTCTTCTTCCAAGGAAGAAGAAGCCTATCCGTGAGCCCCTCCCTCGCCCCAAGAGGATCCCGCCACGACCCTCCCCCGCCAGGCCTTCCACCAGCGCCCCTACACCACGCCCCGGCCTCGTCTCCGACTCCATGATCGAGAACTTTCTCGAGCCCACCATCTCTCTGGAGCCGCGCACTCGTGGTTCCGAGAGCACGGAGACCGCCTCCGGTGGCGAGTAGGCGTAGGAGACGCGAAAATAAAAATCATTATTTTGTATGTGGTGCTACCCGCGACGAGTGTGTTGTGGGTAGAATAAGAGCTTGATTGTACTGAACATTTTTACCACTCTATATATTCATGTGCTTGAATTTTATATGGTATTTTTGGTTGTATTACTGTTTCATCATCTTTTGCTTTATCACTTTGGATATTCAGAAGATGGCCGACCACCAGAACACCGGCCCCAACAACGGAGCAGGAGGAAGCCGAGATGCGCCCGAGGGTGTTGTACCCAACTGGGGTGCGACAGGCCCACGTCAGTCTGGGTCGCCTTCCGCCAACCACCCCACCTTGGCGGAAATGATGGCGAACCAGAATCATCTGATCACCGCCCTCCTCACCCAAATGCAGCACCAACAGGCTCAGTTGGACCGTCTGCAGAACGGGGAGCCCGCCCCTCGCGCACCAGCACCCGCGGCCGCTCCGCAACTCTCCGAGTTCTTGCGCGTGCGCCCGCCCATCTTCTCGAGCACGACCAACCCGATGGAGGCCGGAGATTGGCTCCGCACCATCGAGAAGAAGCTCGACCTCCTCCCCTGCACAGACCGGGAGCGAGTGGCCTTCGCCACTCATCAGCTCCAGGGTCCCGCCGCTGAGTGGTGGGACAACTATCGCGCGTCCCAGCCAGAGGGCCACATGGTGACTTGGGCGGAGTTCACCATCGCCTTTCGTGCCGCCCACGTCCCCGCCGGTGTCATCGCGGTCAAACAGCAGGAGTTCCGCGACCTGCGACAAGGCAACCGGACTGTCATGGAGTACCTACATGAGTTCAACCGCCTCGCCCGCTACGCACCGGAGGAAGTGCGCACCGACGCCCTCCGCCAAGCCAAGTTCCTAAGGGGACTTAAGGATGAGCTGTCCATCCAGCTCGTCGCCGCCGACTTCGCCGACTTCCAGCGGCTGGTCAATAAAGCGCTCATCCAAGAGACTGAGCAGAACAAGCTGGACCTCAAAAAGAGGAAGATGATCGCCTTCAAGCACCAGCAGGCGAACACTCAGAGGCCCCGCTTCGTCCCTCCGCCACCAGCGCCCGCCTACCATCCTCGACCCGCCTACAGGCCACCTCATGCAGCCGGTGGATCCAACGCCGGGCATCCTCGCCCCGCTCCACCAGCTCCGGCCGCTCAGCCCGCACCGGCCGCCAAAGCCCCGATCTTGAGGGATCGCCAAGGAAGGCCGGTCGTCTGCTTCAACTGCCGCAAGGAGGGGCACTACTCCCACCAGTGTCCCCACCCCAAACGGCCCCAAGGCGCGGCGCCCAACCAGGCGGTGCGAGCCCGCGTAAACCACGTCAACGCGGAGGAAGCTCAGGAGGCGCCAGAAGTCGTGCTCGGTACGTTTACTGTGAATTCCGTACCGGCCTTAATATTGTTTGACTCTGGAGCGACACACTCCTTCGTCTCCGAGGATTTCGTAAAATCACATGGACTGGACGTACTTCCGCTACCCACACCCATGGTTATTACTACTCCCGGCAACAAGACCTTAGCCCGCTTATACAGCCCTAAGGTTCAACTTGACATCCAAGGAGTGCTGTTTCGGGCCGAGCCTGTCCTTATCCAATGCACCGGACTCGACCTTATCCTAGGTATGGATTGGTTGATGAAGCACAAGGGAGTGATCGACTGTGCCAACAAGTCCGTCACGGTGACCAGTCCTGAAGGCGTAACCGTCACCTTCCGGATGGTCAGTCGCAAACCACTCGGAGCATCCCTTCGCTCTATAGCTCTTGAAGAGGTGCCAATAGTCAAGGAGTTTGCAGACGTTTTCCCTGAAGATCTGCCCGGAATGCCTCCCAAGCGGGACATCGAATTCAGAATCGAGCTTGTCCCGGGGACCACTCCAATCTCCAAACGCCCATACCGAATGGCCGCCAATGAACTAGCCGAAGTCAAGAGCAACATCGAAGATCTAGAGCAGAAAGGTTACATCCGACCGAGTACCTCACCCTGGGGTGCACCGGTCATATTTGCCATGAAGAAGGACAAGACCAAGAGGATGTGCGTGGACTATAGGGCCTTGAACGACGTAACCATCAAGAACAAATACCCATTGCCTCGGATCGACGACCTGTTCGATCAGCTGAAAGGATCCTCGGTGTTTTCCAAGATCGACCTCAGGTCAGGTTATCACCAGTTAAGGATCAGGGAGGAAGATATACCCAAGACTGCCTTCACCTCCCGCTATGGACTCTACGAGTACACTGTGATGTCGTTCGGACTCACGAATGCCCCGGCCTTCTTCATGAACATGATGAACAATGTATTCATGGAGTTCTTGGACAAGTTCATCGTGGTATTCATCGACGATATCCTCGTTTACTCCAAAACCAAGGAAGAACACGAGACTCACCTCCGTCTGACCCTCGGAAAGCTAAGGGAGCAGCAACTGTACGCCAAATACAGCAAATGCGAATTTTGGTCGTCTGAGGTGAAGTTCCTCGGCCATGTCATATCCGCCGGAGGAATAGCAGTAGACCCAACCACCGTTGAAGCGGTAACCAACTGGCTACAGCCAACGACCGTGACCGAGATCCGGAGTTTCCTCGGATTGGCCGGATACTATCGCCGGTTCATCGAGAATTTTTCCAAGATCGCCAAGCCGATGACCAGACTTCTGCAAAAAGAGGTGAAGTTTGATTGGACCCCCGACTGCGAAGAGAGCTTCCAGACTCTCAAGAAGAAGCTCGTGTCAGCCCCCATTCTGACTCTGCCAGACATCCGGAAAGACTTCCACGTCTACTGCGATGCCTCTCGTCAAGGATTGGGATGCGTCTTAATGCAAGAAGGGAAGGTGATATCCTACGCCTCCCGGCAATTGAGACCGACTAAAGGCAGCCCAGTCCAGGCAAAAGAGCTACGCCGATAACCGTCGAAGAGATCTAGCCTTTGAGGAGGGTGATTATGTCTACCTCCGAGTCACTCCCCTCCGTGGCACTCAAAGGTTCAACATGAAAGGCAAACTAGCACCCCGCTACGTCGGACCTTTCCAGATCCTCCGTCGACAAGGAGAAGTGGCATATCAACTTGAACTGCCTCCATCCTTGGCAGGCGTTCATGATGTGTTCCATGTCTCGCAGCTGAAGAAGTGTCTCCGTGTGCCCACCGAGCAAGCCGACCTTCAGCAGCTCAACGTCCAAGAAGACTTGACCTACATAGAAAGACCCGTCAAGATCTTGGAAACCAAGGAGAGAGTAACCAGAAGTCGCGTCGTCCGCTTCTGCAAAGTCCAATGGAACAACCATCCCGCAGAAGAAGCCACTTGGGAAAAAGAAGACGAGCTGAAAGCCCAATACCCCGAGCTATTCGAGTAGCGTTCCAATCTCGAGGACGAGATTCTTGTAAGGGGGATAGGTTTGTAACACCTCAATTTTTCAAAACCATAAAAATATTATTAAATTCAAATTCTTGGAATTATTATTTCAGAAAATACTTTTAAATCCCTTTTATACCCTTTTGAACTACAACATAGAGTAGATGACCAAATTAGGAGGTGAAACTTTTTGTATATGATCCTAAGGCCAAAAGATAATTTTGAGAATTTTTATAAATTTTTACCAGCCTTGGAAGTAGCCCTAATCTTTTAATCTATTTTCTGGAATTATTTTTATTCAGAAAAGCATTAGAACAGTAATGGGCTCCTCCCCCTCCCTTCTCTCTCTCCCGGCCGGCCCAGCCCATTACCGCGCTCCCCTCTGGCTGACAACCCGGTCCCACCTGTCGGCGCCGAATCCCTCCCCTCGCGCGCGAACCCGACACCCCGGCCCCACCCGTCAGACGCCACCCTCGCCCGTTCGCGCTCGCTGGCCTGTGGCCCCTGCCTGTCAGACCCGTCTTCAACCCCGCGCCGTCGCCCCCAAATCCCGCCGGCCGACGACCCCGCCTCGGATCCGCCTCGCCGGTCCGTCCCCCATTAATTGGCCGCCATAACTCGGTCCCCCGCGCCACGCCGACCGTTTTCCCCTTTAATTCACCGCGTCATCGCCCCCGGATCGTCGCTACACGTGCATGGCCGAGCCATCGCCGGCGAGTAAAGGCCCTCTGGCCGGTTTCCTTGCATGCGACCCCCGCCGGTGACCCTATTTATACCCCTGGCCTTCACCGCGTTCGACCCCCACGTCCATTCGCACTCAGACCGAACAGAACAACCACGATTCGCCGTTTAGCGTTTTCTCTCTGGTTCGTCTCCGGCCACCGCTCGCCGTCGCACCAGACCACCCCGGCCCGCGCCTCCGCCACCGTCGTGACCGCAAGGACGTCCCCTACCTCGGCCACGTCCCCGCTGGTCAAGGAGACCGCCGGAACACCATCGCCGACGAGGACCCCGAACCGCTCCGCCGTCTACCCTCGTCGCCGGTCTCGCTCCGTCGACCCCTCGCCTCGCTTAAGGTACCGACATGACCGCCGTAGTGTCCTCTTTCCATTTCTAGGCTTAGCTAGGACCGCCGTCGCTCGCCGTGGCCGTTGGCCCGCTCGCCGTCGTCGGAGAAGACGACCGGCACGGGTCGAGTACCCGTGCCGTGTCGGATTCGATCCGCGCCGCGCGATCCAGATCTAACGGCCCAGATTTAATCCCTCGTGCGATTTAATCGGCGCCGTCGGATCTGAGTGAAGCGGTACGTTTTAATCTCGTGCGTCCATCTGTATTTAAAACCCGCGTTTAATCCTGTGCGTCCACGTGGTACCGGTTCGCACGTTTTAATCCTGGCCGTCCGTAGCCACTTGCGCGTCCCGCCTCGCCCTCGCGCGTCGGATCTGGATCCGACGGTCCAGATCGAGCCGGCGCACGCGCACAGTGCGCGGGTTCACCGTGGGCCTGGCTCACCGTGGACCCGAGAGGTTTAAAATTTGAAAATAAAATTCCAGAAATGCTTTTAAACTTGTAAAATTCATATCTAATGCATTTGGACTCTAAAAATTGCCATTTCAATTTTAGAAAATTCATGAAATTATTCTCTACATGTTTAGGCAATAAAAACAGTAGGTTTATTTGGACATTTTCATGTTTATTTAAATAAGTATTCAAATGCCCTTAGGATTTAAATGTGAATTTCAATATTTAAATTCCAGAAAAATTGTATAATTGTCCTTTACTGTTAAACACTAAAACCACTAGGTTTCCTATAAATCATTTGAACTAAATTGGTTAGAAAACTCAATGTAGGGTTATGCCCACTTAAAAACCCTTTTATGAAAAACAATGATTTATTTAGATTCACTTTAAATTAATGGAGGAATAAATTTCAGAACTTTAATATCTGAATTCATTTTATTTTTAATCAAACCAACTTTAACTTATATGCTTGCAATGTAATGTTATATGGTTTGATTAAATGTGGTACTCTTTTATTTTACTTTATATTAAAAAGACTACGACGTCGCCGAGGAGCCGGAGTACTTCCCCGAAGTCCCTCCCTCTCCCTTTGCTGAACAAGGCAAGTCACCAAACCATTCTTTTGAGCATATTGAACCCATATCTGAATCGACTATCGCTAAAACACATAGGTTATGTATATGCATTAGTCAAATGAACCCTTACATTATATTTATTTAGGATCCCCCGACCTTGATGTGCAACCCAAGCCATGCTATCTCGCCTAACCTCCTTGTCACCATATGATCAATGATATTAGCTAGTGTCCAATGTATTGGCACGGCCGCTATAGGATAAAAATGAGTCGTAGTGAAATGGTTCTGTTATATGATCCCGTTACTTCTTATCTTTGGAAATTCTGTTGGTGATGAGTCATGGTTGTGAGTGTATGCATGGTGGGTTCCGGGTGCAAGCTAGGGCATTGGTCAGTCGCACCCGGGGCACTATAAGGACCGGTCTGAGGGATCCGTTGCAATACACTTACGTACTAACCACAAGTCTAGTGGGTAAGTCCTAACTAAGGTATGGGTTGTTCCAAACCGAGGCCACCAATTGGAGATGGGTCAAGTTGCACCTGCGGGTGACTTGTACCAATGTGGCGCAAAAGGGGGTGCGACGTTAGCCGGGATGCGGCCCGGCGCGCCGGCGAAACCTAGAGCGGGTGGTTATCGCTTGGAACATCTCATATTGAGGTTTTGGCACGAGTTCCCGTGAAATGGGTCATCTCGTTGAGGTGAGTGCGTGCCTTGTGGGTACAGTAGTACATCTCTGATCAGAGTCTAAAATCTTTTCGAAAAGCCGAGCCCACGGTCAAGGGCGGGTTGCGTGACATCCCCCAGTTAGTTTACTTGAATATGGATGTGCATGTTGTTTGTCATGTAAGGACCGTTGTGCGAGGAGGTAAAACGTACTCCTCGAGTTAGTTGATGTTGATGATGCTCATGTTTACTTTCCGCATGATTAAAATATGATTACACTAAATACCATAATTGCAACTGCTTTATTCCGCATTGTTAGCCTTTATCCTTCCTTGTTTATTATCCTGCATTATTATTTGCATCTGCGGTGGCTTGTTGAGTACTTTTTGTACTCATACCCGTTGGACCCCACAGAGGATGCTTATCTCGAAGACGGTCTGGAGTAGCGACCCAGTCAAGAAGAAAAATCCTGAAGAAGAAGTTCGTCATGCCGTTTTCTAATTATTTTACTCTACTGTTTTATTAAAACAATGTTGTAATAAATATGGTCTGCGTACCATGAATTTTACCGTATGTACGTTGTCGCATGATGAACCTCTTGTATTATTGTTTTTCTATGGAAATTCAATAATGTCTCGATTTTGTATAAATCGGGGCGTGACAACAGGTTACCCAATATCTGGTTAACCTGCCTGACCCTCGAAGTGCCGTCGAACCGAGAGTCAATCCAAGATCTAAAAATACATAATAAATAAAGTTAATTAGTTTAGTGAAAGAAATTTTTTGAAAACAAAAGCAAAACAACAGAAGAGTATTACACTTACCCGTCACCAACAGGCGTAATCTCGATCTTGGCTCCACCGGAAGAGACTACTGGTGGAGCGACCAAGTGGCTCGTCCTGAAAGATACCGAGGACCCGCCGGCAGCCTCAGCACCTTCGTCCTGACCCGCACCCTCCGGGAGATCCCCCTGCCCCGCACCCTCTGGGTCATCCCCCTGCCCCACACCCTCTGGGTCATCCCTCTGTGCCGCACACTCTGGGACATCCCCCTCTTGCCCGCCACCCACCAGATCATCCTCATGACCCGCACTCTCCAAGTGTTCTTCCTCCTACAAAACAGTATTGAAACAATTAGTAATAGTTTATAACTGGCATAAAAAACAATCTGAAAGTTACCTCCTCATCTAGTTGAAATGCAATAGGCCGACCAATTAATATCGGATCTATGCATCTCAGGAGCTGCTCTTGACGACGTCTGTTTGAAGAAGAGGAACTACCCTGGAATAGGGTGTCCTCCTGACTCGTCGGTGTACTCGCCGGAGTACTCGCCGATGAACTCCCCAAGCGGAAGAGCTTCCTCGTGACACTCTTCATCTTTTTCGACATCCTGTTCAAAATAAGCACAAACAAGCATTTATTAGTAAAGAAGGTTTGTACATATGAAAAAACATGTAATATGAAGTATATTGCATATCCATGTATCAAAACAATTACTTGTCAATTATCATCAAAATCAGGATCAATTTGTCCTTTTCTCCCCAAAGCACGCCATGTTACTTTTTTCTTCTTATGTTGGTGTTTCCTTTTCTCGGGAACTGCCACATCATTAGAATCGCCGAGAAAAGAATCTGTCGACGATTCTGACTCTACATTAAACGAAGTCGGCAATTCATCATCTTGATAAACCTCATCGACCTCTTCAACCTCCAATTGATAAGCGTCATCACTAGGGGTGTGTAGACGTTCCCGAGGATTCACTTTGTAGACTACCCACCAAGCACTTAGTTTTTCACATGGGTAGGGCATATAATACACCTGCTCGACTTGATGAGCAAGGACAAAATTGTCGCAACTAGATAATCGTTCCGCGTGTTTGACTTCAACCATCCCAAATTGGTTTTCACGAGTACCATGTTTAGGGTCGAACCAATCACAATCGAAGAAGACTACTTTAATCTCCTTATTCCCGGCAAAGTTGTACTCGATTATATTTTTGATGATTCCATAATACATAGTTTCGTGTCCTTGTCCATCAACGACCCTTGTAACAACACCAGTATTAGTTGTTGCCGCTAGAGGTCGATATGCTTCAAATATAGTTGAACGGAAGCGGAAACCATTAACATCATAGCGACCGTAACTTTTGGCACTAATACTCCCGTAAGAGAGCTGTCGCAAGTCTATATGTACATTGTCAGCGAGCACGCACTGCAAATCATAAGAGATTATAAGATAATTAACCCAGTAGAGTAAAATAATACGTGTCAGAAAAGGTAAGGATTTACATGTTCTCTGAACCAAGTGAGAAAACTAGGCCCGCCATTTATTCCTTCTCGACGCAATTTATCTAATTGCTTCTCCGTTGGTTGACGACCAGAAGTCAAGTATTTCGAATCAAACATACTGTCAATGTAACGAATAGGTAAACAAACGGGTATAAAATTTGGAGGTAAAATATAAAACTAAAACGAATCACTTACGCGAAATATTGTTCCATCTCTTCCATATTTGAGTACATGTAGAGCAAGGCATTTGTTCGTTCTTCCTGAGTTACATAATATGTCGTGGAAACACCAACAGTTATGCCCTTCCACCCAAATATTTGGAGATCACTACAAGGATGGTCTTCATCCATATGGTACCGTGTAGCAGGTGTGTTGACATTGTGATGCTCAGCGAAGTATACACTAGTGAAGTATGCTATCTCTTTCAATTTAAATTCTTCTGCGATGCAACCTTCAACTCTGGCCTTATTACCAACCATCGCTCTAAGCTTCTTTAGGGACCTTTCAATATGATACATCCACCTATATTGCACAGGGCCACCTACCTTAGCTTCATATGGCAGATGAACCAGTAAATGTTGCATTGGATTGAAGAACCCTGGAGGAAATATTTTTTCCAGTTTACATAAAAGCACCGGGATCTCTTTCTCTAGCATCTCCATCATATCTTTCTTAATTTCTTTCGCACAAAGTTGTCTATAAAAATGGCTCAGCTCAGCTAACGCCTTCCACACATCATCATTCAGGTACCCACGAAACATTACAGGAAGGAGTCTTTCCATTATTATGTGGTAATCGTGACTTTTCAATCCATTTAATTTCCCTGTCTTCAAGTTCACAGCTCTTCTAAATCCCGCGGCGTAACCATCTGGGAATTTCAAATTTTTCAACCACCTCATTACTTGTTTTTTTTCTTTAGGTTTTAAACAAAATGGGGCACGTGGCTTGCCACCACTATTCGTCAACTCAAGGGTTGGTCGATTACAAATCTCAGCTAAATCTCTTCTCGCCTTTACATTATCTTTTGTCCTGTCAGTAAAATCCATACATGTACTTATAATGCTTTCACCAACATTACGTTCCTGATGCATAACGTCAATGTTGTGCATCAGAATTAGTGATTTTACGTACGGCAGTTCCCATAAACCACATATGTGGGTCCAATTATGTTCGGTTCCGAATCCTACAAATCCATCCTCATTTTCATTAAGGACCAACTCATTCAGCATATCAGCGATTTCTCTACCATTTAAACGCCTTGGTAGTCCCTTTACAACAATGTTGTCCTTCTTGAAATTGTTCCTCTGTAACCTAAATGGGTGATTCATGGGCAAAAAGCATCTATGGCAATCAAAGTAACAAATCTTTCCCCCGAAGTTCAGACGGAAACAATCTGTGTCCTTCGCACATATCGGGCATGTCAACCTTCCATGACAACTCCAACCAGAAAAAATACCGTATGCCGGAAAATCGTGGACCGACCACAGATACGCAACTCGAAGATTGAATTTTTGTTTCTGGTCATAGTCATATGCTTCAACTCCTTTCCACAATTGTTTTAACTCTTCAATTAAGGGCTTCAACATCACGTTTAGTCGTGTTCCAGGATGATCTGGACCGGGTATAATGAGACACAGGAACATAAATTCATATTTCATACAAAATGAAGGTGGAAGGTTGTATGGAATAGCAAACACGGGCCAACAAGAGTACGACGATGCCGTTACATTGAAAGGCGTGAATCCATCAGTTGCCAACCCGATGCGAACATTCCTTGCATCACTAGCAAAGTCTGCATCAAAATCATCTAGAGCCTTCCATGCCGCACCATCAGATGGGTGCACCATTACTTGATTATTCTCACGTACACCTTCTTTATGCCATCGCATATGTCTAGCGGTTTTCTTTGATAGAAACAATCGTTTCACCCGAGGTGTAAGAGGCATGTAACGAAGTTGCTTATGAGCAACCTCTGTCGTCACCTTCTCTCCGTCTTCATTTACGACCTCTACGAATCTCGGTTTACCACATTTTAAGCATTTCACCTCATTACTATGTTCTTTCCAGAACAGCATACAATTATCTCGGCACACATCAATCTTCTCATACTCCATACCGAGAGCAGAAAGCATTTTCTTTGACTGATACATGTCTTTCGGCACCTTATGGTTCTTAGGAAGGATATCGCTGATCAGATTCAAGAGCTCCTTATAACAATTGTTTGAAAATGCAAACTTTGACTTAATAGCCATAATACGAGTCACGAAAGCGAGAACGCTTACTGTAACACCTCAATTTTTCAAAACAATAAAAATATTATTAAATTCAAATTCTTGGAATTATTATTTCAGAAAATACTTTTAAATCCCTTTTATACCCTTTTGAACTACAACATAGAGTAGATGACCAAATTAGGAGGTGAAACTTTTTGTATATGATCCTAAGGCCAAAAGATAATTTTGAGAATTTTTATAAATTTTTACCAGCCTTGGAAGTAGCCCTAATCTTTTAATCTATTTTCTGGAATTATTTTTATTCAGAAAAGCATTAGAACAGTAATGGGCTCCTCCCCCTCCCTTCTCTCTCTCCCGGCCGGCCCAGCCCATTACCGCGCTCCCCTCTGGCTGACAACCCGGTCCCACCTGTCGGCGCCGAATCCCTCCCCTCGCGCGCGAACCCGACACCCCGGCCCCACCCGTCAGACGCCACCCTCGCCCGTTCGCGCTCGCTGGCCTGTGGCCCCTGCCTGTCAGACCCGTCTTCAACCCCGCGCCGTCGCCCCCAAATCCCGCCGGCCGACGACCCCGCCTCGGATCCGCCTCGCCGGTCCGTCCCCCATTAATTGGCCGCCATAACTCGGTCCCCCGCGCCACGCCGACCGTTTTCCCCTTTAATTCACCGCGTCATCGCCCCCGGATCGTCGCTACACGTGCATGGCCGAGCCATCGCCGGCGAGTAAAGGCCCTCTGGCCGGTTTCCTTGCATGCGACCCCCGCCGGTGACCCTATTTATACCCCTGGCCTTCACCGCGTTCGACCCCCACGTCCATTCGCACTCAGACCGAACAGAACAACCACGATTCGCCGTTTAGCGTTTTCTCTCTGGTTCGTCTCCGGCCACCGCTCGCCGTCGCACCAGACCACCCCGGCCCGCGCCTCCGCCACCGTCGTGACCGCAAGGACGTCCCCTACCTCGGCCACGTCCCCGCTGGTCAAGGAGACCGCCGGAACACCATCGCCGACGAGGACCCCGAACCGCTCCGCCGTCTACCCTCGTCGCCGGTCTCGCTCCGTCGACCCCTCGCCTCGCTTAAGGTACCGACATGACCGCCGTAGTGTCCTCTTTCCATTTCTAGGCTTAGCTAGGACCGCCGTCGCTCGCCGTGGCCGTTGGCCCGCTCGCCGTCGTCGGAGAAGACGACCGGCACGGGTCGAGTACCCGTGCCGTGTCGGATTCGATCCGCGCCGCGCGATCCAGATCTAACGGCCCAGATTTAATCCCTCGTGCGATTTAATCGGCGCCGTCGGATCTGAGTGAAGCGGTACGTTTTAATCTCGTGCGTCCATCTGTATTTAAAACCCGCGTTTAATCCTGTGCGTCCACGTGGTACCGGTTCGCACGTTTTAATCCTGGCCGTCCGTAGCCACTTGCGCGTCCCGCCTCGCCCTCGCGCGTCGGATCTGGATCCGACGGTCCAGATCGAGCCGGCGCACGCGCACAGTGCGCGGGTTCACCGTGGGCCTGGCTCACCGTGGACCCGAGAGGTTTAAAATTTGAAAATAAAATTCCAGAAATGCTTTTAAACTTGTAAAATTCATATCTAATGCATTTGGACTCTAAAAATTGCCATTTCAATTTTAGAAAATTCATGAAATTATTCTCTACATGTTTAGGCAATAAAAACAGTAGGTTTATTTGGACATTTTCATGTTTATTTAAATAAGTATTCAAATGCCCTTAGGATTTAAATGTGAATTTCAATATTTAAATTCCAGAAAAATTGTATAATTGTCCTTTACTGTTAAACACTAAAACCACTAGGTTTCCTATAAATCATTTGAACTAAATTGGTTAGAAAACTCAATGTAGGGTTATGCCCACTTAAAAACCCTTTTATGAAAAACAATGATTTATTTAGATTCACTTTAAATTAATGGAGGAATAAATTTCAGAACTTTAATATCTGAATTCATTTTATTTTTAATCAAACCAACTTTAACTTATATGCTTGCAATGTAATGTTATATGGTTTGATTAAATGTGGTACTCTTTTATTTTACTTTATATTAAAAAGACTACGACGTCGCCGAGGAGCCGGAGTACTTCCCCGAAGTCCCTCCCTCTCCCTTTGCTGAACAAGGCAAGTCACCAAACAATTCTTTTGAGCATATTGAACCCATGTCTGAATTGACTATCGCTAAAACACATAGGTTATGTATATGCATTAGTCAAATGAACCCCTACATTATATTTATTTAGGATCCCCCGACCTTGATGTGCAACCCAAGCCATGCTATCTCGCCTAACCTCCTTGTCACCATATGATCAATGATATTAGCTAGTGTCCAATGTATTGGCACGGCCGCTATAGGATAAAAATGAGTCGTAGTGAAATGGTTCTGTTATATGATCCCGTTACTTCTTATCCTTGGAAATTCTGTTGGTGATGAGTCATGGTTGTGAGTGTATGCATGGTGGGTTCCGGGTGCAAGCTAGGGCATTGGTCAGTCGCACCCGGGGCACTATAAGGACCGGTCTGAGGGATCCGTTGCAATACACTTACGTACTAACCACAAGTCTAGTTGGTAAGTCCTAACTAAGGTATGGGTTGTTCCAAACCGAGGCCACCAATTGGAGATGGGTCAAGTTGCACCTGCGGGTGACTTGTACCAATGTGGCGCAAAAGGGGGTGCGACGTTAGCCGGGATGCGGCCCGGCGCGCCGGCGAAACCTAGAGCGGGTGGTTATCGCTTGGAACATCTCATATTGAGGTTTTGGCACGAGTTCCCGTGAAATGGGTCATCTCGTTGAGGTGAGTGCGTGCCTTGTGGGTACAGTAGTACATCTCTGATCAGAGTCTAAAATCTTTTCGAAAAGCCGAGCCCACGGTCAAGGGCGGGTTGCGTGACATCCCCCAGTTAGTTTACTTGAATATGGATGTGCATGTTGTTTGTCATGTAAGGACCGTTGTGCGAGGAGGTAAAACGTACTCCTCGAGTTAGTTGATGTTGATGATGCTCATGTTTACTTTCCGCATGATTAAAATATGATTACACTAAATACCATAATTGCAACTGCTTTATTCCGCATTGTTAGCCTTTATCCTTCCTTGTTTATTATCCTGCATTATTATTTGCATCTGCGGTGGCTTGTTGAGTACTTTTTGTACTCATACCCGTTGGACCCCACAGAGGATGCTTATCTCGAAGACGGTCTAGTGTAGCGACCCAGTCAAGAAGAAAAATCCTGAAGAAGAAGTTCGTCATGCCGTTTTCTAATTATTTTACTCTACTGTTTTATTAAAACAATGTTGTAATAAATATGGTCTGCGTACCATGAATTTTACCGTATGTACGTTGTCGCATGATGAACCTCTTGTATTATTGTTTTTCTATGGAAATTCAATAATGTCTCGATTTTGTATAAATCGGGGCGTGACAAGATGGTATCAGAGCCGACTTGACTGTAGGAAGCCAAACAGACCCGCCTAGCCATTAGCCACAGGAAATTATTTCTTGAAAATCTACTTCATAAACTTTGTTCCTCTCCTCACTTTTATTCAACTTACTGTTTTGTAGATGCCAGTCTACCAAGTCCACAGCTACTGCCGCCACTATGAGGGCTTCGTCCGGGAGCTCCGCATGATGCTTACCTTCCTCGGGTTCCTCTTCGAACCCGAATTTCAAGGAGTCTACCCCGACGAGTTCGCCGGGCCTTGCGACGTCTCCCTCACCGTCCATGGCTCCGGAGAGCACCTGCCGCCCTACACCACCGCACTTGGAGGCCCGACTTTCGACGTCGCGTGCCAACGAGTCGCCCTCCAGGCCCTCATGGAGCTGAGGATGATCTACGACGATCGTCTTCAGAACTCATCCTTCCGGCTTGTGCCGAAGCGTACTCCCGGAGCCCACCGTAGTATCTACCTCGGAGTTCACTCCGTGCGTGATCCGGTCATGGCCCGGCAGTCGCGTCTTCTGCAGGCCATGGATGATCTCCATACCGAGGCGGTGCTCGACGCCGACGAGCACCATGAGGCGGTTGCGTTTCTTCGTGAAGAAACGAAGAACCTGATCCAACAGAACGGCGAGCTGCAGCGCAAGATCATGGAGCTGCAGAAGGACATCGCGGAGATGGTTCCTCTTCTTCCAAGGAAGAAGAAGCCTATCCGTGAGCCCCTCCCTCGCCCCAAGAGGATCCCGCCACGACCCTCCCCCGCCAGGCCTTCCACCAGCGCCCCTACACCACGCCCCGGCCTCGTCTCCGACTCCATGATCGAGAACTTTCTCGAGCCCACCATCTCTCTGGAGCCGCGCACTCGTGGTTCCGAGAGCACGGAGACCGCCTCCGGTGGCGAGTAGGCGTAGGAGACGCGAAAATAAAAATCATTATTTTGTATGTGGTGCTACCCGCGACGAGTGTGTTGTGGGTAGAATAAGAGCTTGATTGTACTGAACATTTTACCACTCTATATATTCATGTGCTTGAATTTTATATGGTATTTTTGGTTGTATTACTGTTTCGTCATCTTTTGCTTTATCACTTTGGATATTCAGAAGATGGCCGACCACCAGAACACCGGCCCCAACAACGGAGCAGGAGGAAGCCGAGATGCGCCCGAGGGTGTTGTACCCAACTGGGGTGCGACAGGCCCACGTCAGTCTGGGTCGCCTTCCGCCAACCACCCCACCTTGGCGGAAATGATGGCGAACCAGAATCATCTGATCACCGCCCTCCTCACCCAAATGCAGCACCAACAGGCTCAGTTGGACCGTCTGCAGAACGGGGAGCCCGCCCCTCGCGCACCAGCACCCGCGGCCGCTCCGCAACTCTCCGAGTTCTTGCGCGTGCGCCCGCCCATCTTCTCGAGCACGACCAACCCGATGGAGGCCGGAGATTGGCTCCGCACCATCGAGAAGAAGCTCGACCTCCTCCCCTGCACAGACCGGGAGCGAGTGGCCTTCGCCACTCATCAGCTCCAGGGTCCCGCCGCTGAGTGGTGGGACAACTATCGCGCGTCCCAGCCAGAGGGCCACATGGTGACTTGGGCAGAGTTCACCATCGCCTTCCGCGCCGCCCACGTCCCCGCCGGTGTCATCGCGGTGAAACAGCAGGAGTTCCGCGACCTGCAACAAGGCAACCGAACTGTCATGGAGTACCTCCATGAGTTCAACCGCCTCGCTCGCTACGCACCGGAGGAAGTGCGCACCGACGCCCTCCGCCAAGCCAAGTTCCTAAGGGGACTTAAGGATGAGCTGTCCATCCAGCTCGTCGCCGCCGACTTCGCCGACTTCCAGCGGCTGGTCAATAAAGCGCTCATCCAAGAGACTGAGCAGAACAAGTTGGACCTCAAGAAGAGGAAGATGATCGCCTTCAAGCACCAGCAGGCGAACACTCAGAGGCCCCGCTTCGTCCCTCCGCCACCAGCGCCCGCCTACCATCCTCGACCCGCCTACAGGCCACCTCACGCAGCCAGTGGATCCAACGCCGGGCATCCTCGCCCCGCTCCACCAGCTCCGGCCGCTCAGCCGGCACCAGCCGCCAAGGCCCCGATCTTGAGGGATCGCCAAGGAAGGCCGGTTGTCTGCTTCAACTGCCGCAAGGAAGGGCACTATTCGCACCAGTGTCCTCACCCCAAGCAGAACCAAGGCGCAGCACCCCACCAGGCCGTTCGCGCCCGCGTCAACCACATCAGCGCGGAGGAAGCTCAGGAGGCTCCTGAAGTCGTACTCGGTACGTTTACTATGAATTCCGTACCGGCCGTTATATTGTTTGACTCTGGAGCAACCCACTCCTTCGTCTCGGAAGATTTTGCAAAAACAAACAATCTGGACGTGCTCCCTCTACCAATTCCCATGGTGATTGCCACCCCCGGCAATAGGACCTCAGCTCGTTTCTACAGCCCTAAGGTTCAACTTGACATCCAAGGAGTGCTGTTTCGGGCCGAGCCTGTCCTTATCCAATGCACCGGACTCGACCTTATCCTAGGTATGGATTGGTTGATGAAGCACAAGGGAGTGATCGACTGTGCCAACAAGTCCGTCACGGTGACCAGTCCTGAAGGCGTAACCGTCACCTTCCGGATGGTCAGTCGCAAACCACTCGGAGCATCCCTTCGCTCTATAGCTCTTGAAGAGGTGCCAATAGTCAAGGAGTTTGCAGACGTTTTCCCTGAAGATCTGCCCGGAATGCCTCCCAAGCGGGACATCGAATTCAGAATCGAGCTTGTCCCGGGGACCACTCCAATCTCCAAACGCCCATACCGAATGGCCGCCAATGAACTAGCCGAAGTCAAGAGCAACATCGAAGATCTAGAGCAGAAAGGTTACATCCGACCGAGTACCTCACCCTGGGGTGCACCGGTCATATTTGCCATGAAGAAGGACAAGACCAAGAGGATGTGCGTGGACTATAGGGCCTTGAACGACGTAACCATCAAGAACAAATACCCATTGCCTCGGATCGACGACCTGTTCGATCAGCTGAAAGGATCCTCGGTGTTTTCCAAGATCGACCTCAGGTCAGGTTATCACCAGTTAAGGATCAGGGAGGAAGATATACCCAAGACTGCCTTCACCTCCCGCTATGGACTCTACGAGTACACTGTGATGTCGTTCGGACTCACGAATGCCCCGGCCTTCTTCATGAACATGATGAACAATGTATTCATGGAGTTCTTGGACAAGTTCATCGTGGTATTCATCGACGATATCCTCGTTTACTCCAAAACCAAGGAAGAACACGAGACTCACCTCCGTCTGACCCTCGGAAAGCTAAGGGAGCAGCAACTGTACGCCAAATACAGCAAATGCGAATTTTGGTCGTCTGAGGTGAAGTTCCTCGGCCATGTCATATCCGCCGGAGGAATAGCAGTAGACCCAACCACCGTTGAAGCGGTAACCAACTGGCTACAGCCAACGACCGTGACCGAGATCCGGAGTTTCCTCGGATTGGCCGGATACTATCGCCGGTTCATCGAGAATTTTTCCAAGATCGCCAAGCCGATGACCAGACTTCTGCAAAAAGAGGTGAAGTTTGATTGGACCCCCGACTGCGAAGAGAGCTTCCAGACTCTCAAGAAGAAGCTCGTGTCAGCCCCCATTCTGACTCTGCCAGACATCCGGAAAGACTTCCACGTCTACTGCGATGCCTCTCGTCAAGGATTGGGATGCGTCTTAATGCAAGAAGGGAAGGTGATATCCTACGCCTCCCGGCAATTGAGACCGCATGAGCTGAACTACCCAACCTACCTGAGTTGAAGACTCTCATCCTTCAAGAAGCCCACGATACTCTTTACTCCATTCATCCCGGGAGTACAAAGATGTACCAAGACCTGAAGGAGAAATATTGGTGGGTCAGCATGAAGAGAGAAATAGCTGAGTATGTGGCCAAGTGCGACACATGCCGGCGAGTCAAGGCAGAGCATCAGAGACCTGCCGGACTGCTTCAACCCCTCAAGGTCCCTGAATGGAAGTGGGAAGAAATAGGAATGGACTTCATCACGGGACTGCCTAGGACCCAAGCTGGTCATGATTCTATCTGGGTGACCGTTGATCGACTCACCAAGGTAGCCCACTTCGTTCCGGTCAAGACAACTTACACCGTCGCCAAGTTGGCTGAGTTGTATATGACCCGGATCGTGTGCCTCCACGGAGTTCCTAAGAAGATTGTATCTGACCGCGGGAGTCAGTTTACCTCCAAGTTTTGGAAGAACCTTCAAGAGGAACTCGGCACCCGGCTGAACTTTAGCACCGCCTATCATCCACAGACCGACGGTCAAACCGAAAGGGTCAACCAGATATTGGAGGATATGCTTAGAGCTTGCGCTCTAGACTTTGGCGGAATGTGGGACAAGAACTTACCTTATGCAGAGTTCTCCTACAACAACAGCTATCAAGCCAGCCTGCAAATGTCCCCGTTCGAAGCACTCTATGGGCGTAAGTGCAGAACGCCGTTGCTCTGGGATCAAACCGGAGAGTCACAACTGTTTGGGACAGATTTATTGAGAGAAGCCGAAGAGAAAGTTAAGATCATAAGAGACCGCTTGAAGGCCGCCCAATCCAGGCAAAAGAGCTACGCCGATAACCGTCGAAGAGATCTAGCCTTTGAGGAGGGCGATTACGTCTACCTCCGAGTCACTCCCCTCCGTGGCACTCAAAGGTTCAACATGAAAGGCAAACTAGCACCCCGCTACGTCGGACCTTTCCAGATCCTCCGTCGACAAGGAGAAGTGGCATATCAACTTGAACTGCCCCCATCCTTGGCAGGCGTTCATGATGTGTTCCATGTCTCGCAGCTGAAGAAGTGTCTCCGTGTGCCCACCGAGCAAGCCGACCTTCAGCAGCTTAATGTCCAAGAAGACTTGACCTACATAGAGAGACCCGTCAAGATCTTGGAAACCAAGGAGAGAGTAACCAGAAGTCGCGTCGTCCGCTTCTGCAAAGTCCAATGGAACAACCATCCCGCAGAAGAAGCCACTTGGGAAAGAGAAGACGAGCTGAAAGCCCAATACCCCGAGCTATTCGAGTAGCGTTCCAATCTCGAGGACGAGATTCTTGTAAGGGGGATAGGTTTGTAACACCTCAATTTTTCAAAACAATAAAAATATTATTAAATTCAAATTCTTGGAATTATTATTTCAGAAAATACTTTTAAATCCCTTTTATACCCTTTTGAACTACAACATAGAGTAGATGACCAAATTAGGAGGTGAAACTTTTTGTATATGATCCTAAGGCCAAAAGATAATTTTGAGAATTTTTATAAATTTTTACCAGCCTTGGAAGTAGCCCTAATCTTTTAATCTATTTTCTGGAATTATTTTTATTCAGAAAAGCATTAGAACAGTAATGGGCTCCTCCCCCTCCCTTCTCTCTCTCCCGGCCGGCCCAGCCCATTACCGCGCTCCCCTCTGGCTGACAACCCGGTCCCACCTGTCGGCGCCGAATCCCTCCCCTCGCGCGCGAACCCGACACCCCGGCCCCACCCGTCAGACGCCACCCTCGCCCGTTCGCGCTCGCTGGCCTGTGGCCCCTGCCTGTCAGACCCGTCTTCAACCCCGCGCCGTCGCCCCCAAATCCCGCCGGCCGACGACCCCGCCTCGGATCCGCCTCGCCGGTCCGTCCCCCATTAATTGGCCGCCATAACTCGGTCCCCCGCGCCACGCCGACCGTTTTCCCCCTTTAATTCACCGCGTCATCGCCCCCGGATCGTCGCTACACGTGCATGGCCGAGCCATCGCCGGCGAGTAAAGGCCCTCTGGCCGGTTTCCTTGCATGCGACCCCCGCCGGTGACCCTATTTATACCCCTGGCCTTCACCGCGTTCGACCCCCACGTCCATTCGCACTCAGACCGAACAGAACAACCACGATTCGCCGTTTAGCGTTTTCTCTCTGGTTCGTCTCCGGCCACCGCTCGCCGTCGCACCAGACCACCCCGGCCCGCGCCTCCGCCACCGTCGTGACCGCAAGGACGTCCCCTACCTCGGCCACGTCCCCGCTGGTCAAGGAGACCGCCGGAACACCATCGCCGACGAGGACCCCGAACCGCTCCGCCGTCTACCCTCGTCGCCGGTCTCGCTCCGTCGACCCCTCGCCTCGCTTAAGGTACCGACATGACCGCCGTAGTGTCCTCTTTCCATTTCTAGGCTTAGCTAGGACCGCCGTCGCTCGCCGTGGCCGTTGGCCCGCTCGCCGTCGTCGGAGAAGACGACCGGCACGGGTCGAGTACCCGTGCCGTGTCGGATTCGATCCGCGCCGCGCGATCCAGATCTAACGGCCCAGATTTAATCCCTCGTGCGATTTAATCGGCGCCGTCGGATCTGAGTGAAGCGGTACGTTTTAATCTCGTGCGTCCATCTGTATTTAAAACCCGCGTTTAATCCTGTGCGTCCACGTGGTACCGGTTCGCACGTTTTAATCCTGGCCGTCCGTAGCCACTTGCGCGTCCCGCCTCGCCCTCGCGCGTCGGATCTGGATCCGACGGTCCAGATCGAGCCGGCGCACGCGCACAGTGCGCGGGTTCACCGTGGGCCTGGCTCACCGTGGACCCGAGAGGTTTAAAATTTGAAAATAAAATTCCAGAAATGCTTTTAAACTTGTAAAATTCATATCTAATGCATTTGGACTCTAAAAATTGCCATTTCAATTTTAGAAAATTCATGAAATTATTCTCTACATGTTTAGGCAATAAAAACAGTAGGTTTATTTGGACATTTTCATGTTTATTTAAATAAGTATTCAAATGCCCTTAGGATTTAAATGTGAATTTCAATATTTAAATTCCAGAAAAATTGTATAATTGTCCTTTACTGTTAAACACTAAAACCACTAGGTTTCCTATAAATCATTTGAACTAAATTGGTTAGAAAACTCAATGTAGGGTTATGCCCACTTAAAAACCCTTTTATGAAAAACAATGATTTATTTAGATTCACTTTAAATTAATGGAGGAATAAATTTCAGAACTTTAATATCTGAATTCATTTTATTTTTAATCAAACCAACTTTAACTTATATGCTTGCAATGTAATGTTATATGGTTTGATTAAATGTGGTACTCTTTTATTTTACTTTATATTAAAAAGACTACGACGTCGCCGAGGAGCCGGAGTACTTCCCCGAAGTCCCTCCCTCTCCCTTTGCTGAACAAGGCAAGTCACCAAACAATTCTTTTGAGCATATTGAACCCATGTCTGAATTGACTATCGCTAAAACACATAGGTTATGTATATGCATTAGTCAAATGAACCCCTACATTATATTTATTTAGGATCCCCCGACCTTGATGTGCAACCCAAGCCATGCTATCTCGCCTAACCTCCTTGTCACCATATGATCAATGATATTAGCTAGTGTCCAATGTATTGGCACGGCCGCTATAGGATAAAAATGAGTCGTAGTGAAATGGTTCTGTTATATGATCCCGTTACTTCTTATCCTTGGAAATTCTGTTGGTGATGAGTCATGGTTGTGAGTGTATGCATGGTGGGTTCCGGGTGCAAGCTAGGGCATTGGTCAGTCGCACCCGGGGCACTATAAGGACCGGTCTGAGGGATCCGTTGCAATACACTTACGTACTAACCACAAGTCTAGTGGGTAAGTCCTAACTAAGGTATGGGTTGTTCCAAACCGAGGCCACCAATTGGAGATGGGTCAAGTTGCACCTGCGGGTGACTTGTACCAATGTGGCGCAAAAGGGGGTGCGACGTTAGCCGGGATGCGGCCCGGCGCGCCGGCGAAACCTAGAGCGGGTGGTTATCGCTTGGAACATCTCATATTGAGGTTTTGGCACGAGTTCCCGTGAAATGGGTCATCTCGTTGAGGTGAGTGCGTGCCTTGTGGGTACAGTAGTACATCTCTGATCAGAGTCTAAAATCTTTTCGAAAAGCCGAGCCCACGGTCAAGGGCGGGTTGCGTGACATCCCCCAGTTAGTTTACTTGAATATGGATGTGCATGTTGTTTGTCATGTAAGGACCGTTGTGCGAGGAGGTAAAACGTACTCCTCGAGTTAGTTGATGTTGATGATGCTCATGTTTACTTTCCGCATGATTAAAATATGATTACACTAAATACCATAATTGCAACTGCTTTATTCCGCATTGTTAGCCTTTATCCTTCCTTGTTTATTATCCTGCATTATTATTTGCATCTGCGGTGGCTTGTTGAGTACTTTTTGTACTCATACCCGTTGGACCCCACAGAGGATGCTTATCTCGAAGACGGTCTGGAGTAGCGACCCAGTCAAGAAGAAAAATCCTGAAGAAGAAGTTCGTCATGCCGTTTTCTAATTATTTTACTCTACTGTTTTATTAAAACAATGTTGTAATAAATATGGTCTGCGTACCATGAATTTTACCGTATGTACGTTGTCGCATGATGAACCTCTTGTATTATTGTTTTTCTATGGAAATTCAATAATGTCTCGATTTTGTATAAATCGGGGCGTGACACTTACGGTGGTGTGCTCATGCAATGGCTCTTCTGAAGCTCGAAGGATGTCGAAAAACTTTTGAACCTCCGGTGTTAGAGGATCCTCGGGGTTTGATTCAAACTCCGGTCGTATAGCATCAACCATCTCATCCATCCTATCGTCAGCAACGATATCATCTTCTTCTTCCACTACTAATACCGTTTTTTCAAGGCCTGTCTCGCCGTGAAAAGACCAAACTTCATAACCTGGCACGAAACCATATTTGCAAATATGCAATGACAACGTCCTCTTGTCTTGCCAACGAGAATTTCTGCACTTCATGCATGGGCACCTCGCGCCAGTGTTTGTTGTCAAAGCGAATGCACGATCAACAAATTTCTCAGCGTTGATTACCCACTCCCTCGTGTGAGCTCCACTTTTCATCCAACCACTATACATCCACCGTCGGTCGTCCTCAGCCATTCTATATGCAAAACATTCATTCAATCAAGAAGATTCACGCACTGGCCGCTATAAAAGGGCTCGCAACATACACACACCCTGGCCACCCCCCGCCTCCGCCTCCGGACAACGGAGGGGAAGCAGAGGCGGCCGGGCGGCTGGCGACGCAAGGGGAAGCAGAGCCCGCGGCGCAAGGGAACAGGGTTAACCGAAAGGCCTGTGCCACACCTTAGACACTACCACGGACCCTAGGCGCCCGCCCAGACACGCCTGATGGCGATCGCGATTCACCATGACATCCGGCGGTGACCGCCTGGACGTCTAGTCGGCGCAGGCGATGCCATGGCAACCATGGTCTATAGGAAAAGATAGGTCCTAAACCCACCCAAGAGTGACCGACAAAACGTGGTATTTATGACGAGCCATGAGTTCGAACGAAATTTCAGCAGCATAACCCCGCTGTTCTTCAATTGCACGCCTGATAGTGGTGCAATGGAGAACAACAAGGTTATGTTACTGAAATCCCATTCGGACTCATGACTCATCATAAAACCACGCTCTGTCGCCCACTCCGAGGCTGTCCAAAAAGGGACAATTCCGGACCTACACATCTCACACGCATGACACGTGTGAGACATGTTGGTCCGAAACGGGTGACGCATAGGTTTCGTTACACTATCTACGTTGTTGTCAAATAAAAAATTGCATACGAAAAGAAAAATATATAAGAAAGTATATATAGATATAATACTAATCACCCAATGAAATCATAAAAAAACTATAAATTAATAGAATAATATAATTAGAATCATATATACATAATATCACAACATATATTGCATATTAAAACAAAACATCACATATGAAACATATTTAAAAGCGTGAAACATACATAAAATCTCAATATTAATACATGACAAAATTCATATATGTAGCAAAAAATACCAAGAAGCAAGTCATACTAAAAAACATCTAAGAAACCTTTATAAAGCAAGATGCATACTACTATCATTCCACATTTCAATATATTGCAATCCAGTACAACGACAAAATTCAGAAATAAGTTAACTTTCAACTATACTAACAATATCATATCATGCACAAATTAAAAGCGAAAAAAATTAAAGCCGAAAAAAATTACTTAATCGTCGGGCGGCGACGAGTGGTGGGTGATGGTGTCCGGAGGCCGGCGGTGATCACAGTGGCACCACGCGACGGATGGCGATGGCCGAATTGGGGGCGGCGGTGGATCCTGAAAATTCACACATCTGATCATGCAAATTCAGAATTCCTAAAAATTATTCTAAATGACAACACTATTCCTTATCCGACCACATCCAATACAAAAAAGATTTTAACTGCATATATACTTTCAGACTTCAAATTTCAGACACACAGATTGAATGGCCAGGCGGGCGCCCAACTCCACCAGGCGAGACTATAAATCTATTATTATGCTTTCCAACACCAATTTATTCATATGCTAAAGAAAATAGGTGACAACTCACAAAACAAAAGATGAACTAAAGCTTCTATTTACATATCACATTTCATCAATTAGTTCACATTCTCTCAATTTTGCACAATTAATAAAAAATGACAACTTCTATGACACAAAATTAGAAAGGATAGCAATTAATTCAGATCAACACTCACTATAGCATATCAACAATTTAACTCAGCATTTACTGTAGCAGTGTATCACAAACTGAGATTCCTATCCAGAGTGTTTAATCATCGAGACAAAATTTAACAAACCACAATATAGAAACCCTTACTACTGCGCGGACGGCGGCCGGGCGGGCAGGCGGCCGGCCGAGGCGGCGGCCGGGCGGACGGCAGGCGGGCGGGCGGCGGCCGGCCGGGCGGGCGGCGGGCGGGCGGCGGCCGGGCGGGCGGGCGGGCTGGCGGCCGAGGCGGCGGCCGGGCGGGCGAGGGCGGCCGGGCGGGCGAGGGCGGCCGGGCGGCGGCCGGGCGGCGAAGCGGCGGCGGCGGGCGGGCGGCGGCCGAGGCGGCGAAGCGGCGGCGGCGGGGAACGGGCGGGAGTGCGCGCGTGTACAGGGAGTTAGGGCTCCCTGTACGCGCGCGCGGTTGGGTGAAAAGCCCCCTAACTTCCGTCGGCCAGAATTAAAGCCGACGGAAGTTAGCTAACTTCCGTCGGCTTTAATGCTGGCCGACGGAAGTTAGGGGGATCCGGGCGGCCGCGGAAAAACCCCTGCTAACTTCCGTCGGCCACTGTCAGAAGCCGACGGAAGTTAAGTTAACTTCCGTCGGCTTGTGGAGGCCGACGGAAGTTATTTAACTTCCGTCGGCTTGCCCAAAAGCCGACGGAAGTTAACTTGGCCGACGAAAATGTTCTGTTTTGTTGTAGTGTATATAGATTCTAATATTTGGAAAAATAGTAGTTTACATCTAGGCTTGAAAAGGCAAGTGACTTTATGTCTTTATCTTTAACTAATCCGTTTCTTACCACAAAGAAAAGGAATCCAATCATGAAAATTATTACACCCATATGTGTATATATATGTAAATTTTTTAGATCCTAAAAAGGTAAGTGAGTTTGTATAAGAAAATTTTACAACTTAACACGTGAGCATATATTAGAAGTTAGAGATACAGGCCCAACCGTCCAAGCATCTATATAACCGTCCATAACCGACACAACGTCCTCCGCCTCCACATCTGTAAACCCTAGGCGCGCTCGTCCCCTTCTTCACCATCGCCGATCGAATCTTCGCCTCGATTACCGCGCCGCCGCTGTTGCTCGCTTGAGACTCGTTCTCAAGCAAGCTAATTAAGGTAAACGCTTCACACAAGCACGCCTGCTGCATATATAGCCGCATGGATTCCTACCGAGACGGCGGCGACGTCGACCGAGAAGAAGTCCACGAGATGGGCGCCGGCGGCGGGGAATCGTCGGAGGAATATGCCTCTTCGGCCCAATCCGACAACAAAGGAGAATGCGAGGAAGCGTCGGCGGGGGAACATGCGAGCTCTCTGGTCGGCAACGGCGGCAGCGGATGCGAGGAAGCGACCTCTCCGGCCGTCGTCAACAGTGACAGCGGCGGCGGCGCCGTGCTTGCAACTGCGAAGGTCGACGACGTCGAGGGCGTAAGCCACGAGGACGAAGGAGAGAACGAAGAAGATGGGTACGTGACGCCTACGTCGCCGAGACACCGGCTGCAGGCCCCGGAGGTGTGCCCGCCAGTGCCTTGGCCGCGCCGGTTGCTCATGTCGCCGGTGAGCACGACGCCGGTGGCAGGCAGCACGCGAGGTCGGAAGAGGATTCGCGCGGAGCGTGACAACCTGTGGCGCGAGACTAGTCTTCCGGTGGCGCGTCGTCTGTTGTTTACCGACGTCGACACCGACGAGCTCTTATCGGTGTTCGTGGAGCGGCAGCAGCGCCGGCGCGGCGGGCCGCGGGTAACCACCAGCAGAAGCCAGCAATAGATTTCAACCGGTGACGTTTGTTTTTTTCTTTGTGTGGTACTTTCTTCTCATATATAGTGAAATCACGATTTTTTTTAGCTTTTATGAAAAAATGAGCTTTCAAATCATCTTCAAACTGTACAAGAGAGTAAACAATGGCAACGAAAATTTTCCCTAGACGAAGCTCAAATCAGTCTTTGTTTAATTAAAAATTTCAAAAACTATGGTCGTTTTGAGTTTTGACCAGGATATCGTTAAGATAATCTTTTTGGTTTGATACTAGTTTTATACACTGTGAAAATAGTGCTAAGCGAATTAAAATAAGACAAATAATACTACTTTTTTAGTTGGGTAGTTGCTTGTTTGATAGAATATATCTATTTTTATATTTTTTATGTTGACAAGCATGTTCTTACATATAGTATTATATATATTGTTTTATTTTTTATATAAAAAAATAAGTTTGCCTATATGTATCTAATCCTGGTTAAAAAGTACTTTACATTGCAACGCTCTAATCTGTAACGTAGGTATTATGTGTCTCTTTATTGTAACAATGAGTTATAAGTTTTGGGGTTAAATTTTTTGTGCTATTATAATTTTCATGGTTTACCGATATATCTTCGGTGTGTTACTAACAAATACAGTGATATGTATATAATTCTTGAAAATTATAATAGTATATGAGTAATTTTTCCTAATTTTTCCATAGATGTGGTTGGAACGCCAACCGGTATTTATGTCCTACAAATAAAACGAGGTTATCATCCTGTTTCTTTTTAATATAATTCAACTTGTTTTATAAATCTCAAATACTTTGGATGTTGTGCAAAAACATTTCTATTGAGGTTGATTGTTTTTTGGAAAAGTAAATTATCGTATTATTATTAAAACGTGGATAAAATTAGAAGGAGTTTAATTTTCATGTGAAATAAAGTAGAAGAAATTCCGGTTAAAAAAACTGAGGAAAAACCATCTAAGGTTTGAGCTCATTCGATATACATCTTTCACGTAAAATTCTCGAGCCGAAAGAAAGTCTTTTAAATTTGAATTATTTGAATAGAATCGGCTGCGAGATTTGTTCTGGCCGCGCACGCCGCCGTCGCAGCTACTACACCTACGGCGGCAATCGCCTCGCCCCGCCGGCATCCATCGTCTGCATCCTCGCGGTCCCGGCGGCGCCCCCACCGCCGTGAACGCTTATTAATCACCCGCGCTCCGCCGGCGACATATACCGCGACACGGCGGCGGCGGCGGCGAGCCGAGGCCAGGTGAAGCCACGGACGGCGGTACGGTACGGTGGACTATATATATACAAGATTTCTTAGCATGAGTTTCTTGATTTAAAATACCACTTGAATTCTTCAAATTCGGATATATCAGCAAAATGAATTTGATAAGAAGAAATTGCATTGCATCCAAACTCGACGAGAAATTAAAGGACTTGAACTAACTTATTGCCTAGCTAGCTCCAACAACAATAAATCCATGAAGGTAGGTGACTGTTCACTGCCATGAGCAACCTGACTGATGCACTTTCGGACAAGCTAAGCTCATTGGATTCTTGTTCATTCTTCTGTTTTGTCCTTGTACGTAGCAAGAAAAAAACAACAGCCCCATAGGATTCTTCAGGACAGCTTGTCTCTACGTGCAGTGAACAGGCTTGCTGCCGGATACAAATACAATACACAGACTAGCTAGCCAGAGAGAAATGAAAACTGCATTTTTGTGTAAGGGTGTGGTGGTCTCAGCTCGGTTTTCTGAACTTCCAAAGCTCCAAACATAATGGGTGCATACTGTTTGAATGGGCCTTATTACATCACCAAGAAAGGCTCTTAGCTTTGTATTCTCAGATCGAACTAGGATCTAGCTAGCAAAGCGACGATAAAACTAACAGGTAGATAAAATTAATTGGGTTCAGATCAACAGAGGCAGGATTTGTGCTGCAATGTTGCCACAGCTTTTCTGGTTTTCTTTTTCCTGCTATTATGCAATGGATATCCCACGACTGCAGATGCATGCGAGATCGAACAAGACCTCAAGACATAAACAGTGAATATATGCAACATGCATGTCTCATCCCAACACTGCTAATGCACGTCTGAAACTAAATTTGACCCATGCACACTTGAAGCAAATATGCTATGCAAATTGAAAAACATAAAAATGCATGCTAAATGCGCTAGGTTTATTCCAACATCACCCAAGATAATTTAGACTATTGTTAGGTAACAGTACTAGTGCTGATGCCTCGTCGTACCCACTGACTATTCATTCATCAATTCCTTTGCTCTGGCCACAAGTTCGTAAAGTGGTGCTTTAGTTTTATTCTCCATGAGCCCTGCGTCACCTGAGAACAACCTGTAGTTTTCAGTCATTGATGGTGTACTCTCCACCATTGACAGTGCTTCATCCATCCGGCATCGGTGGAAATCATTTGCATAGCACGAGTTACACTCAAATCAGGTGTATGGTGTGCTCAACAATCACCCTCCTGATGACGGGACAGTGAGCTCTGGGTCTCATGTTTGCATGGAGTACAGTGACAAGCCTCTCTACAAATCTTTCCTTGATCTGACCGCGATCTAGTTCTCTTGCAAACTCTTTAGGAATTGCTCTGCATATTTGCGAGCTGAGGCTAATAAGTACCTCTAGTTCTGCTCCTTCAGCATCCATGATCCCTTCTAGCACCTGTAGTGAAAATAACTATGCGATGTGAGGAAATTAATAATAAAACCATGATTAGTAGAAACATTATTCGACAAACTTCAGCTATAGTTGCACATATATAATTAGTTAATGATCTTCCTCCAGGATGCTTCCATAATTTACTTTTTAGTTGTGCAATATACATAAATGCATGCAAATTGCACCACATAAACCAATTGAGAAATTTTACCGTCCTTGAGGAGGTACTAGGAGGTATCATATTTTTTAGTGTTAATTTTGATACCTCTTGGTACCTCATGTGTCAGGAGGTACCAAAATGTGGTACCTCCTGGTATCTCCTCAAAAACTGTAAAATAACCCAAACCAATAGATAAATTTTACGGTACTTGAGGAGGTATCAAGATTTTCAGTGTTAATTTTGATACCTCAAATACCAGGAGATACCAAAATTAGAGTGATTTTACATTCGTCGAGGAGATACCAGAATTTTCAGTGTTAATTTTGATATCTAAGATATCAAGAGGTATAACAGTGTACAGTGTAAATTCTCGTACCTCTTCAAAGACCATAAAATCACTCGTGCCAATAATATTAAGAAATGTCAACATGTGTGCAAAATAATGAGAAAACTGTAGATTAGTATTCAGTAGCAATTTATGAAAAAAACAAATATTGCAAGAAGATGCAAACAGTTAGTTTCAGTATCGGCACCAAAAATTTTGATTGTAAATCCACCTCCATTATTGCTATTGTCACTTGAGTTAGCAGAGACAAGAATTTGCAGAGCCCACCTGTGGCAAGATATCACGTAAATCTTTGAGGTCTGAGGTGTCGAGCTTCTTCCGAGCATGCTCACACATATTCCCCAACAGGCTCGCTGCTGTATACTTGTCATTGTCATCGCGGATCATAGTTGTGAGTTTATTAATGAACTCTCCATTGCCGTACTCTGGTTCCATTAACATTGCCGTACAGTTGGTGACACTCTCCATTGCCAGCATTGCTAGTGTTTGAACGGCAATTTTTGGTAGCAACTGAGAAGAATCAGTACTTGAGGTCTTGAGGATGCACCTCCTCTGCTGACAAATGCATGCATCAAACTGCTGATGATCACCGGGATGCGGCCGATGTTGTCACTAGTGTTTGTGTCCATTGCAAGATTTTTAAGGATATCTGCTGCCAGCGCCTTGAGTTCACGGCTGCTCCGTTTGGTTTCCATGGCAGGATTGCTGCTGTCATCTAAGATATCCGCAAGATTGCTCAATATGAAGGGATGCTCCAGAATCCGCTGTCGCAGAGCTACACCTGACTTCCCTTTGGTGCTAGCAAGTCTTGTCAGTACCCCTAGTGACAAACCTGCCAGATGGCTCGGAACTATTTGCTGTGCTTCGTTATTAACACTTGTAAGGTAACTTGTGTAGCCTGTGAAATCTATCATCTTCGAGATGAGACCTGTAGCTTGGCTAATCTCCATGCAATTTCCAGCGTCAAAGTTAGCCAGCTTCTCAAGAATTAGCAGTCCCTGCACAGGGAGGCAATCTTTGGCAGTGGACGGCTCCTCCCCTGGAATCGACCAGAATTCCATCATCTTCTTCCAGTATCTGTGTAGACGACAAGAGCTTTGTTCGTCCATGGTAGATGGCTCGTCCGCTAGAGTACAATAGTGTTCACCTTGCTGAATTGTGGAGCATTGTTCCTGTGCGTCTTGGATATCAGTCAGTAGAAAATGTTGCCTCGTTTTCGGTTGGTGATAATCATCAGTGTCGAGAAGGGAGGCTACCAGCTGCATTGCCCCAGGGATATGAACAATCTGGAGGCTACCAGCCAGCTCAACAACGACCTTGGCAGCAAATAACCTGATATCTGCATCGCCATGGCTAGTCCAGGCCAGCATGCTGAGCAAAGAGACAAGTGTCTTGGTGGAAGGGGTGAGCTCCGAGATTGTTCTATCCCTCACCCGCTCCTTCTTTAGGAGGCTGTGGAGCACCTGAACCCCGTAGAGCCTGTTCTCGGATGAGCCAGAGTCGATGGAATCCATGGCGAAGGTGACCAGGCTGATCCGCGTGGGAGCAAGCATTGGCCCTTGCATGCATTTCTCCAAGGCGTATTTATAGTAGCGATTGACATATTCCACTCCGAGCTGGCCTCTGAATCCTGCGCGGCGGATGAGGCGTCTTCGAGGGATGCTGGAGAAGAGCTCCACCAAGCAGGCAATGATGTAGAGTATTCCTTGCCCAAGCACTATCCAGTAGAAGATGTTGAGAGATGTGTTGAGGTTTTTCTTGTTATTATTGTTCTTACAAGCACCATTGTTGGTCTTGGCATTAACATCATTTGCACTATAGCATTGTGATTGAAGACGTATCGATGCAAGCACGAATCTAAGAACAGCTGCTGGAATCTGAAAGTTGCCAAATGACACCAGCAGAACAGTGTGGAAAGTATTGGCCGGCTCACTTCATCAAGGGTGACCGCCTATCTTTATATATCCATGCCAAGCGTACAAGGGTGATTACAATCGGGAGAGAAGATCCCGGAGAAGATCACGGAGGATCACGGAGGCGCAGCTCCAAATATAGAAGGAGATAGACTCCGATTGACATACGATGTCAAGAGATATTCTATACACGTTTTGTCTAACACCCCCCCTCAATCTGGACGTAGGGTACGAATGTTCAGATTGCGCCTAAACAAGCTAAACGATGTACTTGGCAAGGCTTTGGTCATGATATCAGCCAACTGATCTTTAGTGGATATGACTCGGACTTCAAGTTGCTTCGTGGATACCCGTTCTCGAACGAAGTGATAGTCTACTTCAATGTGCTTGGACCGGCGATGAAAGATAGGGTTAGCCGACAAGTATGTGGCGCCTAAATTATCACACCACAAGGTAGGAGCTCGAGGAAGTCGAACACCGAGTTCTTTGAGAAGGACTTGTAGCCAAATGAGCTCTGCAGTTGCATCAGCTAGAGCTTTGTATTCAGCCTCCGTACTAGACCGAGAAACAGTTGTTTGCTTTCTGGAACTCCAGGAGACCAGGTTACCGCCGAAGAACACAGCAAAACCGCCAGTGCTCCGGCGATCATCACAATCACCGGCCCAGTCGGCATCCGAAAAGGCACTGAGAAGAGGAGTACCGGATCGTGTGAAACACAGCCCCATATCAATAGTTTCCTTGAGGTACCAGAGGATTCGTTTCACGGCCGCCCAGTGAACAGTCGTCGGAGAAGCCATGTACTGACACACCTTGTTGACAGCATAAGATATATCCGGTCTTGTGTGGGCAAGATATTGAAGGGACCCCACAATACTTCGATATTTAGTAGTGTCCTCGGCTGACAAAGAATCACCACCATGCAATGTTAACTTGTCCTTCGGAAGCATCGGTGTTGGAACGCCTTTCGAGTGAGGCATGTTGGTGCGAACGAGGAGATCATTAATATACTTATGCTGAGACAACCGAAGACCATTTGCTGTGTGAGACACTTCAATGCCCAAAAAATAATTAAGAGAGCCCAAGTCCTTCACTTTGAAGTCATCTCGTAGCTGATCAATAAGCTTCTGGACCGCCGAGCCAGACGAACCAAGAATAATGATAGCATCAACATAAATTAACATGTATAACTGCACCCCATTCTTGTTATAGATGAACAACGAAACATCAGCTTTGGAGGCATAAAAACCAAGATCAAGAAGCTTGTTACTGAGCCGAGAAAACCAAGCACGAGGCGCCTGCTTGAGGCCATACAAAGCCTTATCCAATTTGCAAATATGATTAGGGAATTTAGAATCAACAAAACCAGGAGGCTGACGCATGTAAACATCTTCTGAGAGATAGCCATGTAAAAATGCATTCTGAATATCAATCTGCCTGATAGACCACCCACGAGTGACTGCAAGAGAAAGTAACAGACGAATAGTGGTTGGCTTCACAACCGGACTAAAGGTCTCATCATAATCAATGTCGTATTCCTGAGTAAAACCCTTAGCCACAAGACGTGCTTTATGACGATCAAGAGTGCCATCTGCTTTATGCTTCAACTTAAAAACCCATTTGCAGTCTATAATGTTAAGATCATCACTCGGAGGAATAAGGTGCCAAGTTTTATTTTCTAGCAGGGCTTGAAACTCATCAAACATAGCTGAGAAACCAAGGGTTGGTTTCGGTGTTTTGTGATGAGTGATTGACAGGCTTTTTACCCTCTGTTCGAAGGGTACCTCCGAAGGGGCTTCGGAGGTGGTACCTCCGAAGGGTGTTCGGAGGTGGGTCACCGAAGTGTGTTCGGTGTTTGCTTGCTGCAGCTGTTGCAGCGGAGTGTGCTCGTCGGAGGGGTCCGACAGTACGCGATGACTGGGTTTGTACCGTAGGCTTCGGTACTTTGGGCGGTACACCGGAGTGTGTACCGAAGGTTGGTAACCCGGAGAGGTCTCCGGAGTACTGGATACACTTGTTTGCTTGTCGGTGGTGCGCAGGGACTTCGGAGGCGACGGACAGGGTTCGAGCCGGGTGAACCTGGGTCAAGCGGGAGGCTTGATGCCAGGGGAGCGGGGAGCTCCGTCACGGTGGCTGCGAAGGTGGTCCGGGTCGGTCCTCGGGTCGAGGCGTGCCAGGTGAAGGCAGAGAGTGCGGAGCGTGGCTCCGGCTGAAGGTGCTCCGAGACAAAGTCCTCGGAGGTGAGGCACTTCGAAGGTACTCCGAATGGAGTGACTTCGGAGTTGGTGGATCAAGTCCTCTGCGGAGGCAGGGTGTTCGAAGTGTGCTCCGGAGGGAGACACTCGAAGGTTACCCGACGAAGGTCTCAGAAGTCGAGGCGCATCGAAGGCATGGTCCGGGTGAGGCTCGTCGAGGAGTGTGCTCGGAGTGAGGCACTGCGACGGAGTGCTCATGGAATGCTTCATGCGGAGGCCTTGGACGAAGGAGGGACTTCGAAGGGTGGTACTCCGAAGGTGGGGCTTCGGAGTGTGAAGGACTTCGGAGCGAGGCTAGCTCCGGAGTGAGGTTGACTTGTGGTGCTTCGGCCATGCATGGCTTCGGTACACGGACGGACGGTGGTTGAGCTCGGAGTAGCTGCGAAGCCGTGGAGGTCCACTCCGAAGGTGGTGGTGCGAAGGCCCAAGGGCTTTGACGGCTTCGGCTTAAAACCGTCACTGTATCGAAGGACTTCTTCGGCGGAGCGAAGGCCAACAGGCTGCAGGCTTCTCGCCGAAGCTACCGCACCCTCCGGTGCGAAGGGAGGTTCCAGAAGTCAACACTGTAAAGGCTGACACTGTCTGTTCTGAAAAAGGCTGACACTGTCCCCTCTACAGCTGACAGAGAAGCCTCCAGAATAAAGGTGGACTACCTTTTGTACCCCTTAGTTCTGAAGAGACAAAATGAATGTAAACCCTAGGGGTAAAGTAGTCACTTCCTTAGGATGAATCCATGGGCTATAAATATGGGGGCTCGGTAGGTAACATTTAACACTTTGAGCATTTACTGTTGAGCTCCTGTACACATACCTCGCTGGTTTTCATCCAGAGTTCAATATATTTTGTGTTCCTTGTTCAAGCGGCGAAGCCCTGTGTCTGTGTGCTTTTGCTTGAGCTCGTATTGCATACCTCGCTAGTTTTTAGTTCACCGAAGCCTGTCTTGGCGAAGGGTGTTTTTCTCGCGAAGTGTGTTTTTCAGTGTGCTGTCGCTCTGTGTAACACGAGGCAAGACCTCGCTGCTTACTAGCGAAGCCCTGATCGTTTCCCGTAGTGCTTCTTGTGTCGAAGCCCTTAGCGTAGTCCGTTTTGTGTGCGTGTAGACCTTCGCGTACGAAGCCCAACACCAGTTGCTGTCGCTAGGTACTTGGTCGAAGTCCTCAGAGGGCTGTCCACTCTTGCGAAGGGTGAAGTGCGAAGTCTGCTCGAAGCACCCTGTGTGCGGAGCCTGCACTGACTTAGCAGAGTTGGTTTTCGAGGGTTGTTAGTGGAGCGAAGTCTTCTTGACTTCGAACTGTTGCTCCTCCGAAGCCTGTGTTCAAAGGTGTCGAAGTACCTCAGAACCAGACCTTCGAAGGTAGTGTTCGAAGCCTGTTCCGCAGGAGACAGAACTGAACCCGAAGGCTAAGTTTTTAGCCCGAAATTTTAAAAGCTCCCATTCACCCCCCCTCTGGTCGCCGTTTCCGGTCCAACAATTGGTATCAGAGCAGGTTAAGATCACCAGTTGACCTTAACCGGTTTTGTGATCTGTTGGCGACATGGATAGAGGCAGTAAAATTCCTCTGTTCGATGGGACAGATTTTGCATACTGGAAGGTGCGCATGGAGGCTTACTTGTTAAGCCAAGGAAATGCAATTTGGGAGATTGTGGACTCACAATACTCCATCCCTGATACCCGCACCACTCAAACTGAAAAAGATCAGTATATTGCCAACTCGAAGGCAAGGAACATACTGTTCATTGGTTTGAGTCGGAGTGAGTTCGACAGGGTGCAGCACCTTAGGACTGCTAGGGAGATTTGGACAACACTCACTGTCTTTCATGAGGGCTCTGCTCAGATTAAGGCCAGGCGCCAAAGCACCTACAATCAACAGTATCAGCTGTTTGTGCAGGCACCTGGTGAATCTGTAGATGCCATGTTTTCTCGCTTTGACGCGATAGTGAGTAACTTGCGATCCAACGGGACGCTTGCTTACAGTGATCATGATAGGGCTATCAAGCTTCTCTATGCACTTGACCGTAGCATATGGGAGGTGAAGATATCCAGCATTGAGGAGTCCACAGGCTATGACACATTGACCTGTGACGAACTCTTTAGCAAGCTGAAGTCCACAGAGATTGCCAAGGCATCTCTTGCTGTGCACAGAAGCTCTTTGCCACAGCCATTGGCATTGGTTTCTAGCACTAGCCGTGGCACCACTGCAGAACCAAGCACATCAGGCACTTGTGTTCTTGCAGATGGTTTTGCTTTGTCCTCCTTGGTCTCTGTCACAAAGGAGCAGGTGGATACTCTAGCTGATGATGAGCTTGCTCTCATTGCCCGGAGGTTCACCCGCTTTCATCATGAGAGACGGGATCAGAGGAGAAGTGGTTTTAGTGGCTGCTATGAATGTGGCGACACCTCTCACATTAAGGCCAATTGCCCCAAGGTCAAGAAGAGAGAAGAGAGTGACCGCCCCAAATTCCACAAAAAGGAGAGGAAGCCCTTTGTGAAGGGCAAGCGCGGCAAGATGGCTAAGAAAGTAGCCAAGGCCGCTTCCAGAGCCTTTGTTGCTGCTCTCAGCGACATCGACACTTCCTCAACTGAGGAGTCGAGCTCTGAGGAGGAGGAGTCCCCAAGGAAGGAGGACAAGAAGGACAAGAAGGGACGTGACTTCACCGGCCTTTGCTTCATGGCCGACAGCGATCACAGCGGCGATGAGCTTGACTCATCTGAGGTAAACCTATCATCTGACCAGCTTCTAATTAAATTAGATGAGCTGAATGAAGTTGTGCTAGGTCAGGATAGATTGCTTGTGCAAGCCGCTAGAGAAAGAAAAGACCTTAGACTTAGGCTAGAAACTATTTCTACTGAATATGCCATGCTTAAGTCTAAATTTGATGATGCTGAATGTGAATCATGTTCTGTTGTCATGAGTGAGCTTGCTCAGTTGCGCTCTGTTCATGCTCAAACTCTTTCTGAGCTTGAGACTGCACAGAAGCAGCTTTTGGAGGTGGATTCTAGACCTCATGATGTTATTGATTGCATGAACTGCTCCTTACTGCGCGATAGCATTAATTTACGTGATAAGCATGTTCATGATTTGGAGGCTAGATTGGAAAAGGCCGGTAGTTCTGAGGATGTGCAGCCTGTGTGTGACACATGCATTACCCTTAAGGACCAGCTAGGCACTGTTAGAGAGCGAGCTGAGAACCTCATGTCTGAAAATGAATACCTCCTGTCCGTGGTTAACAAATGCACTGAGGGGAAGGGTAGGATGGATTTGCTCTTGGCCAAGACCAAGTTGTGTGCTGACAGAGCCGGGGTAGCTCTAGGTTTGGGTTTTGAGAGGATAGCTTCAGACAGTAAGACCAAAACTGTTTTTACCTCTCCCACCACCCTAGAGAAAGAGAGAGCTCTGTTGGACACCCCTCCAGCCAAAAAGCCTACCCATCCACCAAAGAAAACCACTCCTCCTGCCAAGAAAAATCCTCCCAAGAAAACCACACAGAAGAAACCCAAGGAGCCTGTGAGAGTTGCTCCTGTGACCCATGAGAGTGCCCCCAGGAGAGTGTTTCACTGTTCTTATTGTCAGCGGGCGGGTCATTTGGTTGGGTTCTGTTTTCGTCGCATCAAGGATGAGCGACGCGCACAGGCGATGAGTTACCAGGACATGCATTACCCATCTTTAGGTATGCATGAGTCTGAGATGTATTATCGTCCTGCTTTTGAGGCTCCTCGTGCTTCTCGGAGAGGTTTTGCTCCTCGAGGTCTTCACCATGTTCCATATGGTGGTAGACCGCGGGCTAGCAGATTTGTACCTCGTCAGAGTAGGAGACCTCGACATGTTGTTCTTTCACAGCATGTAGGTAGACCTCGCACTTTGCATCATTCTGATTATCATGTGCGTAGACCGTCTGCTTTTACTGTGCCTACTACTCGTGTCACTCAGTGCTGGATGCCTCGTCATTATTTTACTCACCCCAGCACTGAGCGATCGAGACGTTCTTATCATGTGTAGGCGACAGGTCGAGGCTTGGAGGGCACGTGGATCATGGACTCCGGTTGTTCGCGCCACATGACCGGAGATGAAAATTGGTTCTCCAGCCTCACCACAACCAAGCAAAGGGAACATATCACCTTCGGAAACAATCGAAGGAGTAGAGTGAAAGGTAAAGGTGTGGTAAGAATTAATTCGAACTTCACTCTCAAAGATGTTGCTTTGGTTGAGAACCTGGGATACAATTTGCTATCTGTATCTCAGTTGCTTGATGAGGGCTTCGAAGTGCGATTTCATCGCGATACTTCGCAAGTGCTCAATTCTGATGGCGTTGTGGTGTGTAAGATCTTTAGGGTTGGGAGAGTTTTTGGAGCTGATTTTTCAGAGTCGTCTGGTTCTTCTCATTGTCTTGTTGCACATTCGACTTCTGAGCTTTGGAAGTGGCATAGGAGACTAGGGCATATGAGCTTTGAGTTGCTCGCTCGTCTGAGCGCCCTAGGCCTGATCCGAGGATTGCCCAAGCTCAAGTTTGAGAAGAATTTAGTTTGCGCTCCTTGTCGACATGGAAAAATGATTGCCGCTTCGCATTCGTCAGTCACCACAGTGATGACTGAACAGCCCGGAGAACTTCTCCATATGGACACTGTAGGTCCTTCTCGGGTTAGTTCTTTAGGCGGGAAGTGGTATGTTCTAGTAATTGTCGACGATTTCTCTCGCTACTCTTGGGTCTTCTTTCTTGCCAGCAAGGATGAAGTGTTTTCACACTTTCGGAGCTTGGCTTTGAGACTTTTCACTGAACTCCCTGGTGCATTAAAATTCATTCGAAGCGATAATGACACCGAGTTCAAAAATAGTCTCTTTGTTGACTTTTGCATGGAGCATGGCATAGAACATCAATTCTCTGCTCCGCGGGTTCCTCAACAGAATGGTGTTGTTGAGAGGAAAAACCGCACCTTGGTTGAGATGGCTAGGACGATGCTTGATGAGCATAGGACTCCTAAAAAATTCTGGGCTGAGGCCATGAACACTGCTTGCTACATCTCAAACCGAATTTTCTTGCGCTCAATTTTAAATTTGACATCTTATGAGCTGCGTTTTGGGAGACAGCCCAAGGTTACTCATCTTCGAGTTTTTGGCTGTCGCTGCTTTATCCTAAAATGTGGTAACTTGGATAAATTTGAGTCGCGATCTTCTGACGGGATCTTTTTGGGTTATACTACTCATGGTCATTCTTATCGTGTTTATAACTTGGAAACTAACACTGTCATCGAGTCATGTGATGTGACTTTTGATGAATCAACCCCCTCTGTTAGTTCTGCTCTTGAACAGGCAAATGAACACGACATGGAACAGACCTTATTCGAAGACGAAGATCCCGGAGAATTCGAGGATGAACCCCTACTACCCTCGACATCAACCCCCGAAGCTGACCCCGCTTCTACTACTTCGGCACGAGGTCCCGAAGCGACTACCTCAACATCGGTCATCTTGGACCACTCCAACGCACAAGTTGAGGGGGAGACTGCATCCCGCCGCGAGGCTCCACATCATGTCCAAAGGATGCATCCTCCCGAGCAGATCATTGGTGAGCTTGATCAAAGGGTAACACGTTCTCATGCCCATTTCACTAATGCTGCTTTTGTTGCTTCTTTCGAGCCTTTAGATGTTAGTCATGCACTTTCTGATTCTAGTTGGATCAATGCCATGCATGAAGAGCTTGAGAATTTTGAAAGAAACCAAGTCTGGACTTTAGTTGATCCTCCACCTAATGTTCATTTCATTGGAACAAAATGGATTTTTAAAAATAAACAAGGGGAGGATGGGACTATAGTTAGAAACAAGGCTAGACTTGTAGCTCAGGGCTTTTCTCAACTAGAAGGGATTGATTTTACTGAAACTTTTGCACCTGTTGCTCGCCTTGAGGCCATTAGGATTTTGCTTGCCTTTGCGACATCCCGGGGATTCAAACTCTATCAAATGGATGTCAAAAGTGCTTTTCTTAATGGCTTCATAGGTGAAGATGTTTATGTAAAACAACCCCCTGGTTTTGAAAACCCCAAGTACCCACATAAAGTCCTTAAACTTCATAAGGCTCTTTATGGACTCAAGCAGGCCCCTCGGGCGTGGTATGATAGACTTAAGTCTTTTCTGCTTGAGCAAGGGTACGTGATGGGCTCTGTTGATAAAACATTGTTTACTCTCAAGCATGGCAAAGATTTCCTCCTAGTGCAGATTTATGTGGATGATATCATCTTTGGTGGCTCTTCTCATGCTTTAGTTGCCGAGTTTGCAGATACCATGAGCAGGGAATTTGAAATGTCAATGATGGGTGAACTCACCTTTTTTCTTGGTTTGCAAATCAAGCAAAGCAAACAAGGTACTTTCGTTCACCAAACGAAGTACACCAAGGACCTGCTCAAGAAGTTCGACATGTCCGATGCGAAGCCCCTCGCCACTCCAATGGCTACATCTGTAGCATTGGACCCTGACGAAGATGGAGAAGCCGTAGATCAGAAGGAGTTCCGAAGCATGATCGGCTCCCTTCTCTACTTGACTGCCACGAGGCCGGACATACACTTCGCAGTGTGTCTGTGCGCTCGTTTTCAGGCTTCACCACGAGCTTCGCACCGCCAAGCGGTCAAGCGCATCCTAAGGTATCTCAAACACACCCTTGAATTTGGCATATGGTATTCATCGTCTTCATCTTTATGTCTTAGAGGCTATTCAGATGCGGATTTTGCTGGGTGTAGAATTGATAGGAAGAGTACCTCTGGTACTTGTCATTTTCTGGGTACGTCTCTGGTTTGCTGGTCTTCCCGCAAACAGTTTAGTGTTGCACAATCGACGGCTGAGGCCGAATATGTTGCTGCAGCTAGCTGTTGCTCTCAGATTTTGTGGATGGTTTCCACTTTGCGGGATTTCGGGTTAGATTATAAGAGTGTTCCACTTTTCTGTGATAACACTAGTGCTATTTGTATTGCAAACAACCCGGTTCAGCACTCCAGAACCAAACACATTGATGTACGGTATCATTTTCTCAGAGATCACAATGAGAAGGGTGATATTGAACTTCAATATGTCGATACCCAACACCAGCTTGCCGACATTTTTACAAAACCCCTCGATGCTTCTCGATTTGCTTACTTGCGTGGGGAACTTGGTATTTGTCATCCCTACGGCATTTTGTGAGGGGGAGCTGATTTTAATTGTCTTGCATATGCTCATTATGTGTGGAATTGCACTTACATCTTTTGCTATTATATGCCTGCTTTTAATTCAAACAAATCATGTCTGCTCAGCTCTATGAAATATATCTGGAACATTGGTTGTGCATGATGTTTTATTTTCTAAAATCATAACTTGCTCACCACACAATCTTGCATCTAGCTTGTTTAGGCTGGACTGCTTTTCGCTATCTTTTATCTACTTGACAGCAAGACACTGTTCCTTGGATGCTAAAATTTGCAACTTGAAAAATGTGTTCTTTATTCATGGATACTCATCAAAATATTTAATTCATCAAAATCAAAATCAAAAATCCATGATTTGCCTGGTTTCAATGAAAAGATCCAGGAGGGTTTGTTTGTCGCACTACTCTATTCTAGACTGCTTACCATTGCACATTGGTCTGAACTGGGATAGTGTAGTGTATGCCAAAATCACCGCCTTAAGCTTCAGATGGCTTTCTTGCCTAGGCTTGGCTTGATTGGAAAGTATAAGGTGGACAAACAAATAACCCCTGGCATTAAGAAAAGAACAACAAATTTAATGGCTCATCAAGTTTGCTTTCAAAGCTCCTTTTGAACAAAGAATTGTCTGTCTAGGGTAGAAATTGTTAGCTTTGCGCAGTCCTTGCCTTCACATGACTAGCTGCTATGATTAAGTGGTGATGCTTTTACTTCAAAATGACAAAATCACATGCCATCATCTTGTTTCACAGAATGTTAAATTGAGCTGAGCACAAGATCATTGATGCTACTGTTGGCATATTTTTGCATTATATGTCCTTGCAATTCTGCTCATTTCGACGCTTTGCATCTTTTGACTGCTCCTTGATGCTTGCATTGCCAAAGGGGGAGAGATTTTGCTATGTTCTCTGCTGCAAGAAGGCATAATTTCTAAAGGGGGAGAGATTTTTGACATAAAGGGGGAGAAAAATTTGCTCAACTCAGGGGAAGTTTTTATCTAAGGGGAGATTTGCCAAAAAGGGCTTTTACTCTTTTACAAGGGGGAGAAGAATTCTTTTATCAAGTGACATGATTTGGCTCTTTTCTGAGTTTTTATGGTCACTTGTGTGCTGAAAATTTTAAATTTTCTTGAACTTGGATTTGGTTGTCAATGCACTCATCACGGGGGAGATTGAGAAACCAAGGGTTGGTTTCGGTGTTTTGTGATGAGTGATTGACAGGCTTTTTACCCTCTGTTCGAAGGGTACCTCCGAAGGGGCTTCGGAGGTGGTACCTCCGAAGGGTGTTCGGAGGTGGGTCACCGAAGTGTGTTCGGTGTTTGCTTGCTGCAGCTGTTGCAGCGGAGTGTGCTCGTCGGAGGGGTCCGACAGTACGCGATGACTGGGTTTGTACCGTAGGCTTCGGTACTTTGGGCGGTACACCGGAGTGTGTACCGAAGGTTGGTAACCCGGAGAGGTCTCCAGAGTACTGGATACACTTGTTTGCTTGTCGGTGGTGCGCAGTGACTTCGGAGGCGACGGACAGGGTTCGAGCCGGGTGAACCTGGGTCAAGCGGGAGGCTTGATGCCAGGGGAGCGGGGAGCTCCGTCACGGTGGCTGCGAAGGTGGTCCGGGTCGGTCCTCGGGTCGAGGCGTGCCAGGTGAAGGCAGAGAGTGCGGAGCGTGGCTCCGGCTGAAGGTGCTCCGAGACAAAGTCCTCGGAGGTGAGGCACTTCGAAGGTACTCCGAATGGAGTGACTTCGGAGTTGGTGGATCAAGTCCTCTGCGGAGGCAGGGTGTTCGAAGTGTGCTCCGGAGGGAGACACTCGAAGGTTACCCGACGAAGGTCTCAGAAGTCGAGGCGCATCGAAGGCATGGTCCGGGTGAGGCTCGTCGAGGAGTGTGCTCGGAGTGAGGCACTGCGACGGAGTGCTCATGGAATGCTTCATGCGGAGGCCTTGGACGAAGAAGGGACTTCGAAGGGTGGTACTCCGAAGGTGGGGCTTCGGAGTGTGAAGGACTTCGGAGCGAGGCTAGCTCCGGAGTGAGGTTGACTTGTGGTGCTTCGGCCATGCATGGCTTCGGTACACGGACGGACGGTGGTTGAGCTCGGAGTAGCTGCGAAGCCGTGGAGGTCCACTCCGAAGGTGGTGGTGCGAAGGCCCAAGGGCTTTGACGGCTTCGGCTTAAAACCGTCACTGTATCGAAGGACTTCTTCGGCGGAGCGAAGGCCAACAGGCTGCAGGCTTCTCGCCGAAGCTACCGCACCCTCCGGTGCGAAGGGAGGTTCCAGAAGTCAACACTGTAAAGGCTGACACTGTCTGTTCTGAAAAAGGCTGACACTGTCCCCTCTGCAGCTGACAGAGAAGCCTCCAGAATAAAGGTGGACTACCTTTTGTACCCCTTAGTTCTGAAGAGACAAAATGAATGTAAACCCTAGGGGTAAAGTAGTCACTTCCTTAGGATGAATCCATGGGCTATAAATATGGGGGCTCGGTAGGTAACATTTAACACTTTGAGCATTTACTGTTGAGCTCCTGTACACATACCTCGCTGGTTTTCATCCAGAGTTCAATATATTTTGTGTTCCTTGTTCAAGCGGCGAAGCCCTGTGTCTGTGTGCTTTTGCTTGAGCTCGTATTGCATACCTCGCTAGTTTTTAGTTCACCGAAGCCTGTCTTGGCGAAGGGTGTTTTTCTCGCGAAGTGTGTTTTTCAGTGTGCTGTCGCTCTGTGTAACACGAGGCAAGACCTCGCTGCTTACTAGCGAAGCCCTGATCGTTTCCCGTAGTGCTTCTTGTGTCGAAGCCCTTAGCGTAGTCTGTTTTGTGTGCGTGTAGACCTTCGCGTACGAAGCCCAGCACCAGTTGCTGTCGCTAGGTACTTGGTCGAAGTCCTCAGAGGGCTGTCCACTCTTGCGAAGGGTGAAGTGCGAAGTCTGCTCGAAGCACCCTGTGTGCGGAGCCTGCACTGACTTAGCAGAGTTGGTTTTCGAGGGTTGTTAGTGGAGCGAAGTCTTCTTGACTTCGAACTGTTGCTCCTCCGAAGCCTGTGTTCAAAGGTGTCGAAGTATCTCAGAGCCAGACCTTCGAAGGTAGTGTTCGAAGCCTGTTCCGCAGGAGACAGAACTGAACCCGAAGGCTAAGTTTTTAGCCCGAAATTTTAAAAGCTCCCATTCACCCCCCCTCTGGTCGCCGTTTCCGGTCCAACAATAGCATTGTGCCAGGAAGGTTGCTTCATTGCTTCAATATATGAGGTGGGTTCAGGAGGTGGAGCGCGTACCACAGAGTAAGTCACAGTCCCATCGGTGCGTTGCTTCGGTTTCTTGATGTTGTTCTGAAGCCGAGTACCGTGACCGTGTGGCCGAAGCAGCGTGCCATCAGTGGCCTGGGTGGCCGTAGCAGCAGGAGGTGGGGCGGGACCAGCGGTCCCCACCAAATCATGTGCAGGGGGCGGCAGCATCGGTTCAGACCCCCGCGCGTCATTGGGATCGGTGGGCGCAGCAGGAGATTCCTGTGCGGCAGGAGGCGCGGCGATTGGTGAAGAGAGTGCGCCAGCACCCAACACGGAGTCAGGCTCGCGTACGGATGTACCAGGTGCTGCCCCCTGGTTGTTAGCAGCAGAACAAGGACCAGGCGCCGATCCCGGAGAGGATGCGGCGGGTGCAGACTGCACCGCAGCTCCAACGCCCACCGTAGTTTCTGTACCAGGCACAACAGAAGACAGGGGTGATTGCATATGATCAAAACAAGGATTAATACTAATGACACCCAGCTGATTTATTTGCGCAGGAGGATTAGGGTGGTTAGGTGATTTAGAGAAAGGAAAACTGGTCTCATCAAATATGACATCACGAGAGATATACACACGACCGGAATCTAGATCAAGGCATTTGTATCCTTTATGAAGAGCACTATAGCCTATAAAAACACATTCTTTGGAGCGAAAAGAAAATTTTTGTTTGTTGTAAGGTCGAAGATGAGGCCAGCAAGAACATCCAAAAACTTTTAGGAGAGAATAGTTAGGTGGTTGATTAAAAAGACGCTCAAGTGGAGATTTATTGTCTATCACACGGGTGGGCATACGATTGATCAAATAAGTGGCGGAGAGAAAAGCCTCATCCCAAAATTTGAGAGGCATAGAAGCATGAGCTAGAAGTGCTAAGCCTGTTTCAACAATATGACGATGTTTACGCTCAGCAGACCCATTTTGTTGATGAGTATGTGGGCAAGAGACTTGATGTGAAATCCCCATGGATCGAAACATGAAATTAATTTTCTGGTACTCCCCCCCCAATCAGATTGTAGAATTTTTATCTTGGTGTCTAGAAGACGTTCAACATGATTCTTAAATTGAAGAAACAAGGAAGGAGCTTCAGAACGATCATGCATGAGATAAATCCAGGTAAACTTGGTAAAATCATCGATGAAGTTAATATAATATTTGTAGCCATTAACAGAAACGGGTGCAGGACCCCACACATCTGAATGAATTAATTCCAAAGGAGACATACTTCGATGAACAGATCGAATATAAGGAAGCTGATGACTCTTAGCTACTTGACACGCCTTACACAAGGGTGCATCAGTTTTATCGGAACATGAAATTTTATTAAGATGCAAAAGGGATCTAACTAACTGAAAAGATGGGTGGCCTAAACGTGCATGCCACTGGGAACAACTAGGAGTAGAACTAATGGCGAAAGCTTCCTTGGGAGAATTATTGTCCATCAACCGAAGGGGGTATAAACCACCTTCACATCGGCCGGCCAGCAAGGTTTTCCGAGTTCGAAGATCCTTAATAAGAAAATGCCAAGGATGAAATTCAAAGTAAACTTGATTATCAGAAGTAAATTTGTGGACAGAGAGAAGATTCTTGGTAATATCAGGAACATGAAGGATATTGCGCAAAATCAGAGGACGATCATGAGCATTAATCGAAGAATGACCAGTATGCAAAATCGACAAACCTGCCCCATTGCCGACCTGGACTTGATCTCCTCCATTGTAGCGCTCCCTTATGGCCAGCCGGTCAAGATCACTCGTGATGTGATCCGTAGCACCCGTGTCAGGGTACCAATTTGCATCAATCTTGTAGGATGAAGTAGAGGCGACGTTAGCGGATGGGGCTTCTTCTTGATAGGACTCATCCATCCTGTACCAGCATCGGAGAGCGGTGTGGCCCTCCTTCTCGCATATTTGACATGTCGGGCGAGGTGTGTTGCCACGACCACCGCCCCTGGAAGGTGGCGCACCACAGCCGCGAGAGGGCGCGCCACGGCCACGGCCTGGACCACGTCCACGGCCACGACCAGAAGCCCGGCCACGCCCGGCAAAATTAGCCGAGGCGCCAAGATTTAGTTGAAGTTCGGCTTGATGACGTAGTTGACGCGCCTCAAAGGCGACCAGGTGCGCGAAGACATCGTCGATTGTAGGAGTGATCGGCAGAGTCGTCATGGACGTGACGAACGGATCGTACTCCGCCGGGAGACCTGCAAATAAATACGCCATAATCTCGTCGTCGCGAAGAGGCGCACCGGCGTTGGCGAGGTCGTTGGCGAGCCCGCGTACTTTGTTGAAGTAGTCGGTGGCGGACAGATCGCGCTTCTTGCAGGTGGCAAGCTCCACACGGATCTGAACCGTGCGAGCTCGTGTCGAGGACGCAAACTTTCGCTGAAGTGCATCCCATGCTTCCTTGGCCGTGGTGGCGTCGGTGACGTCCCGGAGTACCTCTTCCGTCATAGAGGAGAGGAGGCCGCTGAGGAGCTGCTGGTCGGCATCGTACCAGCGCTCATATGCTGGATTAGCCATGGTGGCCGCGCCCGCGTCGGTAGAGGTTGCCAGCGTTTTGGATGGTGCCGGCGAGGAGCCATCGAGGTGGCCGAGCAGTTTGGTACTTCGGAGAAACGGCAAGAGCTGGGCGCGCCATAGGGAATAGTTGGTCTTGGTAAGACGGATCGTAACAGCTTGATGAAGAGGGAGGGCGATGGAGGGAGATTGCGAGTTGGTGTTGGCAGCCATTGTTGAATCGGTGGTGGCAGGGGAGGAGGAGGATAAGACGGAGGCGGCGGACATCAAGGGATCGGTGGCTCTGTTACCATGTGGAAAGTATTGGCCGGCTCACTTCATCAAGGGTGACCGCCTATCTTTATATATCCATGCCAAGCGTACAAGGGTGATTACAATCGGGAGAGAAGATCCCGGAGAAGATCACGGAGGATCACGGAGGCGCAGCTCCAAATATAGAAGGAGATAGACTCCAATTGACATACGATGTCAAGAGATATTCTATACACGTTTTGTCTAACAAACAGCACCAACTTGGGACACGATCAGCTCAAGACGGTCTACTTTCTGATTGAAATCCAGCATCACTATGGAAACAAACATGCACAAGTTGAGAATGCATCGACACCAAACTAACAGTTTCCCGTTGACACGATTTACGATGCATGGAAACCGCAGCCTACCGATGGTACTTAGGAGGACAAACAAAAGTAGTATCGCGTATACTATCCATCTGGTCATCGAGTTTGTGTAATTGAGTTTTGGTGTATAATCTAGTTGTGGTATACACGGAGCCACCAATAGGATTGCAAGTAACGGGCTCCACAGCGATATGGCACGGCGTAGCGAATTGCTTAATAGTTTTACAACTCTAGGAGTCAGCAGCAGCCAGCAGGCCAATTGCAATCAATAGTGACATATTGACAATGAAACCCAACCACGTATTTCCATGGGGAATGAAGTAATAGTTTGTCAGGATCAGCCACACAGCGGAAAAATATACCGGCACAGTCAACAGTCCGTTCAAGCCAAGAGGTGTAAGTGCTCCTCTGGTACCGAAAAACAGTTGGTAATCCTGTCTGTTTTCCCGGGTAAACATCCTGAAGGTATCGGAATTTTCAATGTCAACAAAATTAACAATGAAAATTTTAAAAATTATGGTACATCCTCAAAAACCGTAAAATCACTCAAAATTTTACGGTCCTTGAGGGAGGCACTAGAATTTCCAGTGTTAATTTGGTTGAGCTATAGATTCTGAAAAACCTTTTGTGAACTGTGAGCTGTAGAAAAGCTGAGAAGCTGTTTGATTGGAATAATTGCGGATTTATATTTTAGTGGTTCGTGATGTTTAGTTATATTATTAATGTGTAATTTTACATGTAAATCATTCTAATCATAAAATTTTGTAATTTTTATATGAAAATTATATATTTTTAAATTACACTAAAATTATATATTTTACTAAAATTTTACTTTTCCAAATTTTACATAAATTGATATGTTTTAATAACATGATAGATAATTTTTATTTAAAGTTAAACGGAGAATCTATAAAATCTAGGTTATACCCGTTTTCAAATTATTTTGAAAAAGTTGGGTGGCCAAAAAAACTTTTGGTTCAGGATACTACGGAATATAATATAAAATAAATTATTCGTCTTTTATCCGGCCGTTTAAGTTTTAAAGTTAAACCGATTAATATACGATACTTAATATTCATACATGAATAAAAAAATAAGGGAAGTATCCTGTGCACATCGGCTGGTCGTGTACATGATGCACATGTGAGATCTTCTCCTTCAATCTGTAATCCAACGGACAACAGCTTCGTTGAGGTTATCGCAAATGTAGCAAGGAACGGAATGATGGAGGTGGGAGGTGTTTTCTGCTAAATGATCTGGTGGAGCTGCTGTCCGTTGGATTATAGATTAAAGGTGGAGATCGCACATGTACAATATATGCACGGCCAGCCGATATGCACAGGATACTTCTTCAAAAAAAAAAAGCTCCATGCATGGTCGTGTCACGATATATATATATACACATACCTGGTGGCTTCCAGAAAAACTATGATTGTCGCGTATAGAAAATCGTCCTCTGACCGGAGGTCCACTGGATAGCCGCCGAGCAGGATGACAGTAGCCCAGGTGAAGGCCAGCGTCCCCATGGCGTTGCCCAGCCTCTCGATCACGGCAACCAACCGAACGAACCCATTCAGCACCTTCTCCGGCGACCCCACCTTCTTCTCCTTGCCTCCGCCGGCGACCCTCGGAGCTAGCGGTAGTGCGTGTGTTTGTGTCTGCTCGCCGCCGGTGGTGTTCGACATGGCTAGCTATGGATCGACGACGAACCCCACGCGGCCTAGCTAGCTACTAGCTGTGGATAAGGAGTAGCTAGCAAGAATGACAAGTCACAATACACTCCATTATATTGCATATATATCGAGCACGGGTTCCACTAAAAAATAAGAGGTAAGGTTACGGTACGTAGTTTTTATGACCGATATTAGATGCATTTTTGCAATTAATTTTAAATCTAATTGTATGATGTTAACATAATTCTCTGGATTACAAATCTAGCTTTGTACTATATAATTAGATTACGTAAAAAATATTGTTAGTTTAACATTCTATCATTAAGTTGAAATTAACAATTATTCAGAGATCGATAATATATTGCAAGCCAGACAAAGTCAAAACTTGTCCACTTCCTAGCTTGCTTGTTTTCTCGCTGAGATCATCTGTAGCGTACGTACTGGATGTGAATCTTTGCGCGTCGATGTGAGCACGACAAGAACAACAGCCGCTGGAATCTGAAGGTTGCCGAGTGACACCAGCAGAAAAACATAAACCTGGGGCACGATCAACGCAATACGACAAAGTATATATCGGCTCATCGAAATAAAGTGAATACCAGCATCGGAGCAAACATGAACAAGTTTAGAATGATTTGACTCCAAGCTATCAGTTTACGACACTGTCGACTGTCGACTAGCTAGCTTTCTTTCACGATGCATGCTGCATGGAAACCGCATCCGATCCGGTCATTGACTTTGTGAAAATGATTTTTCGACTTTTCAAATCATAATGAACTGTTGTGTTATACACGGAGCCATCAATTAATACAATTAATAGGATTGCAAGCTATAAGTATAATTGTCTCCAAAGCGGATTGCTTAGTAGTTTTAGAACTCTTGGAGATCGAGTGGAGACACAGTCAGCTGGCCAATTGCAGTAGTCAACACTGCCATACTCACAATTAAACCCATCCATATATTTCCATCGCGAATGGAATAATAGTTTGTCAGGATCACTACCACAGCAGAAAAATACACAGCACAGACTCACAGTCAGCAGCCCGTTAAGGCAGATTTTTAATAATAATAATAATAATAATAATAATAATAATAATAATAATAATAATATTTTTTAAAGAAAATTTCAAATTTGTACAATAATTTTGAAAAAATTGCAGAGATAGGTACCGGTCGGCACTTGAAGTGCCGACTGGATGCCACGTCAACTCCAGTCGGTACTTGAAGTGCCGACTAGATGTCACATCAGTGCCGACTGGAGCTGAAGTGGAAGAATCTGATAGGGAAGCAGCATGAAGTCGGCACTTCAAGTACTGACCAGTACCCATTTTTGCAATTCTTCAAAATCGTTGTACATATTTGAAATTTTCTTTTAAAAATATTAGTTCGGGAAAAAAATCGTTAAGGCATACAAGATGTTAAAAGGCTCGTCCTATGGTTCTGAAAAAAACAGTTGTTAATCCTGTCTGTTTCAGTGGCTAAACATTTCGAAGTATGCCGTACAATTTGCTATATTATCTATTTTTTATATTTAATAGCATATAGACTATATTTATAATGTATATGAATATGCTTTATGCTACATTTATTGTATAAGATGCATGCTCTTATTTTTAGCCTCTATAAAAAATTTTGAGGTTTTAAACCATTTTCTTTCGCATTTAAGTTGCTGTACAAGAGAGTAAAAAAACGGCAACTGAAATTTTCTCTAGGCGCACCTCAAGTCAATCTTTTTTGAACAAAAATTTTCAAAAACTATGGTTAGATGAAAGTTTGCAAACTAAATTTTAGTCGGTCACAGTGACGAACCGAGGGAATCTACGTTGCCTGGGCAAACCTAGCCTCGGTCAAACATCTATTTGTGGCACAACATGCTGCTAGTCAAACATCTAGATTTGACTTTATAACATCTCCGACGACCTACGTCAACGTGTAATCACCCGCTCCCTCCGCGGGGCACGCCGCGTCAACGGCGGCGAGTCGGCAGCGGAGTGGCTGCGGGCCCCACGCAGCGCTGATCCAGAGAGTACGTTCATGCTGGAACCAGGTTCATCCGATCTTGATGGGATGGTGCAGAGTCTTCTTTACTCTCTCTAAAACCTCCTACAAAATATGTCCCACCTATGCGAAGTACCCCTCACGCACCCGTTCGATCGAACACTGAAGAGCCTCGTTTCATTCATGCTAGCTTGGGATCAGTATTTGTCAACGATATTCAGGTCTTCTCTTTCCATGTTATTATGCAACGGATGGATTACAACTAAACTCTCGAATCTTTTGATCACATCTGAAACTAAACTTGACTCATGCAACAATTGAAAAACATAAACATGCATGCTGAATTCGCTAGTTTTTTGTCAATGACTGTACATATTTGCGAGCTGAGGCCAACAAGTACCTCTAGTTCCGCTCCTTCTGCATCCATGATCCCTTTCGGCTCCTGTAGTAGAAATAACAACGTCATGTGAGCCATTTATATTAATAATAAAACCATGATTTGTAGAACCATTATTATTTGACAAACTTCAGGTATAGTTGCTCATATATAGTTAGTTAATGGTCATCCTGCAGGATGCTTCCATCATTTACTTATGAGTCGTTCAATGAACATCAATTCTTGCAAGCTGCAGCACATAAATTTAATTATGCCATTAATATTAAGGATCCAGATGTCTATATGCATGCCAGCACGCGTGCAAGAGAAATGGAGATTAGTTTTCAGTAGAGATTTATGAAAAAAAATAAAGATTGAAATTAAAGAACATGCATTTCTTCAAGGCATATGCATAGGAGTGATTGACATAGTAGTTTCACTCTAAGAAACTACTAGTTTAATTTAGGGTGAAAGTGTTTATTCGTCCAGACATAATGGATGCTTTTCAAATCTGGTTAACTTTATTAGAATTCGTTTAAGTAGGATTTGATCAGTTCAGCCCAACATTGAAGCACCGTTTGAATCGGCCTGATTCCAAGGCTTTCGTATCATCATCAATTAGGGTATCAAAGTTGAAAAAATTGGACCTGTGGCCATTCCGTGATTTCAGTCAGTTCAACTGTATGAGCAAACTATTTATTTAATATGTATAGGTCCATTTATGGTACCCATTGTCTTCTAGGAGTTAATAAATAAAGTTAATTTAGACCATTGATTAAGTGTGTCTAAAATACATAATTTTAAAATATAATTGGCTAACCAACTTAATTATGAAAAGCAATCTGCCTCGTACATGGTCGCTCGCATGGAAAGTTGTTGATTATTCATCTTATTTATTTTTAAAATATTATTTATTTTGTTATAATTTATTTTATTATTGAAGTTACATCAAACATAACTTATATTTTTATATATTTGTTGACGTCAAGATTTGGTAAATCCTAGGCCCACTAAAGATGCCACACACCAACATAAATCAAAGATGATCCGGTCAAATATGGCCAAGGAAGCTCATTCATGCTGTTACGACTTGACCGGACGCATAAAAGATAAAGATAAAAAAGAAGATAAGGATTATCTAGAATTGGTTATGATAGAGTGCTTGGACAGCAAGTCTTTAGATTATAAATATGTATCCCTAGTTAGCTTAGAAACACATATCTCTATCAAACAACTACTCGACGCATCACCACCCTTGTCTTCCAAGGTTAATCCCGGTGGGATTCGACACTCAGAACTGAACTGCATCGTTCTGATCTCCGACGAAGAGGTTAGTCCCGCCACCCCCGACAACTGTATCGACTAGGTCAGTATCCTCATGGCTGCATCAGTTTGATCTCTTGAAGTGAACATCGAAACAATACGGTCGTCGGTTCTTGATGTATCGGCTAGGTCTAAGACTGCATCAGATTGATCTCTTAGATTGATGTGATCTAGGTACGGTAGTTTGAGGCTTCATCGGTTAAGTCTGATATCTCTTAAAAATTATATCTCTTTCATGCTGTATACCATTCATCTAAATAAAGCATGTCCGATACTTGACATATTATTAAGATTATCGTGACTAGGTACTGTCTTGGTTAGGTCTGATCTAGTTATTATGATGATTTCTATGATATAGACATGTTATCTAACACATTTTATTTATTTCTGTCGGAGTATAAGACGACGAGTTATCTTTAATTCAACGCCACATCTTATAAGCTATCGGAAAAGCACTCATCGGCCTATGTAGTAAATTGCCCATCTTATCGGTCGATGACACGTTCGCCCGATTGTTTCATCTCTGGTTATCGGCCCTATAGCCGATAGGCTTGATATTCCACGAATATCCCATCCTCATCGCGGTCATCGACTCGATAGCCGATAGGCTATGCTATTGATTACATTCTCTTGTTTCCTTATCAGTTGCAGAGTTAAACTGATTGACACGACTTTAACCCTTTTTTGAGAATGTATGACATGTACTGGAGTTAAGCAAATCTCCCAAGCCATGCGTGTGTCAAAGTGTGACCAAAAAACGCACCAACAATATCTACACAAATTTTTTAAATAATACAAATGATCAAATATTGTGATAAAAATCAATGATGTTATTGAAAAAAATATGAATGGATGTAATATTACCTATATACTAGGTAATAAATCACCGATATATAACTTGAGTCGTTGGATGGTTCATAAAATTTGTGACACCTAAAAATCTTCTTATATATTTTAATATAATATAACTCATAAGATAGCTAGTTAAATACAATGATTAATGTAAGTTGAGTTCTAATAACATATTGAAAAATTACTATGACGTATCGTTTAAATTAGCTGCCGGTCCGGCCTGGTTTTATTGTGCTCGCCACCCAACGCCGTCGTCTCCCACAAGCCTCTCTTCCCCGCCGGCCGCCGCCCACTGGCGCCAGCATCTCCTCCTTCCTACTCTCTGAGCCCTGCGCTTTCCCGCACTGGCTCTGCCACCTTCTCCGCCCGCGCTCTTGGACGCCGATTCCACCGTCGTCTCCATATCCCTCGATCTGACGCCCCGCCACTTCCGCCGCTCCACCGAGCCACCGCCGCCTCCTCCTCCTCCCCCTGCTTCGGTTCCCCCCTTTCTGCTTCTGCTCCTTGTCAATTACACTAGAGTAGCAGTTCCAGCCACGTTGGCATCGTCAACACTGGGCAGTGTGGCAAGCAGGAGCACTCGAGCGGCCAGCAGGGGAATGACTTCGATTGAGATACCATATTCTGTCTCTGCATCTCCATTTCAGCTGTTTTCAAAAGAAATCCGTCAATATTCATCTGCAATCAGATGACAAAATAAGATGCTCCATGAAGAGGGTCAGATGAACTATTTGAACATTAGGTAAAAACAATGTGGTGATCTCATTCTTCTTATCCTCAATGCCATGATTTTATTTAATTTATATTTTAGGTGATCTAGATGAAAACATTGATCATAACTCTATTTAGATGGAGATTGAGGATTTTCCCACATATTATTGACTTGAGATGACCCCTATATGTTAGTGTGATATTGAAGATAAATCCTCAATTTCTATCCCTTTTAAAGGGAGGGTACATGATCAAATCTCTTGATCTAGATTGGTCCCAAACTAGTGTGAAGTGTTCTACTCTTGACTTCCTTTATTGTTCTGCACATACATGTAATGAAGTATACTGTTCTTTTCATTTTCATTCAAGAACACAATTAGAAATTGGGAGTAGAAGCACATAAGCTATTCACACATAATTACAAGAGGATGGTGATCGGAAGGTCACTATGGAAAGATCCATAGGTGACTTATTAAGAACACTGGCAGCTATACAACTGGACTGTAGGAGCAGCTAAAACCTTATGACACTAAAGTTATATGTCTGGCAAACCTGGAAATGTATTAATCCAAAACTAGAATATTGTTTATCTGAATATATTCAGTCTATGTAGTCAAGTCTTGAAATTTATGTTTTTTGATGGTTCATCCCTGAGGGATAATCCCTCCTCAAAGGCATGGCTGGTCTTTTTTATTGAAATAAAGAATATAAAAAAGGGGTTATGGCAGGTCCATGATTGAATAAACATGATATGTTGGCAGATTCATGATTTATGATGTGTTGTGTTCCAGACAAAATAAACAGAAAAGTGATTTGCGTATGTGTAAAGTGACTTCATATGCTATGTTGTTTCATGATATAGAAATTACACCGGTTTAAGGATGTGTGGGACTGAAAGATTATAGGAAACAATGTTGTTTCTAAGCTTTTCAGATATATAAAGTCAATGTCATCAAGTCATTGTACCTATTTGAAAAGTGTTATTACTAAAAATGAATATTTCTGTTGGGGATACTGGATATAACCCCTAGGTAGCCCACGATAGGTTTATCAGCTCGGACCGAGAGCAGACCACACCCAGCATTGAAGCCCATGAAGAGGGGTTTGATTCTAATAAGGAATATCAGATCCTTATCTAGTAACCAGGCTCTATATCCGGTATGAACAGATATACTTGTACCAAGATCCTTGTAATTAGGAAATAGAACCAGGGTTCGGTATGTAATCCTGGATATGTGGGAACTGAGTCAAGATAGAGTCTTGGGTTGTTGGGCTCATCCCTTGACTATATAAAGGTGACGAGGCACTCCCAGAGGTATGCTTTTATGCTTTCATCGCTTAGGCTCATAGCTTACAAGCATTATAAAACTTATCATCCGAGAGGCTCGAACCATTATAAATTTTGGCCCTTGTTCCTTAGAATCGACCATAGGACTCGAGAGTACCACACTTCCCTATAATCTATTCACCACCTCGTATACCCTCGTGGATGGACTGATCAGATATACCCCAACAATTTCAAAACATGTATCAAAAAGTTGGTTCCAAGTATTTTGCCAGTTAATTGATAATCATAATACTCTGTAGTCTGTTCTGGTCATAATTGATAATCCATTGTTCTTTGCTATTGTTTATCCAGATTCTCAAATCCTGAGAGAGGAGCTCTAATAGAACTATGGAAGTAGCGAGTCAACCATTGATGACCTTTTTACGAGAAGGTAATGTTTTTTTGCTAAAGTTTCAAACAATCACTCTAATATATTTTCAAATATTCTTCTGCAATGACAAAAGGCACACATGGACATGACAATTTACTTCAACTTAAAACAAAACCTTTGAAAAGGCTCACTAGTAGAGCCGAATGAATTGAATGGTTTGGTTGAAAGAGAGTCACTCCATTGAAGAAAGGGGAACCATGGTTGGGAGTATTTGTCAACAATATTCAGTTTTCTTTTCTGAACACCTTTTCTGTTCATATATCATATGACCTACTCACCTACATAATGTTACACAAAGAATTTTATATGTGTTTTTCCTCCACTGTTCAATACTACATGTTTAAATATTGTGAAAATATACATTGTCATGTTCACACTTTCAGTCACAGTCACTATACTAGATTTCATACTCCTTAATTGTCCCTATATCACCCAATATAATTAAGACATTTGTCAGGTGATAGTGCTGATGCCTCATACCCACTCACGATTCATGAGCTCTTTTGCTCTAGCCACAAGAGTGTAAAGTGGTGTTCTGTGCTCCATGAACCCTGCGTCACCTGACAACAACCTATAGTTTTCAGCCATTGATGGCGTTCTCTCCATCATTGACAGTGCTTCAACCATCCGGTATTTATCAAAATCTTTCGCATAGCGCGAGTTACACTCAATCAGATGTATGGTGTGCTCAACAATCACCCTCCTGATGCTGGGACAGTGAGCACAGGGTCTCATGTTTGCATGTAGTACAGTGACAAGCCTCTCTACAAATCTTTCCTTGATCTGACCGTGATCTAGTTCTCTTGCAAAGTCTTCGGGAATTGCTCTGCATATTTGCGAGCTGAGGCTAATAAGTACCTCTAGTTCTGCCCCTTCTGCATCCATGATACCTTCTAACACCTGTAGTGGAAATAATAATAAAACCATGATTAGTAGAAACATTATTCAACAAACTTCAGCTATACTTGCACATATATAATTAGTTAATGATCTTCCTGCGGGATGCTTCCATCATTTACTTATTAGATCTGCAATGTACAGAAATTCATGCAAGTTGCACTGCATAGACTTAAAAATGCCAATAATATTAATAAATGTCAGTGTTGGACTATGGATAAAAGCCCCCACCTCTCCCACTATAACGCCTAGGTTTTATGGTTGGGTTGGCTAGGTGGGGTGAGCCTAACATGGTATCAGAGCCAAGGTCCTGGGTTCGAATCTCTCTGGCCACGCATTTCCGCTGCGTGATTTCCCCTGCGCCTATCTAGTGTGCTGAGACCTGTTGCGGGCTATGCCGGGCCTCTAAAACCTGCTGCGGGCTACGCCGGGCTCGCACGCCGTAGGGGGAATGTTGGACTATGGATAAAAGCCCCCACCTCTCCCACTATAACGCCTAGGTTTTATGGTTGGGTTGGCTAGGTGGGGTGAGCCTAACAGTCAGCATATGAGCAAAAGAATGAGAAAACTGTAGATTAGTTTTCAGTAGCAATTTATGAAAAAAAACAAAGATTGCAAGAACTTGCAATCAGTAAGTTAGTTTCAGTATCCACCCCCAAATTGTTTTAAGGTAAATCCACCTGCAATATTACACTTGTAATTTGAGTTAGTAGAGAAAAGAATTTGTAGCGCGCACCTCTCTTAAGGTATGACATAAATCATTGAGATCTGAGTTACTGAGCTTATGCCGAGCATGCTCACACATATTCACCAACAGACTTGCTGCTGTATACTTGTATTTGTCACCGTGGATCATAGTTGTAAGTTCCCTAATGAATACATACCCTGGTTCCATTAACATAACCAAACAGTTGTTGACACTCTCCATTGCCAGCATTGCTAGTGCTTGACCAGCGATTTTTCGTAGCAAGTGAGTAGAATCTGTATTTGAGGATGCACCTCCTCTGCTGAGAAATTCATGCATCAAACTGCTGATGATCACTCGGATGCGCCCAATGTTCTCACTGGCGTTTCTGTCCATTGCAAGGTGTTTAAGTATTTCTGCTGCCAGCTCCTTGAGTTCATGGCTGCTGTCTCTGTCACCCAAGATCTCTGCAAGATTGCTCAATATGAAGGGATGCTCTAGAATCCGCTGCCGCAGAGTTACACCTGGCTTTCCTTTGGTTGTAGCAAGTCTTCTCAGCATCCTTAGTGACAAACCAGCTAGAATTACTTGTTGTGCTTCGTTTCTGACACTTGTCTGGTAATTTTTGTAGCTTGTAAAATCTATCACCTTCGTGATGAGACTTGTAGCTTTGCAGATCTCCATGCAATTTTCAGCATCAAAGTTAGCAAGCCTCTCAAGAATTAGCAGTCCCTGCATAGGGAGGCAATCTTTGTCAGAGGGTGGCTCCTCCCCTGGAATCGACCATAATTTCGTCATCCTCTTCCAGCATGTGTGTAGACAACAGCTTTGTTTGTCCTTGGTAGATGGCTCGTCTGCTGGAATAAAACAGTATATCGCCATCCGTTTCCAGTACTGAAGAAGTGAGGAGTTGTGTTCACCTTGCTGAATTGTGGAGCATTGTTCCTGTGCGTCTTGGATATCAATGAGCAGAAAGTGTTGCCTTGTTTTGTGTAGGTGATAATCATCAGTGTCGAGAAGGGAGGCTACCAACTGCATTGCCCCCGGGATATGAACAATCCGGAGGCTACCAGCAAGCTCAGCAGTGACCTTGGCAGCGAACAACCTGGTCTCTGCATCGCCATGGCTAGTCCAGGCCAACATGCTGAACAAAGTGGCAATTGTCTTGGTGGAAGTTGTGAGCTTGGATATGGTTATAGTCCTCAACTGGTCCTTCTTCAGGAGGCTGTGCAGCACCTGAACCCCATAGAGCCTGTTCTTGGATGAGTCGGAGTCGATGGAATCCGTGGCGAAGTTGACCAGGCTGATTCGAGTGGGAGCAAGCATTGGCCCTTGCATGCATTTCTCCAAGGCGTATGCATAGTAGCGATTGACATATTCCACTCCGAGCTGGCCTCTGAATCCGACGCGGCGGATGAGGCGTCTTCGAGGGATGCTGGAGAAGAGCTCCACCAAGCAGGCAATGATGTAGAGTATTCCTTGCACAAGCACTATCCCGTAGAAGATGTTCATAGATGTCTTGAGGTTTTTCTCGCTGCTAGGATCCTTGTTATTATTGTCCTTTCCATCATTTGCAGTGTAATTTTGTGTATGAAGGCGTATCGATGCGAGCACGACACGTAGAACAGCTGCTGGAATCTGAAAGTTGCCAAGTGACACCAGCGAAAGAGCAACAAACTGGAACTCGATCAGCGTAAGCCTAAATATGGGCTGATCACTGAATACCAGCATCACTATGGAAGCAAACATGCACAAGTTCAGAATCAATTGACGCCAAACTAACAATTTTCTGCTCACAAAACTGTCCACGAGATTAACGATGCATGGAAACCGCAGCCTGCTAATTGTAGTTAGGAGGCCAGTCAACACTAGTATTATGTATAACATTATGAAAATTGTTTTTGTTCTCATCGAATAATCATCACGAGGTGGTTTTGGTGCCATTGGTGGTATACACGGAGCCATCAATAGGATTGCAAGTAATGGGCTCCAGAGGGATATGCCACGGTGTAGCGAATTGCTTAATAGTTTTACAGCTCTTGGAGACAGCATCAACCGGCCAATTGCAATCAATAATGCTAAACCTTTCCATTTATTGTGTTTGAAGATAGGATAGGTTCTCAGGATCAGCAGCACAGTGGTAAAATATACAATTGCCGTCAGCAGTCCGTTCAAGCCAAGAAGTGTAAATGCTCCTTTGGTACTGAAAAATAGGTCGTAATCCTTCCTGTTTCCACGGCTAAACATCCTGAAGTATGCAGTGCAATTTTGTCAAATAACAATACATGCACTTCACACATAATTAGTTGAAGAAAATCTACGTTTTCTTTTGAAGAAAGTTTGAAATCCATATGTGACGAGTTGTGATATCAAAACTTTCTAAGAGATCACTGGTCCTAATAACAACTGTCAGGTACTCTTTTACGTTTTGTCCCTAACTATAGCTGCTTTTCATCCATGTGTCTAAATCGGAGTGGTTTTCGATACCATGAGCTTAATTATACGGATACAAGACATCGATCTTGCAATAATGATAATAACAAACAAAAAAAGAAAAAATAGAGAAAATATTAAAGTCTGCATGTCATGCTCGCCCTTTTTTTTCTCTATCCCCCAACGTCCATATTTCTAAGGTTATTTTACGGTCTTTGGGGAGGTACCACATTTTTTATGTTAATTCTAGTACCTTATGTGTCAGGAGGTAGTGAGGTACTAAAATTAACACTAAATAATGTGGTACCTTCTCCTCAAGAATTGTAAAATTTCTCATATTTCTAAAAATTTTGATTTTCTACAGCCCCATGGCATGTTATCTTAATTAAAAAAAACCTCGTGAGCTGAGGATGACATGGTGGCTATATATATATATGTTATCCTACACCCCGGGTGTAGAATAGCTATTCTATACACGTGGTGTAGAATAGTGTTCTCGTGTATATATATATATATATATATATATATATATATATATATATATTCTTGATCGGTATGGTGATGTTATTGATTATATGTTGTACGTACCTGAGGGCTTCCAAAAAAACTATGATTATCGCGTAAAGAAAGTCGTCGTTTGAACGGAGCACCGTGGGATAGCCGCCAAGCAAGATGACAGTAGCCCAGGTGAAGGCCAGTGTCCCTGTGGCGTTGCCCAGCCTCTCCAGCACGGCAACCAACCAAACGAACCCATTCAGCACCTTCTCCGGCGACCTCACCTTCTTCACCTTGCCTCCGCTGGCGACCCTCAGAGCTAGCGGTAGTGCTTGTGTTTGTGTGTGCTCGCCGCCGGTGGTGTTCGACATGGCTAGCTAGCTAGCTATATATGGACCGACGACGACCACTGTCTCACGCGGCCTAGCTAGCGCCTAGCTAGCTGCGGATTACGAGTAGCAAGAATCACAAGTGAGACAATGCAACTGCATGCATGCATATATATAGCAGAGTGGTTCCACTCAAATCAAGACATCAAAACAAGACAAGGATATATATTTATAGCCGGCCGGCCTTCTGTTCGTGAATAATGCTGCTTAATTAGTTTTCATTAATTTCAAATCAAAATTCTAACTATACGATATTAATAGGATATTGGTGCAGTGCTTTCGAATGGTGAATCTTGTTTTATAGTATACAACATATATAATTTAATTATTCAAAAACTATTATAAAACGCGGTATAGCTAGTAACTATAGAATCCGTATAAATCTCAGCTTCTCCATATACTAATCAAACAACGAACCCACCGTACCAATTATATTATATTGTTTCCAATTTCCACAAGCCACTTGATATGTTTTCACAAGCTAAGGACGTACTGATGATCATATCAAACCAAAAGACGACCTTAATTTAATTGGTTTAATTTCCACAACGAACGTAATCCACTAGCTTAGTTGTATTGAAAATTACACTACTTGTAGTTAATTTATGGCTGTGTATATGGGAAGTTGCAAACTAAACCCAAGAGTTTATAGATATGTACCACATGACAGTTACGAGTATATATTATCCAAAGGTATCATTGATCAGTTGAACGAATATTTGTTATCACGCCACGTATAAATTAGTGATATTTAATTACTCTTTTGTCCAATATAAGTTTATGGTATGTAGCCTTTGGCTGGTTGACATATATAGGCTGCAGTATGTGAAAAAAACAAAATCCAATCAACTAGGATTCAGAGGAGCAGATTAATTAACTTATTAAATTTCCTTGGCCAAAAACCAAAGCTGACGCATCTCCAATATAATATAATATAATATAATATAATATAATATAATATAATATAATATAATAGAGGCATCTACCATACTACTCCCTCCATCCAAAAATCTCATTTATTTTTTCCAAAAAACTTAGATCTATTTATAGTTTATTCAGACTCAAGTATTAAATGAGTTTTATTTATGGTGCTGGCTATGTAGTTTTATAAATAAAATAGTAGTACTATTTAATGCATTAGAATGGATATATAAAAAATTTAATAGTCATATAATTGCATGTATGCAATAGTAGTACTATTAATTTTTTTCATTGGTCTTAATGTAAAAAATAATAGGTCTAATATTTTTGGTTAGAGGGAGTACCTTCTTGCCCATTGGTTCCACACGCCACAGCTTCCTGCATGCTTCGACGTACATGACTCAGCTCGTAGGATAGAGATACATTTGGTGAATCTGGTTGCATTGGCATTTGACAACCAACCCAGGAGAGAACAAGCTCACGTACGTGCTCTTTCCAAGGATATCCATCACCGATTGCCCAGAAATAACATCGGTTGAAAGACGTACAATAATAGGAATGAATCCAACTCTGATGATACGAAGATGTTGAGTTTTTGAATTTGTCTATCATTGTCGTCGGTGTGTTCAATGGTGGTTGGTTGTAGCAACTGCCGCTAATAGTTGTATGAAAATGTGTTTGAATTATTAATTATACCTAGGTACTATGACAGCATGCACAGATTAACCACTCATGCATCCCACTAGACCACTACACTATTTTCTTCTTCTTAACCGTTTCAGCCTGCTGGTGGTTGCAGAGAAGGGAAGCATCATCAGGCCGGAAGAATTGAAGCCATTAATGCCGGCATATGTATGCACTGTGAAGCCTTTAAATTAATCTCATAAGTATGTATAAAACAAAGTTTTTGGTTTATAGACAACGTGATATGCATTGTAGGATGGGGAAGTATCCTGTGCACATTGGCTGGCTATGCACATGGTGCACATGTGAGATCTCCACCTTCAATCTGTAATTTAATGGACAACAACTTCGCTGGAGTTATTACAAATGTAGTAAGGAACGGAATGGGGGAGGTGGGAAGTGTTTTCTGCTAAATGATCTGATGGAGCTGTTGTCTGTTGGATTAGAGATTGAAGGTGAAGATCTCATATGTGCACCATGTACACGGACAGCCAATGTGTACGGGATACTTTTCCTTGTAGGATAGATAGATTTGGTGAATCTGGTTGCATTGGCATTGGGCAACCGATCGAGGAGAGAACGAATTCATCTCCACGCTATTTCCACTGATGCATCAACGTTCACAATTGCAAAAGACAATAATGGGACTCCAATGATTCCTCCTCTGCTCTGCTCTGATTCCTCCTCTTTACCGACCGTTTTATTATTCCAGAAGATTTGCACGTCTCAAGTCAATCATTTGAACTAAAATGTTCAAAAACTATGGTTAGATGAAAGTTTACAAACTAAATTTTAATCGACCACAGTGACCAACCGAGGGAGAATCCATGCTGCCTTATTTCCTTATTTCCATAACCGAAAAAAATCAATCAATTTCCTTTTAATCTGATTGATTTCTTATTTCCGTTTGCCTGACAGATCACCTTCGAACAATGATCAGAAAAAATTCTTTCCAATGGAGTTACCTTAGCTAAATCTGTGTTAACCTTATTAGAATTTGTTTAAGTAGGATTTGATCAGTTCAGCCCAACATAGAAGCACCGTTTGAATGAGCCTTGTTCTAAGCCTCGGAACCCCTTCCATACCCACACATTTCCTTCTCCGACACCTCCCTATAAAATCTAGAGTCCAAGGCCGAATTCCACCATCAATTCTATGTTGCATATGTTGGCAGCTAAATTCAGGATATAGACTAAAAAATATTATTATTATTAAAATGACCATAATATTAGTGACGGGTGACAACCGACAACTGTCAACCTACTCACCTACATTGTTTAAATACTACATGTTTAAATATTGTGAAAATATACATTGTCATGTTCAAACTTTCAGTCAGAGTCACTATACTAGATTTCATACTCCTTAATTGTCCCTATATCACCCAATATAATTAAGACGTTTGTCAGGTGATAGTGCTGATGCCTCGTACCCACTCACGATTCATGAGCTCTTTTGCTCTAGCCACAAGAGTGTAAAGTGGTGTTCTGTGCTCCATGAACCCAGCGTCACCTGACAACAATCTATAGTTTTCAGCCATTGATGGCGTTCTCTCCACCATTGACAGTGCTTCAGCCATCCAGTATTTGTCAAAATCGTTCGCATAGCGCGAGTTACACTCAATCAGATGTATGGCGTGCTCAACAATCACCCTCCTGATGCTGGGACAGTGAGCACAGGGTCTCATGTTTGCATGGAGTACAGTGACAAGCCTCTCTACAAATCTTTCCTTGATCTGACCGTAATCTAGTTCTCTTGCAAAGTCTTCGGGAATTGCTCTGCATATTTGCGAGCTGAGGCTAATAAGTACCTCTAGTTCTGCCCCTTCTGCATCCATGATCCCTTCTAGCACCTGTAGTGGAAATAATAATAAAACCATGATTAGTAGAAACATTATTTGACAAACTTCAGCTATAGTTGCACATATATAATTAGTTAATGATCTTCCTGCAGGATGCTTCCATCATTTACTTATTAGTTCTGCAATGTACAGAAATTCATGCAAGTTGCACTGCATAGACTTAAAAATGCCAATCATATTAAGAAATGTCAGCATGTGTGCAAAAGAAGGAGAAAACTGTAGATTAGTTTTCAGTAGCAATTTATGGAAAAAAAACAAAGATTGCAAGAACATGCAATCAGTAAGTTTCAGTATCCACCCGAAAATTGTTTCAAGGTAAACCGACCTGCAATAAATAATACACTTGTAATTTGAGTTAGTAGACGGAAGAATTTGTAGCGCTGACCTCTCTTAAGGTATGACATAAATCATTGAGGTCTGAGTTGCTGAGCTTATGGCGAGCATGCTCACACATATTCCCCAACAGGCTTGCTGCTGTATACTTGTAATTGTCATCGTGGATCATAGTTGTAAGTTCCCTCATGAATACATACCCTGGTTCCATTAACATAAACATGTGTAGCGAATTGCTTAATAGTTTTAGGATTCTTGGAGACAGAATCAACTGGCCAATTGCAATCAATATTGCTAAAACTCGCCAGTTATATATTCCTTGGATGATATCATATTCACTCAGGATCAGCAGCACCGTGGAAAAATATAAAATCGCAGTCAGCAATCCGGTCAAGCCAACAAGTGTAAATGCTCCTCTGGTACTGAAAAACAGGTCGTAATCCTTCCTGTTTCCACGGCTAAACATCCTGAAGAATGCAGTGCAATTTTGTCAAATAACAATACATTCACTTGGCAGCGGCTCCAGGAATTTTTTCTTCAGGTTCCTATTCCACACTTTATATTATGTTTTATCCCCGTACGCACCACGTCATAAAAAGATGCCAGAGATGAAATATAGATTATTTCATAGTTGATGTTCCAATGGTGAACATGGTTGATTCTAACATGTTAACATAAAAACAGAGATTCAATTAAACATAAAGTAACATGTTAACAAGAGCTTTTCTAATCACAATAAGAGACATGGATGGATGATTACTAATCAAATACTAGACAAAACAAGTAAACGGAATAAGTCTACGTAACCCTATCATGTATTATTGATGGATTAGTTACCCTTGACATAAAAAAAACATGTGTTTAACCCCTAACATTTTAAATAACATTTACTTAACCCTCCGGTTTTGCAAAATAGTTTTGCCCTGTTAGTGTGCCATATTAGATAAAATTGTCACATTAATCACACGCGTCTGCATAAAAAACTAACAGCCACGCTCCCTTGACTTCTATTGACGCCAAGATTTGGAAAATCTTAGGGCCTATCAAGGATGTCATACGGTCAATGAAGATCAAGAAGATTCTAGTCAAAGATAGTTAAAGAAGTTCGTTTATTACAACATGGCCGGACGTGAAGGAGCCGATAATAAGAAAGTAAAGATTATCCAGAATCGGTTAGGATAAGTTATTTAGACGGTAAGTTTTCGGATTATAAATATGTATCTTCGGATTAAAAAAACTAAAAACTAAAAACTAAAAAAACATCCGATTTATGAAAGAGGTCCGACCCAGTTTGACCTGTCACACCATGGTAACCGGCTGCTGGCATGTAAAGTCGGATCTCGGATGTTTAACTGGAGATTCGAAAATATGATGTATACATATATGAATAAGAAAATTACGAGTCCAAGAGATATGTGATCGTATCACTATATGTACATACCTTAGGGCTTCCATAAAAACTATGATTATCGCGTATAGAAAATCGCTCTTTGAACGGAGCACCGCGGGATAGCCGCCAAGCAGGATGACAGTAGCCCAGGTGAAGGCCAGCGTCCCCATGGCGTTGCCCAGCCTCTCCAGCACGGCAACCAACCAAACGAACCCATTCAGCACCTTCTCCGGCGACCCCACCTTCACCTTCACCTTTCCTCCGCCGGCGCCTTCCAGCAGCGGTAGTGTTTGTGCTTGTGTTTGTGTGTGCTCGCCACCGGTGGTGTTCGACATGGCTAGCTATGTATCGACGACGATCCCCACGCGCAGCCTAGCAGTGGATTAGGAGCGAGTAGCTAGAGCTAGCCAGAATCACAACTCAGATAACTGCATGCATATAGCAGAGTGGTTCCACTGAAAAGAATACAAGTATACATATTTATAGACCGTTCTGTTCGTGAATGCTGGTTAGTTTTCATTAATTGCAAATCAAAATTAAAACGTACAAATAATTCTAACTATATGATATTAATAGGATATTAGTGCAGTGCTTTCGAATTGTGAATCTTGTTTTGTACTACATATATAATTTAATTATTCAAAACCTATTGTTAGTTTAATCTTAAATTCTTGTAATCCAAAACTGATAATTATTGTGAACAGTGGTAATACAATATTGTAGTCCGGATATGACAAAACGTGTCCATGTCTTTACTATATATATCTCGATCCATTCACAGCTTTTCCAAATAACTTGTAAATCATATATATATATATATATATATGTATATGTATATGTACATGTTTAGTTAGTAATAAATTGAAACAAAAAATTAGAATGCTACGCTACTCTCAGAATCTCTAGCTTTTATAAATAATGTAAATCTTTTCTTCTAAATTATAAAAGGCGGTATAGTAACTATATAAATCTCAGCTATATATATAATAGGTTCTCCATATCTCTAGCTACTAATAATCAAAGAACGAACCCACCAATTGTTTCCACTTTCCACAAGCCACTTGATATGTTTTCTCAAGCCACTTGATATGTTTTTTTCTCCAATTTGATATATACGATCTATTACCTTAGGTCATATATAATATTGTGAGGATCCACATACATATAACAATTAATTACTTTTTCTCGTGTACTAGCGAATTAATTGTTGCATGCACTAGAGAAAATAATTAATAAACTTTCCATACAGACGACACATGCATATTCCTTTCCATAAACAATCTGGTTAGTCCATTTAATTTTTTAATTAATTATTTTAATCATACTTAATTAACTGTATAAATTCATTTTAACTATTTAATTACATGGACCTCACGTATAAATTAGTGATATTTACTTTTTTGTCCGATATAAGTTTACGGTATGTAGTAGCCTTTGGGTCTGGTCGACATATAGGCTGCAGATTCAGAGGAGCAAATTAAAATTCTCCAATATAATATAGTTAATACCTTGTTGTCCAATGGTTCCACAGGCCACAGCTTCCTGCATGCTTCGACATGCAAGCTCACGTGCGTACTCTTTCCACGGATTTCCATCACCAATTGCGCAGAAATAACATCAGTTGAAAGACGTACGTGCAATAATGGGAATGAATCCAGCTCTGATGATACGATTCTGCAGAATGGAGTCCTCCTCTGATCTTTACCGTTTCATTATTCTTCAAGAAGATTTGGACACCCTCAAGTCAATCATTTGAATTGGAATGTTCAAAAAGCTAAGCTATATGGTTAGGTGAAAGTTTGGAAACTAAATTTTAATCGAGCAACGCGTGACTAATTAACCGAGGGGATCATATCTATCCCTGTACGCTTTGACGCTACTAGCTAGCTTGATCAAGCATCTATTTGCGGTCGTACGTACGTACAACATGCATGCATGCTGCAGGTCAAACATTAGACTTGACTTTATAACAGGTCAAACATCTATCAGCAGGGCATGCATGCCGTGTCGATCGAATTGAAGGCGGCTTCCGCGTGTGGCATGACCGACGTGTACAAACACAAATACATACCATCCAGCCGTTTTTTATTTTCCTTTTAAATTGTTTGGTACGTAATTTGGGTCATGCATGTTTGAATCGAAGTTCAATTTAAAAAAACACGGTAGATTATCAAATGCAAATCTCGCTACTTAAACGTAACTATATCCATCGTTCCGGCCGGGCAAAATCTCCCAGAAAGAACGCTCATGCCGGCCGTGTGTGTGTGTAGAAGCGGCGCGCGCGTGATATCTCCATGTAGTATATATATAATAAAGATTTATTTCTTAGCATGAGTTTATTGATTTAAAATACCACTTGAATTCTTAAATTTTTTATATATCAGCGAGAGGAATTTAATAAAAAGAAATTGCGCCCAAAGTCGACTAGAAATTAAAGAACTTGTAGAAAGAAAAAAAATAGACGATAGGATTTAGGATTAGAGAGATGGCAACTGGGCTAGGAATCCGCTCGGCCCAACATGGCCCAATAGAAATATTTGATCCTGCAGGTCTGCCGAGCCCCCCCCCCCTCCCCCCGTTTTGAAATAATACATTTTTTTAAATAATTTTAAATCTGTTATACGATTTTAAAAAATGTAAAACTAACATTGTCGACGTCGACAATTAAGTACCGATCTATACCGGCGGTTTCAAGTTTTGTCGATATTTTATCTACTGACAAAGCCTTACTTGGCATTTCAAACGCTGACGGGACCTAAAATTGTCCGATCTAAATCGATTGGCCTAGATCAACCGATGAAGAGTGGATCTAAAATCAATCAGTCTAGATCGTCACTTGAAATGCCGACACAAGTCAAATTTATAATGTTTCAAAAGCGTATCTGATGTAAAATTTATTTAAATAATTTAATATTTCAAAAAAATTGAAGCTACCTCTCCACCTAACGCCCACAACATCGTCGCTACTGCCCCACTTCAGTTTTCTTCTGCCTTCGTTTGGCAAATTCAGATGCCATTTGAAGTAGAGGAACATTCAAAATGATGTTCCCAACTAGCAGAATCTCTCGTCACTCACGCTGCAGATCGATGGAGAGATCAATCTGTGCAGTGGGACTAGCTAGCTAGGAAGGTCAAAAGTGCCTAGATCGCATGCATGTCACACTCTGAATTCCTGACACGAACAGACACGCTAACAAAGATGCATGTTACTCCGATCGATCCTCCACATCGGCTGTCACATTGCAGCGTATATATATCTGAGCAATGCTTAACTTGAAGCTGAAGCTGCTGCTGCTTTAGGACTCGAGTCAATTCAGATTCGATCGTATCGGAGAGAGAGAGATTCACGCACTAAACAAAAGAAAGGAATTGTTTGCTTGCGCTTTTTGTTTCGTCGCAAGCATCAATCTAACCTGCCTGACAAGCGCAGTCGTCGGCCGGTATATTTGCATCGGTTCTTGTGCCAACTGACGCCCAGCCTTGGATGGCCATAGCCTTCTAGTTAGTGTTGCCATCTTTTTTGACTGGTTTTATGTATTTTTTGTGTATGTTAATTTACAGGAAGATCTATCGAGGCTATGGTGATGGGTAGACCTAAGTTCAACATCTCGAGCATGTTCTGATTGATTTTGTTTCAGCTTCTAGCTTCTGACAGCTACAATTACTTTTAGAATTTGATGTGGAAACAAATAATCTAAATTCTAAACTCAGATTATGAGAATCAGTAACTACAAAATCTAGAAATGAACTAGAATCAAAAAGCTAGAAAACACCAGCTACTCAGACTAGATAGCTACTGAGAATCTAGCTGCTAGAAGCTGAAACAAATAGGCCCTTGATTGCATAATGTAGGTAAGTTAATCACTTAGTATTCACACGGTTTTTTCTTTGGAGAGGCAGATCAATGTCATCCACTATGGTTATTTCTTAAGAAATTTTATTTTATGGTACACTCTGTTGTAAGTGCAATGAATTCTAATTCTTGATCTACTTTTGTTTAAGGTTTAAAAAATATTTATTTATCATAGTAGTAAAAAATAAGAAAAGATAAAATCACCCAAAAATGTTCTTCGGCAATATATGTCTTCTATGTATATGTATGCGAGTGATTTTACTGTTTTTGAGGAGGTCTAAATTAACACTAAAAAATATGATACATTGTAAAAAATTTTCCTAAAATTAACAGTGAAAATTGTCTTCACAAGAACAGTAAATTTTCTCTATATATGTAGTTGTTCATACCCTGAGATGGGTAATCGTGATATGAAATCAATTTTAGATTTTAAAACTTTCAAACATACCATTCAAGATTCTAAATTTCAGATCTATTTTTTTTTGTCCACCCAAACTGGTAACAGACTAGTAAATACGGCAGTAATTCCAAAAACACCAAAATTTAAACCCCGGCAACCTGTGCCTTGTAGAATAGTCTCTAGTGCCTAGCTACATGACAATGTTGTTTCCCATGCTGGTTAATTTCTTGGTCACATAAATAAACCTACTTCTCCCATTCCAAGCACTCTTCAAATTAATCAATTAACTTGCATGAAGGCATCAGCTTTGTCAGCACATTGTCTCTCCTCCATCACTCAAATGTAACCAATCCTCAATGCAAGAAAAAAAAACTACATTGGAGAATCAGAGATGCTATGATTGTGTGTGATCTGTGTGGATGGATAGAGGTAGCTAGCTAGCTTGTGGGGGTTGGGGAACAGGGGCTCCTCTTTCTCTTTCTTTGATGTGATATTTTTGCATAGGAGCTGCTTTATTCCCTCCCTCCTCCATCAGGAGAAGAGAGGAGCTTGGCTGCATTGGAGTTTGCAAAAGCAGATCTGCCAAAGAACACCCAGATTCCCTCTGATGGTGACTGCAGCTGCATCACTCACCATACATATCATACTAACCAATTGTGTTTTTCCTCTAATTAATCGCTCTTGATTCCCCCACATTTATCAACAAAATCGCTTTTTTTTGTCTGAAAAGTTGCAGCTGGGAAATGTAACGCATCACACGTATATCTCATGGATGTTAACTCGATCTGGGATTAAACAAATATAGCGCAAAGCAAAGTGATCATTCTGTTGGGAGAGTGCTAATTAAGGTCCAGTCTAGCTAGCACATTGATCAGTGACAAGCTAGCTACTACATATATATACCCTGCAGATCTGTCTAGTGTACGTAACCGATCGATATGATATAATGGATCGATCGATTCCATAATCATTCGAGGCCAAAAGCAATCCTCGCTAGCTCCATCAAATGCCCGGAATTTCATGTCGATCGATCGACAGTTTCATCTTCAGTTAATTATTCTGTTCATGTCGTTCTTCTTCAGAGAAAGAAAATAAACCGCTAGCTCTTGACACATTCTGAAGACGCCTCTACTTTTGATCAGTTCATCGCCTGCATGCTGCGACATGGCCTGTCATTGACTGCATGCATGCCTTTAGATTAATTAGTTTATTTCAAGATTTGTTTTTGCATTCCAGATGCCTAGCTAGCTAGCTGCATGGATGATTAATAACATATTGGAGTCTATGCGAAGATCAATGCGACATGCAAATCTTGGCAGCACATTCACCATGCATAAAAAGTGCGTCCATGTCTCCGGTCTCCGGCTTTCCTCTCAATGTCATCTACCAGAATTTAAAATTGTATTGTTTGCAAACTGAAACCAAACCGAACAATATTTGAAACTTAAAACCGTATTTGCTAAAACAAAGCACAAATTGTATGCAAGTGTCCTGCAAGAATCCATCTCTTATTTTCTGAACAGAATGCGGCAATTGCTGCGAACGTATGTAGTACAATGAATCAAGGAATTTCTAGCTTATTACATGCATGCATACTGATCATTCAGCTTTAATCATGATGCCGTTCTTTTGCTGATAGATGTTTGCGTCGATTCATGCCATCCAGCACTCTATACAGGATTGTTTAATCCGATCGATCAGTTCTTGTGTTCATCATCAAGATCAAGAAAGGATCGCAGGAGACATATATAACCACACAGCGAAGATCACGAAGGACAGGAGATATCATATTTTTATCAGGATTGAAACCCTAGTAGAGCAAGTAGCTTAGGTACTAATCATACGAACAAATTTTGTAGGCAACAAAAGTGACAAAATGAGAGATCACTGGAGGTGAATTCTAACTAAGATCTACATGCATGTATATAAACACTGGAGAATCTTGAGCAAAGTTCTCAAATGTGCAACGATATGATCTTGCAAGATTATTAATATAGTACGCCAATCTCGATGGGTAGCGCAATTAGCTGGGTTAGATTATTACTTTGTTAATTTGCTCCTATAATCATCTTAAACAATAAGGTGATCTAAGAAAGAAATAACAAGAGATGGATTTTTTTAAAAAAATAATATTTTTTTAAAAAAATCAAATTTGTATGTCCATTTGAAAAATTTACAAAAGTAGTATGTGGTCGACACTTGAAGTACCGACTAGTGCCACGTCAGCTCTAGTCGGCACTGCAAGTACCGACTGGATGTTGTCCCTATCAGATTCTGCCACATCAGCTCTAATCAGCACTTGAAGTGCCGATTGGAGCTAACGTGACATCTAGTCGGCACTTCAAGTGCCGACCGCATACTACTTTTGTAAAAAAATTAAACGGATATACAGATTTGATTTTTTTAAAAAAATATTATTTTTTAAAAAAATCCAAGAGAGATGCCAATTCATTAACATCTGAAACAAAGCATGTTTACATAGCTGCATAGTTGTGTTTAACATTCAGATCAGTTATCTAACTGATTAAGATTACATTTGCAACTGATCAATACTTCAGTTGTCACACAACAATGCAATCTTAATTAAAAGCCAGGATGTATATATATAGCACATTGTCAAATATAAACCATAGAGAATCACATTGCCAGATATGCATACATTAATGGAGCCATGAAACACAATCAGAAACTAATATGAAAAGAACAAATTAAAAACATAGATAGATATAGAAACATATATAAACCACAAATTACAAGCCATGGATTTCATACGATGTTCCTCATGAAATTAAACATAGTATATAGTTAAGTAACCTGACACATCTCATATCACCCCTCCATGAGTTTAACACCATGCAGATTTCCCACTACTACATGATCAGCTGCTAATCACACAACACATTTAGCAGCCTTGAAACTGATCAAAGTAACAAAATGAAAAAAAAGCATGTAAAACCCAACAAATTAAAACCGGCCTAATTGAAGAACACAACACATGCCACCCATGCATAACCCTAAAACTAAGGAAGACCTAATTCTGGGGCATATCCATGCATAAACCCATGCATCCATGGATTAATTCCTGACGGTCACAACACATTCCCTGACGATGACGAGCTGAATCCGGACAAGAACTCCGCCGGCCACCCGCCGGCACCGCCGCTGCCGGGCCAGTAGTGATCATGCGCTCCGACGAAGCCTACACCGGCGCCGCTGCCATTATTGCCGGCGCCGTGCTCCTCCATCTTGATGGACGCCAGCTGCGCGAGCAGCCCCGACGCCACGCCCCTCGGGAACCCGTCGGCGAGGACTCCGCCGTCCCCGTCAGCGAAGTGGTAACCGTGTAGCCCTTGCTGCAGGAATGACGCCGGCTGCAGGAGAGACAGGTGGTGGTGGTGGTGGTACCCCTCCAGCGACGCCTCTAGCGCAGCGGCGGACGGGAGGCTGCCGAAGTGGTGCGACAGACCCTGCATGCTGGCGATCACGTCGGCCGCGGCCGCAGCCGCCGCGACGGCGCTCGAGGTGGTGGCTGTCGTGGAGGTGGAGGTCGTTGACGAGGACGACGTGGCTGCCATGGCGCCTCCTCCTCCGGCTGAGCCGCCGCCGACTCCCTGCCTGGACGACTTCTTGCTGGACCGCTTCGTGTTGCGGCGGCACCCGCCACCGACGGGGACGTTTCGCAGCGCGCCGCCACGGGTCCAGTAACGGCGGCAAGCCTTGCAGAAGTGGCGCGGCTGCGAGAGCGAGTAGTTGTTGAAGTAGCAGAACTTGGTGTTGCTGGAATCGCAGCGCGGGCAACGGAGCGTTCCGGGATCCGGCAGCGGCACGCGAGCCAACCGGGCGCGCTCCGACATAGACACGACGGCCGGCCGCGGATGCTGCGCCGCCCCCGCCGCGGCCTGCATCGAGACCGACGAGCCAACCGCCGGCGCGCTTGCCGCCGTGTCCGCCGTCCCGCCTGGCAACGGCGCCAGGCCAGACGGTGGAGGCATCAGGTGGTGGTGGTCGCTGCCGCCGCCGCCGCCGCCGCTGATGAGACACTGGAGTGGCTGCTGCTGTAGCTGCATCAGCCATCAGTAGATCAAATCAGAGGAGGAAACTAAAAACTTCATTTTTGTCTTCAAATTAAAAAGTACAGTTTAAAACATGGTATATTCAAGAACATAAAATACACTTAGGCAATTTCTTAAGAAATTAAGCGTGTGATGCCGTGATCACAAAATTAAAGTATGTGTGATCAAATAGAGATCATCATCAAGATCAACCCATTAGGCTACACATACAGATATCTATATACACAAGATTAATCGATTACCTGATTCCAATTTGGAGGATCTAGGAAGAATGGAAGTGAGGAGAAAACCATGGTGAGGTGATGAACACAAGTACTCTCTCTTCCTTCCTCTTTCTTGAACACTACTAGCTAGCTAGTAATTTCTGATCAGCTCAGAGGTGAAAGAAGAAGGAGAGATAGTACAGTTAGCAAGAAGGAAAACCACAACTCTTCTTCCCTTGCTCTCCCACAGCTAGTGCTGCCTTTTATAATTTATGTGGCATTCCTTAGCAGCTAAGTGAGAATGAGCCACTAGCTAGTAAGAGTGAGTGTACACTACTAATATGGTTGCTTGCAATAGCTAGTGGAGAAAGAGATAGAGCTAGTGTGTGTGGGAGCCAACAAGCTAGGAGCTAGTGTGCTGTGTGGTGTGAGATGACAAGCTAAGGAAATGAAACATGGATGGATGGATGGCACCAGCAGGTAGCCCAGGTTGAGGGCTCCAGCACAACAAGATGGAGATGGTGATGAGGTGAGTGAGTGAGTGAGTGAGAAGAGATCTGAGTGAAGCTAGGCCCATCAGGTCTCATGCTGCATGGCCTGTATTTATACACCTCCAAAGGCATATACAAAAGGGAAAGCTGGTCTTCTTGGTGCCTGGCTGGCCCAGTGTTTGTTCTCTCTGGCCCATATACTCTCTCACACTCTACTAGTTAGCTAGCTGTTGATACAATAATTTAGATTGTCTCACATGTACCGATGTACGGATCGTATATATGTTTTCACTTCGGGTTGTTTATACTTTATATAAGTTGTTTTATATATACTTTTAACTCATGTAAGTCATTTTAGAACGTTTGTTCCCTTTTCAACTTTTATTTTATATGTATATATCCTTGTCAAATAATTAATGCTACCATACCTGGCCTAGCCCTCTCTCACAATAAACTCACCTTTTCAAAAAAAACCATAGAAATAAAGTTATTTTAGGTGATTTTTAATTCATGTGTATGAGTTTAACTATTTATATATAGAATTAGATAGTGGCGTAGCTAGGACTCAGCAAGTGCTTTTCGGCTTCCTTACTGAGTATCAAAGGGTTTGCCAACTGTTTTCTCTAGATACTGCATGTATGAACATGTTTGTTAAGTGTTGGAGAGAATGCATCTAATGCTGGACTAGTTGTCGCCTCGGGCCAAAAAGAACACGAACTCACATAGCCTAAGGGTCTATTTGTTTCAGTTTGAGATTATAATAAGCTAGCTTATTTTCATACATTGAAACAAACTGTCTAACTTATTGTGTCCACTTATTATAATTTAGAGTACATATTATAGCAATCCAATAAACTGGTCGAACATAACTTTTTTCTATAAACTGGATTGTTATAATTTTAAGTCTGCTAATCTGCGGCGAATGATCTAAGCTATATATAATATATGTGCTCTGCACTGTTGTAATTTGTAAAACGCATCGATTGGAAAATTCAGAAGCAGCAGCAACTTAACTCAGCGAGCCAATCATTGGTAAAATCAGTACGTAGCATGCAATGGACGTCCATTATAATCGTGCAATGGAGACAAAGATAGCCGCCGGATCATGTCCACTGCATTTGCCATCACGTACGTACGCGTGTGAGCTAGGGATTATAATATAGACCACCAGCTTTAATATAATATCGAAAAATAGATTCTGAAATTTATATTAAATTACAACATTTTAGATGGGTGGATGGATGTTAAATGGAGAGTTTCTTGTGATTAATCTCATCTGGAAATGGATTCGCATCGTTTAGAAAAGGGCAAGCGGTCGATCGACCGGGGTTGGTATTCTTAGGAGGCTGGGCATTATATTGTCATTAGATAATAATATTTTATTGGTTGGTTAGTTTAAGTATATTTCTCTAATTTAATATTGACGATATTAGTCTGATAATATGTTTGATGATCTCAATCTATCTCTCATCGAAAGCCATCATCTTTAATTCTCAAGTTTATGTTTACATTGTTGATATAAAATTATGAATCCACCTCTATTGTAAGGGATGTTTTGTGTCCAAAGCAACATCTTTGTTCATACCTAGAATACACTGAGTTAAATTTCAAAATATTAAATTACTAATAAGTTTTAAAAATAGGATTTAAAAAACTAGGATGCAATACTGAGTGGATTTGCTATTAAAAAAAATCCAAAACGTCTACTTTTGACAAAGGAGTTAAACATATATAGGCAGTCAAAGAAGTTAGCAGACCAGGCTACAGCGGCACAGCGCGTAGGCAACAGGGAGAAAAGCGGCAAAGGCAGAGCAGGGTGACGCGCCGAGAGAATCTGGCAGATGGATACAACACATGCAGATGCAGCTTTGGTTCCGACCGCCGCCTGCCCGCAGCCAGCAAAAAACAATAAAGCCCTTGCATGCCTAGTGCACAGGGATGTATCATGTATAGTAGATTAGTAGACCCGGAACCAATAGATTATTATTCTATTAGAATATAGGTTAACATTCTTGTTTATAGATATATTAATCGATAAAAATGTCATATGTACCGATTATGTGGCACTATAATATTTAAATCTGCAAGCCAAACATGTGTTTATATACACATCTATTTTGAGTTGTACGGACACGACCGGACGCAACACAGCCCGTAGCCTAGCATCGCACCAACACCACTGAGGCTGCACATCAGGTGCTTTACCACTCCCAACAGCAACGCCCGTTCTAGTTCAACTGCAGGCACAGCCTTTTGTCGCTGTTGCGTCGAGCATGCTTCCAGACAAAGCAAACAAGCCGACGAACGACCAGTAATGGCGGCAGCAAGCAAATGCCACCACAGCTGACTAGTCGCTACATCCAACACAAAAATATTATTTTTGGCATTTCAATACTTTATAACTAACCGAAAAGATTAGTGGTGACACTTACCAGTGAGGTGTCACACACTCAATTAGTCAACAGATTGAATAAAAGTAAAAGCAGATGCACCGAAAATTAACCGTAATAATAAAGTATAGATGTGACGAGACAACCATTGCATCTGATAGTTAACATTGTTCCAACTCCCGCAGGGTCCAAAAAATAACCACCACCCTCGTAATCATAGCAGCAAGTAAAAGATAAATCGTAGCAGGTTTTACCGCTGCTACACCGTAATGACATCTGGAAGGATGAGCTTAGTCGACCTCCTCGATCTTGGGGCCAGCGCCGCCGGCGCTGGACGGGGCGTCCTCGTCCATGCCGCCCATGTCAGCGCCGGCACCCTGGTACATCTTGGCGATGATTGGGTTGCACAAGCTCTCCAGCTCCTTCATCTTGTCGTCGAACTCGTCCGCCTCCGCCAGCTGGTTGCCGTCAAGCCACTGGATGGCAGCCTCCACCGCGTCCTCGACCTTCTTCTTGTCGTCCGCCGGCAGCTTGGATGCGATCTTCTCGTCCTTGATCGTGTTGCGCATGTTGTACGCGTAGTTCTCGAGCGAGTTCTTCGACTCCACCTTCTTCTTGTGCTCCTCGTCCTCCGACTTGTACTTCTCCGCTTCCTGGACCATCTTCTCGATCTCCTCCTTGCTCAGCCGACCCTTGTCATTGGTGATGGTGATCTTGTTCTTCTGTCCCGTCGTCTTGTCCTCAGCCGACACATTCAGGATGCCGTTGGCGTCAATGTCGAAGCAGACGGTGATCTGGGGAACACCCCTCGGGGCGGGAGGGATGCCGGAGAGCTCAAACTTGCCTAGGAGGTTGTTGTCGCGGGTCCTGGTCCTCTCACCCTCGTACACCTGGATCAGCACACCGGGCTGGTTGTCCGAGTAAGTAGAGAAGACCTGCTCCTTCTTGGTGGGAATGGTGGTGTTCCTCGGGATCAAGACTGTCATAACTCCTCCGGCTGTCTCCAGACCAAGAGAGAGAGGGGTAACATCAAGCAGGAGGAGGTCCTGGACCTTCTCGTTGCCCTCTCCGCTCAAGATGGCAGCCTGCACAGCGGCGCCATAGGCGACGGCCTCGTCAGGGTTGATGTTCTTGCAGAGCTCCTTGCCGTTGAAAAAGTCCTGGAGGAGCTGCTGTACCCTGGGAATTCTGGTGGAACCGCCGACGAGGACAACGTCATGAACGGTGCTTTTGTCCATCTTGGCATCCCTCAGGCACTTCTCCACAGGCTCCATGCACTTCCTGAATAGATCCATGTTGAGCTCCTCAAACCTGGCACGAGTGATGGTGGAGTAGAAGTCAATGCCCTCATACAGGGAGTCGATCTCGATGGTGGTCTGGGCAGTGGAGGAGAGAGTCCTCTTCGCCCTCTCACAAGCTGTCCTCAGCCTCCGGAGAGCCCTTGGGTTGCCTGTGATGTCCTTCTTGCTCTTTCTCTTGAACTCCTGAACAAAGTGGTTGACCATTCTGTTGTCAAAGTCCTCACCACCAAGATGCGTGTCACCAGCTGTGGCCTTGACCTCAAAGATACCCTCCTCAATGGTGAGAAGGGAGACATCGAAGGTGCCACCACCCAGGTCGAAGATCAGGACATTCTTCTCACCAACGCTGGTAGCCTTCTTGTCAAGACCATAGGCAATGGCTGCAGCAGTCGGCTCGTTGATGATGCGCATAACATTGAGACCAGCAATGACTCCAGCATCCTTAGTGGCCTGCCTCTGTGAGTCGTTGAAGTAAGCAGGGACAGTGACCACAGCGTTCTTGATGCTGGTGCCTAGGTACGCTTCAGCAATCTCACGCATCTTGATGAGAACCATGGAAGAGATCTCTTCAGCTGCAAACTGCTTATCCTCACCCTTGTACTGGACTACAATCATTGGCTTGTCACCAGGTCCAGCAATGACCTTGAAGGGCCAAAGCTTGGCATCACTCTGGACAGAAGAATCAGAAAATCTCCGGCCAATGAGACGCTTCGCATCTGCATAATAGCATTATGTCAGTAATTGCAAACTCAAACCTCAAAAATGATGAATAACATTAAGACTTGTGATGCTACATGTGGAAAGAAAACAAACCATGCACATCTTCAATCAAACTTGAGAGCAATTTCAAGTAAATAAACTATACCCCTTTAGTCTAATCTGCCACTGTAATTTCAGTCCAGTATGACACTAATTTCATTATTGTAGTCTGTAGACATGTGTTCTAGGACTCACAATAGAGTGAACAATTCAGCATAACATATAGCTCACGAATAACACCAAAAATAAATATCAGGAAAGCAATTGGATGTAAACGGGGTTATAGTAACTAGAGGCTCATTGAACAGAGCAACCAGTGTCGCAAAACCGTTACAACTTGTTTTTTGCCATGTTTCGAGACACATAACCAGAGAAACCATTGTGTGTCAGATACCAAATGGCAAGTACCTTGATTAAATAAAACACTAATATGCAATCTCAGCCGAAAGATGGTGATTTTGATAATTAATCACAGTGATCAGTAAATAGATATTTGCATCACAGGTTGCATTCAACAAAACGAGTTTAGCTTGCAATTTAAAATCAGTCAAGCATTACAAACATTGCTTTATAGCAATGAATCAAAAGTTTTTAGTGCGGTGACTCCAGTCAATGAACATAATGGGAGATCAGATGGTAGTGCATGATATTAATTGTTCATCACAATGAATGCAGAGATGTGGTATGGATATAATATCATCACTTCTCCATTGGTATTTTTTCAAATATTGTAAGGGCAAATATAACAAAGAAAGCTAACATGAAGACTAGTGATACTACATGCAGAAATGAAAATGAACAACGCACAACTACAGCAATCAAACTTGATAAGTACATAAACTATAATTTCAGTCCAATCTGACACAAATTTCATTGACTTAGTAGACATGTGTTCTGACTCCACAGATGAAAACTAATTCAGTATAACACATAAGGAAAGCAATGGCATGTAAACGGGGTTATAGTAACTAGAGGCTCATTGAACAGCAACCAGTGTCGCAAAACCGTTCCCACTTGTTTTCTGCCATATTTCGAGACACATAACCAGAGCAATGATTATGTGTCAGATACCAAATGGCAAGAACCTCGATTAGCATAAAGAACCTTGATTTTGATAGCAATAATCACAGTGATTTAGTAAATGGGATTGTTTTCATCACAGATTGCGCATCAACATAATGAGTTCAGCTTTCAATTGAAAATCATTAAATCATTACAAACTTTGCTTTATAAGTTTCTATCAAATAAACATAATGGGAGATCAGATGGTAGTGCATGATGTTAATTGATCATCATAGTGAATGCAGAATTGTGGTATGGATATAATATCATCACTTCTCCCATTGCTTTTTTTTCCAAATATTGCAAGGACAAATAAATGAGAATGGAATGAAAACTAACAAAAAGATAATGAATATCAGTACAAAAATGTTAAGCTTGGTGAGACTTTCACAGCAAAAAATGCCAGGTAAAATTTTTGAGCAGCAGATGTTTCAGATTGAAAACTATAAAAGCTATGATATCATAGCCCTCCATCATATTGATATCAGTATAAAAATGCTTGGAGAAATTATTTCATCATCAGTCTGCCTGCTCAAAACATTCAATTTACAACAAATAAAAAGGAACCGATCACGAAGACAGGTTACATGAACAAGTTAAAACATAGCATAGTGATTTGAAAATTACTCAGACCAGTTCTCCATATGTTAGCTGTATAATACAGGCTACAGCAAATAAATTGGATTATTTTAAAAAAAAAAGTCATTTGGGTCAACTCGGTTATATCAAAGAGATTAAATCTTAAAGCAATTGCACCACTTCCAGAACAAAATGCACAAGAAACATGAAATATATCTTATTAAACAGATCTAGCTGCTTCTTTAAGTATGTAAAGCAGATTATATTAAAAAATCCAGATCATGTACAGTTTATTGCACAGTAGTCGATGCAAATGCAGCCATGATAATGAAACAATACACGGTAATAAGCATTACACAGTCAGACCTGCAGATCTAAGCACCTTAATCAAAGTATCAAACACGCCAACTGTTAGGCAATAAACTAAGTCATTCAAACTAGGTCATTATCATTGAAAAAGGCATCCAAACTAGTGGATCTGGGCCATACAGATCCAATCGCACAAGCTTACTCTATTAACAGAGACATGTCTGATCCAACATAACAGTAAATTACTACATGTTGCAGATGCCTTCTGACCCAGATCAAAGCACAAAATTAAACTCTGTGACTTACTATTGACCTGAGCAACCATTCAGGATGCCCAACCTAAGACAGTGAAACCCAATCTACAATTAATCTGGATCGGGGCAAAATGAACCAACCTAAACAGATCGATGCACATGAAGCTAGCAGCATGTTGCTAGTCACTTCATAGCAAACAGATCTGAGCATGGAAAACGGAGTGAGAGGGGGGGGGGGGACCGCGGTGCTCACCAAAGACGGTGTTGATGGGGTTCATGGCGACCTGGTTCTTGGCAGCGTCACCGATGAGGCGCTCGGAGTCGGTGAAGCCGACATAGGAGGGAGTGGTGCGGTTGCCCTGGTCGTTGGCGATGATCTCGACGCGGTCGTGCTGCCACACACCGACGCACGAGTAGGTCGTGCCGAGGTCGATGCCGATGGCCGGTCCGTCGCCCTTGGTCGCCATCTCAGCCTCAGGCTCGAAGTGGCTTCGAGAGAGATTTCTTCTCGGCGGAGGAGGAGAGGGGGAGGCGAAGTGGCGGCGGCTGAGGAGGACTAGGGTTTCGAGAGGAGTAGAGTACGATGCGGAGGTGAGTGTTTTATAGGGGGAGAAGCGCGTGGGGGTGATGGGGGATGCTGCTCTAGAATGTTCCAGAGATCTGGGGCGGTGCGGCATGAGCCGTCCAGATCGGATCGTACGGTCGAGAGCGCACGAAGACGTCCTTTCGCCGTCGCCTCTCGGTTGGTGTGGTTCAAACGGCTATCTTTCCATTTGGGCAGCAGATGACTTTTCTTAGCGGGTGTAATTAAGCAACATAGCTACTCTCTCCGTACTCAGGCCCATTTGGACGGGCTAATAAATTGACAATGAAATCTAAATCCTACATTTTTTTCTCATCGGCGTGGTTGCCGCTACGCACTATAGTTTTGTAGCTTTGGTCCCTACTCTTGATGCCAGAAAAATGCAGATTCATGATTCATGATTCTGCTTCTCATTTTTTTTAAATGAACGTAGAGTTTGAGTAATTTACTCACCATTTCACATTGCATACTTACCCTTTCGTTCTTTTATTCATCGTTCATAGGGAAATGGAAGCAATAAGGTCGCGGCGGCAGCGGCAAGTTAGGGCGCGGCGGTGGCGGAGCAGCGCACGACGATGGCTAGGGAAGGGGGCGGCGGCCACGACAAGCTAAGGCACAGTGGCAGTTGAGTAGCGCGCGCTAGGACTAGGTAAGGGCACGACGGTGACGGTTAGGGGAAAGGCATGACAATCGTCCTACATTATTATGCCACGGTCGTCTTCTCGCCTCTCCACCGAACCCCCCACCCGCGTCGGAGCTCTGTCGCCGCCGCCACCCCGATGCGGGACAAGAGCAAGAACCGGAAGCCGACGCAACATGGTGCTACCTTAACACCGAGGCCATATTGGTCGTTCAGTCCCTCACGCGCCGCCCTTTAGGGAGGTCCCACCACCACCGCCATCCCGGTGGAGCCCAAGATGTTGTCGAGTCAATCTTTTTTATAATATTCGGCGTCCCTTTCATTTTTATCAGTCAAGTGCTACACTTCTACTTGGGTTCTCACACTTGCTATCTAGCGTTCTGTTGACGTCAAAATTTCGTTAAGGCCCAAGCCCAGTAAGGACCTAATGTGATCAACAGAAGTCAAAGAGGTTCAGTCAAAATTGGTCAAAGGAGTCAGTCTGTTGCACGTGATCAGATATAAAGGAGCCGATAGAGATGAAGATGGAGATATAAACAGAATCGGTTACAATCGTAGTGGACGGCAAGTCTCTGAACTATAAATATGTATCTATTAGGTACATTAACACACAACTACAACCACAAAACTACTCTCGGCGCATCACCATCCTTGTTAATTCAAGGTTAATCCCAGTGGGACTTGGCACTCGGAGCTGAGCTGCATCGTTTCGATCTCTAGCGAAGAGGTGAGTCCCACCACACCGGTGATCATATCAGTTGAGTTGGTGTCATTTAAAGTTGCATCGCTTCAATCTCTTGTGACATCGGTTCAGTCAATATATTCACTGGTTTATCTTGGTGTATTAGCTAGTTTTTAGGCTGCATCGTTACGATCTCTTACATTGATGTAGATTAGATATCGTGGGTTGAGGCTTCATCGGTTAAGTTCAACGTCTCGATCTATTGTATTTGTTTTATGTTGTACACCATTCATCTGAATACAATATGCTCAATATGTTAAAAGATTGTTAGTCATTTGTGATTTATAAATTGTCTTGGTTAAGTCCGATCTTGTTGTCATTGTGATTTAACATCATGGATACATTCTCTGGTATACTAAAATTAGATTCTATCGGGGTACAAGCCGATAGATTACCTTTTAATTCCACATTGCATATCATTGGTATCAAGGATTACCGATTGATTCGAGTGTATAGCGCATTGCTTTCCCTGTCATCGGTCCGATGGTATGGGCATTGCGTATCGTCGATCGCTTGATCGTTCCCGATAGTACTCACGTATCGGCATATATCATGTCTATCAGTTTCATGGTCGATCGGCGTTGCTACTAACTATTTTTCGTACCTTATTAGTTGCAGTGGTTGACCCTCTCAGATTAAGAAAGATGATGAATGGCTTTGTTCATTTTGGAACGCTTGTTAACGCATTGCAGATTTCCAAAGTTTTATCACTTCTTCCGTCAACTGTTGCCATGATAGGGATTGGATGCTAGTAACAACACAGAGAATAAAAGAACGATCAGCAAGACCAATGATAATGATAGTATATAGTGTTCCTACACAAACACAAATAATATGAATTATTTATGATTAAAAATATAAAACTTTATTATTGTAGTATAATTATATTAAGGCATGCTAACAAATAAAGTTAATACAACTCAAGAGCAAAATAAAATATTCCTACCAATTCCCATCATTCCTTGATTTGGATTCACTCTATAAGCCAAACATGTGTAGATACTCTACGGTACAACAACAAATCCATTGTAGATCTGATTTTAAATAAATGATATAAATATGTAAATATATAAGTTATGCTGAAAATACCTTCAATAATAAAATAAATTATAACAAAATAAATGATATTTCAAAAAATAAATAAGTCGAATGGTCGAATGTTTAAATAAAAGTCAACAGGGTCATTTAAAAATTAATGTAGAGTTAAGAACATCTAAAAGTCTCTCTATTTTTGACTCTCTATTTATCCATTTAGTAAACTCTCCAAAAAGATTTTTCTCTAAATCTACGATGTACTCCAATAAACTCTCTATTTTCAACTCTCTAAAAAAGTATTCCTCACTTTTAAAATCCCAAAATATTTCAAAAGATTTGATTTCTTTTTGAAATCCCAATTACTAACTTTAGTAATCCCCAAGTTATAAAATTTTCAAATTTTAGAAAAATTTTAAATATATATATATATCTTCCTTTTGAAATATCAATTTCTAACCTTATAAATCCCAAGTTATAAAATTTTCAAACTTTAGAAAAACTATAAAAAACTATTTTCTCTTTTTTTTTCGTAAAACTACGCACAAACCAAGGCTATGCATGATCAAACACTACTAACATAAACACACAAAAAATGGCCATTTATCTTGGCTAGCTAAATTTGGCCAGTTTGGAGACTGATTTAGCCAACCAAATGACCGGCCATCAAGCTATCCAGTTAACTAATCTGTTGGAGAGCCTTTTTATTCTGGATGAGCAAATTTTAGTTTGGAGAGTGAAATAACCATGCTTTTGGAGATGCTCTAATAGAGATAGTACCATATTCCATATTCCCGACACGAGTCAACTTTCATGTATCCATTCCTTCATGGTCACTCGAAATGAGCAGAAAAATGAGAAAAATGAATCAAATTGACCATTCAATTCAAAACTGTACACCCACAATTGACATAGCACGGGCACTGACAGACAGACGCAGACAGAAGCAAAACACCATATCATTTAACTCATCCACCATATTCTCATAATATGCCTAACAAATGATATGACACATGGACGGGGAGGCACAGCCACATAGAATAATACAATTTTTGTAAACAAATCCAACTCGCCCGACTGCCTCCTCAAACAAAAAAAAGACACTCAATACCTATAATTGTTTGTTTTTTCAGCAGCCCAGAATCAAGAAACACAGAAATGGAGCAGGATAGGTAAACGGGAAAAAGGTACAAATGCCTGCTGCTCCGAGGACGCCAGGAAAATAAACCGAGCACGCGAGCACTTGTTGAACGGCGTGCTGTGCCGGACCAGACTGGAGTCATGACCAAAGTTTCGACAGAGGAACTCATACAAACAGACCAAGAATGGGTGCAACACAATGCAAGGGAAGAAAATGCTAGGAAATAATTAAAAAAACTCTACCAGCCATGCAAGGGGCATTGTGTTCAGATCCGACAAAATGAACCTTGTCAACCTGACACAACACAAAATAATCCTGTGATAATGCATCCAAGCCCTCTTTTTGCTTAATGGAGACATAAGCAATTGGACCTTGAACCAAGTGACCATCCGACCAAAGTTCGATGCATGCAAATGAATGCAAGGGAAACTGATAGCTCCCAGACCTGTGTAAGCATGCCAAGCCAAGCCGAGGACCATCAGCATGCCAGGCACCTGTAAAAGTTCATCTCACCTTCAGTAAGAAATGAAGGTTCAAGATGCCTTTAAGTTAGAAGGCAGCCAACTTAACCCTATCCTCTGCAGAAGTGATAAGGACAGGCTGACACATGTACTGATGCATGAGTTAGTGAGGACCTCCAACTCTGCTGTAAGGATGGGATGACTTCTCCAAAGAGCAGAGGTCTAGACATGATGCAACCAAGACCCGGACATGACACTGGAATGATGCATGTGCAGACTCGAGACCTGATGCATATGCAGACTTGAGACCAATGTGACCTCAACCCGCACGGCCGATTGCAAGCATTGCCCACTCAGCTGATTCCTTGATCAATGGATCATCAGATGTTAAACACTCCTCCAAAAATTTCTTGCTTGAGATAGATTGGTTGATCATAGGACCAGCATGGACACCCAAAGTGTCTGCCAAATCTCCCAACACACCAATCGCAGTTTTCATCACAGTATCATCCCTGAAAAGAATGACATCAAATTTTGGTACCAAACTACAAAAATCAATGGTAATACCTAGGATTGCAGGAAAGCAGTATGTAAGGTTTGAGAACTTACATATCCTTTCCATTGTAAAGAGCATCAAGGAAATGAAGAATGTGAGGAGCATATGGCATCAGTAACTGTGTCTTAGGGGAGCTCTTAAACCCTTGAAGAATACCAGAGTAGGCTTCCAGTATTCCATTCCTTAATTGATTGGTGTAGTCTAGCAGTTCATCATCAGCTGAAGCAGCATGTGCTGACAAATCTGCTGCGCTTTGTAGCATGGGCATGGCATATATCAAATACTTCTCAAAATTCTCCCCGATAGCCAGTGAAATGTCACCAAAGCATGAGAATATAGGTGGTTTTACAGATCTGTGCAACTGATTGCTCGACAAGTCCTTCAGGAGCTGGGTCATGATACCATCACAGAACGGCAAAATTTTGTCCTCCAGTGCCCTGCACAAGTCACCCACAACACCCACGGTAATGGCACAGACCTGATACTCCTCAAAGTTCTGCAGTCCCATTTCCAAATACTGATAAAATTGTGACATGTACTTTGAAAAGTTTGGACCTGCTGCATATGCCAATGCACCAATAGCAAGCATAGCCTCCTCATGCACAGTGGCATTTCGACAAGCAAAAACTCTCAAAAACAGTTCCATCATTTGATCTGTGTACTGTGAGAAGGAATATTTTGTTGATTCCATTCCTCCCAACTTCTGGATGATGACCTGCAAACAGCCACAAAGAAGGCCCTGCAGTTCGCTCCGCTTCTCCCTCTCATCAGTTGATAATTTTCCTGCCTCAAGTGTCTGATGGAGCTCCAGCATGATCACAGGTACCAGCTGCATGACAATAGGGCCAGTTTCTTCAATGGAGCACCTGACAACTTCATTTAGAGTCTCATAAGCTGCAGTGCGCAACCTGGATTCACCAGCATCCTCCCTATGAGTAACGGACAGAAGGCTCTGAACAATATCTTGGAAGAAAGGAGCTAGCGGTGAAGCAGATCCTGCATCCACGTAGCCTTGAGCAAGGAAATAGAGTGCTCCACATGCCTTTTCTGCCACATTTGGGACATCCTTCATGCTTTGAAGAAGCACAGTAAGTATCTGCTGACAGTTTTCAGATGTGATGATAGGGGCAGTTTCAAGTGCAGAACCATGAAGAAATTCAAATATTCTTCCAAGGGTCCAAGCAGTAGTGTCCTTCACATGGTTACTTGGGTCCTTCACCAGTGCAGACAACATAAAATTCAATGCAAGATTAACAAGAGGAGCAAGTTTGTCAGCTGATGGGCCCTCCAAAATGGAGCCAAAAGCATATGTTGCAGCCTCCCTGTGTCTCCAATCAGGTTTCGTTATGCTCTCCTCGACAAAAGGCATCACAAGAGGGACAATATCATCCCCAACAGTTCTTGCCACAAGGCCCAAACAAGTACCCCCAGCCATTGCAAGATTCCAAGCGCCTTCATCTAAGTCTTGGTCTTCCTCCTGCTTGAGGAGGGTCTCTAGCAGCATTGGCACTAAGGCAGGAAGAGCCTGCTTAATAAAATAATAGCAAGGAACATCAGAGTCAGCAGTAAACTCGCTACTGTACTCATCCAAAATGTCAATTTCCTCATCACATATGGAGCTCCAGAATTCAATGGCCTGGAGTGCAACTGACTCCTCATCTCCCCTCACAGCCTTTGCGGTAATATTAAATATGTCCTGCATGTACGTGGTCAGCTTCTCGTAATAAGTAGATGAGATAGCCACCAAGCACTCAAAGGCAGCCTGCCTTATGTTCACCTCAGGTGACTGTGTTGCTTCACAGACAACTCTCATGATATAATCACGTTCCATGTCATTGGAGAAGTTAACCTGAGCAAAGCCCAGTGCATTATACAATGCCCGTGTAGCTGCAAGCCTCACATCAGAGTTCCCTTCAGAAGCATTCATACCCTGAACAACAGCAGTAAGAATTTTATTGACTTGGTCTTGGTCAACAGCTTCTGGAGAAACTTCTTCACATAAATAGCCAAGTGTCTCAAGCGTTGCCTGCTTGACGTTTGGCTGGACCTGATGTATGTTTGAGAGCAGTGATCCAATAAGATCAGGCCATTGCTTCTGAGGAATCTCAATACCAGCAACCTTCGCGATGACTTGAGAAGAGGTGGATCTGGCACTTGCAGCAGGAGATGAGAGAGTTTGCAACAGAAAAGCTTTGATTTGTGCCTTGACATTAGCATCCAGTGCCAGCCATCTCTGGAAAAGCTCATTCTTCCTGTGCTGCTCCTTTGCATCCAGGGCATTCTTGAGAATCAAGCCAGCCAACCGGCGGCTCTCCTCAGGTTTCTCCTCATTGGCCAACTCACTTGAGAGAGAGAACAGGAAACCTGTGAGGTTTTGTTCCTGGAACTGCTTGAGGCTTTCCTCAGCAAGCTTCCTAGTCGCACCATCAGCAGATTGTGCACTCAATAGAACCTGAGTAACATCCAGTGACATATTGACTCTGTAACAAAATAGCAATGAATTAGATAGATATTCATGGTATAAAAGTGTTATGCATCATCTATTGTATATAGTTTCACGATGATGCAAATGAAACAACACACACTAAAGTCACCTACATATAAAATGTAAAGCCAAACAAGACACACCAAACTTCTCTTTAATGTAAGATAACAAGAAACACATATTATAGCCAGAGTTAGGGACACTAGATATACTTCAAAAATGCCTATCCAAAAAACTAAACATTTACAGTAGGTACAGCAGGCATCGTGAGAATAAAGTATAAACACAATGCTAGCCATTAATAAGATAAAATAGCACATATAAAATAATTAAATCTAAACAGAATGATAAACATGATAGTTGCATAAATTCCCCGTTTCGAAAAAAGAAAAAACATGCCAACACAATATATTACAAGACCACAAACGAATTATCACAAATAGTTGCATAAAAACACAGAATGGTTAAGCATTCTTCAGTTCAAGGCATTCGAGCTCATCCCTATACACAAGATTCCATTGTACAGGTTAGCATACCGTGTTAGCTTACTAGCCTTTTTGAGTATAACCAGTATGAGAGGACTCAAAAGAATTGAGGGGGGGGGGGGGGGGGGGGAGCATGTGGTTTAATTCGATGCAAAGCGAAGAACTTTACCAGGGCACCTACTGAGGGTCATAAGATTACTAGCCTTCAATATAACACAGAACAATAAAATCATCAAGTAAATCAAGCAGTCAGACGTGCTGCTTGTGCATACAGAAACAGTTGACCCTAATAAAACACTACATGACATATTCATGTTATAAATTATACTAGCAGGGATCAACTGAAAGCTAAAAAACAGGAGCTGCTACACTAGGTTGGTCCCTGGAAAAATTTAGGAAATTAGTTTTAGCTCTTACTTAAAAGGTAATAGCATGAAGGCATGACTCCTAGGGGCTACAGCTATATGCCTATACACAGAGTTCAAAGTACTGGCAAACAAAGGCAGGACTTTTGCCACGGCAGTTCATAGTCACTAATGTTTCGATCAATCTTATCCCTACAAAAATATATGAAACATGAATTCATCGGAAGGCTCGAATCTGCGGCACGCAACTGAACCTCCCGCACACCATCACAACACCATCGGTTCATCCACACAAGAATCTAGCTTCCCATGAGGAGGAACCGCCCAGTACTCGAGCCCTGACCCGAGAAACCAACCCAGATCTAGCACCCCACTCCCGAAAACCGATCGCACAGTCCGCACACGACGAGCCCTGCCATCCACCGACGAAACCAGGAGACCGCAGAAGGGGGAGCAAATCGTAGAACAGGGATCGGAGCCGAGATCCCGAGTGGATCGGTGTCGGGGCCAGATCCGCGCGTGGGAGGAGATTATAGGGTTTTGACCCTTCTTCACTTACGTCGAGAGGGGAGGGGAGCGCGGCGGGAGCCCCCGCGGCGTGCGGGAGTGGAGGAAGACTGGGATGCCCCGGTTCCTCCGGCGGAGGCGGGTGCGTCCGGCCGCGGCCCAATCGGCGGAGCGGCGCGAGGCGTGGAGGAGGGGGGAGGCGGCGGCGGCGGCGGCGGCAAGGAGGCAGCGAGAGAGAGAGAGGAGAGAGGAAATCAAATAATGCGGGGAAAAGAAAAGGAAAAGGGCATCTTTGGGGAGGTGGGGGCACGTTGGCGCGGGCGCGGGGAGATCTCGGCCGTCCGATGCAGGTCGGACGTTGGAGATGGGGGGAAGAGGGTTTTCGATTGGGTGGGCGGTTTTCTTCTCTTCTCCCGTTGGTTTATTCGATTTGGACGGCATCGAGTTCTGCTTTTCTGCCAGCTAATTTACTCAATTTCTATTTTTAATTCCATTTTCCAACTTTCCATCGGTTATACTGCCTCCATTACAAATTGTAATTTATTTGATTTTTTTAAAAAATCGAATTTCTTCCACCTTAACTAGTTTTATAAAAAAAATAACAGCAATTATAACATTCAATTAGTTATAATTTGGGGAATTTAAATCCAATTCAAATTGACTTCTTGGGAACTTAAATCAAATTTAACTCGTTTTGTGTTAATCCAACTCATACAAGAAAAGACCGATATATTTAAATTTGTGTAAGGAAGACTGATGTTATATGATCCGCAACTAAGAGCTCCATTAAATTTAATGTATTTTTGGGCACGAAACTAAATCTAATTCATTAAGAAACGTATCAAACCTTTTTCAGTTTAAATATGTTCAATGATGCATCTACTTTGAGCAAATAGAAATAGTTGGCATCGTGATATGGACGCATGATTTGAACCAGCTAATAACTTCATCATATTTTATGCGTCTACAAGAACTTTGGTTCAGATTAAAATAGCAGAATAGTGCAATCTTTCTGTGTAAGCAACTAGCATAAAAAAAGTTTCACTATTATATATTGACCAATAAATAAGCTTAGGGTTTAGTCAATATGGACGGTTAGGATGCATTTGGTTCGAAAACAAATTGGAAGTCGAATTGAACGGATCATTCTATTTTTGTTTAGGCCCTGTTTGGATGCAGGGGCTAAAGCATAAGGAGCTAAAATTTAGTCACTTTAGGGACTAAAAATCTAAACACCAAGGCTAAAAATAGGCTAAATTTTTTTAGCCCATTAGCCCCCAAGGAGGAGCTAAAGAGAGGTTAAAATGTCTATTTTCCACCCATACCCCCACCATGCATGAAAAGCAAGAGCAATAAATGAGAGATATTTTAGTCATTATACACAACAATAAATGTTTTAGCCTTTTTTTAGCCCTTGGATCCAAACAAGAGTGACTAAAATTTTAGCCCATTTTTTAGTCACTTTGTTTTAGCCCTTGGATCCAAACATGCCCTTAGTTTAAGGGTCTGTTTGTTTCAGCTTTTGGCCGTTACAACTATTTCTAGGATCTGGTGCGGAAACAAACGGTTCAGATTCTATATTTAGATTGTGAAAAATTAGTAACCGTAGAATCTGAAGATGAACTAGAATTCAAAAGCTGGAAAACACCAGCTACTTAAACTAGCTAGCTACTAAGAATCTCTATCTTACGGAAGCAAAAACAAACATGCCCTAAGAATAAAACTATTATATTTTTTTTGTGAAGTTCAGAAAGCGAGACGGGTAGTTGAGCAAGCTTGATCCGGTCATGGAATTTATCAAACTCAAATCCAGCCCAGTTCATGCAAGGAATGAACTAAAAATTGAATTCGCACAGCAGTTGGTTCAAATTCAGTTTTTAAAAATTGATGTAGCTGGTGTGGTGCCTTGGGTTTAAAGCAAGAATGACTTCGTCGGTAGCTTAAGAGATTTGAATTTAGTTTTATATCTCAATTCGGCAATTTCTATATGAACTTTAAGCCCGATTCGTACAACAAATCTGGACTGTATATTTCAAATCACACCCTAACTCATTCAAATTGACATTTGCACAATGATCGCTGTGTTTGAGGTGTGGAGCTGGTTTAACTTTGAATTTGCGGAGCTTATCCAGCATGATTCGTGCAAGCAATTTGAATTCAACTCTTGCAAGAAACGTATTCAATTTCAAGCTGGGCAATAATGCATCTATCTTAAGCAAAGAGTAGGCATCATAGCATTGATGCAAGATTGAAACAGCTAAGAATTCGACCGAATTCGATGATTTTTTTGTGAAGGAAATTCGAATCCAGCTCACACATATTCAGACTGTTCGGTTTAAATATGAGCAATTATGCTTCTTCGTTAAGCAAAGGGCATGATAACGCTTAGCAGTTAGCATACCGTGCAGTTTCTTCTCAAGTATACTTCTATAAATAGAGGAGCATATCTGCACTGAGTTCATCAGTAATCACCAGCTTCATCTCTCTAAATCTCTCATCGCCATACAAATTCCTGAGCTTACAAGTGATTCAGGAGCTCAAGATGTCGTGCGGTGGAAGTTGCAACTGCGGTTCCTGCGGCTGCGGCGGTGGCTGCGGGTAAGGACCCTCTTCAGCTGCTGCTGATTCTGAATATGCCGTCAATCTGTTGTCAAGCTAAACTGGCATAAGTTTTCAGAGATAGCAAGCAGCTAGTTTGGGGGATTTCAATGTATTTTCCGTGATAAAAGCACAGCTCCTAAGTTTCTGCCTCCCACTGATTTGGACTTGTATTCAGATCACCAGATGAAGCCACATAGAAGATGAGGAAAGATTATTATTTCTAGCAGCTGAATTTTGTGTTCTACTTTTGTTCTTGGTTCAGAAAGATGTACCCTGACCTGTCTGAGAAGGTCACAACCACCACCTCGGCGACAATGGTCCTCGGTGTAGCACCTGAAAAGGGGTATATCATCTCTGAATCTTTGCCCTGAAAAACGTAGAGAAAAATCCTAGCTGAGGTATATATGTCTTTTCATGTCTGAAACTGTTCTGTTGCTCCATTCTTTCACAGGCATGGCGAAGGAGGGATAGGGGTGGCTGCCGGCTACGGTGAGGCTGCCCATGGCTGCAGCTGTGGCTCCAGCTGCAAGTGCAACCCCTGCAACTGCTAATGCCAAGGCTACCTGTGCCTGTAGCATGCACCAGCATGCCTAGCTGTGATGAACAAATAAAAAAGAGGCCATCCAGTGTGATGGCTCAATCCCTGTATATAAATGTGTGATTCAGCAGTGTGTGTGTGTGTGCGTGTGTGTGTCAGAAGCTGCTGCTATCCATTGTAATTGGAGTTATGGCTGGAAAACCATGTCCAAGCTACTGGTCATCGTTTTGCCAGTGTGCCCTGTATGTACCATAGTGTGAAAAATAAGATTGTTTGTCTATTTATTCAGAACTTCAGATCATTTGGTCAGGCTAGTAGCTACCATGCCCATCTGAACAGTCAAATCAAGGTAGCGTCCAATGTTGTGAATTAATACAATCCCAGAAGGGTGAAAATGGATCCGGGCTCATTTGGACAATATGGTGTGGATTCAGATTCAAACATGGTATCACTAAAATCAAACAATACATATTATCTCGACTTTCAATCTGGTTATCTAAACTTTCAATTAGATTATCCAATAGAATACTTGGTGAATAATCCAAATATGCTGGGAAAAAACATATCCTAGTCCAACGTAATAGAAGCACCTATCCTAAATCATTAAATTCTGATGAAGTGAAGTAGCCTCTCCTGCCAGTACAACCGCCGCTGTTCTTGTTCTGCATTGGCTATCGCTGTTCTGCAGGGTTGCCAGCAAGATATGGTGAATGTGATTCAGTCTCTATTCGTTCCTCCATAACCACACTTCCCATCAGCTTCAGCCTCTAAGAATTTCGTAAAGATCTTTGCGCCTTGTATCGGCTCTTAAAGTTCTATTCAATACTATACTACCGTACAAATTTAACAGGTTATTGTGTTACTAGCAATTGGTTTTCAACCATATTCCCAACAAGCTCAGGAGTCAGGAGTAAGGGAAAAACACCAGCTCATCCCTCTCCTTGTGGAAGTAGAGCTAAAGCCAAAACATTTGATTCTCAATAAAGAGGATGGTTGGAGATACCACTTCAAATCCATTTCAGATTAAAAGCTTTACCAACCAGAATTGTAAGGTTCACAACTTCATATAGAGAATTGACCAGGAGTCATGGGCTCATGACTTCATTCATTACTCATGCAGGTCTCAATAGGAACCAACTAAATCCTACAATCAGATTAGCAGCAACTGTAACAAGCAGCATGATTATTAAGCACACAATTAAGAAAAAAATGGAGTAGCTAGCAGGAGCTAATTTAGCAACTCAAGGGTCAAATAACCAGGTAATAAATTCTTTAGGTGGAATGTAGAAAACAGACCATGACCACGAAAACTGACAACATTCATCACAATGTCACCAAAGTACCAATCAAAAAACACATCCATACTGGAACACATGTCATTTAACCTAGCGAAGAGCATGGCAGCAAATATAGATAATAGACAAGAAACACTCTAAGTGGCCTTATCAGCCTTGGCAGCAGTGGCAGCAGCCTGGCCTCTGAGCCGACCAGTCCTCCTTGCTGCAATGAGACCAACCTTCTGGCCCGGGGGAGCATCACGGCGAACGGTGGAGGCGTGACCAATATGTTGATGATTTCCTCCTCCGTGTGGATGCTCAACAGGGTTCATTGCCACACCACGCACCTTAGGCCAGCAGTTCCTCTTCACACGGTACTTGTGGTAGGCATTTCCAGCCTTGAGCATTGGCTTCTCAGTCCTGCCACCACCAGCTACCTGACCAATCATGGCACGGCAGCTGCTCGGGACAATTTTCTTGGCACCAGAGGGGAGCTTGATTCTGCAAGAGAATAAACAGTCTTAGGGATTATACAAGATTATTTGTCATTGATATTATTAAGTAATTGTCAGAACACAAAAAAATACACAAGCATCTGGAGAACTGACCAACAGAAACAAGCATGGCACTCAATCAAGCACATAGTGTACAGATTTACCTTTTACAACAGACAGAATGTAATTAGTAAAACAACAAAAGCAGGAAACTACAATATGATTTCACTAGTCACAACCTTGCAATTAACCCACATACACAGAATTCACCAATATCAAAAGCTATGCATTGAACAATAACATTGACTCTTACATAAACCATAATATTCACAGACTAGGTTGCAACTAATCCACATACACAGAGTTCACCAAACCTGCATAAACCATAAACCAATTAACCCTATAAACAAATAGCAAGATTACCATCAATGCTCACTTTTGATTAGAGCAGAGACGAAAGCAAACTGCCCACAACTTCATAATAACTAGCAGACATTACCAGAAGCACATATCTATTTTGGGTTTGTACTAAGTTAGAACACAACATCTAATGCATATCATGCCAACATTAGGGACGACATATATAATATATACAGACAAAAATCGCATCACATATCAACTACATAATGATTCAACAGATATCATTTACGACAGATGAACAGTGATAAAGTGACACCAGATCGACAAATAGTTACTATAACAATAATGAGATTAAAACTGCGACCGAAACATTCCACAAATTCTGGAAGATAAGTAAGATAGTTTAGAAATGGACCTGGAGGTGCCGTTGTCGGGGTTGTGGCTGATGACGATGGCGTAATTACCGGAGCCCCTGGCGAAGACACCGCGGTCACCGACATGGTGCTCGACGTTGCAGACGACGGCACCCTCGGGCACGGAGCGGATCGGAAGTACGTTGCCGATGGAGAGTGTGGCGCGGCGCCCGCAGTAGATGAACTGGCCCGTGTACATTCCCTCGGCGGCAACGAACAGTTCCTTCTGATGCTTGTACCGGAACGGGTGGCGAAACGTGACCTTGGCGAGCGGCGCGCCGCGGCCCGGGTCGTGGATGATTTCGGTGACGACGCCCTTGAGGTAGCCGTTGCGCTCGCCGAAGTCGAGCGAGCGGAACCTCGCCGGGCCCTTGCGGTGGTGGGTGTGCGACTTGAACACGGACCCAGCACCCTTACGCTGCGCGCGGATCACGCGACCCATCTCGTCGGCGAGGCGGCAGCAGCAGCAGCGGCGGCGGGGAGGGGAGCAGAATGGGGGAGGCGGGCGTGGCTAGGGTTGGAGGAGGGAGAAGACGGAGTTTTTATATAGCGCTCGCTGTGGGGCTTGCGGAGTGATTACCCTAGAGCCGACGGCCACGATGGAGGACGGGATCGATATGGGCCGTTGGATTTGCTCCCGGGTTTGTGGGGCCTACCTGTCAGTGTAGTAAGAGCAGCGGAGAGACTGGCGACAAGAGTGGACTGGGCCGGAATGGGCCTCATTAGTGGGCCGTGTTGTAAACGTCGGATTTCTTTAAGATAATTTGGTTTTATACGGCTTAATTTTTTTGACAAATTCACTTCAGTTTCAGTTTTTACCATCGATTCCATACGGCTTCGTGTTTTTCATTTTATTTTTAAGAAAACACCATGTGAAATACCCTATTGCACATTTGGCTTCATCCTAATCTCTTCCTCATAAGGCCTTTGAATAGAGGGATTTCATAGCATTTTTTTGGAAATTAAACTATTTTTGTAAAAATTCTGTAAAAATTATGTCTGCCTGTTTCTCGGTACAAAACTGAGATTTGTTTTTTTTGCATGGAGTAAATGTTTGCATGAGTTCCGTTTTGCAGGTTCGATACTTGAGCGGAGTTGACCACATTACTTATATTAAAACCAGCTCGACTTTCCGGTTCCCAGAGAGCTCCATGTCAACTCTTTTTTGAAAACGTCCTTCAATTTTGATGAAATTAATTCAGCATAGTGATTCGGCCATTTTACACAAAAGTCCTTATACTTTGCTATAATCGTAATACCAAGATAAAGCCTACCTCCCCATCAGACCATCACGCCTTTCTCCTTCACCCCACTTTGCCCTCCCCGTCTTCTCCTCCATCTCATCTAGGCCATGACTCTCATCTCCTCCGCAGCCTGCGTCGAGCCACGACGCCAGCGTCCTGCTGCTTGCGCTATGTCCTCACCGCCTGTGAGCACTCGTACGCGCACCCAACCAAAGATAGAAGCGGCGACGACGTTCTAGACGAGGGACATCTGAGGACCCCTGGCCGATCCAGCTGGTTCAGCGCGCCACCGCGAAGGCGGTGTCAGTGGCACGCCTAGGGGCGGTGGTAGATCCTCTGGCCAGTCTCTCCTTCCATCCAACCGCCCTAACCTTGGTACGGGCTAATAGCAGTTCGTTTCCATAGAAATCTAGGTGTTTTGACGGAGAGGGAAGAGCGCCAGCGTGGGAAGCATCGCGCAACTCACGGAGGCGAGCGGCGCTGGCACACGCGGCGTTAGGGAGGAATGGTACGGCTCTGCCAGAAATGAGGACAAATGCAGGAAGCGAGGTGAGAAATTTCCCCCTGATCTCCATCGATCTGTAGTGTTCGGAAAAATCGTATTTTTTTGCATATCCATACCATGATACTTGTCGCAATGCAAAAAGAAGCTGCTAGCTTCATGGGTCCTAGACCGTGTTGAGGAATCAAGGGCGCAGTGAAAACAACTGCAATTGTTGTTTGATGTTATAAGTATTTTTAGATGGATACAGGGAGATTTGTTACTATGTAAATGAATTGTTTTGATGTGTAGATATATTTTTGGTGTTTGCTGTAAGCTGGCTAATGAAAGGTTGTATTTTCTTGTGTCAATGTTATTAGTCTGTTGTCCAATCACAGAAAGTTCTTATTCATATGTGGATGGTTTGTCAGGAAGGTTGGGATTTTTATCGGTTTCTCATGTCCGTTGATGTAAAAACTACCAGAATTATGTGATAATTGCTCGAAGGAGTTTCAACATTTAGTTTGTTATTTGATATGTGCACTGAAGGATATAGGGTGTTGTTGGGTTTCCGCATGTTTGGTGGTTTGACCTTTCCTAAAGTCACAAACCAATAGTGAAATTTGATTGGGAAACACATGTGCTTTTTTGTATGTTCTGATTTAAGTGGTGAACCTTATGAGGTTTTACTGGTTTGTGTTGTTCGGTGACATCAAGGTGTTAAAAGTGATCCAACCAAAGTCAAGACAACAAAGAATAATAGTTTCGAATTTGGAATTGATAGATAAAATTCTTGGTTGTATCTTTGTGCCTTGTGCCTGTATGCTCATATCCTGAATAGAATTATTGCCAAAATCAAGATAATCATATATGTAGTCATGGGTTGTTTTTATTATCAAATAGCAATAATGAATTGCCCTTTTGTTATATGAACACTTAGCAACATTGAAGTTCTATACGACAGTATTAGTTTATATCTTTTGTTATTTTACGGCCATGATCTATTGTTGATCTGTCCTAATTTATTAGTTTGCTATGTTAAATTAGACTTGAGCCGAGGACTGCCCCTGGCTTTTGTGAAGGTATGTGTGTCAGGGAGGCAAGTACATAAGCTTTTACTGTTAAGGATCACAGAAGAGAATATATATGTGCAAATTTTTTGTTGATTTACTCATACTGCTAAATGATCTAAAGAGACATAAGCTTTTACTGTTAAGGATCACAAAAGAGAAATAATTTTTTTACAACTTGCATGTAAGGTTTGAAAGATGCCATAATATCTGCATGAACATTTTATCTCAGATGTTATTATGGTCACCCAGTGCCATAAGAAATAATTAGTTCATGCTTCCAGCAAATGTAAGTTCCACTGTTTTACTAGACCTACTCAAATTTTAAGGCTAATGTGTGAAAATTCACTAACATGCTTTGCATGTGTAAACACAAAAAATATAGCATACGGACCAAATTTATTTGAGATAAGTCTACAATTTTATCTTCAGTTGGCATATCATCTCCTGGTGACCATGTTTGGCAGGTAAACAATTGTTTTCCTAGAGTTTACCACCTCAATTCCTTCTGAATCTGCTAATAAGACCAACCATTTTTGCTGCAAAATTTAGCGCCACATGAATTACAAATGGACACAAACAGCAGAGTGGGGTACAGATGGAGTGATTCTATTGCATTTATTATGTTCTCATGTACATGCACAATTGATATTTCTTTTGGATCATCTTTATTTCTTATCTCCAATTGTTTTATATTTGCTATTTTAGAGTATATATCATGTAATGATACTAAAACTTAAGTTATGCGAGAGAAATGAAAACACTTTCATATGTTTTGATAGGGCACGTGAAGTGCACCTTCCTGGGAGCTAGGGATTTGTGAATGTTTCCCCTCCCTTTTGGAATTTGGTATGGTTTAACATTTCCAGTTTGGCAGATTTGACTATCAGTTTTACGGAATTTGGAATTTGCTAGGGTTGTTTCATGTCTAATTCTGTTCATATAAAAGTATTGCTTTAGTTTCAATTGATCAGTTCATGTTGTACTAATTCGGTTGAATGATTAGAATAATCATACATTATGTTAACTCTAACTCTATTTGGGCTTTTACCATTTCAATATATCCGTAGTCACATTGACATTCATTTGATTTAGTTGGGTTTCAATGTCTAGGAATCTACGAGAACATTGGCTATTTCATAGTCTCCTATAACGATGGGCTTAACCAGATGTGGGCCGCTGTATGTCTCTCTGTGGTTACATCACCATACATCAATTGTAAGTCGGTATGTCTGAATCTGTTGGTCAGTGAAAATACTAATTTTTTGTCTTATGGAAGCTTTTTGCAGTTTTTACACATTTGTGTAATCATTTTAAATATGCCTTGCAGACATTGAGGGATAAAATAGAATCTTTTAAACTGAAAATGTTCTCTATTGTGAACTGTTATTGCTATTCATATTTTTATATGCTTTTCCATGTAGCCTTCTACATAACCTTCGTTCTTGATTGACTCATAATACTTTTGCTGAATCCATGATGTACGCTAGATGTTTTTATAGAAATCTTTGTTGGAGACTACTGCGAAGCATATAAACCTAGGGTAAGCCACTCTCCTGTAGAGCCTCCCGTAGTAATCAAATCGATCCCCTCTCATCTTCTGCACGTTTGATTACCAGTTTTTTTAGGTTCTTGCACGGTGTTCATTGTTTCTCCCTTTCTTTCCTATCTCGTGGTTCTTGTGGTCTTGCATATAACTACAAGAACGAGCACTTTCTGTTCCTTATCTCTGTATCGGTTGGGATTAGTCAGATTTGTTCTTCTCCATGGCATCGATTCATCCGTAATATATTGGAATAGTGGAATACAGTTGGAGAATCGAAATCGATCACCATAATGTTTATATTTTGCACACCTGTTGGCCCAAAGAATTACGCTAACAGATTTAGAATAACCTCGAAGATTAACTGCTTGAAATGGTTAACTGTTGCTTGCTCTGTAATGTATCTTTGAGTGTTAAATCTTTTTTACTTCTATTGCTTGCTCTATAATGCATGTTTAATTGATAACAAGCACTCATAAATAACTCTAACAAGAGCTAGGTAGTTTAAGAGAAAAACAAATAGCACACAATTATGCTATTTGTTTGTTTGTATGTGTGTTGTTCTGTTTGTTTTATATTGCTATTTTGGGCTATCACTTTTTTCTTAAACCATTTGCAATGTATTATGTTTAGACCATTTACAATATATCATATTTTTGCTGAAAGACAAGTTAAATATAATTTTATCAAATTCTGGTCAATTCTACTGTTGATAGAGCGCGCAACGCGCGCAGGCCATTCTAGTAAACCTAGAGTACATTTGGTGGGTTTTGGGTTCAGCTGTTTTGTCCCGTGTACTTAGAGCTAGCTGAACCAAATGTGTTTGTTTGGTTCTGGATCTGAACTAGAACGCTCCAAAAAATGCATTGGTGTTGTAGAGTAAGATTTAAGCAGCTTCAGTTGCTCTACTCCAAGAAAATCTAAAAAAAATACCCACAAATGTCACTGAACTAATCCATCTATATCCCTTCAAAATTGAATCCCCTAAAAATTGAAGCCAGTTTCTATAATCGCTCAACTGAACCAAACATTTTTGATCTTTTCCAAATCACATATGGATCTAGAGCTCCGATATATAGATTTCAAGAGCTGGACTCTACCAAACAGCAGGCTCCTAGGTTTCTTGATTGGTTTTTGCAAAGACAAAGAGCCATATATCTTGGCCTTGTCTATGAATATATAGAGGAGGGGAACCTTGAGGGCCCTTTGAGAGAGGCATATAATCATCTGAAAATACCTTTGTTCTGGCCTCAGCCATTGATAAGAACAATGTCAAACACATGCCCACTGTCATCTCAAAAGAAACAACTCATGTCAGTACATTTTTGTAGTCAAGGGCTACTTGGTCAAGATGGTTTTCCTACACACCTAACTGTAATGTGTCAAAAGTATCTGTGACTACATATCCACAATTTAGTGCTCTATTCTGTCTTCCCAACTGCTTCATGAGTTGTGCAAGGGTTTGTATGAACATCTGCTGACTGCTGTGAACTTTGTTCATACATACAGGAGAGGCCTTTGATTTGTTGTTAATTAGTGCTCTTAATTACTTGGCATCGACGTCTCAGGATCGCTCTCGATTCTGCCCTTGCTTTGTAACACTGTAACTGGACTGAAATTAGATGACATGCTTGAACTATCTTCACTTTCGTTCAAGCATACACATTTTTTTTTTGGGTTTAGCTGATTATTAACTAACTACTGTTGCCTAATCTGCTAGTCACATATTTCTACAATTAATTCTACCAATATAGTTTTAGAGTAAGACTTCTCTACCAATTAATTCTACAATTAAGTTGTCAAATTCAAATTAATTTGGCTACAAGTCTTCACTTTTTTTTAAAAAAATAAACCTTTTCAGATTCAACTCAATTTAAATAAAATATACTGCTCATCATTATTTAAATATAAAATAGATTCATTATTAAAACATATTTAACGAACGATTTAACGAAACTAATTTGATATTATAATCGTTGGTATAAAATTAATTTTAGAAATAATGAAACAACTTATAATATATAATACAGAAAACAATATCTTATCTTAATTACGGCCTCTTGTTCCCATGAATGAATAATGTCCTCATGTTCCACTAAAAATCACATCATGAATTCATGATCATGAATACCACCTGAGCTAAAGGGGTTTTAATGGAGTACAAACGAGCCCTAGCTTAGCTTAGCTTAGCTTCATCATCTCCTTAATTCAAGTGGGGCCATGCTTGCTTAACCTCCACTTGGAGTGATAACAACGTATGTGCCATCAGGTTAGTTATCAATACATGACTGTTGATATTGCTTTTGGTTAAAAATGTTATATATTAATGGCCATAGGTAGTACCAGGCTACTACTTGGTGGTGTCACTGTGAGCATCACAAAAGGTGTTTTTTTCGATAGGTCAGTAACTTGATATTTTATAAGTTATCAGCTTATGTTTCGATAGCTTAGATCACGATAAGATTCGTGCAGTAGACCTAAATCCCTAAATCTAACCTTTTATCTCCTCCCTCCTATTCCTCTCGATGGCAGTTTTACTTATTTATCCATTGTTTCTTCTTTATTTATTGTCACCTATGATAGTGTGGATCAACATCTAAATTTCATTATAACCTGCCTATGCAACCTTAGAGCTCCATTGGATCGAAGGGATTTTGTAGGATTTTTAAAGTATTTAAATTCTTTGAAATTTTTCTTATCTACGTTGCTTGGAACATAGGATTGAAACTTCAAAAATTCATATGGATTGCTTTCCTCTACCCTATTTCATAGAAAATTAGAACATGAATTCAAACCTCATTTTATTTTTCCTTTAAAAAGTCCAATGCATTTTCTCTCTTTGTCTATCTTCTCTTAATACAAAATCCTATGATTATTTCCTATGATCCATCAAACACATTATTTTCAAAATTCTCGTATTTTAAATTCTTATAGTATTTATGTGTATAGGGTATTCCAATCCTACGTTTTTCCATTCCTATATTTCTTAAATCCTTGTGTTTCCTTAGAGCTCTAACCCTCAACTAACTAGAGCGGCTAACGATCCGATGGATAATCAAGTATGCCCATAGACAACATATATATTCCTCGCTTTTACACGTAGGTGTTAATGGGTATGTGTATGAATATAGTCAAAAAAATTTAACATCACACAATATATTGCATATAAACATCGCAATAGATATCTTGTGACACCTAAATAACTTCAAATTGCTAGGAAACTACAAACATGTATCAAAAAGAAGCATCTAAAATCGAACAACATCAATAGCATAGCAAAATAGGCAATTGTAGATCCATGATTTAAAAAAAAGATAGCAAATTTTAACGATCATCACAACCAGTTTATTTCCATTATGGCCAAAACCCTCAATCAGGAATTCTCCAAATCAGTCATCCCTAATCCCTAAATTAGCATGCAACAGTACCAAAATCATGATATTAAGGCTTGAATTGAAGGGTGTCCGGTTTACCTCGTCGGTTTTAGCCTTCGACGGGCGGCCAGTTAGCGGGAGGTTAGCGGGCGAACCGGGTGACGGCCGGCGACGGTGGCCGACGGCGGCGGGAGGCGGTGGCGTGACCGGTGAGCGTGGTTGGGGAATAAATCTCCTAACTTCCATCGGCCAGAATTAAAGCCGACAAAAGTTAACTAACTTCCGTCGGTTTTAATGCTAGCCAACGGAAGTTAGGGCTTTTATACTGGCCGGGGAAAAATGCCCTTTAACTTTTGTCCGCCACTGTGAAAAACCGACAGAAGTTAAGTTAACTTCGATCAGCTTCTTAAGGTCAACAAAATTTATTTTAGCTGACGAAAAGTTTCTATTTTCTTATAGTGCCCACAACCAAATCACCACACATATAGGTGTAGCTACACCTTCCTCCTCACTAGCAACAACCGCAACCTCCTTGTCACCTCCCGTCCTCCTCCGTCCCACCGCCATCACCTCCATAAAATCCGACGTGCTTTCTTCTCTTCTCGCCGTATCTTCATCGTCACCCCATCCATTTCTACACCCATGATCCGCCTCTAAACTTAAAATCTCAATAAATTACTATGAATTCACCACCTTGCAAACAATCAAAATGCTCATTTGGTTTCGCCATCCTCCACCAATTTGCATATCAGGCAAGTGTGCCACAATTATTGTCGCCGGATTGCAAGCTCGTTCTGGGAATCCAACTGAAGCATCACGAGTCAAGCATGAGAGCAACGACGCTAAGTAACGAATATTTATAAAACGAGCTGAGCCGTAGTCCTTTCCTTTTCCTCTCAACAGCAACGCATGCATATAAGCGACCTTATAGCTTACGGAAGGAATAAACAAAATGGAGAGCTGCATAAGTCCAAAAAACTAAGTGTGTCACTCACCAGAATCTGAGTTTTCCTTTTCAGTGAGCACATGTACTCCGCTTTTCCACCAGGCCAAAAAAAACTTTGTCAAAAAGAAACACCCATGCATGAACATGCTACATGTGCAACAACACAACTACACTACTTCCTCAGTTCTATATTATATGTTATTTGACTTTTTATAAGTTAAATTTCTCAACTTTAACTAATTTTATAGAAAAATATGCAAACGCCTGTAACATCAGATTATTTGATATCACAAATATTTTTTTTTTTGAAAAAATAGTCAAAATTAGAAAAGTTCACTTAAAAAAGACAGACAACTTATCATATTAAAACTAATCGAAGGGAGTATAAAACAAAGACTGGAGCACACAATATAAGCATATATTAATCAGTAAAGCAAGGTTAAAGTTCATGATCGTCAGGCCACTTGTTAATGACACATCAACAGCTAAGGATCAATCAACAGGATCACACACTCAAGGAAAGCAGAAAGTGGCACACAGAGGGCAGCCAGGGCATGGCAAAGAAGTTTTCAAAGCTGTGGTGACCACTGATCCTTGGGGCCTTGAACAGTCGATCAGAGCTTCAGAAAAAAAAGGAAACATGGTAATAAAGCATTAACAGATGGTCAGATAAAGGAGGACATGCGAACACTGAACAGTGCATAAACTCGTCATTGCCAACCAATGCATGCATAGCATCACACAGACACACAAAAAAAGAACACGTACGATGTATTTATGCTACACACGGTAAAAACACAACACGCTGAAGTGAATTGTTATTGCCTGGAGCAGATCAATTACTGAGTTCCAGAACGCTCCAGCATCGATATGATGTGAGGTTTCCACTGATCTGAGTGCAATCAAATTTGCACAGCAGAAATTTCTTTTGGGCATGGTGAAGTCAACAAGGATTGCAGTTGCACACAGGAATGGGGATTTCAACAGAGCACTCGATTGGCACTGAAACGAAAATTTTCCCATGGTCGCTGCACACGATGATGACCGACAAATCCTGAAGCTAGTGCATGCTGGCTGAGGCTGCCACTGCCAGAGGAAGAAGAAGCAAGCAGGGGCTCTCCATCTTCTCTCAGGCAGTCCCCCACAGGTGACTGACTAGGTGAGATACCACAGCAGGTGATAGGGGACATGATAGAGATCCAACACAGCAAAACAACAAACAGATGCAGTGGAGAAAACAGGATGAAAATTAAAGGGGGGAAAATATAAAGGGTTTTCTTTGTAGTGGGATAGAACAGTGCAGCAGTGTATATGGAGGAGTAATCCAAAAGAAAGATGCCAAGATAAAAAGGAGGTTACTGGTGAGAGGCCACCCCCAAGGCCAAAGTGGACTGCAGCACAGATTGCAGTTCGGTGGACTCCACATCAGACCTTCCATGACTTTTTGGCAGCCATTGCTGAGCCTCACATCAGAAAATTACCAACCAATTAATCAGGAATTAACTAAATTAATTGGTTGGTAATTTACTTAAACAAACATGATACATATATAAGATGCTAAGAAATATAAAAATCTTATGAATCATCTGCTCAGCCGATTTTTTAATCACTGAAAAACCAACCAATTCTGCACAGCAATGGAGAAGTTAGGTCATAGAGATGAGCAATTTTCTAATGGCCCTACTGTTCTGGAGATGTGGCCCTCTCAGCCTCTCAGGACACTCTTGTGCATGCAAGTAAAAACTATGCACGAAATGCAGAATTCAGCATGGATGATGATGGCTAAAGAGAAACCACTCACCCTGAGATATATGACCTAGCATTGTCAATAAATATATAACTATGGTATGCAAAAAAAGGAGAAGCATGTCCTAACATCCGTTCATTAATCAACTCAGCAATCAGTCCAAATGACAGCTGTATGATAGAGTCAAAATCTTTCTAAATCAAGCAAAGAAAACATAATTTGATGAAACAAACTTGAATTTGGAGCATGTTGACTAGACAGCACTAGGACATTCAAAAAAGAACTTCCAAACTTTGAGTGGCATCGTTTGATCTGTACGGTCAGTGCATCGAGGTGAATGGTTTTTGCAAGGGTAAAGTCAGCTTAGTTCCTCAGATTTACTAAAAGCTTGCTTTCAGCTGGCTCAAGCAGCTCTAGAGGGACACTTCTGACAAGGACAGAGGTCTGAGCAGCCACTCAAACAGTACTACAGTAGTAGGTGGGAGCTGGGGTTGTACGGGAGTGTGCCGGTGAACTTGTAAGATCTTTTTCTGTGCCTGTGATAATGGCTGACAGAAAAGGAGGGATGTAGTCCTCTGTGCCAATGATAATGGCTGACACAAAAGGCTAGTGCTTTTCATATCAGATGGACAGGAAAAAATATTTGGAAGAAACCAGATAGAGACTTTACGAAGATCCCATTTCCAATGGTAAGAAGCCCGTTAAAATTCGAGGATACACAAGCCTTTGCATTTATTTACTACAAACTACAAAGTAGGTTTTCATTCTAAATTACTCCAAGCTAGGGTATCTTCAGACAGCTCAGCCAAGTCTTCAATCTTGCAAGCACGGTACAGAATATTCTTGAAAAGGGAGGAGAGATAATACTCATCAAATAAGTCAAAAACCCAATTTTCAATCTAACACTGGTTAACACTAATATTTCTATCAGCAGCAAGCAGCTGCCAGTTAGGAACAGGCCATTAAGCTTACTATATTCCCAGTATTCAACCTCTAGGTACAAGGGTATGAGTGTTTCTCAGAAACAACTTATTGATTATTCATATACTTCAATTGTTACCCAAAAGATCATTGGAGTGTCCCTCTAAATACAACTTAAAATGATATTATGCGACATAAACCAAGAATCTCTAAATACAAGTTTAGTAGTCACAAACTTGGAAAGTCTATTGTTGGAGTTTATTGAACTTTCACAAAATAGCACTGCAAAAATTGAATAATTTTTGCAAAAGTTTTTATGAAAACAAAAACACAAATCTAGCATATCAAGAGCATCATATTTTAATCAAGTTTAGGACTATAGACAATTAATCTGGTTGGTTGGCCAACTGAAAGAAGGCATTATTACCATACATGGTGGTCTATCCAAGCACCAAAAAGTTGATAAGAACACTAACTTTTATTTCTCAAGAGAAACAAAAAAGAATCATATTCCCATCAAAGAAGAACATAAGTGAAAAAGAAGCAGACTATACCTTCAAAATCACCATACTATTGCAAAGCGGCATATATTCTGCACAAACATAAATTTAAGGGTCTGAACTTTAAGTAAAAGTACACAGTTCTGGCTAACAACCTGGTAGGTGTTTCCAGCCAGTATCAGAGTGGACCAGTAAATAATTTAGCTGTGCAAAAAACAGATGCTGTGTTTGCAGTTCTAAAGTTTATCAGATAACTACCACCAGTGTGCAGAAACTTTTTTCCCCAAAAGAAAGGGATTATCAACTGACCAGTATTTTTTATACCATTTCTATCTGCATTAATTGTAATCAGTGGTAGCTAATTGGTTACCACCAGGATTTTGTTCACATAGTAACACATGAAAATTGTCATGATAACAAGTAGTTGTCAGCATCCATCTAAACTGAATATGGTTCTAGAAAGGTATAAACATGCAATGGTTTATGAACAAATCAAAAGCTAAGAAGTTCCAGCCTTCCAGGAAGATATATGAACATGAAATAGGAAATTGATGAAATTTCAAACATGTCCAGTATTCACAAAATTGTTGCAAGTACAATGTGTCAGTGTCCAATGTGTAATTTGTAAGCACAATGTAGGCATAAACTGGTATCTCCAATGAACTCAGTATGCTAAGATAGTGGACATCCCAATTTGCACACTTAAGAAGGTGCAATATTATATATGCAACATGAGCCAAATAAAAGCTACTTTATTAGTTAGAATCTGTGGACAACCCAAATGATGTAATATGGGATCTTTAGGGAGCAAAACCATCACGTGACACAAAGGGCCCTCTCTTTGCCTATATATGAGGGGCAAAAGCCATTGGCAGCTAAACCAGAGTGGCCTCTCTATTAGCTAGTGTTCCTCTTCTGCTGAACAGGCTGGAGTTCATCAAGGATCACATCCTGAAGCTGGAGCCAACAAGCACACAGAAGAAGAAGAGCAAGAAGACCGGTTCCCAGCCAATACAAGGTAGGAGCGAACAGCGCTAGTGCGGTACTGTCATCATATACTAGGGTAATTGATATGGTGACAGTGAGAGAAGAGACACGCAAAGGGCCATGGACAGAGCAGGAGGACCTGCAGCTGTTATGCACTGTCCGGTTGTTCGGTGAACGTCGATGGGATTTCATTGCCAAAGTATCAGGTTTGAGGGGTGGGGATCCAAAAATTAGGTAGCTATATTGAATTTCTTCGCGCTAAGTCGCAACAGGAAATGCCGGCATCTCTGAGCTCTCTTCTTTCCCAACCCTTTGTTTATCCATGCAGGCCTCAATCGCACAGGCAAGAGTTGCCGGCTCCGGTGGGTCAACTACCTCCACCCTGGCCTCAAGCGTGGACGCATGTCTCCCCATGAAGAGCGCCTCATCCTTGAGCTCCATGCTCGGTGGGGAAACAGGTTTGATACGATCCAAAGGATAATGTCAAGAACATAGAGCTTTCCCTGGTATCATGAATGATATATTTGGTTGTTTGCAATAAAATAGGTGGTCCAGGATAGCAAGGCGGCTGCCAGGACGCACTGACAACGAGATCAAGAACTACTGGAGGACACACATGAGGAAGAAAGCACAGGAGAGCAAGAGAAACATGTCACCCTCATCCTCCTCGTCTTCACTGACATACCAAGCCTGCCACCCAGAAACCCCATCGATGATCATCGGAGTTGAGGAGCAGGAGATTCATGGTGGTAGTGGTTGCATCACAAGCATCCTCAAGGGCACTCCTGCTGACATGGATGGATACCCCATGGATCAGATATGGATGGAAATTGAAGCACCAGATGTGCTCTCAGGGCCAAGTTTTGATGAAGGGAAGGATAATGCATACAATAGCCTGTCTGCTCCTCTACTTCCATCTCCTGTGTGGGATTGCTACTGTGCAGAAACATGCTTGAGGATGGATGAAGACATCAAAGTGGCTCCACAATTCGGTTATGGTAAAGGGGCAGGCCCATGTTATTGAAGCAATATATTGAGCCAGATTTCCAAGTTAATTATCTATCTAGCAGAAGTGAAGTGCTTTTGTAGAAGAACCATTAGCACAGATCTAAATATTTACATCTATGTAGCATTGCAGGTGTGCTCATGTTTAATCTATCTCCTGAGAAACTTTCCTAGTTTAATGTAATATGGCTACAATATTATATCTCAGCATGAATGCTTTCTAGATTTGGCCTAGAAAGGTGAATAAGATTAAGATTATGCTGATGGAATTGGTAATACAGTACAACAAAGTTATGATATCAACTTATGCAGGTAAACCAGTGAGTATTAATCTTAACAAGTGAATGGACTTGTTGATGGCTTGAAGGTGAGGCAAAGAACCGTTGACCAAAACCAACTGGAAATAGTGGTTTGATGGAGTTGTCCACCTTACATTGTCATAAGACTGTATTCTATAGTAAATTACTAACAAGTAACAATTGGCATGCTCTCAGTGGTCACCAAGTGGTAAAAACACCAAAAAGCATCATCCAACAAAAGAAGCCCAAAAGAAAATGGCAAGACTTTGGAGTTTGGATAACAGATATCTATCTAGATGAGCGAACAGGACATAAGAATCGCTACACCAAATCTGAATTTTCAATTTATGAAAACTATACAATTAGAAAGGTTTCTAAAACATTCTGTTTCAAAAACATTTCTTTTAAACATAACTATGAGTCGTCATGCCTATAAACATCCTCGTTGTATTCCCTGAGGTTTCTATACAATTGTATGGATAGATTCCAGAATGCGTGAGGGAAGTAAATATAAAATAAAATATTTTCACAGATAACATAAATCAAGAACTAGAAATGATTGTTTATTCACATGATATTCCAGGATGTGGAAAATAACAATTCAAGTAAATCAAAGGCAGGTCCATGGTCCTGGTGACTAGAAACCAAGCAAGTGTGTTTCAACAAAGGAAATGTGTTCCCATATAATACAGCTATACAAAATTTAGAGGCAGCGTCTATGTCACTATGTGAATGATGTACTGAAATATAGTCCACTTCTGTTCCAAAGTAAAAGGCAATCTTTTGAACAATATCCAAGATTAAACTTTGATGATAAATCAAAACTGCAGTACATTAATATTAATTGTGACGTTACTGGCTTACTGCCATGTTTGACCCTAGAAGTACATGTTCTCTTAGTAGATGACCAAAACAAAAGATTAATGGATCACATGTTGCCCAAAGCATGCAACATTTGAACATACAAGTGTGTATTGGGCTATTGGCCTTGGAGTTCACAATGGATGGAGTAAACCTTTTAATCTAAGCGAGCCCCCGGTCTACATCGATCAGAAACAGAAACAGCAAGCAAAAGTTCACACTTCTTTTATACTGCAATAAAACTATGAAGGCATATAGCTTTTCAGCAGATAACAGGCTCAGAAAAGAATGGGTGGGTAGTGAGCTTCCTTGTCTGGATTAGCTGCAGTCACGCGTGCAGGAAAAAATTCACCGTTATAGGTGAATTAAAACTTTAAAAGGTAACCATAAGTGGCCTGCATCAAGAACTTTGTACCCATCTAGTTTACTGCAATTGATCTGCAAGACTGCAACAAATTAACCATATTTTATCTTTTATTTGAAAAAGTGTAGTGCTTAACCAACTGGATCCAACCATTACTGCCATATGGTGCCTTCAGGATTTTTTAAATAAAAAACTGCTGTAGCATTGATGGGATAGGATGAATTCTGGATTTATTTCATTGTTTTCAACTATAACATTATTCCCCAGGAGAATGAAAGCAATATTGACTTAGCAGGGTTAATTAAAAAATATAAAACATCATGGAAACACAGTAAATCTGACAAAATAATTTGTAGAAACATACACATGGATGAATTCCATGCAATCTGAAAGGCAGTTCAACAGAAAAATAAGGGGACCAACGTCATGAACCAAAATGAATAGCAACAAGATAAATGCTGGTAAGAGTGTTCTCCTGAATTGTTCTCGAATGGATCTAACCACGACGTTTCAAGGTCGCCCATGTTAGAGAGAACACTCGCATTGGTAGAGATGACACTGAGAGTTGGGGCAATTTTCTTCTCATTCAACTCACTCAAATGCCATGCCAACCAGAATGGTTGGGGATACATATATATATAGGCTAGCCATGCAGCCCAAGGTGCTACCAAGATGCTAGATGCTAGTCTAAGATGCTAAAGCAAAGATGTTAGTCTAACATGCTAAAGCAAAGATGCTTAGTCCAGTCTAAGATGCTAAAGCAAAGATGCTAATCTAAGATGCTAAAGCAAAAGATGTCATGCCAAACAACATGTCATGCCAAACACATATAGACTTATTCTCTCAATCTCCCCCTAAGTCTTGTGTGGCGCCTTCTAGGAAATCTAAATCATCCCAATCCTGGCGTAGACTTGTGGGAGCGATCACTACCGATACGCAGTGCAGCGATAGAATCCCAAGCCTCCTTGGCAGTCCGTTTGCAAGCAATCAAAAATTGCATCTCCAGCGGGACTGCAGCAACGAGGGCCTCCAACGCCCGTCGATCATCGTCGTAGTCAACGTCATCGTATGTGACCGCCTCCCACATGTGCCGCACTTGGAGCTTCACCCTCATAATCACGGACCACTCGGCGTAGTTGGTCTTGGTGAGGGTGGGCCATCCACCACCAGCGCCATCATCCTTGACGATAGTCTTAGGGCCGTGATGACCATGTCGCCGGTCCGAGGAAGGAGAGTCACGCTGCTTGTGAAGATCGCGTTCACCAGGAGCACGACCGTCATGTGCGCATCCTCCGGGAGCGTTGTCGACGCATCTGGGCCTGTTTGGGCTGCCGCCGCGTGCGCGGTGCTACGCATCTGCTCACTGCGCCACCCGCTCATCCTTCGCCCTCCTTGGTAACTCGGCCTCCAAGTCGAGGCTACCTCCCTCGGAGGAAGTGCCACTGCTGCTACCGTGGCGCAAAGCTTCGAGCTCTGCCGCCGCAACACGTGCTGCAGCCGTAGCCACCGCCGCTTCTTCTTCCGCTCTCGCTGCTGCCAGTTCTGCTGCCGCCAACCTCACCTTCCGAGCCGCCGCTGCCGCAACCTGTGCTGCCACCCGCTTGCGCTCCTCTGCCGCGACGACTTCGGCCTCCTGCCGACACCGCGCGCTCGAGGTGACCGAGCGGAGAGAGCTTCCTGTGGACATTGCACGCCGCTAGAGGGGAAGGGTCGTGGGGGGTTGCTGCTGCACTGGGAGGAAGCCGCTACTGTTGAGCTGCTGCTCGGAGTGTGGGTGGTGCTCGCCGAGTCATTGGTTTCCAGTGGACCGGCGAGGGAGGGAGATGAACAAGGAGACAGATGTCTCCGTTAGAGAGAGTCGCGGAGGGGAATGGAAAGGTCACAGAACCATATAGCTCTGATACCAATTGTTAGAGAGAACACTCGCATTGGTAGGGATGACACTTAAAGTTGGGGCAGTTTTCTTCTCATTCAACTCACTCGAATGTAATGCCAACCAGAATGGTTGGGGATACATATATAGGCTAGCCATGCAGCCCAAGATGCTAGATGCTAGTTTAAGATGCTAAAGCAAAAGATGTTTAAGACTACAAACTTTACCACACATGGACATCACACATTCATGCCAAACACACATAGACTTATCCTCTCAGCCCATAGAAAGGTCACTGGAACATGTAAAAGATGACACCACAAATAAAAAAAAGCACCATCTGAGTGCCCAGATAAGACACAACACTGATGTTAAGTAAAGTAACACACAAGAAGCACAACATAAATGACATTCTGTTTGGAAAATTGGCATATTACATTAAAAGGAGTTCCTACCATCAAAGAGTAACAGATTCAAAGTCCCACAATTTCCTTCAAATAAAACACATACATGTGAACAAGGATAAATAAATCCTCTCATGAAATACTACAAATCTTAACTAGCAAAATAATTAACAGAATAGATAATTTCATAGTTTTACTTACATTCCACAAATACCAACAAATGTGACACACGATAGTTCTGCAAGTCAATTAACCATGACCAATAACCCATGCAGTTTGATATATAGATATTTTCTGGAAGCAGGCAAAATTTATTTCACCAAATAACACGCATGCCCAATCATTCTGCAGTAAATCAGGATATTTGTAGACAACAATATTCAAATGCATAGGCACTTAGGCAGCATGGGTTTATTGCCAAAGAAAAGAAACAAAGAAAGTATGAGAGATCTACCACCAATATAGGGTTCAAACCTGACAGATTAAAGGAGCACAAAAGGTTTGAAATAGTACAATCATTTAAAGAAACCTCTGGTTCTGCCCACAGATGCCATTAAGAATCAAGACTCAAGAGTTGTACTGGTACCAAAACATCAATTTGATAGACCTTATACTCAATCTCTCAGGCTCCAAGTTGTGGGAAATCTTTCCATCTTGGTCCCTGGTACCTAAAAAATGTTTGGTAAGCATCTAGATGCATTGATATGTTAATTTCATAGACAATGGTGCAATGGCGTCATATTTAAAGAAGGATATCTTACAGAATACAATCATTTTGCTTGGCTAAAATTTGGTAAAACCTATGAGCATCATCATACTAAATATAAGTACTAACTTGCACACATCACATTAACTATTACTTTCCTCCAAATAACAAGTATACCGAGGGCATCCAATACAGCATGCTTACCACTTGCTTGAAAATAAACTATTATATAAAATGTGCTCAGAAATGAACATATTAGAGATCAAACAAAACATTCTCCTAAGTCCTAACCACACAATTAACTATGGAAACCAAGCAGTCATAAAGATGTATTATCTATTTATATTTATACTAAATGTAATTTACTAACAGTACTATCCCTTGCTATATTCATCAGAAGAAAAAACACTCATAAACAAGTATATTGAACAAAATCCTTGATGATGACATCATGTTCCTGGCATAATCCTCACTCTGGTCAAAAATATATGTTTGACTTTTTCACAGTCCTCAAAGGAGCAACTTTGACCACAATTTTGTACTAGAATAAGTTTACGAGATTATGAAAGTACTTTTCAACTCAAATCTACTCATATCATTTTTGCTGTATTTTAAAAGTCATTGATAGTCAAAGTTTTAAAAGTTGACCAGATCTTGTCTAAACCATCATGCATTTTTACTGGAGGGAGCAGATGTGTATGTGTTTTATGCAAAACAGATGAGGAAATGTATATCATCCTTAAAGTGTACAAAGGCTTATCAAAAATGGTAATATACTGGTAATTTGCTATCCTCTTACCTCGCAACATCATCACTCTTCTCAATTGAAAACATCCTTTTCTCCCTCCCTACCTTACTCTGACACTCTAGATTGGAATAATCCAGTTTCGTATAAACTAATAAATGTAATAATTAGAATGATTCAACATACATAGTCTCTGACGCAAACCTATGTTTAGCTGGTAACTTATATTGCTTATGAAGGTTAGCCTTGAAATTCTTCACTCCATGACTGCTGTCACATATTGCAAAAAAAATGTTATATGTGACATGACCTTTTATTTTTTTAGTTACCTTATTATACTTCCTAGTTATGTTCCAAGGGCTGTCTGGCCATCGTCCCATTCTCCCCTCCGTTCTCCAGCTCCCACCCTCCCCGCATGGCAAACTTCCCCGTTGATCCTCTCCCCTACATCTCCCGGGGCGGTGCTCTTTCTGATGGCGGCGGTGCGCTTCGTCGACGTCGTGGAACGGTCTCCCTCTCGGGGCAAATCATCAAGAGAAATGAGGATGTCGCCATTGCCACGGCTGGTGCTCACCTCTCCTCCCAAGAGCAGCAGGAACTCATTCCTCTCATTTACGACCACATTACCCAGGTACTTCACTTTCACGTCCAACGCTACAGCATCTACCCCTTAGGGGTCGGGATTTTCAAGATGGGCAGTATCTTCCAACGCGACTGTCTGGTAGCTTCTGCCCCTCACTGGATAGGGGGTAGGATGATTAACTTCGTCAACCATGATGAAGCCCCGAACCACCGGAACTCCCCAGCTGCTCGCATTGGGTGGATCATGTTCTTGGCTTACCCTTTGGATTTCAAGGAATTCTCTTTCTTAGAACAAGTGGTGGCTTCCTTCGGCAAATTGCTTTACTGGCATTCCGAGGACCCTAGCATGGCACGTGTTATGATCAAGGTTCTTTATGACAATCCTATTGATGTGCCCCGTAGCATCACGCTCAAGTCTTGCCACTCCATGGATGGAGCGGGGAGATCCTGGACCTTTCCTGTCTTTTTGTTGCAGAATGAATTCGCGGACAGATTCCCACTTGATGAAGATGACCTCCCACCCAATGGAGGGAACCCGCATCCGTTCAATGGGGAGGTCCTTCCTGGCGAGCCTGAGTGGGTTCAGCATTGGGCTGATGAGCAGCTACTGCAGGGGGCCTTCCCGGTTGACTTGGCTCCGGAGGAGAACCCCCATCTGATTCACGTCATGGACCCTCCTGCTGCCGCCGACGATGCCTGGGAGGCATGGCCAGTTCAACCCCCTCAAGTCCAAGTTATTGAGCAACCCCAGGATGCTGTTAGCGCGCAGATGTCAGGGGTGTCCAACCAGCACACCAGTGATTCCTTTGGGACCGTTCAAGCTGCGCAGTCGTCTCCTGCTAGTCCTGAGCGCCTCTTTCCGAAGCCTCTGGTCACAGCGGTGTTCAAGCGTCGGGCGCGTCAATCGGCTCCCACTGCCCAGACTCTGTCTGCTGATCATACAACAGCTGGTACTGCGAGCCTCGCACTTCCTGTCAATCCGACGGTTGAGGACTTCGCTCAGGCCTCAGTGGCGGGTATGGCTCATGCACCCCTAACTATTGATCAGATTCAACATTGTGCAACCCACTATTGTGGTTTACTTGCAGCCCAAGTAACTTCGGATGAACTCTTGAGGGACCCAGCGGTGGACTCCCAGATCGTCCCAGTTGCTGCCATCCCGACGGTTGACAATGTGGATACCTAGATGCAGTTTCAGTGGGGGCGCCCAGGCTTCGCTTTTGTGGCAGTGGTCTAACCTTTTGGCTGACAATTTCGGACTTCAGTGGGCTTTTGTCAAACTCCTAAGATCGATTGGCATGTTTGCACTGTGTTGTTTAATGGTTTCTTATTGTATGACACTTGTGGTTCCAGTCCAATTTGCTGCTATGCTTCACCCGAGCTTGGCTCTGGGTTTTGTCACGACTGCTCTCGATAGTTGTCATGCCTCGTCACCAACATTGGAATATACTTAGCTGGAATATCCGTGGGCTTAATTCCCCTAGAAAGCATTCGGCAGTTCGCTCGATTCTCAGCAACAAGCGTTTTCACATCTATTGCCTCCAAGAAACCAAGCTTGCTGATATGGACCATTCAACCATTCGTAAATTCGCGCCCAAACGCTTCGATCAATTCGCCTTCCACCCGGCCTCGGGCGCTTCTGGTGGTCTGGTCGTCGGCTGGATGAGTTCCCGCTTCTCTGGAGTTATTATCTCCCACAGCTCTTTCCACATTACCTTGGAATTCACTTCCCTGTCCACTGGCCACTGTTGGTTTCTTACCACGGTCTATGGTCCCTGTCGAGAGCCCGGGAAATCCCTCTTCATTGAATGGTTATCTCTTTTGGACATTTCCAGCGGGCTGAAAGATTGGCTGTTTGTTGGGGACTTTAACCTTTACCGTTTTCCTCACAACAGAAGCAAACCAGCGGTCAATTATTCCTATTGCCATCAATTCAATGATTGCATCAATCAACAGGGACTGCTTGAAGTTCCTCTCTCTGGCAGGAAATTTACCTGGAGCAATATGCAAAGGGATCCTCTACTCATCAAACTTGACTGGTGCCTCATCTCCACTTGTTGGCACAACACGTTTCCAGGCACCTCATTTATGGCCCTTGACAGATTTACCTCGGACCACGTTCCCTGCTCAGTTCAAGTTGTTAACACCATCAGCCGACCTTTCCTTTTCCGTTTCGAGAACTTTTGGCTCTCCAAGGTGGGTTTCCCAGAAGTTGTCCAACTAAGTTGGTCCCGACACAATAACCTAATGGACCCGGCTAGACGTATTGCTTCAAAACTTGCCACCTTACAACATAACCTTAGGAAATGGAGCAGGACAGTTGGGAATCTTGAGACTAAACTCCATGCCTGCCATACTATCCTTGCTGCTTTGGACCACTTTGAGGAATTCCGGCTTCTAAGTACACCAGAATGCAACTTCAGGCAACTTCTTAAAGCACAGATCGATATCCTTCTCGCTGACAAACAAGCTTACTGGAAGCAACGTTTCACCTCGAGATGGATCAAACTTGGGGACGAAAACACAAAATTCTTCCACGCTGCTGCCACCGACCGCTCCAGGCGCAACACTATTACCTCCCTATCGCTGGATAATGGGACTATTATCTTTTCCCAGGAAGATAAAGCCGAAGCCGTGCTGGATGCCTTCCTTTCCCGTCTTGGTCAATCGGCCAACACTCGCTGCGATTTTGGTTTTCCTATTCAATGGAGGCAAATTCCGGACCCAGCACTTCTACTCCTTCCGTTTTCGACCCAAGAAATTGATGATATTTTGCGCTCTATGCCGTCGGATAAGGCTCCTGGGCCGGATGGTTTCAATGGACGTTTTTACAAAGCCTGTTGGCCCGTCATTCAACAAGACTTCTATGACCTTTGCAACAATTTCTTCGCTGGGCGTTGCTCGCTCCGGCCTCTCAACAGCTCCTTTATCACTTTGATCCCCAAAATTGACTCCCCGTCACACATTGCCGATTTCCGGCCAATTTCACTTGTCAACTTTGCTATTAAACTCATCACAAAGCTCCTGGCCAACAGAATGCAGCCTACCCTTCATGCAACTCTTCACTGCAACCAATACGGTTTCATCAAAGGACGGTCGATTCAGGACTGTCTGGCCTGGGCCCTTGAGTTCACGCACATCTGTCAGCACTCCAAGATGCCGGTACTCCTTTTCAAACTCGACTTCGAGAAGGCTTTTGACTTGGTTGAGCATCCTGCTATTTTCTTCATGCTATCCTCGCTGGGCTTTCCTCAGCAATGGATTCAATGGGTCAAATCCGTCCTCATTTCTGCCCACTCGGCAGTTCTCCTCAATGGTGTTGCTGGGAAGTTTTTCGACTGTAAGCGAGGAGTTCGTCAAGGCGACCCTCTCTCACCGCTTCTCTTCGTTTTAGCTGGTGAGCTCCTCCAATACATCTGCAACACAGCCCACTCCCGCAATATCCTTACAGCACCGGCCTGTCACTTCGGCAACGAATTCCCAGTAATCCAATACGCCGATGATACAATTATCTTTGTGGAAGCTTCACAGCAGAATGTCTTTCGTCTCAAAGCCTTGCTAAACACCTATGCCAACTTCACAGGGCTCAGAATCAACTTTTCAAAGTCCTGCATGGTGCCCCTTAATCTCTCCGATGCAGATGCCGCCATTCTGGCTGCCACCTTTGGCTGTCCAGTCGGATCTCTCCCTTTTCCTTATCTTGGTCTTTCTTTAGGGACCTCCAGGCCCAAGCTCCGTGACTTTTCCTCGCTCATCTCCAGAATCGAGCGTCGCCTGGCTGCGACTACGCTTTGGCTCTCGCCGGCTGGCAAGCTCCAAGTGGTAAATTCGGTCCTTTCGGCAATGCCTACTTACACTATGTGTATGTTCAAACTCCCAGCGAAAGTCATCCACATTATTGATGCGGCTCGTCGTCGCTGTCTCTGGCGTCAATATAACAAAGCCCTGGCTGTTGCTCCTCTGGTACGCTGGACCACTGTCTGTCAGCCAAAGTCCAATGGTGGGCTTGGCGTCATCAACTTAACAGCGCAAAACAATGCTCTCATGTTGAAGCAGCTGGACAGGTTCTATAACAAACGTGCTACTCCTTGGGTCGAGCTGGTTTGGCATCACTACCTATCTTCAGCCGCCCCTCCTCATCTGGCACCCAAGAAAGGTTCGGCTTGGTGGAAGGGGATTCTTAGCCTTCTTCCCCTTTTTAGGGCGATCTCCAAGCCCGTGCACGCCATTGGTGACTCCATATCTCTCTGGTTTGATCTCTGGTCTGACAGACCAATGCACATCACCCTCCCAAGATTGTTCTCCTTTGCCAAACAAAAGAAGATCTCCATTCACCGCTTTCGCGCCCACTCTAATCCGGCCCAACTTTTCTTCCTACCTCTTTCTGATGAAGCTGCCCTTGAACTCTCCCAACTCCTCTCGGCCCTTGATCTTACCACCGCCAATTCTAACATCCGCGATTCTTGGACCTACATCTGGGGTCATGACACTTTTGCCCCTCGCCTTCTTTACACCTCCACCTTCCGGTACTCGAACCCACCGCCGATTTTTGCATGGCTTTGGGGCTGCAGATGCACCAATAGGCTCAAATTCTTCTTTTGGCTCCTGCTCCACAACAGACTGAACACTTCAGATCTTCTGGCTCGGAAGCACCTCCTCCCAGTTGGTAGTAACCTCAATTGCTCCCTCTGCTCTCACCACCTTCCTGAAACTTGTCCTCATCTGTTTTTTTCCTGCGCCTTTAGCGCATCTTGCTGGGCCAAGATTGGCATTCTCTGGCGAGCTGGCGACCACCCGATTCAAATAATCTCGGCTTCCCGCGCAGACTACGCCTGGCCTTTCTTCATGGAGGTTATCGTCACCGGCGCCTGGAGCCTCTGGATCAGCCGCAACAATAGTATCTTCCGCCTTCAACCTGCCAATATCGACGTGTGGTTCTCCTTTTTCAGGGCTACCTTACATTTGCAGGCTAGTCGCTGTGCCACCACTAAACGCAACTCTATTGTAACCTGGCTCTCCTCTCTGTAATCTACCCTTTCTCCCCGTCTTTCTCCGCTTCGGCTTACTTGTAAAACTTTACTTTTTAATGAATCTACCCAGGTAGGAGCCTCTCCTACGGGGGTTTCTTTCAAAAAAAAAAAGTTATGTTCCAAGGGGTAACTAATCAAGAAAGTAAAACAAAAAAGGATATCCAGTTCAGTTTTATCAACAATGAAAATAAGATAGTATCAAGCTCATAGGCAAATCCAAAACACTCAACATTCAGGTCTTATGAAAACAAAGATGGAATATACTTTGCCCTTTTCTGCAGGTTGACAATAGTGAAGTTACAATCTTGAACAATACACTTATAACGAGCAATATAGTTTTGTTTGTTAAGAAACAAGCCTTCACTAAACAGCTACTGACAAACTGTGAAACTGGAGATAATTTTGTTTATTAAAAAACAAGCTGACCTAGTGAACAGCAGATCCATAGAAGACAGCCTCTGCAGGACCAGTCATGTAAACATGATTGTCATTCTCCCGCCATTCAATTTCCAATGGTCCACCAGGCAAATCGACTACACATTTCTGTATCAAAACAAAAGGTAACCAATTACACATAAAGTACATAGATATGAGATTGCCCATGCAAACAAAAGAAAAGGCAAACCCGTTCAGCTCGGCCCTCAAGAATAGCAGCAACAACAACTGCACAAGCACCAGTTCCACAAGCAAGAGTCGCTCCTACAATTTAAAACATAAAGTGTATACCCACGTGTACCATAAATTCTGAATATCAAAGGAGATATCACTGAATCACGTACATACATTAGAGCTCTTTACAAGATGGATTGATGTTGTGGTACTAAATACTAATGACAGAGCAACAACTACGAAACTAGAACTATATGATGTGCAACATTTAGCAGAGAGAGATATACAGGAAAAAAAGCATAGTGAAATTCAAGCACAAGGCATATCCTATGACCTATAGTAGTCAAGGAAGATTAAGGGAACATCAGTTACCAGCACCACGCTCCCAAACTCTCATTTTGAGGTGTGAGCGAGACAGGACCTGTACAAATTCTGCAGAAGGAAACTTATTAAAAAAACTCAAATGCATAATATATACATAGACTGATAGAAGTAAATGGTGCAATAAGAATTAGGAGTAACCTGTGTTGGTGCGAGCAGGAAACATTTCATGATGCTCAAATTTAGGCCCAATATCACTAAGATTTAAATCATCAACAGGCAAAACCTGCTTTCCAGCCAAGACAATAATAAATTAATGGACATACCGAATAGGATAACAATATTATGCTTCTTAAGATATATACAGTTCAACCAAGTGACCAACAAAGCAATATAGTCACTAGCAGGGAAAAAATATAATAGTTTAGGATTGTGAGGGTGATCTTGTTATCTATATCAGAAGTTCAGCATGTATGGGCCTCACAACAAACAGAAGAGATCTCAGGTGAAAGCATATAGAGAAACTCCTCTTGTTCACATGAAGCATACAATATTGATGATGCAAATATTTATTGCAAGTGAAATCAACAATTACTAGAAACCCTGTGGTAGTGAACAAATGGATCACAATGATGTCATGTGGAGACATACATACCAGCGCAGGTGCCCTCAAAAGGCAATGACCAAGCTGGCGATCAATCAGTAAGTTAGGATAATTAGATTCATTTGCTTGTTAGTTAATTCATTCCAAGAATTTAACTTGATTTGTTGGAGATTGGAGCCTCTCCTATATATATGGTGTCAACAACGCTCACCAACAGCAGCAGGCCAACAACACTACCCTCAACCACCTAGAACAGAGTGGCATCTTCAGCACTGGCTCAGGCGGTGGTAGTGCTCCCCCGCCTGGAGATGGAGACAACTAAGGCCAAAACCATGGTAGCACCCCTCGCTTCCACAAGCCCAACTTCGTGACGGTTGATGGTACCAGCATCCAGCGACCCTCTTCCGTGGCTAAACAGGTATGACCAGTTTTTCCAGGGCCAACATATGCCAGAGGAAGAGAAGATGTGACTCACATCGTACCATCTCCTTGATGACACCCAACTCAAGTATTACCACTATGAACGTGATGATGGTGCCCCATCATGGTCATGTTTCATCGTGCTCGTCAACACACGCTTTGGCCCTCCGGTGCATCACAGCAGCAGAGCATCAAGGCGCAGAACGCCCTCAGCCTTTAGTCAGTCACAGCTACACTTTCAATCTACTCCCCAAAACCCACTCATTGAGGCCCGTGAGAAACGACAACTGGTAGAAATAACAATAAAATTGACTATATAACTAAACAAAGCATGGTAGATCTAAAGAACATTAAATTGAATTGATATAGAAAACTTGGGGCCTAAGCAGGTACACTTTGTATGAAAACATAGAAAAATAATGAAATGTTTTGATAAGCCAAGGGAGTATGAACTTGAAAATTGATTACCTTTAGCTCCTTTGTACCAAATGTGACACAGTGTGGATTCCCCATGCTAACACATGTTACTTGCCATGTTGAGCCATCAACTGCCAAATCAGCTTGGACAACGGCTTCATTCTTGGTGGATGGCAGTTTTGTTGGAACATCTGGTCCAGAGAGGATAGGCTGGCCCATATCAACCTTTACCTGTGAGCAAGATAAATGCATGCAGATCTATCAACAAAAAATTTTCAGACCTTTAGTTTTAGGGAATCACATATTCACATTCAACAAGAATGAGTCAGTTAATTAATGGTTTAAGCTTGATATGACAGGAGAACTATATAGGCTAATAGAACCAAGAAAACTTAGGCCAACATATTTGATATTTCAATACTTTAACACATCCAAGGAAAATGCAAGAGCTAGAAAAATATATTAGACTGAAACCATCAGTATGGCATGTTTGTCACATGATATAACCAGGTTCTTCCAGCATACTTACTGAAATATAATTTGGAATCAGGAATAAAATGGTTACTATATTTGTAATTGCAACTAAATGTACAGAATGTAAACTACTCCCTCCCTCCAAAAATCTTCTACCTATTACTTTTTGCATCAAGACCAAGGATATATTAAATAGTACTACTATTGCATTAAATTTCTCATATATTCATCCTAATTCATTAAATAGTACTACTATTGCATACATGAAATCACTTGGTTAGCGCCATAAACGAAGCTCTTTTAATACTTATGTCTAGGTAAACTACAAATAGGTAGAAGATTTTTGGAAAAAACTAAAAATGTAATAGGTAGAAGATTTTTGGATGGAGGGAGTATATTGACATTGAATCTGTGAAAACCTATTCAAGTCCATTATAATGGCATAAAGGATCATATTGCTAGCAAAGTGCAAGAGGCATAAAAGCCCAGGCAGGTTATACAGAGTTACAGACCAAGCAACAAATCATGTAGCGGACAGATATACAGTGTTCGAAAAGGCGCCCCTAGGCACCCGCCTAGGTGGCAAAAGGCGTTGGGCACTGCCCCAGCGCCGCGCGGAGGCCGGCTGGACGGGCAAGGCGCCTAGGCGGGTCAACTGTGGCCTAGGTGGTTGACCGCGGCGCCTAGGCGGCCCAGAACAGGCGGCGAAGGAGGGCAGGCGGCCAGATCTGGTGGCAGAAGGGGGGCAGGCGGCCAAATCTGGCGGCGGGAGGGGGCAGGCACCCAGATCCGGCAGCAGGAGGGGGGCTGGCGGCCAGACCTGGCCCGGCGGCGCAGCCCAGATCCGGTGGCCGGAGGAGAGTGCTTGCGTGCAGAGGCTGGAGGGGAGCGCGCTCGCGTGCTGAGGCGGGAGGGAAGCATGCTCACATGTGGAGGCACGACTCGGGATGGAAGTTGTTGCGTGCGAGAGGAACGGGAGGAGAAGGGATAGCAGGGAGGAGGAGAAGAAAAGGGGGGAGAAAGGGACAAACCTAGGTGTCGCCTAGGCACCACCTAGGCGCCTCTAGGCGCTAGGCGCTGGGTCACGGCCCGACTAGCGCCTAGCACCTATTTGAACACTGCAGATATATATAAATAAAACAGTTTTACCTTAGCTCATGACTGACTGATGCGAATGGCGAACTATAGTGGTTTATACCTTTTGAATTCAAAAGGTGCTACCATACTTAAAGTAAAAAAATACGAAAAGAACAAAAAAAATTACGAAAATGTGCTACCTTGCCATCATTTTGTATTTCAGGAATGATTATCCCAGCACCAGTGTGAATTTTGAAGCTGAAATACAATATTGTAACTTCAGCGCCAATGCAAAGAACAGTACATGCATATCATATTTCTAGTACCATTGGCAAAGAACAGGCTGCAGTCCAATTATTAACTACTTTAAGATTAAACTCAGGATAATAAAAGACTTTTTTATGCATTTTCAATGCTAAGCTGTTGATATCTACATGTTGATGTAGTTATAAGCTGCTCTAAGATTAAACTCTCTATTCTTTTAATCCTAATGCAAAGATATTGATAAGCTCGTCCATGGATAATTTACCTATGTATCCCATGTAGATTTTCAAGCTCAGCTATAAACCGAGCAAAACAACGAACTCCATTACCACACATCTGAAATAAATAAAATAATGCGTAAGGGGTATACAAATCATTGAGCACTAAGTTCAATAGAAACACATAGAGTATTAGCAACAACTTTGACAAACAAAATGGAGCATAGCTACTCAGTGTGGTGCTTTAAATAGATTAAAGTTCTGCTTTAGACAGTGGGATTGATAACATGACAACAATTTGCAATGTTATGAGCTAACAAGGTCAAAATTTGATTAAAAGTTAAAACAGTAAATATTACACAGTAAGAGTAAGACATATATAAAATTAAGATCATGAATGACTCTGGCGTTGAATTGTATAGAGTACCAGCACACTCGACACTTGGGTTTGAAGTGTCTACCAGACTACCACTTATCCTGATTGTGGATTAAACTATTACAGGGCCCAATCTACGAAAAATGCAACGCCTGCTAACCTCCGGCTCACTGCCGTCCGAGTTGAAGATCCTCATGGTGTAGTCCGCACCATTGATCCCCGGCATGACGAAGATCACGCCGTCGGCTCCGACTCCAAAGTTCCTGTTGCACAGCTTTGCCGCCTCCTCCGGCGTCACCTTCGGCACGGCCGAATCCCTATTGTCCACCTTAAAATCAAAGAGTAAAACAGCAAATGAAAAAAAAAATAGCAGCGTCTAAAGCAGAAGAGACTTCTCGAATTCGTACTCCACCAAGTGACTACAAGGGGGGAAAACGAAAACCGTGAAAAAAAAGTTGGACCATGATGAAGTCGTTCCCGAGGCCCTGGTACTTCACGAAGTGGAGGGCGCGCTCGGACTCGCGGCGGTCGAGGAAGGATGCGGCGGCGGACGACCTGGGGGTGGACACGGCCATCGTGGCGACCGCGCGGCGCGGGCAGGGGCTTCCGCGGAGCCGGAGGCAGCGCCTGGAGGGGGAAGTTGAGGGGTCGAATTTGGCGGCGAAGGAGGTCGCAGCGGCGGCAGCGGTGGCGGCGGCGGCGGCGGCGGCGGCGGACGACATGACCACGGGTCCGGGTGGAGGGGGCGGGGAGAGGAGGGGTTCGTGTCGCTGTCCGGCTAATGACAGCGAAGCGTTTTGCTCTCTGCAGGTGGGCCCCCGCCCCACTGCACGTTGGGCCCACTGTAATAGAGTCCGTGGTGAGTGGGGCCGGATCCTCCGCCCGTCGGGTGGATGCTGCCTCGCTGACGTGGAGGGTTTGCTGGAACGCGCCTTCCAAATTTCCGCGTTCGTACGGCGTTTACGCCTTTCATGCACTTGTGTGTTTTCTTGGCGACCAAATCTAAAATCTAAATCGTAAGTGATAAGTCGATGGATGCCCTAGAATACATGCATTATTCATGCGATGATTGCAAGGGTGAGAGAGAGACATGCACAACAAATCCATTCGCATCATATTACAATGGATTTTATATATGCTGTGAGCCTGTGACTATACATGTCAGAAGAACCATGGTGAACAGGAGGACTAGACCCGACATATATTAGATATGAAGAGAAGAAAACTGAACCAAAACACCCTTATTTTGTTTACTTGTGGCTGTCCAAGGCGTGAAATTTCTTTGTTTTGGGTTGGTAAATCTCTTTTTTATTATTATTTCTTGTAGGAACAGTGATATAATCAATTTTCTTGTAGCAACAATGATGTGTTTGTATGTTGCCATGCTGTAGTGACCACTGGAGAGAAGAGGCCCTCCTTGAGATCTCTGAGCAGCATTTGTGCTTAGGTGACACATTCAGTCATCTTTCTGGAGAAACATACTTAATTTGATCATACAGATATATGTTTGACAAGGTGGTGATGGAGCTGGAGGTCTTACCTAGTACTCTAGTAGTAGTGAAGTAGATCACCAAACAACAAACATGTATTCAGATTCTGATTGTGAGAGCTTCTAGCATTCTTAGCTATTATAAGAATCTTCAGCTCTCTAAAATAATTTAGATTTTTCTTCCCGATTGATAAACTTAGTAGCTACAAAACCTAGAAATAAAGTAATATCCAAAAACCTAAAAAAATAACAGTTTGTCTATATTCTCACGAGCTATCTCTCATGATCTAATCTCCTCCAAACAACCCCTTAATCGTCTTAGATTAGATAGAACTACTTAATTACATACTTACAGTGAACAGTACAACTTTTGACAATATTGTGTTTGGTTAGATGAACCACAGATTGTGTGTAACTACTATAAAATCAGCACTCGAAAAAATAAAGTTTGCATGAACAATTGCCATGGTTTGTTTGATGTCTTGGGATTACAGCAAAGATTACCAGCTTATGTACTGTACATCATTCAGAATTTCAGATTACTGGGAGAGAATGTGAAGTACGCTTTCGAAAGAGGGAGGCGTAATAGTCAGCACGAGGAGCACGTAATCTGAGATGCACACGCCGTTGCTTGATTCGTCGGAAGAGACGGCGAGCCGAAGCCGACGGAGAGGAGTGGTCACTAGTCGTCGTCGAGGCGGCGGCCGATGGCGAGCGCGCGGACGAAGCAGGCGGAGGCGCCGACGACGAGCCCCGCGAATGCCGGCGGCACGATCAGGTCGGCGCCGGACCGCCCCGCCATCCTCGCTGGCACGCACACGAAGTCCCCGCCGCCGTCGACCGGCACTCGCACCGCCCCCGCCGGGCACGCACTCCCGCCGCCGCCGCCGCTGCCAGTCAGCGCCCACACGAACGCGGCCTCCGGCGCGAACGACGCCACGGACACGGCCAGCGCCAGCGCGCCCGCCCACGCCACCGCGTGCCGCAGCGCCGCGCCGCCGCCGCCGCCCCAGTAGCGCTCCAGAGCCCCCACCAGCGGATGCATCGGACGGCGCCCCCGGACCGTCAGGCCGCTCGGCTCCTTGTTCGCGAGCGCGGCGGCAGCGGTTAGTTATGTGGGCGAGCGCGAGCGCGGCGGTGGGCGGCGAGCGAGGGGGAGGGGGAGTGGGTGGGTGCGTGGCGTCGTGCGGGCGATGGATCCGTAAAAGGAGAGGTTACGTGGGGTGCGCGTCAGTAGTTGAGCTAAGCAGAGAAACGCAGGGCAGGAGGAGCTGCTACCTATTTATTTATTCATTCGAAACTTTTTCTATCTTCATTTATTTATTCGAATTTTCTTCTATGTTCATTTATTTAGTACAGGAAAATTTACGCTGTGTTTGGTCAGGGCCATAGCTAGTGATAAAAAAACAGCCGAATCACACCGTCAGACTCAAGTTAATTTAACTAGTTATTGGCTAATTAATTGGTGGGCTAATTAATCGATGGTCAACCCCGATTAATTGGCCAAAGAAATAGAATTTCATTTTCCTTTCCTCCTCTCCAACATGCACCGGGAGTCCCTCATTATTAGATCTATGTAATCGTCTCCCTCTCAACAAAAGAATTGTTCAGATCTCAGGCAATAGTGGAGCGGTGCGGCCTCCGATGAGGCAGCATCACCAGAACGACACGATCCTGTGTGGTAGAGATATCTGTAAAATATCTTTTCGTATGTGCCTGTGTGGTAGAGATATCTGTAAAATATCTTTTCGTATGTGCCTGTGTGGTAGAGATATCTGTAAAATATCTTTTCATGCAGTCTTTGCTCTTTCAGGTTCACTTTTATAACTGCACTAGCTAGCATTGGAGAAAAAGAGAACACAGAGAGTTAGAAAAGACAGTCAATGGCCAACAATATTTATCTTAAAATAAATAATTGTTTGCATATTAAGTATGAATAATATATTTTTAACTATTTAGTGGGCCGGTTCATTGGTGGACCAATTAATTTAGTTAATCTTTCGATTAACCGATTAATCTCTACTCCGAATGGTCAACCGATGAGCTAAATAAGATAGAATGTACCTTAAGTAAAGTACATGTATTACTCTCAATGTAAGATAAACTCGTTTCAGAAAGGAAAAATTACTCACATGCTATTATAATTTTCATAAATTGTTTATATGCCACTGTCAGTGACTGTGGCGGCCCCCATGTGTCAGTGACACATCGATGACATATTGACAAACCGCAAAAATTGTAATGACACAAAAAAAATTAACCCTTTCAGAAAAACCAAGACACTCGCTAGCATGAAGTGACATGGAGTCAGGGGGAACCAAATCCTCTGACTTGGTCTCTACAGTCACCCTCTCCGCACAAGATCATGTCCAATTTAGCTATAACTAGATCGGTAACCACTAATCAAACCGTGGCACCCAAACTGATAATGTGATTTTTTAACCGTCTTCAATAAAATGAGGTGAAAACAAGCAAGACACGTGAGCTGGTGAATCCGTGCGTTCAACAAAAAATCGATGCAACAGATATGAATTCAGATGAAAACACATTTCAATGGTTAACCAAAATTCCCATTCACATTCAACGATCATGATGTTTCACAAAAGCAACAGTTATGCGTGTCATACACTGCATCCAGAGAGGCAAAGTTAAAACTGAAACAGAAGAAGAAATCTCGCTACAACATACTCTGAGTCAGCAGAAACCCCAACACAGTGTGAGGGGCATGCAACGGTGTATATGCTTCTATCCTTTGTGCCATCAGTAACAGCAGGTGCTGTGATGTATGGTTATCCAGTATCCACCACTGTGTGTCCGTAAACCTGTGCCCAAACAAGAAGAAAATTATGTGGCAACCTCATCATCGCCTGCGTATCTACTTCACTTCCAGTAAACACAACACTAACTACAGGTCCACTTAACAAATCGCCACGTCATGGCATCAAGAGGCTGCGCTAGGGATGCGTTACATTCAGCTCGATGCCTCGTTGCCTCGCAGCTTCGGCAATGCTATCCATGTTGCTCCCATTGGCCTTGCAGGAGTTCAAATAGGCGTGCCATAGCCTGGAGGAAAAGGGGTAGACCGAAGTTGCCTGCTGGTAGAACCTCTTCACAGTCTCCGCAGCCTGCATTTTCTCAAGGAGACTGGCACCTTCTAACCATACTGATTCAGGCGCGACAGGAACAGCTCGGAAAATGGCATTGATCAGAACAGAGCTTGCCCAGAACCGGGTACCCATGGAAGTAGGGTCGGCACCTGTGCAATGCTTAACCATGAATTTACCAACTGCCAAGGCTAGACTGTAGTTTGCAGGAAGAACCTCCATCACTGATTCAACAAAATCAACTAAGTATTTAACTTCACCTATCTTTTCTGGAAGGAGAGAAGGACCATAGCACACTTGAAGGACAGAGTTTATCAGGGAAGAATCTGCTGAAGCTGGGCCTATAGTATCATGTATCAATTGCCTAAGTCCATGCTTCTTAACATTCTGCATAAACCTTCTTGACAGCAGTTCCCTCATGGGCAAGTTCCGTTGATCTAAAAGATAACCACTGATAAGATCGAAGGTTTCTTGAGTTTGAACATCTGTAGAAGATGATGGTTTCTCCAGTGTATGAACTGCAGCATGTTCCCTTAAACAGTGCTCATAGCTCTCCCCATGGGCTAACTTCAATGCTTTGTCCACAGCAACTTTTGCTTCCTGTAGGTTGTTCTCTAGCATCCTGCATAATGATAGATTTAATATCCAAAAGATAAGATCGTCTGATGTAGATGTACCACAACCAATTTCTTGAGTAGAAGAAAGTGATGGTCCTACAGACTCTTCATTGCTGATTTCCATTGCACCATAAGCACCACCACTTTGCATATCATTGTCATTTCCACATTCTTCAAACCACTGTGTCAGCACCTTCTGAGCTAGCTCGATATTATCTGCCAAAGCATGCTCAGCATATTGGTTCCACAGATACTGAATTCCTTGCACCTCTTTAGGCCAGCTCTGGAGCAACTCATCAAATCCTTTCAGATCAGGATATGTACCGTACTTTCCATCTAACCGAGCTGACAAAAGAAGAATCTGAGGACACATTGGGTACTCCTTCATATACTTCACCAGCACCTTAGCGCAAGACTGGAAGCCTTCAAGAGCAGCTAGACAACTAATGTGGTTAACAGCGAGGAATTGTGAGAGTCTCAGGTAAGATGGATTCCCATTTTTACCCATCTCATTAATATCTAGAGCAATCTTACCAGCAGCATAGTTCAATAGTTCTAAAATCCGACTTCTGTTATCTACCCTAAGTTCAATAGGAGACCATACTAATGCATCAGGTAAATCTTTCAGAAATTCCAGTTGATTAGTAATTTCCTCTGGAAGTTTCCCGTAAATCGAGACATACAGGCAGGAAATCCAAAATAGGCATCTGTCAGATGTGGTCAAGCAAGAAATGACATCGGCAAGCAACTTGTCACCAAAAAAGTCAGGAGTTGAAGTAGGCAGAATCCCATAAATCCTAGAAACCGCTTTCTCTACATTTCCAGACATACACAAGAAGTAAACCATCTGTAAGAAAATATCTAGGACAAAAGCACTTCTGTCTTTTAATTCCATGTCTGTGTCAGCTGTCATTTGGCAGAGCATGCTCAAAGCATCATTATAAGCATCCAATCTATCATCAAAGCGCAACCTGCTGTTAATGTACATAAGCCATAGTTCATAGGAGTAAACGTTGTGTTGCACCTAAAAGGAAGAAAAATAGATGGTTTATCAAAGATCACATAATATTAGTATCAGATGATACAAACTAAAGAAAATATACAGGTCCATAGCATATGCGACTATGCGTACTATAAATACAAGGAGGCCATATGCCTAATTGATCAAAAAATATTTTGGTGTCAACAAGAAGTTCATCTACTTTTTTGAGTAGATCTTATAGTTATTTCTCGTCCCCAAACAAGGAAGTGAATACCAACTGGAAATAAGCCTTTCATTGCTCAAACCTCCATCACTGAGCATACTGCAGTTGATGTATGTCATGGCATGAAGGGCCCAGTAAGCCTATTATAAATAAATTGGGCAAAAAAGCAAATTAAATGAATTAATAATATAGTTTCGGTAGTTGTAACTTGTAAGGCAAGCAGAACATCCACGCAGCACATAAAATAGGATATGCAAGCTAGCCAAAAGAAAACTTAAAAACATCCATAGCTCACGCATAAACTATGACATTTTCATAGCAGGGCGTCAGTTAAATGGCAAAAGATTGATAAATAGTCTACCGCATGGGAAAACATGTCATCTTTCCCTAGTCCTTCATCCTTTAGATAGTAAATATGAAGATAAAACACCCACAGGATAACTGTGCTTGGATCTGCCTCAATAGCACGTGCTAGAAGCAAAAGAGCCTGCAGAATGCATATTTTGAGGTGAGCAGGCAATGGATAAATGAAACTCAATTAAAATGTGTTAGAGACTTGAGGGAGCTAGAACATGTCAACCAAACATGTCTTTAATAAATAGGGAAGATCACCTTGAGCCTATCAGGTTTGTTGACTTTTCCAAAATACAAAACTAGTGCTCCCTCTAAGAATTGTTCAGCATCAACAGATCCCTGTGCAATCTTATTCTACAGCATAAAAGGTTAAACAACACCAGTCAAAATATATGAAGACAATAGGGCAGCAGACTAGCAGATATGAAACTAGCATTTCATTCAAAGGAAATGTGCCAGGTCATTGAGTTTCAGGCTTTCAGCTACTATGAAAATAGATGCATGCAAATAAGAACAATGTCAGTGTCAAATGTAATGATTTTTGTCCACTGTAGGTGCAAAAGCCATTCTTGTCTCTTATCTTCTTTTTTTTCAGTTGCAAGTAGTAGCAAGGAAAGAGTGCACTGGCAGCAAGTGAGAACCAAAGAGAGCTAATCAGAATATTCGATGTGCAATCACAAAACCAGCCAGGATGGCAAACTTAAAAGGATAACTTCAGAGCAGAGAACCAGATGCTGGTATATATGCCACTTCCACAGATGTGATGATAACTGTGAAACAATGAATTCTACTCACCTTCCTACTATCCAGCAATCGAAAATTTAATAGTTGTCTGTTCCTACCAAAATCTGCAATCGAATCATCACCAGCTTGTAAGAATGGAGCATCTGATGGAAGAACTCTTTCAACAGATAGAGGTAAAGGAAAGGAAGCACAAAACCCCCTTTGCCAATACTGCCAAACACTGCTAGCCAAAACTGACTGAATCAAGTTCAGATCAGCTCTAATGAGATTTGAACCAACACGATATGTTGGCACAGGAAGAATATGCTGAAACAGACCATAAAGAATCCAGCCTGCATTAATTCATTTCAGGCATTAATGTAGAACCTTCACCAAACACAATATGAAAGCCATACAGGTATGCACCATAATCAATCAATCAATAGGATTAATATTGATTGCACATAAAACAAACCTGAATCTGAGGGCATGGCATGTTTTGTACGCTTTGACTTTCTCCAAGCATGATGCTCAACATGTTGCCATTGACACTCTTCATCATTGCATTTCCCTCGAAGCTCAAACATGCAGAAAGGCCAGAAGGGATCAATCTCACTGCACATAATGTCCTTATCCTTTCTATATGTTGAGTGCATCTTAGTGTTCTCTTTGGCACGATTCTGTGTCACATCTGGCACATTCACTGTTACTTCAGATGCTGCATTACTGTTCAGGCAGTCATTTTTGTAGTCTGAAGCTTTCTTGTGAAAACCAGGAAAAACACACTTCATATGTCTAGCAGCATTTTGTGGAGCTGAAGAAGGAAAAATGGTATGAGTCACACCTAATGGCATACATAATTCTCTAAGAGAGGAAATGTTTTCCTCAGGATCACAGTTGCCCATAGAAGGTGCATTGCTAGAATTAGCTTTCTTTTCATGTCTACCATTTGCAAGCTCCACTGTACCTGTGCAATAGACCTCACGTCATTAAACTGTATGAAAGGCATGTCATATATGATATATTGATATATCCACACTTTTAGTGAACATTCAAGAATAAGACCAACAAATCCTCCAGTTCTCATGCGCACTGAATATATAAAGGCAAAGAACTATGTTCTAGGACTTTATGTTCACTCAATTTTATCCACATTTTGGGTATTTCAAAGAGACTGACCATAGTTAATTATTTATCACAAAGATAGCAGATGACTGATTATTTAACAAATGCACACTTGCACAGTCTACCAGTAAATGATGGCAATTGACAATCTTTCGACGCATGGCAGGCCCTCATTAAGTGCAAAGCACAACCCAATAATAGAAATGCAATGAATCAGAGTATAGAAATATTTATAACCTTCAGCATTTGTCATAACATTCTCATCAGCTTCCTGTGACGGAGGTCCCATATATGCAGATAGCTTCTCATGCTCAGTCTCAGATACTTTTCCAGGGGCGAGTTCTTCAGTGACTTCTCCAGCATTATTCAAATATTGTTTCTTCCCAAATCTTTCCACCAACCTTGACCTCAAAGAAGCTTCCAAAAGCCCATAGTCCTGCACACTTTCACCAGAAGTTTTCCTGTTTTCCTCTGGATATACATGAACATTTTCTTCTATGTGATTTACCAGATTTGAGATACCATCTGATCTTGCCTGCTTTGTGGAGGGGAATAGAAGATCATCCTCCATGTAATCTGAAGGTGTGCTGTTACCATTGACTGTACTCACAAATTTTGGATCAGCAGTGCTAGCAGCCAGCTCATCACAATAGTGTGATTGTGCCTCATGCTTATCAACTGGCTGCTGAGGAGGTTTGTCTGTGTATGGAGTGCCACACCGGTCACCCTGATTTTCAGGCATCTGACAATCTGGACTAATCTGAGAGTTCAGCAGTGATGGCATTACAAAACTGTCTCCCACATTCTGAATACCCAAAGGCTGTACCAAAGAAGAATTCTCTGCGATTAAACCATGGATTTGCGCAGAGCAAACATCCCTTTTTCTACGAAGAATGACACATCTTTCATTGGCCTCAATTAAAGCTCTTTGTGCTCTGCGATAAGACCTTAGAGCTTCTCTTTCCTCTACTTCACACTTCCTTCTATGCTCTTGAGCATCCTCCAGCTCCCTCTCTTGAAATTCCTCCATCTCAAGCAGAGAGAGCAAAGATGTGTTCTTCCCTCTGACACCCAACTGGTCACCACAGTTCAGTTTGGCGTTCTGCAAAAATAACAGAGGGAAATGCTCTTTACTCTCCAGATGGGTCGGCATCATAACCCAGAATCCCAGATTAGAGTAAATTTTGTAAAACCACAATTTTACAGTCAGAAATATAAAAACCTACAACTTTTGTTGTGCATTTCGAGAAGCTATGAACCATGCTGCTTCCTCCATTGTCTGATGTACAGGCCCATGTGTGAAGTGTGAACCACACAACAGCTACTGGAAGGAGAGAGGTGTGTGAACTGGTGGGTGCCTGGGTGGGCCTACCCTGTCAGCTAACTATTATTCTTAAATATGTAATTTTGTGAGCTACGAAACAGAAGTGGTGGTGTTTTCTATAGTTATGACAAAAAAGTTGTAATTATGTGAAATTTACCCTTCAAATTATGGTATTCATCAGGTGGGAAATAATAAAAAATGAACCTAAAATATTTCAGAAGGGCATTTCTGACAATTCTACATCAATATAAATTATAAAAGAAGGGGCTAAAATGAGTTAAATTTTAAATAAAAGCACGGCAGTTAACATACATGGAAAGTAAAATGAGTATTTACATGTGCATCTTCCAAATATCAACTGCAAACAAATATATTGTTGTCTGGTTTGCAAAAGAAATTGCTAGATGCCTCATACAGCAACAAAATATCACTTTTGGTAAATAAGAGTTACAGATGAGCACAAAGATGGTTAATTCAATCTTGCACTTTAATCAGCAAGAGAGAAATCCTTGCTGATACTTATGGGCAAAAGAACAAAAATATATTAAAATCAATATACCACCTACCCTCAGTAATAGATAGCAGCTATAGGGTTACGAAAATAGTGGCAAAAGGCTAATTAGGGTCCGAAATTCCTGGCAATTAATAGAATTTAGTGTGTTTTCTCTTATGCTAAATTTGTAGGCTTAATGCCAGTGTGGTATCTAATGAAGGATATAACACAAAATTGAGGTGTTATTTCAGAAATAAAGTAATTCATAACTCCAACCTGCCCAGTTCCAGACAGAAAATCTAGAAAATCCGTGCTAATAGGCTTTGACTATAGTTAAATAGCACTAATCTCTGCTCCAGTTTAGTTGGTACATTCTAAGAGAACAATATAAGAAATTGCAATAGAGCAAGAGCATGAAATGGACTCAAAGCTGAACCAACCTCAATTTCAGGTTGCAAGTGTGGCCTCAGGTTTGACACTGTTGAAGTTTCAGCAGGCATTACATGTTTCCCATCCCAAGTAGAACACATTTGATCCTTCACTTGAATAGATGTTGTTTCTACACTGCCACCAGCTTGGACAGACATAACAGGCACCAGAGCACTAGCATCCTCCACAATAGATTTCTTGTTAACAAAAGATGGTGCTGCACCCTTGACACTATGTTTAACTGCAGCATGATCATTAGCATCCTGTATAAATCCGTGCGGCGCTTTGGATGATGAAAAGTTCTTAGTGGCGCCACTATGTCCATCCAACGGTTCTGTTGTTACTGTACGCTCTGTTTCATTAACATCACAGTCCATGATAGTTGCATTTTCAATGTGTTCTCTTCTTTCAGAAAATTGCACATTGTTTTTCCCCAGGGAAGTGCCAGTAGATACAGGTGCTATCAGGTTAACATGAACTTGGTTGTTGGAGCACTCCTGATTGGGTTTCATCCTTTTAGTTGGTCTACCATCATGTCCAACCAGATCATTAAGGTGTGAACATGCACCTATGCTGGAAGTTTCAAATCCTATCTTCTCCAAGGTTAAACTTGTCTGACCAGTGGGGAGGCCTGACTCCTTCACATGGCCAGGTGATATGGGTCTTTTTACTCTCAATTCATTTTCTCTAGCAGCAATTTTGTGGCGCAAACTTTCCAAATTATGAACGGCTGAACTTACTCCCATAACATTTCCATCTTTATAAGTAGCCTTTTGGGTAGTGACTTGCCGAACAGGTGGATCTCTCCTAGCAAAGGTGGCACTCAATCCCCTGCCTACCCCTGAATTTCTGAGTGTTAGTGGCACAGCATACCAATTTGCAGATCCAACCTTTACAGCATGGGTCTTCTGTTGAGGTACTTCCTCTCTCATAATTCCAGTGTGCATATTATTCCCTGTTTTATGTGTACCTTGTGAGCTGTCTTTCCTCTCTCTATTCTTATCTTGCTTTGACTTTCCAGAGTCAGGCCCAATATCATCATCAGAGAAAGTTATCATGAGGTTATCACTTGACACAGACTTTTGCCAGGTAAGGTTTCGATTGGTGCCAGGTTTGAAAGATCCTTGATTCACCCTCACTGTCTTCTTATAACTTGGAGCAACTGTTTTGTGAGGAAGAACACTTGAGAAACTCAAGCTATTACCGTCTAGCACATGAGCACATCAGAACATAAGAGGCAAGACAACGGAATCAGTGTATGAAACTATCCTTCTGAGGAACATCATGCAACAATGGTACAAGGTGGGAAACAAAAACGCATAAACTGTAATTGATCTCACATTTACCAGGGAAAGTTGCTGACAGCACTTGAGCAGAAGCATCCACATATTTGGAAACATTGGATGGAGAAGTGAAATGAGTTCGCAGAGACTGCCAACGGAAATTGAGTAAAAAAATGGTAAGCTATAATTGTTGCAAAGCTCAGAACAGATGAAGGTAATAATTGCACAGCTACACATGACATGAAAAGGTAATAATGCATAGATAGCTACATAAATACGTCCAAAAACAAATTCAAAATACCCTTATAGTGCCCATGCTGCCTGAATTTTACATGTCTACTTGATCAACTGTAACCACAGAGGCACATCGCATCATGCTCGCTTCCATCACATACCCTTGGTCTGAAAACAAAGTGACGACTGACGAGCTCATGAACTCCCTTGTTCTAAATTCCAAATGATGAGCTTATCGCTCCCCCCGAAATCCCAATTACTACATCGATCTCAATGCCCACCGATCAGCGCATCCGCCCACCATCCATCACTCACCACTCCAAACGGCAGCGTCAGAACATCTCTCGGAAAACGAAGCGGACACCCACCGCTCCAAATCCCAAGCTCAAATACGCGTAGTGGGTCATCCACAAGCTGTTGCAGACGCTACCGCTAGTGGTAGCGTAGTACACGAGACAAGTAGGGCGCCGCGAGCAAACTAGATCCGAGGAGGGGGGGTGGGATTGCGGACTGCGGCTCTCACCTCCTCGTCGTCGGCGCCGGAGGAGACATCTCCCTCCTCCCGCGCCCTGGCCGGCGCCGCCGCCGCCGCCGCCGCCCTCGCTGCAGCCGCAGGCGGTGGCGGAGGAGGAGGATGGGGAGGCTGCGATGGGGACGCGCTAGGTTTCGCCGCCGCCGGGCCCGACATCGTAGCGGGTGCGGCCCCGGAGGGAGGCGGTCGCGTCGCGTGACGTCAGCGCTCGCGGGTCGCCTCCGCTTGTAGCGCAACTGTGGAAGGGAGGACCGGAGGAGTTCAGACTCAGAGGCTGACCGGTGGGGCCACATGTAAGAGCCGTTGACGTGGTTGTCGACTCAACATGTAGTTTTATAATTTCAGATAAGCGATTAATTATCTATTTTACTAGATAAGGGAAATAATTGTTCAAAATACATAATAAAATAAAAAAACGATATTTTTAAGACAACTTTTGATATAACCCTAAAACGATTTTTTTTTGAATTGGTGAGAGTAGTGGAAAAAGTTACACGACGGCTTAAAATAAGTTGAGAGATAATTAATTCTAATTATTAGTTATATTAGTGATTATAATTAATATTTAAATTATCTATAATTTTTTAATTTTCGTTTGGAACATAATATGTTTCCACTTTAATTACAAGCTGACAGACGGGCACCGTGTTGTTTCTGTCTAGGATTATAATCCTATTAATTAAAAGTGTAGATAAATAAACTTGTAATACATGTGCTTATCATTATGTTTACTTTTATCATGTTAGCTATTTGCAGTGGTTTTGTAGTACCTATAGTGGGATTCTTTTAATGTGTTTACCTTGACCTTGAGTCAAAAGTAGAAATGAAATCGCTGACATGGAGCACAACTGGAGTCTTTTTTGTTGCTACATTGCTGAGCTTGCATGCAAGTAGCTGGCTTTTGACGTAGCAACACTAATGTTTTTGTGCTGATGCTTTCTTTCCTAATTTCAGATGTAAGTATGCGCAAAATCGAGCTTTCTACTTGCTAATATAACCAGAACTGATATTGTTTTGAGAATCTTCTAGTTGTGTAATGCAATGGGAAACTGTTACATTTGGACACTAAGGCTTGCATAGCTGGCAGTGGATTTTATGACCAAAATGTTCATCGTCTGATTAGTTAGTCAATGTGATGATTCTTATATTGTCGGATACCTTAAATGTTTGGGTTAATTGCATCCATGCCACCGTTATTTTCGAAACAGAATGAAATGCCATTATTATTTCGCTATTTGCCTCCATGTCATTACTATTTTCAAATACTCATTTTCATGCCATTTTATACGAATCTAATGCATACGGGCCCACATGCAGCACATTTTTTTCTGTATTGACCATACTACTCTCTTCTTCTCCCCTATCTTCTCCCCTCCACTGTCTTCTTCCCCGCCGTCGCCGTCGCTGCCTTCTCGACTCCGCCGCCGCCGGAGCTTGGCCCAGGCAGCGAGGCGGTGCGCACGTAGGAGGCACGCGGCGATGTCCTTGCACCCGAGGCAGAGCGCCTCCTAGAGCGGCGTCCACCCGGCGTGGTTCTGAAGCGTGGGATCCGCGCCAGCTGCGGTGAGCGCGGAGGCGACCGAGGCGAGCCTGAGCCTCACCGCGAGGTGGAGCGCGGTGTCCCCACCGGACACGTCGCGGCGGTCGAGCACCGCGGACACGGACGCCGCGAGGCGGGCCTCGCGGCTGGCGTCGGAGGCGGAGAGGATGCGGCTCGGGTGCGCGAGCGGCGGGAGGCCATGGAGGACGGCCGCCAGCCCAGCACCATCCCGCAGCGCGACGGTCGGATCGGTGCCGAAGACGTGCGCTTCAGTCGCGTCGCCATTGTCGCCGCCGCCGCCGCGGGGAGAGAAGGGTCCTAGACCGACATTGCCTGGTCGGGGCACGAGCTCTCGGGATCCTTGCGGCTTCTTGGGTTTCTCCTCCTCGGCTCGGCCACCGAGCCCCAGCGAGCGGGCGGAGGAGCTCTGCTTCTGTGCGGCGCAGAGCGTGGAGATCGAGTGGAGTAGCCCCCGCTTGTGCTCCTGCCGCCCCACGCCGTGCCGCGCCTAGCTCCAGCCCGAGTACAGCTTCACAGGGGAGGAAAGAAGATAGGGGAGAAGATGAACAGTGCATGACCGGGGGCAGTGTTGGTAATGCGTAATTTTTTGTGACTGCAGGTAGGCCCGTAGCCTCTGAACGTGTACAAAATGGCATGCAGGCGAGAACAAACGAATAGTAATGACATAGAGGCAAATAGCGAAATAGTAATGACATTTCATTATGTTTCGAAAATAACGGTGGCATGAATGCAATTAACCCTAAATGTTTTGATGCTTGGTTGATGAACTGCGGTTCATGCACAAAACATGATGGAGTAATCTCATTGCAGATATATAGCATTAAGGTGGCAAAAATTCTAGGGTTACAGAGTACATAAGTTATGGTCCAGGAAGATTTTCCCATCAACAACGGGTGACACGAAAAAGAACTGGATGGATCATCCTACTGGGTAAAGAACAGGAACTGTGAATGCTCAATCATGTATTCAGCTTCAAGTCTTGGTCTGACGGTAGCGCCCTTCCGCGGTGGTTGAAGATCATGAAATCCAGGTTAGCCGGGAAAGAAACGATCCTGCAGTCGACGCAACTGCGGATTAGAGAACCATGGACTAGGTACAGAATGACAGGGCCATAGTCGTATATCAAGCCAGCAACAACTGGATAAGAACAGACAAGCTATGGCGTAGGATCAACTATTAAAGAAGATTATGGCTGCGACTGTGAAGAAAAAAGTTTCACCAAAAAAGCAAAAGAAAAGGTAGAATATTTATTTCCTAAATAATCACCCACATAATTCCAAATACAAGTGCTAATAAGTTACTTTCGTATGGTATTGTATGGCCAAATAAGTGATTTGTGATGGAAAAGGAAGATTATATTTCTCCAAAGAAAAAGTGAGCAAGTGTATGTTATTATATTATGTACCTGTCAAGTGTTACCATTACCACTACTCCAACTTTACACATCGGCAAAAATAACAAGTTTCAGCGACATGAATTTAATTATACCATAATCATGTCACTGCTAATGCACATACCACAGAATACTTTTTGAAGGTCCTGCATAATTAAGAAACGTGATTTTCCTTGTTTCCAACCCACAACATAGCATCTACAATAGTCGCATCAAATTCATATGTGCCTATACAAATTGATCCCAGATTTGACTTCTGTGTGAGTCCAAACTCCAAAATCTATGTTCAACCACACTTTTGCAGATTCAGTTATTTTACATTATGCAGTCTTTTGTTATTATTTATTGTTTCCTACCAAGAACAAATGCACCAACAGTGTTGTATAATTGCCTTTTCAATTTTCTATTTCATAGTATCTTTGTTGCTTGCTTGTAGAGCAATCTCGTGTTTGTTGGGGATGTCTACCGTACTAGCACCATTACCATCCACACAATCACACCCTGACTTCAAATGTAGAACACAGTTGATTCCAGTGACAGTTTAAAAGATAACTCCTCAAACAAAGTTACAGAACCACGCCTCCTGTAATCCATCTCCTAGTTTACTAAGTCCATAGTTTGCCAACTGAAACTAATAAAAAGAAACTACTTCCAAGTTCTACATTATGGCTACCAGTCATGATTGCATATAAAAACTCAAGTAAAACATTTAACAACAAATAGGTTTACCGATTCGCCTCAGAATGAGGGAGCACCGAAAGGAACTTGGCTGGAACAGCAAGACCTGCCCACATGCATAAGGCCAACCCCAGGAGCAACTGCATCATCACCTGTGAAATCAAAGCATAAATTATGCAGCACAAAGACACCCCACAACCTAAGTTGATTCATGCCAAATCGCCAGTAAAAGAAGCAGCTCGAACAAAACAACCAGAATAACATTTGGAACCAACGTGCTTGTAATTACGTAAACACATGGTGTAAAAGTGTGCAGCTCATACACATCAGAGCACAATTTCAACCCATAACTGGCACAAACCATTTTTTGTGGGAACGGCATGCTTAAAGTATTCAGTGCTAAGGATCATTTTTTTCCTATCAAAAACAACCTAAATTGCAAGCAATCAGCACTGTATACTGGATTGTTTTCATGTGAAACGTTACTACGGCACAATTCATGGTCATGATGTACACTATAAAGAGCTCAATCTTACTGTCAAAAGAAGCTACGCAGATACATGTTCTGACCACAGCTTTAAGCAACAGAAACCAACTATTAAACCCCAGCAGGGGAAGGGTTTCCACTTTCCAGAAAGGATCAGGGGGTCACTCTCACTCACATCCAAGGGCGGCCTGGAGAACTCCTCCTCCGTGATCTTCAGCACTGCGCGATCTGCAACAGCAACAAAACAAATAGATCAAACCACCTAGCCACCAAGCCACCAACAGCAAGCCAGTCATCCCAACTGTTACTTGTTAGAAACAAATTTCGACAGTAACAACACACGAATTAGTTCAACCCAACCAACTATCCGCTCGAATCGATCTCGCAACCCTACCATCGGGGAAGGCAGAGCCAAGATCGGAGTCTCGAAAAAAACAGATCTGAACCCCGGCACAAACAAAAACACTACATCAGTCGAAGCGCGCGCCGTGAAGCAAGGGCCTGCCTCGCAATTTCCACCCCGGGAACCCGAAATCTCAAGGAGGATGGACAGGTCAACGCGCTGGAGGGTAGGAGGGAGGAGGAGGCGCGGGCGACGTACACTGGATGGTTGCGTATGCGGCGTGCGCGAGGAGGGCGCCGCCGAGGATGCCTAGCACGTAGCCGATCCCCATGGCAGCCGGCAACGCTGAGATGCCCTCTTCTCCGTCGTCCGCCGCCGCCGATCGCTTCTGGCTTCTGCTTCCGCTGCGGCTGCTCGCCGATCCCGAGTTCGGGGGCTCGATTCGGTTGGATGGTTCTCCTCGGCACCGGGCTAGCTATCGAATTAGGCTGACACGTGGGCCATGCGACATTTGGCCTGATTATATTATTTGCCACCCTAAAATAACTTGGATTTTTTATCATCATAATTTACATATTATTAAATTATTATATGTTTTATTGTTAGGAATTTTTGCTGAAATGCCAAAAAGTTGAGTGATGTTTACTTTTTTATCGCGTCCTATGTAGCTCTAGGAGTCATATATCATACACTCATATAGAGCAAAAGAGCAAATTTCACTAACTTATATGTGACACAAGAACAAATCTCCCTTATTGTTATAGGTAGATGGTAGATGACATGACTCTTTTGATCAAATAGTTAAATGAATAATCGGATCCATGCCATTATAATTTTATGACTTTGAAAAAATACATATTTAGATTTATGTCATTATAATTTCAATTCAGTCTTATAGTTCTCTGAAATTGTAATGATATATTTCAAAATTTTCTAACATTATAATAACATATTTTAGAATTCTCTAAATTTGTAATGGTATAATTCGGAGTTCTATAAAATTGTAATGACATAAATCTAAATATGTGAATTGTAATGACATTTCTCTAAAATCATAAATTTGTAATAGCATGGATCCAACTAACCTAATAGTTAAAGGGTTTAAACAAACAAAATTTATGTTTAAAATTTGATAAACCACTTTGACTCATTATATATATATATATAATAGAATAGCATTTGTATATATATATATATATATATATATTTGAAAATATTGTGCCGGGCTAGTTTAGCAGATCTTGAGCCATTCAAACTGAAATCTTAACATTATTGCGTAATTACGATTACAGTGGTAGTTTAACTTCACAACACGACCTTAATTACGTTTGTTTTACTCCAACAGCACCACCTCACAGACTCGCACTGAGATGTCTGAGGAACAAGAAACGGACGCAGCTGGGAACAGCGAAGATGCAGCCTGAATTATGCTTGGGCCATGATGCAATCGATGGCTTGCTTGCAGATTCCAGTCATTGTCGCCTCTGGCCCGTACACCTGCAATTCAGTGAGTTCAGCTCATCTGTTTCAGTGGGATTCCGAGAGATAGAATAGGAAATGGATTGGATGGTAGTTCCAGTGGAAGAACATAGTAAGTTCATACCTCAATTGGAACACCAAGTTCTGCACCTAGGGTACGCATTTTGGCAAGGCCAGTTTGGTAATTTGGACCACCTCTCCGAACATAAATGTTCATCCTTGCAGCCTTCAATTTGGATTCCTGCCACAAGATTTGGAAGCGAGATCAATAAGATTTTAATGGTGTGTGTGGTAGTGGTTGGGACAGAACAACGAACCAACCAAAACTTGCCTTCTCTCTTAAAGCCCGGATGATGCCACTAAATGTAGCAGCAACATCAGTGAAGTTCGCTATGCCACCTCCGATGAGAAGAGCTCTCTTACGGCCATCAGGATCAGCAGTGGCACACTATAAAGATTCAAATGTTATTTTGTATAAGAAAAGAAACATAATGAACAAAACTGTCAGCCAAAAGGTGTAGCCTTTACATCTAAAACCACTCTCGCATACTGCAGAACCTCCTCCTCATTGGGAGCACCACTGTATTCGGCGTAGTTTCCTAGCTCTGACGCATATCCCAAATCTCCAACCTGGTAGCAAAATTCAGTCTGTGAAGAGTGCAGACAAACTTCAAAACATATCCTAAAAAAGATCTGGAGGGAGTTAGACTTACAGTATCAGCATAAATTACACTAGCACCACCACCTGCAACCATTGTCCAAATGCGCCCTTTTGGGTTCAGAACTGTGAATTTCAGCGATGAGCTTGTCTGAAAGAGTCACATCAATATCAGTTCAAGACTCAAAATTGCATGCAAAGGCAGTGAAATTCAATTTGTATACAAATGTAGGTCCTAGTTACTAACAGACAGCAGACCTCAGGGGGGTGGGGGAGGAAGAAAGAAAACTGAGGATACCTTCTCATCTAGTTCATGGATAAAGCTTTCAGAGGGGCTGAGGACTCTTCCAAAAGGAAGAGGGAACTCAATGTTTCCCCACCTGTACAATGGAAAGTACAGTTAGCATAATAAAGATGGCGAAAGGATGCAACTGGATTCTGTAAGCTAGATAGAAGCCTGAATCATACTTCTTAAAGTTCTTAAAAGCAGCCGTGTCATCCAATTCCCCTCTCATGTCTAGAGGATATGGTTCCCCATTAACCAATGTGAAAGGATTCATCTCAAGGAATGAGAAATCCAAGTCTGTCCGAAGAGGCAAAGACCAACAAAATAATATGAGTACAGGATTTCAAAGGTAAAGCAATAACTCCAGATTGTCTTCATTTTCAAATGTGAGTTACCTTGGAAAACAGAATATGCACCTCTAATGAAATCACCTATTTTTGTGCGAACCTGAAATTCAGACAGAAGGCAGAAATGACCTAAGCATGGGTTGGCTAATGCAGACCTAAAGAACTATCAACAGTAATAAACTCTAACATAAGAGGAATCAACAAGTTCAAAACAAGGACATGACATAAGGAAGGTTATGCATTGTATGAGCTTACCTCCAATGGTAGAGTAGCAATCAATGGAGCACAAGCATCAGGTGTCATTGCCCTCTCTGTGGGAAGAAATACTGTCTTGACCTTATCCCAGTTCTCCTCAATCTCAATACCTCCACATTCTGAGAAGCTAATAGTGGAGCCAAGCCTTTCTGATACAATTGAAAGATAGTACTCTTGATCATGGGGAACAAATGGCTCAACTATGAATGTTGTGATAGGAGCCTTGCAACCACCCATCTCAACCTACATACAGAAGAATGTCAGATAGTTCATAAATAGTTCCAAGTAACAAGCTTGTAGAGGCAAAACACACATGAATGTTACTTTGTGACTACCTCGACTCCCAAACGCTCCTTGACAAATTGGCGGACTTGAGCGAGATCTAGGTTGAGGGCCACAAGGCCACTCTTCCCGCGTTTACCAAACAGCATGTCTGGTTTCACAACCAACTTCATTGATGAGAGCCATGGCTCCTGGTTGGCGAGCTCTGTGAAATCTGTTGATTGTGTGACCTGAGCACAAGCATGATTCAAATTAGTCATGGATATAAACATAAACTATTGTAGAACAAAGGCGAATCCAATAAAGAATTTCTATCTAGACCAACTTTATTCCTTTTCACCCATTGACCCAGCTAATGTAACACAATTGAGACACCTTTGAATAGAATGAAAAATATGATTATATTTAAGCTTTACATATATGTTACTAAAATTCAACATGAGCTCACATCATCAGAGAAAGACTCTTCTAACCCAAACTAGAGATGCTCTTGCTCAGATCCAAGATGAAGCTTCGGACTTTGGTAGCATTGCACGTTAAATGACCAAATGACCATTATGGTTAAAAAGAAAAAGAAAGGTAACGAACTATCAAAAGCAGAATGCTCCAAGTCAAACTACCATAGTACCATACCAACTGGTTCACCTACCAGCACTGGAGTTAAATTAGGCAAATCACAAACCGAAACAAAAAAAAGTTAGCGAGGACAAGAAAGCAACAGTGGATCGAGTTTACGCCATCCAGATCTCAGATACCATTGCATCACATGACCGATCCAACCCACAAAAGCATCAGCCGTAGCACAAAAAGTGCTTCATTTGCAGCCTTCAAACATGCAAAACAGTCGAGCACTGACAATTTACGGTTACTGTAAACAATCTCGCATCTGTATTATCCAATTCAAACGTGTTTGGCCCAAGTAACCAATAGAATTCGCCGCAAAATGCCACTCACAACCTTCGCTACTAGTTGACAACACAAACGCGCTAAAATTGAGCTCTTTTGAAGAGCGAAATTCGCCGGGTTGCCTCCTACCTACTCCTAGTCCAAACATCGACCCAATTGAACAACCACAAAAAGGCCGAGTCCACGCTGAATCCCCCTCCCCTCCGATCACTGTCCGATCCGGCCGCGAGGACGAACAGAGAGAGAGAGAGAGAGAGAGAGAGAGAGAGAGAGAGAGAGAGGCGGCTGTGACCAGCGCGGAGAGGATCTGGAGGTCGATGCCCGCGAGGCGCTTGAGGTGCTCCCTGAGGAGGCGCTTAGAGTCGTACTCCCGGATCTTCTTCCGCGCCATGGCAACCTCCGCCGCCTCCTCCTCCCGACTGAAGAAGGCTTCCTTCTCTAGAAGCCTCCGCGGTGGCGACTGAGAAGCGAATGGATCGGCTTCTTGGGGTCGCGTGCGCGCTGACGTACGTGGGCGCCCTATTTATATCTAGCAGACGCAGTTGGGCGATGTTAGCGGAACGGTTTTCAAATTATAACAAACAATAAAAAAACTGAATGGTACAACTTTAATCACTGAATCATAAATGTAGCTAAGAGTCTGTCTTTTGTATTTTTCGGTTATTCTTTTAGAGACCTCTCAAGAGACCACCTATTAAATGGGGTTTTACACATCCTTATAGATCAAAGTCACATGTTATTATTTCACAGTAATATTTGTGATAAATTTTTCTATATTATTATAATTTTTCAGTTTTAAAATATAATGCCACAACAGATAGAGCTTGGAATTTTTCAAATTACAGAAAATTGTAATGTGATTTTTACAATTTTCTGATAATACTTCATTTGGACTGTCTTAATATTTTTTTAAAAAAATCAGATGTTTTAATATCAGTAAAAAATATTTCAATCGTGTTGTTAAGAAATATTTCAAAAATCTACAATTTTGTAACATTGTCCAATAAAACATCGTTCATAAATTGTCGAAACACTTACTGATTTTTTTCGTGTCCGAACTAGAGCGTAGAGTTTTTATAATAAAATAAAGTGGTTTGACTTTCATCTTTACTCTAAAATAAATTAGATGACTCAATTAATACATTTAATTCATTTATAACTCTAAATCCAAGATTAGATTTAGTGGATAATCACTACAAGAAAACGGGGAACTTCCGTCAGCCAAAACCGACAGAAGTTAGCCTAGTATCGATGAAAGAAACTAACTTTCATCGGCAAAAAGCTAATTTTTATCGGCATTTAGCCAACGGAAACATTTCGATGGAAATTAGGTAACTTCCGTCGGTTGCCGACGAAAGTTACCAGGAAGAATCGGTAACTTCCGTCGGCCAAAGTATAGCCGACGGAAATTACATTTTTTTGTTTTTTTTCTATTTTTTGCTTGTTTTTTATTTGTTTTTTCTGTGTTTTTTATTTTTTCCTATTTTTCTGTCACATTACACACTAATAAATTATATCCACATTCACATGCATACAAGACATTCACATTCATATTCAAAGTCAACAATTATATTATCACATTCAAATCACATTCATACAAATTCAACTAAAAAGATCATGAATCCAAAAGTATATGCATGGTCCAAATTTACATTCCTGCATATATTACATTTAAAAGTATATACAAAAGTACATTCAAAGTATATACAACAAATAAGAACTCTCTCACGTGTGACATTCAAATCACATTCCAAGGATTGCTCGAGGGATGCATTTATGTTGCACTGATGTGGAACCAAAACAAAATTGGAGCACCACACATGATCAAAGATTAAAAGCATAACCAACAATTTTGTCAACACCTGAAAACAAAAAAAACATTAGATACTGTAGATGCTTTTGGAAGATGTTTTTGCTAGAACTTGAGATAATCAAAAATCAAAAGAAAAAAGATGGAAATTTATTAGTTAGCAGACCCCAAAATAAGCATATTAGTTAGGACTAATCAGAAAATTTAGACTTCATAAGCTAATTACAAGTGCACTACAAGAAGAGTTTGTGATGAGGACCTCATCCATAAAAATAACAGATGGTTGCCTATCGACAGCAACCATGAAAAGAGTCCGAACAAGCTTTTCAGCCTCTCCTACCTGTTTTGTCAATGAAAAGTAAGTTTGATCCAGAAAAGGGAATATGTAAGATATGTAAGTGTGTAACATAGTGAAGGGATAACCACATACCCAATGAAATAAGATTAGTCCTTCTAATTATATGCTAGTGTTCTATAAGTTATTTCTAATGTTTTATTATTGAAAAGTGTACACGTAAGAAGACCATAATAATAGTGAACACACTTGGATAGCTAAACTAGCAGCCAAGCATACAAAGCAAACAGATGAGTAAAACGTTGTTGAACAGAAAGGAAGTAAACAACAGCCACAATTGCTTTACCTAGAAAGCAAGCCATTTAGATTAAAAGAAATAGAGTAGCCATGCTGAATAAGCCAGTTTGGCATATAATATTTATGTTAATAGCAATGAACCAACATCAAGACACTAAGATTCATAACCTAGCGAAGAACTAAAGCTATGAAAAAATATCAAAGGCTCTATGTATTATGTTGGTAGGACAAATCATATCAACTGAAAAGCAGAAACTTAGACTTATAATAACAGAACACACATTCATCTTATGTTGGTAAGACAAATCATATCAACTGAACAAAAACTTAGACTTATAATAACAAAACACACATTCATCTTATTGTTTAATCGAAACATACATACTACCGAAGTTCCAAACTTCTCTTTCCACATTAAGTAATTCCCTAAATTCACATCACAATGCAACGAACCACGAGTCCACGACTATACCATGGTGTATAAGTTTAGCTTCTTCTGACCACATTTCTGGAGTGCTGTAGTTGTACATCAGGACGGAGGTAAGGTAATCAGGTAAATTGATGAGGAATAAGGAGCGGAGTGACTCACCACTCCTCTGGCTGAGTACTCGAAGCCGTTCCTCAACTTGAACCTGCCACTTGGCGATCTTCTCCTGGTAAACCCTAACCTGCCCCCTCTCGCTGCAAGCACAACACACTCACGCGGATCAGCATTGAGCAATCGCAAAACCTAACCGCGTTGTGGAAGTGGAATAGGAACGAGGCGGACGCACCTGGAGGGGACGACATCCGAGACGCGTGCGGCCAGGGCCGTGCCTAGGGGGGTCGAGCGGTGCGCTCGACCCGAGCCCCCACCTTCCTAGGGCCCACCCGGCCAGGCGACCACCACAGTTTAATCAGGGGAATAGGAACGACCGGTCCGCGGAACATGATCGTGTAGCCGCTCGCCCGCTCTTCTTCGAGGTCACCGAGAGCACCACCCGCGGCAGGCGCGGCTTCGCCGGTTAATGACTTACTGGGGCCGCCAGGCTCCAGCGCGCCAAGCGCCCAAACACGACAGCGCACGCCACTCGCCGCAGCCTGCAGTGGCCGCACCTGCCGACCTGCGCTGCGCACGTGCGCAACCTGCAGGTAGGGGTGAAAGTGGTTCGGATAGTTTCCGACCGTATCCGGAAAAAACGGATTCGGATTCAGATTTTTTTGATTCGGATACGGATTAGGATTCAGATTTTTTTTTCGGATACGGAAACGGATATGATATGCCTGATATCCGTCGGATTCGGATACGGATTCGGATAATCCGGATAGTTCTTATTCGGATATCCGGCCCATTAATAATATAGGCCCATTGGCCACATTGCAGGCCCACATCACATAAATAGGCCTTCATATTGGGCTGGCAGGCCCACTGCCATGGCGCCATGGCCCAACCGCCCAAGGAGTTTGAAATAAAAAATCTTCTTTATTTTTTTTAAAAAAACATTTTTTAAAAAAAATAAAGAATATTTTTTAAAAATATATATATTTTTAAAAATGGGATAAATTTCTATAAATTTAAACAGATAAAATTTTATAATAAATAAAAATATTTTTTTAGTTATTTCAATTTAAATTTTAGAAACACAATGAATTAATGAAAAATAACAAACTTTGTCAAAATAATTTTAAATTTTTATCACAGCATCTATGTATCGTATTATGATACCATGAGACGTATCGTATTTTTCAGACTTAATTTGAATTTTTTAGAATTAAAATTTCATTAAGCTCTACGTTGTCCATCGAGTGTCGTAACATTTTTTTTAAAAAAATATCTTTCAATTTAGTGGATACTGACTTAAAATAGACTCACATGCATGAATATGATTTTTCTAGAATTTTTAGTTCATTATTTCATGCACTTGTAGTTCAAATTTGATAAATTTCAATATAAATCAAAGAAACATACATAATGAATTAAAAATAGCAAACTTATGTATAAAAATGTGAATTTTTTTATAACATTAGATATGTTGTATTTTAATCATAGAAAAAAAATCAAGTTTAAACAAAGATATAACTATTGATTTGCTTTTAAATCTATCACATTCTTCTTAACATTCTAACTCGTTACTCTCAAATCTCCATCTTTCTTAACATCGTAGATGCAAACTTTGTCAAAATAATTTTAAATTTTTATCACAGCATCTTTGTATCGTATGATGATACCATGAGACGTATCATATTTTTCTGACTTGATTTGAATATTTTAGAATTAAAATATCATTAAGCTCTACGTTGTCCATCGAGTGTCGTAACATTTTTTTAAAAAACTATCTTTCAATTTAGTGAATACTGACTTAAAATAGACTCACATGCATGAATATGATTTTTCTAGAATTGTTGGTTCATTATTTCATGCACTTGTAGTTCAAATTTGACAAATTTCAATATAAATCAAAGAAACATACATAATGAATTAAAAATAGCAAACTTATGTATAAAAATGTGAAATTTTTTTGTAAGATTAGATATGATATATTTTGATCATAGAAAAAAAATCAAGTTTAAACGAAGATTTAACTATTGATTTGCTTTTAAACCTAACACATTTCTTCTTAACATTCTAATTCATTACTCTCAAATCTCCATCTTTCTTAACATCGTACATGAAAATTTTGTCAAAATAATTTTAAATTTTTATCACAGCATCTATGTATCGTATGATGATACCATGAGACATCTCGTATTTTTCAGAATTTATTTGAATTTTTTAGAATTAAAATTTCATTAAGCTCTATGTTGTCCATCGAGTGTCGTAACAATTTTTTTAAAAAATATCTTTCAATTTAGTGGATACTGACTTAAAATAGACTCAAATTCATGAATATGATTTTTTTTACAATTTTTGGTTCATTATTTCATGCACTTGTAGTTCAAATTTGACAAATTTCGATATAAATCAAAGAAACATACATAATGAATTAAAAATAGCAAACTTGTGCATAAAAATGTGAATTTTTTTATGATATTATATATGTTGTATTTTGATATTAGAAAAAAATTCAACTTTAAATGATCATTTATATTTCAAATTTACAATTTTAAACTTTATCTCTCTCACTCCAAAAATAAGTAAATAAACAACTTTGACTAAAACTCTATCAACCCTAATTTTTCTTTCTCTCTCTCGGTCTCTCCTACTCCTGTCACCTCTCTCTCCCCGTTTGTGATGATTTATATGATGTTAACTATTATTTGTCATTTGTCTATTGTGATCGTGAATAAATAAATACATTATTAATATTCGGTAAGTATTCGTAACCGTATTCGTATTCGATTCGTATCCGCTCCGTATTCGTATTCGATGATATCCGACTCCGTATCCGTATCCGGATTATCTGAATCCGAATTCGAATCCGAAAAAATATATGAAAAAGGATATGATATTAGTGATATCCGTCTGTATCCGATCCGTTTTCACCCCTACCTGCAGGCTGCAGCTGCTCCGCTGACCGCTGGACGCCTAGACTGGCACCGCTTCGAGGCGCCCTGGCCCTGTGTGATCACGGCTCACGGTAATTAGTAGTGCATCATGTCATCACGGTAATTAGTAATCATTAATAACTTTCTCTGTTTATGATTCATCTGATTTTGAGGAAAATAATTTGATATCGGAGTTAAGAATATTGCAAATGGCACTGCCAGATAGATCAATGTCTGCTATGGAAATTTTTGAGTATGTCAGGGAAATGGATTGCTATCCCAATATATATGTTGCTGATCGGATATTATTTACAATACCAGTAATCGTGGCATCAGCTGAAAGGAGCTTCTCAAAGCTAAAATTATTGAAGAATTATTTAAGGTCTACAATGTCTCAAGAAAGGCTAAATGAGCTGACAACTTTATGTATTGAGAAGAACTTGTTAGATGATATTAATATTGCAGCCATCATTGATGATTTTGCATCAAGAAATGTTAGAAGACATTTTTAAGGTGATCTATAATATATTTAAGGTAATGATCTTACTTCTTTTTTTACCGCTTAAAATTTTCTGTGATACATTAAATTATTTTAGTTAGTTGATATATAATAGTAAAAAATAGTTCTTTGGTATTAGGGCCCCTATTTATAATTCCGCCCCGGGCCTCACAAAAATTAGGAACGGCCCTGCGTGCGGCCTTAGCCTCGAGCATGACGCGGAGCGCATTGCGGTAGTGCGCCGCGGCATCATTGGGGAGCCCCTACTTTGATGTTAGTGAGGCAGCGACCGAGAGGCGGGGAGGCGGGCGGAGGGCGAGGTGGGAAGGCGCAGGAGGTGCGGAGTCGGCGGCCGAGAAGCGGGGAGGCGCGCGGCGACCGGGAGGCGGGGAGGCGGGCAGAGGGAGGGAGAGAGGTGAAGTGCAGTGGAGAGATGGAAAAACCTAGGCGTGCCGGTGAAAAAATAGAGCGCGCGCTGCTGATTTTGGGGGGAAATCATCTTCCGTCGGTTAAGGATTGAACCGACGGAAGTTAAGTTAACTTCCGTCGGCCACAGTTAAAGCCGACAGAAGTTAAGGTAACTTACATCAGTTCTTAGAAAAATCTTATATTGGGTCACTTGGCTGGTTTTTGGTTAGAGTTAGCTGGGATCTGATTGCACATCACTGAGTTCGCAGCGATTGCAGCCCCGTTTGTCTTGGATTGGATTATTCCTACCAATTCTAATGCGGGCATATAGTTTCTCAAAAACATATTATAAATATGTTAAATTTGTTTATTAACTGTTAAGTATTAATTTTATTTTTATACACACAATAAAATAATTAATATCTACCGTGTGCTATTACGTTCAAAGCTTGTATTTTGATAAGTCGGAAATATGATCACTACCCTACTCCTATCTATCATAAGCAAAATTTCACAGATCCTAAAATCCATACCAAAACTTACCGAAACTAGAGTGGAGAATTTAAAACTAACTAGACCCTGTTCTGCCACCCCAAAATGAGATCCTCAAGAAAAGTGTTTGACTTAACACAGAAAAAATATTTGATAACTCCGATAACTCCGGCTCCAAAAGACAAAAAAACTGAAGTCGAAACTCTACCAAATGCACCGTAGTCCCACGGGTTAGAAATACCAACTCGAACTTAATTTCAGTTTCTATTATGGTAAGTAGATGCTAATATAACCACAGTTCTCAATCAACTCAGTTAGTACATTCCAACATCGCATCTCACCGAGGCAAGTGATGTTCATCAGAACAATTAACAACGACACGAGACTGACAAAATCCATTACGTCCTAATCCGCCGCCAATATCTTCTTTGACCTGCTAATCTCTGAACATGTTAGCCACGACGGGGTTCAGATCACACATCACACGAGCCCCCTGTTGCTGACTGGCATCATCAAGCTTGGACCTCAACTGTAGAAGCGTTGCATCCACCCACCTGCTGTGACCTGTGAATCGGCAAGCAAAAGAGAGAACTTTCAGCTCAGCGGTACTGGGGGTGGTGAAGGGAGAGCTATTGCTATTCATCTTGGTAAGAATTTGCAGGTGCAGCCGAGGCGAGGTTCCGCTTCACGAACTGGCCAGTAGGGCCCGACCCCCTGTTGTGGCCGCCGCGCACCCTGTGAATTTGAGCCCCCTCAGTTCGTTCATCTGCACTTGGGATCTGCTGGAAGTTTGTGGGTTTATTGTAGGATCCAACTGGCTGGTATTCGAGATGAGTGTCACCCCTCCGTCTTTCTGGATTTGTGCCATGACCCCTTCCCCTGTTTGTGCCACCTCCTCTGTGGTACCTCCCATTGTGATGGCCCTGTCGGCGCAGTCCATGACGGAGCTGCTGCTGTTCTGCGTTTTCATGGCTCTCACTATTCTGGTAATCATCTACATGCTTCGTTTCTCCTTTACCTTCTATGTCGCCTGCATTCTTCTCATCATTCCCGCAACTGTTTTCAGCTAGGTTGCTACTCATGCTGTTTTGTGGAGCACTATCCACAAGCCCATCCTCAGCATTATTGCCCTGTGAGTTGCTCTGGGAATGGGAGTTGGTTTTAGGTTTCCAGTGTGCTCTAGATTGTGGTATTGTTCCACTGTTCTTCGCATCAGATATCTTCATGTTTCTACGTCCGGATGAGTTTGAATCCATGCCCAGTGTTGGTGGTGTTGGCATTTGACAAACAACATCTTTCATGCCTTCTCTATTCTTGTTCTCATTAGGGTAGTTGTTTCCGTCGGTTTTCAGAGCCTTCGTATGCTGACGCCTTTGCCTGTTAGCTGCACTATGTTCTTTGCCAACACTAACTGGTAATGGAACAGCTTCAGCTGGAGCTGAACTGTTCTTAGCAGGAGCATCTACTTGCTTGTCATGCTGATCAGACTGCACTTGGAGTTCATGTATCTCATGATAGTTGTCTGCTAGCTCAGTGGCATTTCGTCCTACCAGAGTTGATTCATCCATATTCCTTCTACGCCAAGAAGAATGAGACTTCCCATGCCCCTTAGTAGTTTTCTTGCCCTCCCATTTCTTGGCCTCAGTTGCAGCCTCAGATTTAGCAGCAGTAGACTTTTCAACTACTTCCTTATCATGACTTTTGTTGTCTTCACAGGATTTTTCTGAGAGTAGATTTGGCCCCAAATTCTGGTGTTGAAGCTCTTTAGATAAAGGCTTTGGAACATAGCGTTCCATTTCAGCTCTTTTTCCTCTTGTAAGATTCTCCCCGTCATTGGTGTTCTGTTCAGTTGGTTGAGTAGGGGCAACTACTGATGCAGTCCTCGTGCCTTCACCAGATTGTTCACTTTGTCCTAACATCTTAACTGGTGCCCATACAACCCCATCATTCCCATGTTGCCTCTCTACAGGTCGGAGAGTCTGATGATTTTTTCCCAATCTTTTTGGCAGCTCATGTCTTGGGTGACTACTATGAGCTTCGTTTGATGATGCTGACTTCATAAACTCTTGGTTCAAAGATCCAAATGAAATGCCACCCACCATTATACTTCCCACAGCAACAATAGTACCTTCAGTAGGAACTATTGAACTACTGATGATAACACCAGCAGTATGTAGTTTTAGTTCACTAGGCACTTTGACTGTATTTGGTTCATTGAGCACTACAGGTGAAGTAACTGGAGCTTCATCAACCTTTTTCTTGTTTCTTGGATGCTTGGCGGTCTTCTTACTGTGCACTAGGGGTTCATCATGTGATGTAACAATGGTTGAATTGTCTGAAAAGGCCTCAACAATTTTGTTACCACTTTCTGTGGTTATACCACTTGACTTCTCCCTAGAAGATTTCTCCTCTAAAACAGTTTGCCTTCTTCTGTAGCCCTGCCTAGGCTTTGTAACACTAATGTCATGTGCAACACTTTTCTGTGCTTCATGATCTACCATTTTCTGGGTTTCATGCTCCACCATGTTGCTATGTGCGTTCCTGACTGATGACAAGGTATAAACATTAGAGTCCTTGCCAACATTTAAAGCATGCGTTAGTGTTTTAGACTTGGACTGTACAGAAGCTTCAGTATGTTTGGGATCATTTTGTGGCTGAAGAGCATTGTGACTATCACATGAAGCATCACAAGATTCACCCATCAAACTAGCAGGTTTAGCAGTTCCATCAAATCCAGCATTTTGCTTTTGTGGCACATCAACAATTTCTGGTGGTGCATCATTTGAGCTCTTCTGATGTACTGATGAACGCATGTTCAGTTCTTCCAACTTCGCAAGAGCTTTTGCTCTTTGTTGTTTTGTCCGTTCCTCCTCCTCAGCTTGCAATTGTTTTGCACGCTGTGCAGCGAATTCCCTCATTTTTGCCCGCTAAATTGAAAGTACATCCAAGAAAAAAATAGTCAGTACAAATTATGGCTATGAATTCCTACAAATCACACTAACCTTGCCCTAGAAAATACACTATCACTGTGGGTTAAGAAAAAAACTACTCTCAAGGACAGCATGTAATACAAAATTATGTAATAGGCATAAGCTGCAAGTGCGCAAGTAAATTGCATTTTGTACATAACTTTGTATTGTATTATGTTTAGAAGTATATCACATCATATAAATCATACAACCAAACTTCTATTAACTTTGATTACAAAATATATGGCATCATAGAAAACATACTGTTAGGCTCACCCCACCTAGCCAACCCAACCATAAACCTAGGCGTTATAGTGGGAGAGGTGGGGGTTTTTATCCATAGTCCAACATTCCCCCTACGGCGTGCGAGCCCGGCGTAGCCCACAGCAGGTTCTAGAGGCCCGGTGTAGCCCGCAACAGGTCTCAGCACACTAGATAGGCGCAGGGAAAATCACGCAGCAGAAATGCGGAAATGCGTGGCCAGAGGGATTCGAACCCAGGACCTTGGCTCTGATACCATGTTAGGCTCACCCCACCTAGCCAACCCAACCATAAAACCTAGACGTTATAGTGGGAGAGGTGGGGGCTTTTATCCATAGTCCAACACATACAACCAAACTTCTATTAACTTTCACTACAAAATATATACACACACAGACACACACCATTGATGATAAATATTTTCATTGTAATAAAATAATTTCTATTTTTCAGCTAGCACATGCATGTGAAAAGTAATGGTTAATTGGTCAAGGTTTTATATTGGAGAACTATGCCAGCATTCAAAGTTTCAAACCATCCATGATTATCAAGGCATTGCCATGGCAACAAGGCGGTGGTGGCCCCATTCTTTAGCCGTGCTGCACGGCTGTTGATAGCATGGGTGTGGCCAGCGATGACAGAGGAGTGCTGGGTGACAAGGCAGAGAGATGTGGCAGCAGCTGAGAAGTGGGAGAGGAGCTGCTATCTAGGGTTAGTGTTTTATGTGAGGAAAAAGAGCCTGGGCTTTAACGCAGATGTTGGACTGTACTTTTATATAGATGGCCAGATGGGTTGTTGGACTAGACTTTAAATGTGCTGTCAGACTAGATTTTAAATATGCTAGTGCAATTTTAACTATATATTCTTTCAGTTTTTTCATTTTGTAAGGCATCGCCTACTGCCTAGCCTAGCCTTCCCCCCTTAATAAGTAATAACTATGAAACCATCCTATATACTTAAAAGAGTATTTTATGTAAGTATTTTAAAAGTTTCAAATAAATTTGACCTGAAACAATGAAAAGATTAAACTAAGCATGTAATGTGGGAGCAATCAACAGGGCACTAAATATCCTAATTTAAATCTATCTGATAATGATTCTATATTTCTACTGAGAAATGAAGTACAACCAGCATCTAAGATACAAATAGACAGTATAGGTTAATGCACTACAAACTTTAAACATTGCCTACAGAATAAAAATGCAACTCCCTTAAATGGAATATGTTATTAGGAATCAAAATTGATCGACATGGTCCAGAGTATTAGGTATGTCAAGGTATTTTACTTGTTAATGGTCAATCTTGAGAATACTATACAAAGCTTGTGAAAAATTAGGATGACAGCTGTACAATTTTGTACAAATATGTTACAAAACCAAAAACTAGGATGGTAGGTACTAGGTAGCTGTCCAATTTTGTAAAGATATCATAAGAACATCTACAGCCACATACCTGAGATTCAAAATCAAGTGAATCTGACATATCATCAGTGGCTGTCAGTTGCAAAGCATCCTCAGGAGACTGGTCATGCTGGCTATTCCTCAAACCAACAATTAGTGAAGAATCAGTTGCAGAATTTTCTCTTGGCCCCTGTCCTGCAAGATTATTAGCCGACCTATCTTTAGCTGGAATGTGGTGAATGTTTCTTGAAGAATCACCTCTCCTATGTGTTTGATCACGAGTTGATTCGTCAAGCTTTCTAGCTTTGGTGATTTCAGTTATTTGTGACTGCGATGGTTCAACAACCATGCTATCAGAAGGTAAATTTGGTAGTTTCTGCATCATAGGAGAAATATAAGAAATGTAAGCACGTGACAAGAAGAGGAAGCAAAATTTCTGATAGCAACAGCACATGGAACATATTGTATCACCTGATCTTCCTTTGAACCAGTACTTTTTTGCTGCTTCTCCTTGGCTTCTTTTGATGAGAACTGTTCTGCAATATTATTGGCATCAACATTTCTAGCTTTGTTATTCAAACTTTCTATTTTCTCTATTAAAGTCACATTCTTCTTAATGACAGGATCAGGAATAACTGGATTGTCTTCCTTCAACTTCTTCTGGAGAGTACCATCATTAGTTTCCCTGGGGTGGGAATGTACATTTTCTGGAACAGAAAAATGACTTGTACCTGCTGGGCCTCTATGATCAGACACGGACCTCATAAGGACCTTGTTCTTCTCAACAAAGGATTCCTTTGTATCTGCCCTCTTGTTCACATCAATGCAATTACCATCTGGATGTGGAAGAAGCGGTGGTGCAGGATGAGCATTCCTTTCAACTTCACAAGGACCTCTTAAGCGATCAGGGTTATCATGCAAAATCCTGGGGTGACCTCGACGGATCATCAACACCCTATCAGATTCCAACTGCTCATTGGGAACTATTTCATGTTTGCCAGGTCTGCTCTGAGCATGTCCAGGGTGAAACTTCTCATGCTGGTTGGGGAATTGATTTAATATTCCTGGTTGATGAGGACCTCCAACAAAAGGTGAATCTCTTACATTGGAATTATTGAAATTTCCTCGTGGAGGGCCATAGTATCCATCATAAGGCATTGGACCCTGGTAAAGTGGTCTGGCTGGAATAACAGGTTGGTTCATAATATAAGAATTGTGAGGCATAGAAAGATATGCATCTCCATTTTTAGGTTGATATCCACCATGTCCTGAGCCCTGCCTTGCTGCTGCTTCTGAGTTGGGTAGGAACTGACCATAATAAGCGAATGGTTCGACAGGGAAACCACCAGGGTGACCTAGGGGTCTGTACGGTCCACTTGGTGTCGCTCCTCTGTGCCACATTCCATCAGGCGGGTGACCTGGAGGTGCATGCCATGAATCAAACTGTGGTGGGGGCACACAAAAATTAGCAGGGTATGGTTGTGGCTGCTGAGCTTCATTTGGCAGACTTGTAGCCGGGAAGGGAGCACCTCCATCATGCACATGCTGCTCTGTCTTTATGTTATCCACAGACTGGCTATTGGATGACAAGATTACCTCAGCAGGTCCTAGCATACAGAAACATTAGCAACTACATGGTAAAGCAATTGAATGTTCCCAACAGAAACATTAGCAACTAAATGGTATTATCAATTTATCATCATTGAAATAGTAGTTAAATTAGTAATACCAGCTGTTAGGATCTTTCCTTGTTCATTTTGCACCGCCTCTTTACCAGAACTAGAAGTCGGGCGTCCTTTAGAACTATGACCTAAAATAAAGAAGATGAACCATAAGGAGAGCTCTTCTTGTACAATACATTAAAATATATTAGCACTTCAGCATCAGGCAATCAAAAAGAAGTGTTTTTTTACCAAAATAGTTATAATGCAAATAGCTTCTGTCTATGTTCTGCATGCTTAATACAATTAAAAATTTAACATGCTAAGGGCTTGTTTGGTACTGCTCTAGCTTAGAAATCCACACTAGATATGTACTTTGTATGATAAAATAAAGTGTTTAAACTTTTATTTTTAATCCAAAATAAAAACCAGATAGCTCAACTAAATACCCTCAATTCACCCACAGCTCTAGATCTAAGCTTTTTTAGAGCTAGGTTTGACCAGCTCCAAAAGATACTAGATCTAGAGCTGTCCCAAGTGCCAACCAGGGGCATAAGTCAGAAGGCATGATGTTATAAATACAAAAGGAAAAACATAAAATATCTTATAATGCAGACTACCTCGTTGACTGTTTGAGTCAGAGCCAAGTGTTGGGAAATCTCCGTTACTTAGAGTAAACCCATGTCCATGCGATGAAGATCCCTACATAATTTAGACCAATCATATGAAATATATGCTGCATTACAGCCATCTACAGCTTTTGTTGTGATTTACTGATTTATTACCAATCTGTCAATAGTTCTTATTGATACTTTCACATTCTCTGAAGAATTATCTGCAAACCGGGAAAGCTGTGAGCTTCCTGGTCTTGTCTCTGCACTTCGAGGACGATTTGTCATTTGTAAATGATGCGATGATAATGTTGTTGATGCTGTGGATGGTCGAGAACTTGAACCCCAAGCATTTGGTGAGTCGAGGGATTCACTTCCAGCTGTTGAGGGCCTTGAACCTCCCCCAGAAGAGGGACGGCCATTAAAGTGATTGGGTGAACCAGAACTTCCATCATTCTTGGGAGAAAGGAGAGAAGAGGAACTCCACACATTTGGGGTTGTAGGCGTGGGTTTGCTACCCCATGTGAGGGTCCCCCTAACATACAAGCCATAAACTCATCACATAGCAAAACAGGAAACATTGAGAACTGTAAATGATAGATATTGAATTTTTAAAAATATCAAATTAAAAAGAAGTGATAGTTAAAACAAAAGGAAGTTTCTTACTTTGGAACAATTTCCACATTGGGGTCAACACCGTGATTTTCCAACCTTCATGAAGAAATAGTGGATCAGTTCACATATAAATATATTGGTAAAGTCAAGATATGGGTAGCAATACCACATAAAAATCCGATACCTCTGACTTGGCAAATTAATAGGTTTTGGAATTTTTCCAAGAACAGTCATGCCAGATTTCCTTGCAGGGGCAGCCCACCTGGAAAAATACCAAATAATGAAGTACATATGAAGTGTGACATATGCAGAATGCTGGTGCAATTATGGAATTATTGAAAGAGCTATCTTGATTATGCAAGCACAAAAGGCGTAGTTTTGAAAAGAAATATAGAAGATACACTCTTACTCTTGCAAGGTAAATTGATGACATGTAATCATCTAGCATGCAAAGAAAACCATAGGAAGTCCCAAATGTATTTAACAAAATGAAATCGCAAGGAACCACATATAGCCATATACACAAAATAATTTCATTGAAATTGCAGGAACAATTATGTCTGAACTATTTGAAAAAATCACAAATTATGTCAAATAGTGCCTGATGAAATATTATAAAAAAACACTGTTCACGTAGGTGCTAGGCGCTAGTTGGGCAATGGTCTGCCTATAGTTCTGCTAGTATTTCCCTTGTTCCCGTACATTCAGAAATTTTTTTGGTGGATTCCCAAGCGTTTTCTGAGTTCCCAGTGTCTTAGTGCGGAGTCCCAGCCTACCAGGCGGAGTCCCAGCCTCCCAAGAGTCTCCACACGCGGAGTGCCAGCCTCCCAGGCGTATCCATGTGCAGAGTCCCAGCCTTTGAGGCATCCCATGCGCGGAGTCCCATACAGCCAAGTCCCAAGCAACATCTAGGCGGTGTCTTCTTCTCCATAGCGCAGGCAGACAGGTTTGTTCCTCTTCCCTCTCTTCTCCTCCAACCGTGTCTACCCCTCCCCTCTCTCTTCTCCTCCGGCTCGCCTCAACGCGGCCACCGGCGGCGACAGCTAGATCCAGGCCACGCGTGCCTCCTGCCGCCGGATCTGGCCGCACGCGCACGGCAGATGGTGGAAGGTGGATAGCGACGCACAGCAGATGGCGGATGGCGGCACATGGCACGTGGGATCTGCCAGCTCTGCCCTCTCTCGATTCATCGCCTCTGTACTCATGGCTGGCTAGGCGTCGCTGCCGCCCAAAGCGCCTAGGCGCCCCGCCTGCCTAGCCGTCCGTCCAGGCCTTCCGCACGGCGCTGGGGTGGCACCCAGCTCCTAATGCCGCCTAGGCAGGCGCCTAGAGCCACCATTTAGAACACTGAAAACCCATGAACTTTATGAAAAAGCAACTGACACTTGACCAATGATAAAAACATAAAGGTAAAATCAGTACACCTGAAGAAATAGAAAAGGCTTTGAAACACCTCAGGCATGCTTATATGTGAATATGCAAACTGTAACATGGTACAAAATCTCAATTTGCAGACTTCATACACAACTTGTGCAAAACAAGTATGTCAATAATGCACAATCCTGAATTGTCCCAAATGAATAAGCACAAACTAGATCACTATGCTGATAGATAATAGATAACGGCAATTTCTTAAATATCACTGTCAGATCCCACACTGATAATGCTGCCGCACAAACACGGGATACAACTAGTCCACGTAAAGTACACATGATCCGGTGACATATCATACTCCAGTCCAGAAACTATCATCCATACATTAGCTCGATACCAGCATAAGCCATGCACACGACTGAATCGATTACACGCAACAATGTAAGGGTTCTGCACGTCCAGTCCAAAATTACATCCCGCACACGTGGGGCGGGCGATGGGTTAACGGACCTCTTGTCCGTGGTGAGCAGGCAAGTATTCTGCACGTCCAATCCGGAATCAAACAAAAAACACAATTTTGCATCTCGCTAGCGGGGCAGGCGATGGGATCACGAACCTCTTGTCCGTGGTGAGCAGGCTCGAGGCCATGGCTCCTCCTCCTGGCGATCCTTCACGAGCTGGCGTCCTCTTTTACACAGGTTGAAGAGCTAGCGCCCTCTCTTTTACACCACTTGATTTCCGGAACAACGGAGGCAACCTCCTAGACGGAACCCGCGCGGCGCGCCCCCCGACCGAGGAGATCGAGATCTCTAGCGCCGCCCACCCAGGAGAGCACCTTGGGGGACAGGGGGAGCGACGAGCGAGGGAGTGCGAAACCCTAGGTCTGGACGAGGAGACAGGGCGATCGAGGCAGGGACGAGGCCCGGCTCGGATCAGCAGCGGGGACGGGAGCGGCGGAGGCGACGGAGCAACCCCGGGGACCCTCTCGGTGCCCTGCCGACCGGCGAGCGGCGGTGGGGAGGAGAGGATGACGGGTGGCCCCCACGTGCCAGACGACGGGCAGGTCGATCGAGGGGCCGGGGAAGGGGGAGGGGGGGGGAGGTTGGAGAAGCGTTCGTGGGAGCGTTAAAGGATCCGGAGGGACACGTGGCGCGAAGTGACCGGCCTGGCAGCTTATTATAATAATAATAATAATAAAATAATAATAAAATTCTTATTATGATTATTATTCGATAATTGATTGAGTAATCTGTTAGTTCAGTAATTTACTGTGGACTATTTTGAATCATTCACGTTGTCTTCATAAAATAGAACATTGATTCTATCGGATTCACATGAAAAATTAAAAAATATTTGGTAGGGATTCTCCCGATTCTATTGAAAATCAGTTCGGATCATCTCTATCAAACGCACCCTTAAATAAGCTTGGATCCCTGTTTTCATTACAAGCAGTCATTTTGGATAGCAAAATGTGTGTATAGTAGTTGTTATATTTGTTAGAAATAGAGCACATATTCATACGAAATTATTTAAGTTTAATATAAAGTTTGCAATAGTAACAATAAAAAGGACATATTGTTTAGCTTGAACATATCACTTCTGGTGTTAAAAACTGTGGAAGTTGCAATTGAGAAAGGAAATGTTGTTGCTTCATTGCTTGACAAAAAGAGTGTTCTCCAAAATTTGGTAACCCATGGTCACTTCAGATTGTATGATCTGATTATTTGATAAAATAGTTTGAGGTTTTGAACGAACAAATTTAATACTTAAAAGTTAACAAACAACTTAAATTTATATATATATATATATAGTTTGTTATGAAATTGCATTACTCTGTCTGTTACATAATATAAAATATTTTTACATTTCTAAGTTAAATTTCTTAAACTTTTATTACTTTTATAAAAATATATATCAAAAACCTTAAAATCAAATTAGTTTCGTCAAATCAACTCAACCGTATCTATATAATATTATAAATGTTGGTCAAATTAAAAAGTACTTAAAATCAAATAAACAATATAAAATAAAAGCACATATAATAGTTTAATTTAAAATGAGTGTTGCGTCCGATTACATACTTTAAGCTTTTCATAAAATAATTATCAAATATCCTCCCCTACATAAAAATTAAGGACCCTTTTATTGTCTCAGATATCATTGATATGAGTGGACACTTGAGATGGAGAGAATAAATTCTTAAGGACTAGTTTGAGAGTCCAAAATTCCGACCGAATAAACTATGATTGTTTTCTTCTTGTGCAAAGGTCCATAATTCTCCTAAGGCATAGGCCCAAATGTTTTTGGTAGCAATGGCCCAAATAAAGTGTAAATAAGGGCCCAATAAATTTAGGAACTAAATTCGTTTACGTGGTTGCTCCTCACGTTTCAAACTATATAAACACCTTCTCAAAGCCCAGGAAAACCTGGGCTCTGAAGAGGTTCATCGGAAACCGTCCGATCACTCTCGAGCGGTTTAGATCATCTCGTGTGGGAGCACGACCCGAAAGCCCTCCCTCGCGAACCCGACCGCCGCCGCCGCCGCCGCCGCTCCCGACGCCGACCACCGCGACAGGTACATCCCGTCGCCCTCGTCCAGTTACCTCCATTACCATCCATACATACTCCCTCCTCACTCGCGAACACGCCGCCGCCGGCGCCGCCGCCCCTTCCGGGCGACCGGTGACCAACGCTTTGATGTTTGCATGTTTTTTCTGGTTCAAATCTACAGAGTAAATGTGTATTGGTGATGGTGATAATTTTATTTTCATGTTTGATTACTGTCTCAGAGTGAAAGAAGATGGCTTCACTTCAAAAGGCTTTGCCTCCAGAACTTGCTGATAATGTGCTCAGAGTAAGGATCCTTTTGCTTTGCCCCTTTCTCAATGGACATCAACTAACCCTTAACATGACTAGTACATGGTAAATGGTAATGAACATCCCGATATGTCACAAGTAAAATTTAGCCCAGATTTTCCAAAACATATCATGCATGCCTCGTACAGACTGATTTTTCATTATATGTTTATTTACGATAAATTGTTATTATATGTTTCATACAGTCACACAATTTTTTTATTTGTGAGAGATTGTCACACACAGTTTTTTTATCTGTTGTTTTTGTCATGTTGTAGTTATATCGCGAATGCTTAAGGAGGGCTAAGTTCATCGGACATCAGGTATTCATATGTTTTTTCCTTTCACTTTTCAATCTTACTATATTGTTTGTAGTGTTTCATAACACAAATCAGACTGTGGTTATCAACAGGAGTAAAAGCTGAATTATTGCCATGAAAATCAAATGTCTAATTATCCCATTTTCAGTCCATATGTTATTTTGATTTCTAGGTATGCCATATGGAATTTTTGGACTACCTTTTACACTTGTGTGAATACTGCTGGAAATAATTTATGTTTCTGTGGCAATACCACATAGTAAGGGTTGTTTGTTTTCTGGAACTTCAGATTGATCTTCATAGAATATAATGCACATCAAATATGCAATCAGACAAGCAGTGAATCATTTATACAATTGCAAGATACATGAGAATCAGTTACACAATATGTAAAATAAAAGCCCAGCACAACTAAAATTAAGATATTAGATATCCCTTCCCCCTTGATTTTCTGGAATATTTGTATCATGCACATGTTCTTTTTCCTGTCTGAATTGTTGTATTTTGTTACCCAGCAACACAATACAGAGCTTCTTATTTCCATGGTTAGGCAACAGTTTAAGAAAAACATGCATGAAACTGATCCAGAGAAGATACAGAAAATGAAGGATGAGTAAGTTACTGTTCTTTGTACGCCTTTTTTTGGATGACACCTCTTATTATTTGTTTTGTTTGTTATTTTATACTCTTCTTATCCCAAAATATAAGGCGTATAAAATTGACCATTAATTTCTTTCACTATATATCTTCAACTGCAGAGTTAACATCCTACAGAAATACTTTCAAATATGAATCTAACTATGACATTCATATCAGTAAACTTATATGTTTTAAATTTTATTATTAGTAAAAATTATAAATGTTGAATTTTCTCAAAACATGGGTGCCTTATATTTTTGGTTGGAGGAATAAAGGGTCAAACATATCTTCTGAAATTATTTTGTGCTGTGCAGCGCGGCAAGAGGTCTTATCAATCACATGCTATTTGAGTCTGAAAAGATGTCAGGGCGCAAATTCTCAGGTTAAGAAAATTGAAACTAGACCTTCAATGATGAGCTGTATGAATAATAGTAAACAGTGACATGGTCTTGTGGTTGCTGAACTATCTATTTTTTCTTTGTACAAGGACCAGCCAATCCTTCGATTGGCTGTTGAGTTATTAGAGTGGTTATTTTCTTTGGTGTGTTCACTATGGCCCTTGATAAGTTTCACCAAAGCTTGCAAAGAACTAGTTGGTTTTATTATACTTTGGGTCTGCTCGAAGCCTGGAAATGTGAATCTTCAGTAATTTGATAATGCTTCAATCTTTCGGAGAACATATTTATAACTTACAAAGTTACAATCCTTTCTCCTGGTGATCCCGAAGCAACATAATTCATTCCAATTATTCATTGTCACATCTGTATATCCTGGATGATGTACCTGCCCCTTTACACCTAATATGCTTAGATCTGCTATCTCAACTTTTAACTGATGCATCTACATCCCTATGGAATTGTCACATTACTCTCAACAGTCAACAATCTGAAAATGCAAGACAAAATCAATGGTAATGTGTCAAAGAGGTGAAAGACGGATGTCAGAAAGGAACTGATGAGGAGGATGAACAGAGGCCTTGGAGAGAAAAGGAGCTTTGGCCTGAGAACTGGGACATCTTCTGGAATTCCCTGCTATGTGACATAATACTTACTGTATGTAGGCCAAATGATGGGGAAAGAACACTCCCTTTCTGCTGGCACCCAGTGCAGAAATTCTCATCCAGGTAACAATAATGGACCTCAAGGACGGAGCCTTCTGGCTATTCTCTGATGAATTCCAGCCACTACTCTCTTGACCTCTCTCATCATTCACAAAATTCTTGTGGTTGAGGTAACTTTTCTTCATCCTTTTCAGCTCAGTTTCATCACCTGTAAAAGCCATTCGAATACTAGTCCCAACTCACAGGTGTCGAGGAAATCACTGGTCATGAAAAAGCAACCATGATTGAAGACAATGGAGGTGTTGTTGAACTCAGAGGCTTGACAAGTTACTGGCTCCTATGAACCCATGACCTCAAGTTCCTTAACTGCATGCAAATGAGTTCTGTAGAGTGGTTATGATATGTTGATTTCAGTAGGCCAATGCTTCAGGGCCAATGCAATGCCTTCTAAAGTTGAAATCATGGCTGCAGTTGAAGAAGGAATGTGGCTGTAAGGCACTCCCCTCCCCCTTTTCTACCAACTGCAGGCATGTGTTGAGGTTCTCTTTGTTTCTTTCATCAGAGAAAACTGCACAAGAAAGAGATTCATCTTGGTCTTGGCATCTTTCCCTCTTGTAGATGTTGCATGAAATGAAGGAAGAACTGGAATTAGCATCTTCATGCATCAATCAACACCTCATCATGCATTTCTTATAAGTTGTAAAAGCTACTGTTCCAGGTTTAATTTCCTGTTTACAGTCTGAAATCGAAGCTCTTCTAATAGCTGTAAAAATCTGCAAAACTCTGGAACTAAATGAAGTTAAACCTCATCACTGACAACACAATTATTGCTCAAACAATACAGACTAATGATTATCGATTTAAACTAGGTCACTGGTCTCTATGAACTTTGCTTTCCTTGCCTCTAGGACATATCACTAACAGTCTTGTGTTTGCTGAACTACTTTTTTTCTTTGTACAAGACCCAGCTAATCCTTTGATTGGCTGTTGAGTTATTAGAGTGGTTATTTTCATTGGTTGCATTCACTGTGGTCTTTAAAGAGCTAGTTGGTTTTATTTATACTTTGGGTCTGCTCGAAGCCTGGAAATGTGAATCTTCCGTAATTTGATAATGCTTCAATCTTTTATAGAACAGATTTATAACTTCCATGTCATTTCTCCTGGTGATGCATTGAGACTACATGAAACAACTTGCAAAAGCGTAAGCTGTAAACATTTCATGGCGATGGCTCTCCCCTTTTCTTAAATTTTGGATGGTGGAAGCCTGGAGTATTATAGCTCATACATCAATAAGACTTGCAAGTATGAATTTCTTCTCTGTCAGATATATGATATCATATGCTGGCATTGTACTTGCAATATGAATATATGATATGAGTTCATACAGCAATACAGCAATAAGACTTGCAAATATGAAATGCTTCTGTCAGAAATATGATATGATATGCTGGTATTGTACTTGGTGCTTAAAACTGAATGCTAGCCTTCCTTCTTTCTTACATACAACTGCTGTTCAGTCTTCCATGAAACTGAGAGTCTGCAGAGTACAGTTTTACCAGTTCTACAGGCCACAGAGGCATTTCGACCGTTCTTTTCTTCACAAAAAAACAGATTGTCCAGGCTTGACTTACTGAGGCATCACAATTCATTCCAACTATTCATTGTCACATCTGTATATCCTGGATGATGTACTTGTCCTTTTACACCTAATATGCTTAGATCTATTGTCTCAACTTTTTACTGATGCATCTACATACCTATGGAATTGTCACGTTGCTCTCAACAATCTGAAAAAGTGGAGACAAAATCAATGGTGATGCATCAAAGAGATGAAAGAGGGATGTAGGAAAGGAACTGATGAGGAGGATGCCGAATGGAGAGAAAAGGAGCTTTGGCCTGATAACTGGGACCATCTTCTGGAATTCCCTGCTCTGTGACACAGTACTCAGGTTAATGACATTACTACAAATTTATCAACTAACGATCATGGCTTTCAGTGTGGCATTAAAGTCATCAGATATGCTAAACTGGTGCCATTAATACTGAATTAAAGAATGGTACTTATGACAAACGATAATGCATTGTTATCATGTTGCAATACTTACTGTAACACTGTGGATCTACCACTGACAATGCTTACTGTATGTAGGCCAAATGATGGGGAAGAACACTCCCTTTCTGCTGCACCCAGTGCACAAATTCTCATCCAGGTAGGCACTAATGGACCTCAAGAATGAAACCTTCTGGCTTTTCTCTGCTGAATTCCAGCCACTACTCTCTTGATCCCTCTCATCATTCAGAGAATTCTCGTGGTTGAGGTCACTTTTGTTCATCCTTTTCAGAACAGTTTCATCACCTGTAAAAGCCATTCGATCACTAGTCCCAACTCACGGGCTGTCGAGGAAATCATAGGTCATGAAAAAGCAACCATGATAGAAGACAAAGGAGGTGTTGTTGAGCTCAGAGGCATGACAAGTTAGCAGCTCTTATGAGCCTATGACCTCAAGGTCCTCAACTGCATGCAGAATTGCAGATGAGTTCTGTAGAGTAGTTATGATATGTTGATTTCAGTAGGTCAATGCTTCAGGGCCAATTCATTGCCTTCTAAAGTTGAAATCATGGCTGCAGTGGAAGATGGAATGTGTCTGTAAGGCTGAGCCACTCTCCTCCCCCCTTTCTACCAACTGCAGGCATGTGTTGAGGTTCTCTTTGTTTCTTTCACCAGATAAAACTGCACAAGAAAGAGCTGCATCTTGGTTTTGGAATCTTCTGCTCTGTAGTAAGTAGTAAGATGATCAAATACAACTAGAGATACCTATTCAGTAGCTGTACTTGGCCTTCCAGCTTTTGGACAGTGACCTTGCAACTCAATACAAAAGTACTCAAGCTATGCTAGACTCTTGTAATCTAGCAACTCAAGCTACCAATGAAAGCAGAATTACAATAGTTGGCCACTGATCATAATCTACTCAATTCATTCAGAAGCTAATCATCTCCCAGGATTCAAATGTTTTGCAGATGCTGCATAGAACGAAGGAAGCTACTGTTCCAGGTTTAATTTGGCCTTTACCAGCAAATTACTGTTGGAATCAGCAGTGCATGTCCTGTAAGTAGACTCAGACAATTGGTATGTCCCTATGCAATCATCTTTCTGTCAAAATCAGTCATGTATGGTCTTATTTCTCTCTCTGCATGCGCATCGCTTGGTGAAGTTCTTGGAGTCCAAAAGTTATTTGGATTTTCTCTGTATATTGCATTATTGACCCAACTCCTAACTATCACCCAATTTCACACGATTCACATCAGCTCTGGACATATTAAAATAACTCCATATTCTGAATTCGATCAAACATTCAGTATAAGTCTGAGAAATATGTCATGATCAGGACGCTTGACACAGAAGATACAAACCATCAATGTCACAAATCAAAGAAAAATTTCATGTAGCAACCACTTCAATAATTTTAGATGTCATAGCACAGCTGTATATATTGGCCATACATAAGGTGCAATCATTCAAGCTCGAAGTTTTCTCGAGTATCAAAAAGGAAGAAAGCTGTTGAATTATTATCTGAAAATCAAGCTTAACTTTGATACTGCTCAATAATGTATATAACCAACAAAACCTGTCCATATTCTGGGGGAAATAGGGCCAGTTGAATTTCACATTTAAAATATTATCTAGAGAAGCTTCCATCTTTGATAGAAGAAAGCACTCATGTTTCAGCTCAACAAATATAGAAGCATAAATAATGCACACTATAAACCGGTGTCTTCGAAAGAATTAATGAATATGAATAATTTTCAGCATGAATGAAAGATCATCCACATGTTCTGAAGCAAAGGAAACTCAAAAGGTTATGTAGTAGTCACTAATATTCTGGTAGTTCAGAGATTACACATATGGTGTCCCCTTAAACTAGGAAACACAAGAAAAAAGAAGAAAAGGGCGATTTACTGAAGCTATAGATACATATAACATTTTCATAGACTTAGGTTCATGCTTCATCAGAAGACATCATCATATAACCATAGACCTTAGTTATACTGAAATCATATAGCTGATTTCAAGTAGTGACATATCTTATTCGAGCAATGCAGCATTATTGCTTCACTTTCACTTCGGTGTTGAGCGTTCACCCAACTTGGATGGTCGGGTCTCAGTGGTCCTTGGGCTGCCACTCCTCCCTAGAGGGCTGCGATCATGCCGCAGCTCAGTAACACGAGGGCTGTATGCCTTCTCAGAAATGCAAGGGCTGTGAATTCCTTTCAGTTCTGCCACAGGTGTGCCACCTGAGCTGGTGATCTTAGGACTATTCAGGCGCTTGATTTCACCACGGCTTCTGGTGATAATGTCATCAAGGATCTCTGCACTCTGAGTGCGCCCCAATGCAACATCAATATCTTGCTGAAATGTGCAATGTTGAGTATTTAGTGTCGAGCATGTTGACATATTTTAAAAAAATGTCCTAGTCATCAGCTTAAAGCATAGAAATGCCATGGTGGTCAACAAGTCACAAATGCTTGTCAGACAGATTAGGTGTTCTTGAACTTACCGCGGCAATGAATGGTATAGCTGGTGATTCCTCGTACTCCGCTGCATCCAGATCAGTCAGATGTGCACCTTTGAAGAGCTTTGGAAGGATGTACTGCCTGACTGGAACCAGTAGCATGATCATGAGGGGGAAAAGAACCCCTGCAATTGGGATCCATGTGATCCCGAAGCAGACGAGCAGATATGTTGTCTGGAAGAGTGTGAACATGGCTATCGTCTTGAATGGCACAGTCTCGACAAACGTGGTGTGGTACTCTTCTAACACCCTGTGAAGATTGGAGTAAATGGTAAGCATTCTAGTTATAGGTTCAGTACCTACTGCTTGCAAGAGTATGACACATAAGATCCTGTTTCTGCATATGTAATGGCATGCTTTCTTGTGTCCATCAGATCATATCCTACTCTTTATATTTGTTAATATATGCATGTGCAGCAACAGAGGTGATGTGCTGAACTAAGACAAACTTACTTATATCTTCTGCTGGGAGCAGTGAAGAGTAGCAAGATCCTCTCCCAGAACTGGTTACCAGGCAAGCTCTCGATGGCCATGAAGGCGAAGTAGCCCCAGAGGACAGAAGTTGGGATCTTCTTGAGCAATGGCATAGCAGCAACACAACCCCCAACCATTGCAGCCTGGAGCAAGTTGCTCAGCCTCTGCTCCTTGACCTCAATAGGCAACAAATCATCGATTTCTTTCTCTATGTCAAAGACCGTCTCGTCAACTGGCGCATCAATGTTTCCCATGCTTGAAGCCATTTGGACTGTTGAGTCCTTGAGCTCATTTAAGCCCTACATTTTGTACAAAAGTGAATACAATTTCATATACAAGAACTAGATTTCTACATGGTACTACGAGGAAATAGGTCTGTAATATTTGTGCATACCTTGACTGACTGTTGCTGGTAGATCAGTGGTGTCTGCATATGCTGGTAAGCATCCTGCATGCTGCCATACAGTTGGCTCAAGCTTGCATTCTGGCTCATGCTTTTTCGGGCTGTGGCTACTAGTCGGTTCCGGAGCAGCTGCAGAAATATGTTATGTCATGTGATTGACAATTGGACTGTATTCAGTTAATAAAACCCCTCTATAATCTATCTTACTTGATGCTTGAGAGTAGCCAAGCTCTTTGTATGCATTGGAGACTGTGGAATGACACCATTTGCCGGAGGGATACCAATAAGACCACACAGTAATGTCTGTTCATGGAAAGTGACTGGAATAAGATAACTATGCAACACAACAAAATTATTGCGAAAAAAGTATAGTCATCTGCGCATACCAGGAAGCCTAGGAGAAGCAAATCATAATGGAAAGATGGGGGCTTCCTCAGATTGAACTCCTTCTGCTGTGCAAGCTGAGATGCAACACTGTGATCAAAGTAGTACAGGACGGCTATCATCGTTGCTGGTATGAAGGCTCCAATAATGTAGAGGAGTGGCACGTTTGTCATGTCCTGCTCATTTTATTAACATTGGAGAAATCTTTGATGAGGACTGGTGCTTCAGTTAAAAACTGAATGCAATTTTTGGGGTCAACATACCTTGATGACTGTCCAATTTTCATATGCACCAGGGGACCATGGATTAGGGCTGAAAAGACGCCGTGGAATTCCTTTTGGCACACTACCATATGGTATGTAAGAAACTGCTGTCCATATTAGCACCATCAATGGAACACCATAGTCTGCGATGAAGCCGCGGAGCCAACCTAGGTAGATAGAATAAAATGTGTCATGAGGGATTCAGAACTGGACCAATTGAAGTGCTGAAGCAACACAGGAGATGGAGATTGGGGGTTTGAAATAAATTCTCATAGCAACATTAACAGCTCCCAATACACACCTGCCCCATAGCGCCATGATCGCGCCTTCCTGCTCCGCAGTGCAGTGAGCAAAAGGCCAAACGACAAGACGATGGCAAACATTCCATTGGCAAACCTCCATGATGGAATGAACTCTAATGCCTTTATGTTCTCCCTCTCAGGAATGCGGAACTCGTCAACAAGCCCCTGCATCCAATTCAGAAATGTGAGCTTACATATGATTGTGTCCATTTGCAAGTGAGCACTCCTACTTTTGTGTACTTCCACTGTTTGGACTTTAGGACAAGAAACATTCAGTTGCACCACTGACAAAACATCAGAGCTGCTGCAACTGGAATTTGGGGACATCCCCATTAGCTTCCATGTGCTTTTCAGCTTCTGCACATGCCTTTGACCAGCATGATTGATTAAGATTCCTCCACTAAGCTGATTCAGCTTGGCTAGAGTACTACACAACTCATTGAATGGGGCAACATCAACTGGTTCTCCCACACAAAATTCAAGCAAGCATTCCCATTAAGTAAAGCAAGCCATGTCAACAGCATGGCTTCCAAAAGGAAAAAAAAAAAAGCCACACCATTATCTAGCCCAAAAGAGCAATGACACTGAAAGGGTTGCTGCATCCTACACCAACCTTGATAGCCTGCTGCATGAAGAGCATTGCAATCAGGAGCCCAAACAGCTCGCCGGCGATGCGGGTGAACCGGTTGATGAACGAGCACGCGCCTAATATCGCCAGCAAGAACAGCAGAACTGCAGTCCACACACATACCCTGCACCCATACACAAAATCCAAGTGAAAAAGATGAAACAATCCAACCAATCCATAGCAATAATCTGCAGCACTGCGACAAGGATGACCTACCAACCGGTCCAAGCAAGGAACAGGCTTCGGCCAAGGTCGGGCCTGTCCTTGGCGAAGTTGAACATGAATGTGTACATGAGCACCGTCGGCTCGGCGACGCCGAGGATCAGCAGAGGCTGCCCTCCCAGAATGGAGTGGATTATGCCACACAGGGCTGTGGATGCCAATGTCTGAACTGCTGTCAGAACTCCATCTGCCCACAGTAATTAGCACCCAAGATAAGTTTTTCCTGCTTTTTTTCCAGTGTTAACACTAACTAAAATCAAGCACAAGAAACAGATTTTGCTACTCCATTTACCGGTGTTCCTCTCCAGTTGTTCTCCGAATGATATCACCGGTATGGCGGAAGCGAAGAATATGTAAGTGGTCGGCGCTAGGATCCTGAAACAAGGCACAGAAAAAAAAACTATTTCAAGATCCTGGGCAAGAACAGACTGCTCAAACAACAAAAAGATTATCTTCGCCTCAGCAAGTCTCAAGATCTTGTCGCCATGGCCAGATAAATCTCTGCTGCTCCAGAACACAATGCCCAAGATAAGATTTTTTTTGCTTACTGTACAGAAGTGGTTCACTTGGTTCATACCTGATACCGGCGCGGAATCCTCCGGTCCAATCTTGCTTGTAGCACGTGAGCCTCCCATGGAGGTCATTCTTGATGCCTCGGAGGGGCACGAAGCTCTCCTCCATTTCTTGGATCCAAAGGGCTTCACTTTCTCGGACAACAGAAGATCTGAGAGAGTATTCAGATGTCCACCTGGTGCCAAAAGACCCTGCTTACATGTTGCAGCAGATGGAACTGGAAGAAATGCTACCAATTTGCAATCTTGCAATGCATTTAGCGTGGATCCATGATGGAAGCTAAGAGGCCAAGGCTACAAACGAAAGAAGAGCATGGGCAGTGCTAGCATAGGGAGCAAGAAGATTGAGGTGAGAGGGCAGAGGGAGGACAGGAGAGGTAGAAGCTTCAGAGCACCAGAGGGCATTGGCTGAGAGGGCTGATATATAGGCAGTGGAGAGAGACGAGAGGCAGCCTTACTGTTTGCCTAGTGTCTAGTGACCTCTAAAAGAATTCATGGCTCAAAAAAAAGTTGAGACTTTTGCAGCTATAAAATTAAAAAAGTGCTTCATGGATCAACAACTGATCAGGGGAAGGCTTTAATGAGCAAAAGCACGAGAGGGAGTGAGTGGGATGACACACAGCAAGCAGCATGGCTTCTTTTGTGTGAGTTGTGGCCAAGATTGAGAGCTGTAAGCGTGTGACTGGTCCTGCAGCAATGGTGACTGCAGTGTTTAGTCAGAGAAGAGAGAAAATTGGTACACAATAAAAGAGGCAAACATTTTGGTTTGGTTTTGGTAGCATTGGGAGGGCAGTGCCACCAGCTCTAGCTGTCTGTCTGAGCCTCTGAGGAAGGAACCAACCAGCTTCCTTCACCATTTTATTAATTTCTTTTAATTAATAATTAAGCTAAAAGTATGTTTGTATGCATGTGATGTAGTTGAATTAATTTGTATATGAAAACATTTCCATTGTTTATTAATGGTTAGAGTTTATGTTGAACACAACATCAAAACTTATGTCTTATATTTATAGATAGAGAGAGTCTATTAGCTTTTTATCCTTTTTAACAATGGAAATAGTTTGCATCCCTATCCTCTACCATATTGGCTTTCCTCTAAAGCACACATAGAGTTTACACACTAATTGCATGAGAAACAGTTCAATTCTACTATGGATATTTGAGCATATATACATATGTGTTCCAAAAAGTTCCAAAATTTCTTGGAGGCTCATAAGTGTTTTCTGCATTTCCTTCCTTTATTGCTGGATTAAAGTTAGAAAGGGAGCAACTTTTTAAAGATCGTTCATGTGCGTTATTTCACAACTAAAATTTCTGTATGTATGTGCAGCAATGCAAGCTTTCTTTTGGTAACTGCATGAGAATACATGGAAACCGTTGGAAATTATGAAGTTACTGCACATGAGCTCAATCGGTCACAATCTAATTATTAATGTCCCTGCTTGTTTGAGCTAGAACTTATAGGCAGCAGCCAAATTTTAATTTCAGAACTTTTCATCATTTTATATTTTTTAACCTTAGCTTTCAGACCACTAATAATACAAGTATATCTCAAGATTTGACCAAGTGACAAATGTTCTTCTCCTCACCAGTTAATATATGCAAGTTTAATCTCTGTTTACTTTTCTGCAGTATCTCTCTGGAGGTAGCCCGCAAGCAGCTGTTCCATAAACAAACACTAGTGTTAGCATATTCTGTTATGAAGGCTCTAAGGGGGTTCGGCCAAGACCCCTGTCCGGTCTATTGTATCCTTTGGCAAGGGGGTTTTCTAGCACTAGTAATTCAGTTATAAAGTAGTTATCCCCTTGCCTCTATATATGTACCTAACCATGGCTCATCAATAATCATCCAAATTCCATTCTCCTTCATGGTATCAGGAGTCCGGGTTCCCCTCTTCCTCTCCACCTTCCGCTGCCCTCCCTGACCGGCACAGGGAATCCCTGTTCCTCCTGCTTTCGGCACAAGAACTTCTGTTCTTCCCTGCCTTCTGCTCAAGGAACCCTTCCCTGTTCCTCCTGCTTTCGGCACAAGAACTTCTGTTCTTCCCTGCCTTCTGCTCAAGGAACCCCTCTTCTCCCCTCCCTTCGACACAGGGAGATAGGGGGCTCGGTCAGGACAAGGAACCCTGTTCTTCTGCTTTCGGCACAGGCACTTCTGCTGCTCCCTGCTCGAGGCAAAGAACCCTGCTCCTCCCTGCCTTCGACACAGGGAACCTTTCCTCCCTTCGGCTCAGGGAGTTAGGGAGGCAAAGAACCCTGTTCTTCCCTGCCTTCGGCACAGGGAACAACACCTCTACCTCCCTCCCTTCGGCTGCCCTCCCTGCTCAGCATGGCCGGGTCCCCCCCCACCTCTGTCGTTGACCCTGCAGACCTCGTTCATCGCAACGACAACGACGAACCAAGGCGTCTCGCGGACACCCGCATGGCTGCCCGTGAGGCTGCCCTTGCAGAAGCCCAGGCAGCTGAAGAAGAAGCTGCTGCTGCCTCTTCCGATCACGACGCTGCCACCGAACGCATCCGTGCTGCTCTAGCACGAGCAGCCAAAGCTCGGGCCGACGCTGCCGCTGCAGCTGACCCCATCGCGCCTCCTCCAGGGGACGGCCTGGACGTCTCCAACGCCATGGCCCTCCACGAAGCAGCCGCTATCCTCAACCTCCATGCTCAGGCGGTCTCCGTTCAGAACGCACGCAGCCTGGTTCCCATCACCCTTGACACAGCCGGCAACTACTCAAGATGACGCGAACAATTCCTCCTCGCCGTCACAAAGTATTCGCTGCAAGATCACATCTTTAGCGACCACGCTACCTCGGCCCTGCCTGATTGGACGCGGATGAACGCCGTGGTGAAATCTTGGCTCTACAGCACGACTTCTTCTGATCTTGCTGAGGCCGTCATTGACCACCGCGCCACCGCCCGAGAAGCTTGGCTTGCCATCGAGGGTCACTTTCTTGGGAATCAAGAGACCCGCGCCCTACATCTTGACGCCAAGTTTCGTGCCTTCGCGCAAGGGGATCTTTCCATCACCGAGTACTGCAAGCGTTTCAAGAAGATGGCCGACGACCTTGGCGATCTTGGCGAACACGTGACCGACCGCACCTTGGTCCTCAATGTTATTCGCGGGCTCAACGAACGCTACAAGGACATCGGTGTTCACCTCCGGCGTGGGCGCCCCTTTCCCTCCTTTACTGCTGTTCGAAATGAGCTTCTCCTTGAGGAGATAAATATGGTTCAGCACCCCGCTGCCCCCCCACTGCCTTCGTCGCTGTCCCCTCTGCACCCCAGCAGTCCGCACCAATTGAAGGCAGCACACCTCGAACCGGCGCCCCAAAACAGAACAGGAAAAAGAAGCAGAAGGGACGCAATTCCTCCGGTGGTCCTCCTGCCCCTGCCGGCAGCAGCCCCTCCCCCACAACCGGGCCCAACGGGACGTGGCCCTCCTTCTACAATCCGTGGACAGGGTCCATCCAGATGTGGCCCGGCCCACGGACTCCTCCCCTGGCCCAGCTTCCTCAAGGCCGAATGGGTCCCCAACAGCAGCAAGCAATGCTTGCATTCCAGGGGCCCCAACAGTTTTCACAGATGGCTCAACAAAATCCTCATCAACAGCATTTTTTTCCTCCCTACGGGACCCCTGCAGGACCTCTGTTGCAGCCACAACAGCAAGCCTTGCCACCCTGGACCCCCCAAGCACCACAACAGCCCATGACAGGAGCTTCGACTTGGGACTAGAGCTCCCTCGCCTCCACTTTCAGCACCATGACTCTCACCCCTCCGGTGAATAACGACTGGTATTTTGATACTGGTGCCTCCTCCCACATGACATCCCATGACGGTACCCTCTCTCACTATTCGGTTCCACGGTATCCCTCCCCCACTTCTATTGTTGTCGGTAATGGTTCACTCCTCCCAGTCGCCGCGACCGGGACGACATATCTTGGCCACCTTACCTTAAATAATGTTCTTGTCTCACCACAACTCATTAAGAACCTTATTTCTGTTCGCCAATTTACTATTGATAATAATTGCTCTGTGGAATTTGACCCTTATGGTTGCTCTGTGAAGGATCTTCTCACAGGGACCGTGACCATCAGGTGCAATAGCTCCGGACCACTCTACCCTCTACAGGTTCCAGTGGCGCACTCTCTTATTGCGGGTTCCACAACAGCTTCACTTTGGCACCGACGTCTTGGTCACCCTGGTCGCGAAACTCTTTCCAAACTTGTTTCGGCCATTCCGGCTTGTAATAAAGACTTGGATTCTATATGTCATGCGTGTCAGTTAGGACGACATGTTCGTCTTCCTTTTGGTACTTTAGTCTCTAGGGCGTCGAACAACTTTGCTCATATTCATTGTGACTTGTGGACATCTCCTGTTGTTAGTGTCTCTGGTTACAAATATTACTTAGTTGTTCTTGACGACTGCTCACATTACTTGTGGACATTCCCCCTTCGGCTAAAGTCTGACACATTCATGACATTATCTAACTTTTTTGCCTATGTGTTGGACCGGAAACGGCGACCAGAGGGGGGGTGAATGGGAGCTTTTAAAAATTCAGGCTAAAAACTTAGCCTTCGGTTCTGTTCTGTCTTCTGCGGAACAGGCTTCGAACACTACCTTCGAAGGTCTGGTTCGGAGGTACTTCGACAGCTCCGAACACAGGCTTCGCAGGAGCAAAAGTTCGAAGCCAAGAAGACTTCGCTCCACAAACAACCCTCGAAAATCTACTCTGCTAAGTCAGTGCAGGCTCCGCACACGAGGTGCTTCGAGCAGGCTTCGCACTTCACCCTTCGCAAGAGTGGACAGCCCTCTGAGGACTTCGACCAAGTACTTGGCGGCAGCAACCGGTGCTGGGCTTCGTACACGAAGGTCTACACGCACACAAAAAGACTGTGCTAAGGGCTTCGACACAGGAAGCACTACGGGAAAAGAACAGGGCTTCGCTAGTAAGCAGCGAGGTCTTGCCTCGTGTTACACAGAGCGACAGCACACTGTAAAACACACTTCGCAATAAAAACACCCTTTGCCAAAACAGGCTTCGGTGCACAAAGACTAGCGAGGTATGTAAAGCGAGCTCAAGCAAAAGCACACAGAAGCAGGGCTTCGCCGCTTGAACAAGGAACACAAAATATATTGAACTCTGTATGAAAACCAGCGAGGTCTGTGTGTACAGGAGCTCAACAGTAAATGCTCAAAGTGTTAAATGTTACCTACCGAGCCCCCATATTTATAGCCCACGTCTTCATCCTAAGGAAGTGACTACATTACCCCTAGGGTTTACATTCATTTTGTCTCTTCAGAACTAAGGGGTACAAAAGGTAGTCCACCTTTATTTTGGAGGCTTCTCTGTCAGCTGCAGAGGGGACAGTGTCAGCCTTTTTCAGAACAGACAGTGTCAGCCTTTACAGAGTTGACTTCTGGAACCTCCCATCGCACGCGAAGGTGCGGTAGCTTCGGCGAGAAGCCTGCAGCCTGATGGCCTTCGCTCCGCCGAAGAAGTCCTTCGATACAATGACGGTTTTGAGCCGAAGCCGTCAAAGCCCCTTGGGCCTTCGCACCACCACCTCCGGAATGGATCACCACGGCTTCGCAGCTACTCCCAGCTCGAACACCGTCCGTCCGTGTACCGAAGCCATGCAGGCCGAAGCACCTCAAGTCAACCTTGCTCCGGAGCTAGTCCCGCTCCGAAGCCTTCCTTACTCCGAAGCCCCACCTTCGGAGTACCACCCTTCGAAGTCCCTCCTTCGTCCAAGGCCTCCGCATGAAGCATTCCATGAGCACTTCGTCGCAGTGCCTCTCCCCGAGCACACTCCTCGACGAGCCTCACCCGGACAATGCCTTCGATGCGCCTCGACTTCTGAGACCTTCGTCGGGCACCTTCGAATGTCTCCCTCCGGAGCACACTTCGAATTCCTTGCCTCCGCAGAGGACTTCTTCCAACCAACTCCGAAGTCACTCCATTCGGAGTACCTTCGAAGTGCCTCACCTCTGAGGACTTTGTCTCGGAGTACCTTCAGCCGAAGCCACGCTCCGCACTCTCTGCCTTCACCTAGCACGCCTCGACCCGAGGACCGACCCGGACCACCTTCGCAGCCACCGTGACGGAGCTCCCCGCTCCCCTGGCATCAAGCCACCCGCTTGACCCAAGTTCACCTGGCTCGAACCCTGTCCGTCGCCTCCGAGGTCCCTGCGCACCACAGACAAGCAAACAAGTGTATCCAGTACTCCGGAGACCTCTCCGGGTTAGCAACCTTCGGCACACACTCCGGTGTACCGCCCAAAGTACCGAAGCCTTCGGTACGAACCCAGTCATCGTGTACTGTTGGACCCTTCCGACAGGTACACTCCGTTGCACAGCTGCAGCACGCAAACACCGAACATACTCCGGTGACACACCTCCGAACACCCTCCGGAGGTACCCTTCGAACAGAGGGTAAAATCCAGTCAATCACTCATCACAAACACCGAAACCAACCTTGGTTTCTCAATCTCCCCCTTGATGAGTGCATTGACAACCAAATCTAAGTTCAAGAAAATTTAAAAATTTCAGCACACAAGTGACCATAAAAACTCAGAAAAGAGCCAAAGCATGTCACTTGATAAAAGAATTTCTCTCCCCCTTTCTCAAAAGAGTAAAAGCCCTTTTTGGCAAATCTCCCTTTGATAAGAACTCCCCCCTGAGTTAAGCAAGTTTTTCTTCCCCTTTATGTCAAAAATCTTTCCCCTTTTTGAAATTATGCCTTCTTGCGGCAGAGAACATAGCAAATCTCTCCCCCTTTGGCAATGCAAGCATCAAGGAGCATGTAAAAGATGCACAACTTCGAAATGAATAGAATTGCAAAGACATATAATGCAAAAATATGCCAACAGTAGCATCAATGATCATGTGCTCAGCTCAATTTAACATTCTGTGAAACAAGATGATGGCATGTGATTTTGTCATTTTGGAAGTAAAAGCATCACCACTTAATCACAGCAGCTAGACAAGAGAAGGCAAGGACTGCGCAAAGCTTAACAATTTCTACCTTAGACAGACAAGTTTTGTTCAAAAGGAGCTTTTGAAAGCAAACTTGATGAGCAATTAAATTTGTTGGTCTTTTCTTAGTGCCAGGGGTTATTTGTTTGTCCACCTTATACTTTCCAATCAAGCCAAGCCTAGGCATGAAAGCCATCTGAAGCTTAAGGCGGTGATTTTGGCATACACTACACTATCCCAGTTCAGACCAAAGTGCAATGGTAAGCAGTCTAGAATAGAGTAGTGCGACAAACAAACCCTCCTGGATCTTTTCATTTAAACCAGGCAAATCATGGATTTTTGATTTTGTTTCAGATGAATGAATTATTTTGATGAATATCCATGAAAAAGAACACAATTTTTCAAGTTGCAACTTTTAGCATCCAAAGAACAGTGTCTTGCTGACAAGTAGATAAACGATAGCTAAAAGCAGTCCTGCCTAAACAAGCTTAGATACACGATTGAGCAGTGAGCAAGTTTGAGTTTAGAAAATAAAACATCATGCACAATCAATGTTCCAGACATATTTCATAGAGCTGAGTCGTCATGATTTCTTTGAGTTAAAAGCAGGCATATAATAGCAAAAGATGTAAGTGCAATTCCACACATAATGAGCATATGCAAGTCAATTTAAATCAGCTCCCCTCACAAAATGCCGTAGGGATGACAAATACCAAGTTCCCCACGCAAGTAAGCAAATCGAGAAGCATCGAGGGGTTTTGTAAAAATATCGGCAAGCTGGTGTTGGGTATCAACATATTGAAGTTCAATATCACCCTTCTCATTGTGATCTCTGAGAAAATGATACCGTACATCAATGTGTTTGGTTCTGGAGTGCTGAACCGGGTTGTTTGCAATACAAATAGCACTAGTGTTATCACAGAAAAGTGGAACACTCTTATAATCTAACCCGAAATCCCGCAAAGTGGAAACCATCCACAAAATCTGAGAGCAACAGCTAGCTGCAGCAACATATTCGGCTTCAGCCGTCGATTGTGCAACACTAGACTGTTTGCGGGAAGACCAGCAAACCAGAGATGTACCCAGAAAATGACAGGTACCAGAGGTACTCTTCCTATCAATTCTACACCCAGCAAAATCCGCATCTGAATAGCCTCTAAGACATAAAGATGAAGACGATGAATACCATATGCCAAATTCAAGGGTGTGTTTGAGATACCTTAGAATGCGCTTAACCGCTTGGCGGTGCGAAGCTCGTGGTGAAGCCTGAAAACGGGCGCACAGACACACTGCGAAGTGTATGTCCGGCCTCGTGGCAGTCAAGTAGAGGAGGGAGCCGATCATGCTTCGGAACTCCTTCTGATCTACGGCTTCTCCATCTTCGTCAGGGTCCAATGCTACAGATGTAGCCATTGGAGTGGCGAGGGGCTTCGCATCGGACATGTCGAACTTCTTGAGCAGGTCCTTGGTGTACTTTGTCTGGTGAACAAAAGTACCTTGTTTGCTTTGCTTGATTTGCAAACCAAGGAAAAAGGTGAGTTCACCCATCATTGACATTTCAAATTCCCTGCTCATGGTATCTGCAAACTCGGCAACTAAAGCATGAGAAGAGCCACCAAAGATGATATCATCCACATAAATATGCACTAGAAGGAAATCTTTGCCATGCTTGAGAGTAAACAATGTTTTATCAACAGAGCCCATCACGTACCCTCGCTCAAGCAGAAAAGACTTAAGTCTATCATACCACGCCCGAGGGGCCTGCTTGAGTCCATAAAGAGCCTTATGAAGTTTAAGGACTTTATGTGGGTACTTGGGGTTTTCAAAACCAGGGGGTTGTTTTACATAAACATCTTCACCTATGAAGCCATTAAGAAAAACACTTTTGACATCCATTTGATAGAGTTTGAATCCCCGGGATGTCGCAAAGGCAAGCAAAATCCTAATGGCCTCAAGGCGAGCAACAGGTGCAAAAGTTTCAGTAAAATCAATCCCTTCTAGTTGAGAAAAGCCCTGAGCTACAAGTCTAGCCTTGTTTCTAACAATTGTCCCATCCTCCCCTTGTTTATTTTTAAAAATCCATTTTGTTCCAATGAAATGAACATTAGGTGGAGGATCAACTAAAGTCCAGACTTGGTTTCTTTCAAAATTCTCAAGTTCCTCATGCATGGCATTGATCCAACTAGAATCAGAAAGTGCATGACTAACATCTAAAGGCTCAAAAGAAGCAACAAAAGCAGCATTAGTGAAATGGGCATGAGAACGAGTTACCCTTTGATCAAGCTCACCAATGATCTGCTCGGGAGGGTGCATCCTTTGAACATGATGTGGAGCCTCTCGGCGGGATGCAGTCTCCCCCTCAACTTGTGCGTTGGAGTGGTCCAAGATGACCGATGTTGAGGTAGTCGCTTCGGGACCTCGTGCCGAAGTAGTTGAAGCGGGGTCAGCTTCGGGGGTTGATGTCGAGGGAAGTAGGGGTTCATCCTCGAATTCTCCGGGATCTTCGTCTTCGAATAAGGTCTGTTCCATGTCGTGTTCATTTGCCTGTTCAAAAGCAGAACTAACAGAGGGGGTTGATTCATCAAAAGTCACATCACATGACTCGATGACAGTGTTAGTTTCCAAGTTATAAACACGATAAGAATGACCATGAGTAGTATAACCCAAAAAGATCCCGTCAGAAGATCGCGACTCAAATTTATCCAAATTTCCACGCTTTAGGATAAAGCAGCGACAGCCAAAAACTCGAAGATGAGTAACCTTGGGCTGTCTCCCAAAACGCAGCTCATAAGATGTCAAGTTTAAAATTGAGCGCAAGAAAATTCGGTTTGAGATGTAACATGCAGTGTTTATGGCCTCAGCCCAGAATTTTCTAGGAGTCCTATGCTCATCGAGCATCGTCCTAGCCATCTCAACCAAAGTGCGGTTCTTTCTCTCAACAACACCGTTCTGTTGAGGAACCCGCGGAGCAGAGAATTGATGTTCTATGCCATGCTCCATGCAAAAGTCAACAAAGAGACTATTTTTGAACTCGGTGCCATTATCGCTTCGAATGAACTTTAATGCACCAGGGAGTTCAGTGAAAAGTCTCAAAGCCAAGCTCCGAAAGTGTGAAAACACTTCATCCTTGCTGGCAAGAAAGAAGACCCAAGAGTAGCGAGAGAAATCGTCGACAATAACAAGTACATACCACTTGCCGCCTAAAGAACTAACCCGAGAAGGACCTACAATGTCCATATGGAGAAGTTCTCCGGGCTGTTCAGTCATCACTGTGGTGACTGGCGAATGCGAAGCGACAATCATTTTTCCATGTCGACATGGAGCGCAAACTAAATTCTTCTCAAACTTGAGCTTGGGCAATCCTCGGATCAAACCAAGGGCGCTCAGACGAGCGAGTAACTCAAAGCTCATGTGCCCTAGTCTCCTATGCCACTTCCAAAGCTCAGAAGTCGAATGTGCAACAAGGCAATGAGAAGAACCAGATGACTCTGAAAAATCAGCTCCAAAAACTCTCCCAACCCTAAAGATCTTACACACCACAACGCCATCTGAATTGAGCACTTGCGAAGTATCGCGATGAAATCGCACTTCGAAGCCCTCATCAAGCAACTGAGATACAGACAGCAAATTGTATCCCAGGTTCTCAACCAAAGCAACATCTTTGAGAGTGAAGTTTGTGTTAATTCTTACCACACCTTTACCTTTCACTCTACTCCTTCGATTGTTTCCGAAGGTGATATGTTCCCTTTGCTTGGTTGTGGTGAGGCTGGAGAACCAAGCTGCATCTCCGGTCATGTGGCGCGAACAACCGGAGTCCATGATCCACGTGCCCTCCAAGCCTCGACCTGTCGCCTACACATGATAAGAACGCCTCGATCGCTCAGTGCTGGGGTGAGTAAAATAATGACGTGGCATCCAGCACTGAGTGACGCGAGTAGTAGGCACAGAAAAAGTAGATGGTCTACGCACATAAAAATCAGAATGATGCAAAGTGCGAGGTCTACCTACATGCAAAGAACGCAAAGCATGACGAGGTCTCCTACTCTGACGAGGTACAAAGCTACTCGCCCGAGGTCTACCACCATATGGAACATGGTGAACACCTCGAGGAGCAAGACCTCTCCGAGAAGCACGAGGAGCCTCGAAAACAGGACGAGAGTAAAACTCAGACTCATGCATACCTAAAGATGGGTAATGCATGTCCTGATAGCTCATCGCCTGAGCACGTCGCTCATCCTTGATGCGACGAAAACAGAAACCAATCAAATGACCCGCCCGCTGACAATAAGAACAATGAAACACTCTCCTGGGGGCACTCTCATGGGTCATAGGAGCAACTCTCACAGGCTCCTTGGGTTTCTTCTGTGTGGTTTTCTTGGGAGGATTTTTCTTGGTAGGAGGTGTGGTTTTCTTTGGTGGATGGGTAGGTTTTTCGGCTGAAGGGGTGTCCAACAGAGCTCTCTCTTTCTCTAGGGTGATGGGAGAGGTAAAAACAGTTTTGGTCTTACTGTCTGAAGCTATCCTCTCAAAACCCAAACCTAGAGCTACCCCGGCTCTGTCAGCACACATCTTGGTCTTGGCCAAGAGCAAATCCATCCTACCCTTTCCCTCAGTGCATTTATTAACCACGGAAAGAAGGTATTCATTTTCGGACATGAGGTTTTCAGCTCGCTCTCTAACAGTGCCTAGCTGGTCCTTAAGGGTAATGCACGTGTCACACACAGGCTGCACATCCTTAGAACTACCGGCCCTCTCCAATCTAGCCTCCAAATCATGAACATGCTTATCACGTAAATTAATGCTATCGCGTAATAAAGAGCAGTTCATGCAATCAATTATATCATGAGGTCTAGAGTCCACCTACAAAAGCTGCTTCTGTGCAGTCTCAAGCTCAGAAAGAGTTTGAGCATGAACAGAACGCAACTGAGCAAGCTCACTCATGACAACAGAACATGATTCACATTCAGCATCATCAAACTTAGACTTAAGCATGGCATATTCAGTAGAAACAGTTTCTAGCCTAAGTCTAAGGTCTTTTCTTTCTCTAGCGGCTTGCACAAGTAATCTATCCTGACCTAGCACAACTTCATTCAGCTCATCTAATTTAATTAGAAGCTGGTCAGATGATAGGTTTACCTCAGATGAGTCAAGCTCATCGCCGCTGTGATCGCTGTCGGCCATGAAGCAAAGGCCGGTGAAGTCACGTCCCTTCTTGTCCTTCTTGTCCTCCTTCCTTGGGGACTCCTCCTCCTCAGAGCTCGACTCCTCAGTTGAGGAAGTGTCGATGTCGCTGAGAGCAGCAACAAAGGCTCTGGAAGCGGCCTTGGCTACTTTCTTAGCCATCTTGCCGCGCTTGCCCTTCACAAAGGGCTTCCTCTCCTTTTTGTGGAATTTGGGGCGGTCACTCTCATCTCTCTTCTTGACCTTGGGGCAATTGGCCTTAATGTGAGAGGTGTCGCCACATTCATAGCAGCCACTAAAACCACTTCTCCTCTGATCCCGTCTCTCATGATGAAAGCGGGTGAACCTCCGGGCAATGAGAGCAAGCTCGTCATCAGCTAGAGTATCCACCTGCTCCTTTGTGACGGAGACCAGGGAGGACAAAGCAAAACCATCTGCAAGAACACAAGTGCCTGATGTGCTTGGTTCTGCAGTGGTGCCACGGCTAGTGCTAGAAACCAATGCCAATGGCTGTGGCAAAGAGCTTCTGTGCACTGCAAGAGATGCCTTGGCAATCTCTGTGGACTTCAGCTTGCTAAAGAGTTCATCACAGGTTAGAGTGTCATAGCCTGTGGACTCCTCAATGCTGGATATCTTCACCTCCCATATGCTACGGTCAAGAGCATAGAGAAGCTTGATAGCCCTATCGTGATCACTGTAAGCAAGCGTCCCGTTGGATCGCAAGTTACTCACTATCGCGTCAAAGCGAGAAAACATGGCATCTATAGATTCACCAGGTGCCTGCACAAACAGCTGATACTGTTGATTGTAGGTGCTTTGGCGCCTGGCCTTAATCTGAGCAGAGCCCTCATGAAAGACAGTGAGTGTTGTCCAAATCTCCCTAGCAGTCCTAAGGTGCTGCACCCTATCAAACTCACTCCGACTCAAACCAATAAACAGTATGTTCCTTGCCTTCGAGTTGGCAATATACTGATCCTTTTCAGTTTGAGTGGTGCGGGTATCAGGGATGGAGTATTGTGAGTCCACAATCTCCCAAATTGCATTTCCTTGGCTTAACAAGTAAGCCTCCATGCGCACCTTCCAGTATGCAAAATCTGTCCCATCGAACAGAGGAATTTTACTGCCTCTATCCATGTCGCCAAAAGATCACAAAACCGGTTAAGGTCAACTGGTGATCTTAACCAAGCTCTGATACCAATTGTTGGACCGGAAACGGCGACCAGAGGGGGGGTGAATGGGAGCTTTTAAAAATTCAGGCTAAAAACTTAGCCTTCGGTTCTGTTCTGTCTTCTGCGGAACAGGCTTCGAACACTACCTTCGAAGGTCTGGTTCGGAGGTACTTCGACAGCTCCGAACACAGGCTTCGCAGGAGCAAAAGTTCGAAGCCAAGAAGACTTCGCTCCACAAACAACCCTCGAAAATCTACTCTGCTAAGTCAGTGCAGGCTCCGCACACGAGGTGCTTCGAGCAGGCTTCGCACTTCACCCTTCGCAAGAGTGGACAGCCCTCTGAGGACTTCGACCAAGTACTTGGCGGCAGCAACCGGTGCTGGGCTTCGTACACGAAGGTCTACACGCACACAAAAAGACTGTGCTAAGGGCTTCGACACAGGAAGCACTACGGGAAAAGAACAGGGCTTCGCTAGTAAGCAGCGAGGTCTTGCCTCGTGTTACACAGAGCGACAGCACACTGTAAAACACACTTCGCAATAAAAACACCCTTTGCCAAAACAGGCTTCGGTGCACAAAGACTAGCGAGGTATGTAAAGCGAGCTCAAGCAAAAGCACACAGAAGCAGGGCTTCGCCGCTTGAACAAGGAACACAAAATATATTGAACTCTGTATGAAAACCAGCGAGGTCTGTGTGTACAGGAGCTCAACAGTAAATGCTCAAAGTGTTAAATGTTACCTACCGAGCCCCCATATTTATAGCCCACGTCTTCATCCTAAGGAAGTGACTACATTACCCCTAGGGTTTACATTCATTTTGTCTCTTCAGAACTAAGGGGTACAAAAGGTAGTCCACCTTTATTTTGGAGGCTTCTCTGTCAGCTGCAGAGGGGACAGTGTCAGCCTTTTTCAGAACAGACAGTGTCAGCCTTTACAGAGTTGACTTCTGGAACCTCCCATCGCACGCGAAGGTGCGGTAGCTTCGGCGAGAAGCCTGCAGCCTGATGGCCTTCGCTCCGCCGAAGAAGTCCTTCGATACAATGACGGTTTTGAGCCGAAGCCGTCAAAGCCCCTTGGGCCTTCGCACCACCACCTCCGGAATGGATCACCACGGCTTCGCAGCTACTCCCAGCTCGAACACCGTCCGTCCGTGTACCGAAGCCATGCAGGCCGAAGCACCTCAAGTCAACCTTGCTCCGGAGCTAGTCCCGCTCCGAAGCCTTCCTTACTCCGAAGCCCCACCTTCGGAGTACCACCCTTCGAAGTCCCTCCTTCGTCCAAGGCCTCCGCATGAAGCATTCCATGAGCACTTCGTCGCAGTGCCTCTCCCCGAGCACACTCCTCGACGAGCCTCACCCGGACAATGCCTTCGATGCGCCTCGACTTCTGAGACCTTCGTCGGGCACCTTCGAATGTCTCCCTCCGGAGCACACTTCGAATTCCTTGCCTCCGCAGAGGACTTCTTCCAACCAACTCCGAAGTCACTCCATTCGGAGTACCTTCGAAGTGCCTCGCCTCTGAGGACTTTGTCTCGGAGTACCTTTAGCCGAAGCCACGCTCCGCACTCTCTGCCTTCACCTAGCACGCCTCGACCCGAGGACCGACCCGGACCACCTTCGCAGCCACCGTGACGGAGCTCCCCGCTCCCCTGGCATCAAGCCACCCGCTTGACCCAAGTTCACCTGGCTCGAACCCTGTCCGTCGCCTCCGAGGTCCCTGCGCACCACAGACAAGCAAACAAGTGTATCCAGTACTCCGGAGACCTCTCCGGGTTAGCAACCTTCGGCACACACTCCGGTGTACCGCCCAAAGTACCGAAGCCTTCGGTACGAACCCAGTCATCGTGTACTGTTGGACCCTTCCGACAGGTACACTCCGTTGCACAGCTGCAGCACGCAAACACCGAACATACTCCGGTGACACACCTCCGAACACCCTCCGGAGGTACCCTTCGAACAGAGGGTAAAATCCAGTCAATCACTCATCACAAACACCGAAACCAACCTTGGTTTCTCACTATGTCTCTACCCAGTTCGGTGCTCGCATCCAGGCCGTCCAAACCGACAACGGACGGGAGTTTGACAACTCCACCGCTCGCACTTTCTTTACGACACATGGCATCCTCTTCCGCATGTCGTGCCCCTACACGTCGCCCCAGAACGGTAAGGCCGAACGGATCATTCGTACTACTAATGACGTTATCCGCTCTCTTTTGTTTCAGGCGAGCATGCCTCCTTCATATTGGGCTGAAGCGTTGCACACTGCGACCCTACTCCTCAACATCTTACCTACCAAGACCCTTGACTTCTCGACCCCGCACTTTGCCCTCCATGGTAGTGCGCCGTCCTACGAACATCTTCGGGTCTTCGGTTGTAAGTGTTACCCCAATCTCTCGGCCACTGCTCCCCATAAACTTTCACCCCGCTCCGCCCTTTGTATTTTTTTGGGATACTCTGCTCACCACAAGGGATATCGCTGCCTTGATCCTACCACCAATAGAATCATTATTTCTCGTCATGTCATCTTCGATGAAACCTCATTTCCCTTTGCTGAGCAACCCTCACTTCCCAATGCTACGAATTTCACCTTTTTAGATGAATTTTCTAACATGGCAGTCGCTCCCATAGGACTGCCAATTTTTTCTTCTACAGGTACATCTCCCACCATACCACTTTCGGCGCCACTCGTTCCACCAAGATATCACTCCCTACCTCGCGCGGGTGTTGTGCCACGCGCGGCCACGGGTCCCTCAACATCCTCTGTACCACGCGCTGCCCCGACCTCATCTTCAACGCCTACACCCGTACCATGCGCAGATGCCACGTCTCCTGCACTCCCACGTGCGGGACCGGCTCTGCGTGTCTACTCCAGGCGTCCCCGACCACCTGAACCTCCTTCTCCAGCGGCATCCACTACTTCCCCAGCACCGGTGCCGCTACCTCCTGGTGCTATTGCTGTTACCCCAACGGTGAACCATCATCGCATGACGACACGGGCCAAGGATGGGTTCCGAGTTCCATCCCTGTTCCATGCCGCACCACTATCTCCAATACCGAAGACCTTTCGTGGTGCCCTTGCCGACCCCAATTGGCGGGCTGCCATGGAAGAAGAACATGCTGCCCTCATCACAAACCAGACTTGGGATCTGGTTCCTCGCCCGCAGCATGCCAACATTGTCACCGGTAAATGGATATTCAAGCACAAGTTCCTCGCCAACGGTTCCTTGGAGCGTTACAAAGCACGTTGGGTCCTCCGCGGCTTCACTCAACGTCCAGGCATTGACTTTACAGAGACATTCAGCCCTGTTGTCAAGCCTGCCACAGTTCGCACCGTTCTCTCGTTGGCTATTTCCCGCAAGTGGCCTGTTCATCAGCTCGATGTCAAGAATGCTTTCCTCCACGGCACTCTGACAGAGACAGTGTTTGCAGCTCAGCCGTCTGGTTTTGAAGACCCCGTTCACCCAGACTTTGTTTGCCACCTCAACAAATCTCTTTATGGGCTGAAGCAAGCCCCTCGTGCTTGGTACAGTCGCTTTGCCACGCACCTGGTCTCCCTTGGTTTCATAGAAGCCAAGTCAGATACTTCGCTGTTCATCTACCGTCGTGGCACTGATACAGCATATCTGCTTCTCTACGTGGATGACATTGTTCTCACCGCTTGCTCAGCACATCTCCTTCGGCAAATTATCTCAGCTCTTCAGCAAGAGTTTGCCATGAAGGATCTAGGTGAGCTCCACCATTTCCTGGGGATGCAGGTTCAGCGCAGTGATGATGGTATGATTCTCTCTCAGCGACAGTACATGCTTGATATCCTGGACCGAGCAGGCATGACGGAGTGCAAATCTTGCAATACGCCAGTCGACACTAACCCCAAAGTTTCTGCCGACTCTGGGACTCCAGTCGCCGATCCTTCAGATTACCGCAGCCTTGCTGGTGCCCTGCAGTATCTGACCTTTACGCGACCGGACATCTCTTATGCCGTACAGCAGGTCTGTCTCCACATGCATGATCCTCGAGAGGCTCACCTTGCTGCTCTCAAGCGCATTCTTCGGTATATTCGGGGTACTCTACATCTGGGTCTTCTTCTTCAGCCATCGACGCTGGATGACTTGGTGGTCTATACTGATGCTGACTGGGCAGGCTGTCCCGACACTCGCAAGTCCACTTCGGGCTACGCTGTGTTCCTTGGCGACAACCTGGTTTCTTGGTCATCTAAACGGCAGAACACCGTCTCCCGCTCCAGTGCTGAAGCAGAGTATCGCGCCGTGGCCAATGGCGTCGCTGAGGCTTCCTGGCTTCGCCAGCTTCTTCATGAGCTTCATACTCCGCTTCACCGCGCCACTCTTGTCTATTGCGACAACATTAGCGCGGTCTACATGTCCTCTAATCCAGTCCAGCATCAGCGAACGAAGCATATCGAGATCGATCTTCACTTCGTCCGTGAGAAGGTGGCCATGGGTGCCGTTCGGGTCCTTCATGTCCCCACGACATCTCAGTTCGCCGACGTCTTCACCAAAGGGCTGCCCTCTTCGGTGTTCACTGAATTTCGGTCCAGCCTGAATGTCCGTGGCTAAGAACCGACGTTCAGACTGCGGGGGCGTGTTAGCATATTCTGTTATGAAGGCTCTAAGGGGGTTCGGCCAGGACCCCTGTCCGGTCTATTGTATCCTTTGGCAAGGGGGTTTTCTAGCACTAGTAATTCAGTTATAAAGTAGTTATCCCCTTGCCTCTATATATGTACCTAACCATGGCTCATCAATAATCATCCAAATTCCATTCTCCTTCAACTAGAAACCGGGGTGTTAGTATAATACTAGCATGATTCTGAACATATCAACTGCTACTTGCCAGTCACAAGTCAAATGATGGTATCAGTATGTCCTCGCGTGCATTAGTTTTTCTAATCTAATACTTACAGCTCAGCTCATAGAAAATAATGTGCATATATATCGTGGACACCGGACATGTGAGCTCCTAGAAACCTGCATCCGGTTCATGTGTACAGTAGTGTATATGTATCATCATCCATTAAGGAATCAAGTTCTTTATGAACCCCACAAGATTGAAGTTTGGTTCAGCTTGTACACCACAAGAGTTGACTTTAACTTTGTCCGTGCATGTGTGATTATCTTACTGTTGCTTGCTTGTACACCACAAGAATGTTTTTCCAGTCAAGTTAGCACCACTAGCTAGTTTGGTATTGCTTCGGATTATAATTCAATAGATTGCTTCGGATTATAATTCAATAGATTGCTTCGGATTATAATTCAACAGATTCCGATTCATGATTTTGTCCGGAAGTGATGCTACGGTGAATCATTATAAAACCGTTTGGTTAGATGACTAGATTATAATTCTAGTAAGGAAGAATATTGGATAACTATTATAGTCCTATCTTTAAGTTGTATTATATATGCGTGATAAATTATGTTATATGATCTAAAACCATATAAATTAATAAATAATACAAACTATAAATTATATTATTTATATTGTATAATGTGCAAATATACTTCAATTATGTATGCATATTTCCTTGAACATCCAAGTTATCTTATTTTTGTTAGCCTGATTCTCAACTCCATGGTATAAAAAACCAATTCTCCTAAATTCTAGCATTAATCACTTATATTTTTCCTCGTTTATTAGGGATGATCATCGGATCAGATAATCCAAAATCATAAATTCTCTAGAATCCCTCAACAATGTCAGAATAACTTATAATATGAAACAGATAATATGCAGCGAAGTTAGTATATCTATATCTATATATATATATAACATGGAAGAGTGAATTCTTAATCTTACTTGAAAATAAAGTCTAAAGCTTGTTAGAGAGAACACTCGCATTGGTATGGATGACACTCAAGATTTGGGGAAATTTTTTTCTCATTCAACTCACTCAAATGTCATGCCAACCCAAATGGTTGGGGATACATATTTATAGGCTAGCTATGTAGCCCAAGATGCTAAAGCAAAGATGCTTAGTCTAGTTTAAGATGCTAAATGTGTTAAGACTACAAACTTGTCCACACATGAACGTCACACATGTCATGTCAAACAACATATCATGCCAAAACACACACACATAGACTTATCCTTTCAAAGAGATGCTAATTAAGTAAGTTGTAATCTACTCTCTCCAGTCTTACAAAGACTTTATTTTTTATATTTAAAACTTGTTCCATAAAAACTTTATTTTTAGCTTAGCTTCATTATTTCGGTTAATAAGCTTCAGTTAATATATACATACCATATGATCAGCTTGCCTGTCTGTAAATCATTTGTCACAGTACTACTAATATAATGTGTTCTAGAATAACTAAAAATAAAATGAGGGATCGGAGAAGTTATTATATATTAGAGGATCGCTTTGGTTTGATCCAGCGAGCATGCTTGATGTCAGAGTAAGTACAAGCTAGCTACATTATTACTATTAATTAATTTCTCTCTTAGCTGACGATACGAATATACGATAGATGTAATCATTTTTTTAGTGTGAGCTAACTACCTCACGCCAGGATAGCCTTCGATTAATTTGTAATGGTTCGAGGGACTAAATTTTAGTTTCGGTCATATCGAATATTTAGATATTATTTTAGAGTATTAAATATATATTATTTACAAAACTCATTCATAATCGGTGGATTATTTGTGAGACAAATTTAATTAGCCTAATTACGTCATGATTTGACAATATGATGCTACGGTAAACATTTGCTAATCATGGATTAATTAGGCTTAATAAATTCGTCTCGCGGATTATCTTCCGATTCTGCATTTTTTTTATAATTAGTTTATTTTTAGTCCTTCAATTTGATGTTCAAACATCCGATATGACACAGACTAAATTTTAGTCCATAGAACCAAACACCCCCATAGTCGTCACGAAAACTTCCTGAGTACTAATAATTAAACTATATATATATATATGCATGTGATATATAGTTGAATTCATATATAATTAAAATATTTTTATTGATGTTAATTTTATAGTCAACGTTAAGTTTCTATTCTCCCGAAAAGAATATATATATATATATATATATAGTCAACGTCTTGAGTTCTTTGTAATGCATCGTGTCGAGCTAGCTATAGGCAGCAATTAATGGTACGTACGTACGTCTAATTGGCTAGTCAGCACTCAGCAGTCATGTGTTGCTTGCTAAGAGCAAGTTTAATAATATAACTAGTTGTTAGCTTTATACTTGTGTCATGTCACATGTAGCTAATCTAATAGTCAACTCATATAATAATTAGTTGGCTATATGTATCATGCATTTAATGTGTAACATATTATACCATCTCACAATGTTCATTAGAACCTGTGTATGAGTGGGCTGTTAACTAGTAGCCCGCTTTTATTCTCTCTCCTCCTTCTCTCCTCCACCTCACTACTAATCTGATGTGACAAGTCTTATAGCCTTCTTACATAAGCTTATTATACTTGCTCTAATTACTCCTTCGGTTTTACAAATAATAGTTATTTTAGTTTTTATTGAGAGTGTATAAATATTAGTTGCTCCGTCGATCGAAACGTTTGTCACTTTAAGTGTCCTATTTTCCTGAAATGTTTCTACAATTAAAAAACGCAAAAAATGGTGGCCGCCAATTAGGACGTGGCCATCGGGAATTAATTGGGTGGCATCACTAAAGTTTAGGCTTCATAACCAATTGAGATAACCTCTAAAACTTTATTTAATATCACCTTGGTATATATGTGCAATTTTGTCTAAATGACTAATATTTGTACACCGGAGGGAGTAATTGTTTCATGCGTAATACAAGAAAAAATAATCCTGATTTTGATCGCTTCTGAAAGTGACTAACAGTTATAATTAGGAGTAAGCTGTAATTAACCATATCATCTGCAGCATATGCACCTCCCAGAATTAAAACCCAAGTGCAGAAGGTAGTAATAACATAATTAGTACCCAAAGTTTAAAATTTTGCTTTATCCGTTTTACATTATCATATTATAAGATGTTTACTTTTTTTCTAATTCAAACTAAAATTCTCAAATTTTGATTAAATTTGAAGATAAATATATTAACATATGTATAATATCAAATAAACAAGCCATTAAAACATAGTCCTAGCTTGTGTATTTACTAAAACTAATTTGATATTATAATCATTAGTGTGTTTTTACATAAAACTTAAAGTTTGAGAAGTCTAATAACCACATAAAATATGAAAGCCAAAGAAAAGATTATCACGTTCGTCCATGCATATGCATGCAAACAAATTAAAGCTGATTTCGCATGCATATTCCTTTGCTTCGTCGATCGATCGATCGCATCTAAGAATAAGATGCACACCCGATGCATGACTACTCGACACCTCACCCTAAATTGAATTGCAAAATCAAAATCGAGCTCACTTAGCTTTAATTTAACAACGTTTAATTAGTTGGCTACATATGTACGTCCTGCAGCTAGTAGCTGCACACGTGCAGATCGATGCTTTAGCTGATCAGTCTTCTCTTTTGACAAAAGCCTGCAGTTATAAAGAGAAGAGTGCATCATATCGATCTAAACACTTGGAAGAATTATATTGTAGCCTGAATTTTAAGGCTGGAAAGATGCTAGCTAGCTTAATTGTTCGACTGGACATGAAACTAACTGCATGCAATAATGAATCTTGAATCTAGCTAGCTACATTATTTGTGCCAAACGAGACCTTAAATGTCTATGAGAGATCAAGTCTGCCGCTATAGATATCAGCACTTCACTGCTGCATTTGTTTCATGCATATCTTGATGCATGGCCACATTGTGATATGATGCAACGGCGGCGGAGTGATACATTTTCTTTCATCAACGAAAGCATGCAAGGACTTTGCTAATTAAGGAATATCTCATATATATCCGAAAAAAATAAAAATGGTTGTTGCCTCAAATATTGTCCAAATGTTACCCCGTTTTCCCATTGTTCATTATTATCTGTACCATTAGCATTTATGTTAGGCTTGTGGCTGTACTAGTGGCTATACTAGTGGCGGTCGGTACCGCCACTAGTAGTGGTGGTCACCGGCGCAGCAGCGCCTGGAACCACTGTAGTGGTGGGCCTCTAATAGCCCGCCACTACAATGTTTTTGCCCAACGCCACTACAGTGGCAGTTTGTAGTAGTGAGATGCCTGAAAAAAATCACAGGATATTTGATAATTTATCACTAAAAAGATGTGCCTTCTATTATTTATTATTCCGTCTCATGTTCATAATAGATTCAAATGGTCTCATATATTATTATTCATATGCGTTGAAAATTATTAAATTGCCATGAAAATTAGATGTTTACATGCTAAAAAGTCAGAATATTTGATTATTTGTCACTAAAAATAGGTTCCTTTGATTATTTAGTTTATTATTCTGTCTCACGGTCGTAAATTCAAATGGTCTCATATATTATTATTCACACCAGTAGAAATTTATTAAATTGCCAAAACTTTTGAGTAAATCACGTCAAGCTTGGATACTTGGATGGATAACTGATTCCATTCTTGTGTCACCCACCACTCTGATCTATTTGTTTGGCAAATGTTTTTATCAGTATGTGTTGGCATTTCCATATTGAATTTTCCATAGGTACCAGTTCAGTTTCCTTCTGTTTTTGCTCCCTCATTAAGATCCACATGTGCTCCACTGTCCTGTGAAAATGTAGAGCTGCAGCCTGCAGAGCATTCACATGGCCACAATATGTCATATTGTACCCACTTCATACTACTCCTGATGCCAAGCTTACCCAAGTAGATGGGCATCAATCCTGTCTTGACAAGTACCTGTATGTTATAAGATTGGAGAACTTTTGAAGCTGCAAATCTCTGTCTTTGTGATTATTGTTCATGCTTGAAAATAGGTGGATTTTTTAAGACACCGCCTGCGAGATCAAGGAAGATATTGAGCAAAGAGAGGGCGCTTTTCTAACTTAGTCTAACTTGTACATATCTTTCTTTTTGTTTGCACTCATTGTCCAAGAAACTGAAGAACACTACAGCATAAAACTATAGATGCACATTATTCTCAATTTTCAAGTGGTTCTTTTCTTTCTGTACTGGTTCTGAAAGCATGCATGACAAAAGCATCTAGGAAACCAACTCATGATTCCACCAACCAAAAAGATTGCTAGCTACTAGTTTTCAGTTTTCAGAGGCCAGTCATTTCACCCTTTCGGTCAGATAAGACCATGGGCTGAGGTAATTGCCAATCTTTTGGTGGGCAGCCTGCAGCAGGAAAATCTCTCATCAGGAAGGAGTAAACTAGGCTTTCAGAGTTTCAGACAAGATGATGAACCGCACCATACTGGCAATATAGTATTAAAACATATTGAATGATGGATTTAATGAAAATATTTTGATGTTATGTTTGACAATATATATATATTTTTTATAAAATTGGTCAAAGAAAGTATAATGAATCCGGTGCAGCAATGCCTTTAATGATATGACTTGATAAATGGCATGCATGGTAACATCATCAATCAAGTAGTACCTTGCAACAATGATAAAAAAAAAGTAACCAAATGAACTCAACAGTTAGGATGAACTTTGGCTTCTTGCAATTGCTTGATTGGTGATGTAGAGAAGGCTGGTGGTCCACCCAATTTGGTGTAAACTATGAATTTCTCCTGCTTGGAAAGATGTTCGTGTCATTCATCCTCATCGTGTACTTAACTAAAAATAAACAATCCTTCTTATAAGTGGTACATTTAGTGTAGCAAGCAGGCTTAACAAATAATTAACTGTGGTTTGTGCTCTTATCTCACTTTGGAAAAGATGACAGGAAGCAATTTGTTTTAGTATTCTCTCTTTACCATCTTGAGAATGGCTAGGTGGTTACTCAACTTTATATCTAAGATGCAATGTTTCCTCAAAATGAGAATGGAGCAAAACAAAGGACAAGTGTCATAGGCAAGGATGATCGCGGATCGGTTTCTAATAGGATTTCAGGTTAACGGTGTCACCGCAAATTTGTTATCCAGGGATTTTAGTGAGGGCATTGAGATCACCTACAATTATTGCAACACATTTTAATTTGTAAACCTGTTTCTTTCTTCTCAATGAATTGCTATGCAAAGTGTCTGGGTGTTGAGAAAAATGTTCTATAATGAAAGCAAAGTTCATTAAGCAGCTCCATGCTAGAGCCTAGAGTAATCTATGGATATCTGGTCATTGGATCGACAAGGAAGCAGGTTGTACGATCTGTCAAAGATATGGTTGTAAACTAACCGCCCTCATGAGATCATCTAAGCCTCCCCTCCTATCCTACCAACATGATAATATATTAAAGATTATGGAAGTTCAGTGTCCTTCCAGATTGCCTTTTATTGGCTGGGATCGTAGCATCCAACCAAATGAAGCTTTGGAGTTTGGGCTGAACAATGACTGTGCCACACTCCAATGTTTCTATGAGAATTGTTGTTCATCATTGGGCTGAGTTAAGTTGGCACTAAGTTAAAAGTATTGTATCATCCTACAGATCCAGCTTCAGATGATACTGTCAGACTTGAAGTGATTTTCCCCAGGATGATGAAGGTCAGAGGTAAAGATTGTGATAGTGCAATCTTTAATGTCTGTTTGACATCCTCATTATTTTGTTTAACCAACCCAATGCCCATACCTTCCAGACATGTTAGAGGAGCATTTCTATCTAATAATCATATGATTGGCAGAGTAAACAATGTTTTCTTGGCAAGAAGAGCATATGCCATGCATTTGGCAGTTGTTAAAAAAACTTAGGTATCTGTCATATCAGATTATCAACTAGTGTAATGACATATAAAATGCATGATGCTTTTTTCTTGCATAATGCGCTTCTGAAATCTGTGGGTATAGGTTCATGCCTAATTTTCTGAAATGTACATCCATGACCAGCTTCATTGTTCTTCTCTTCTGTTTGTCAGATTACTGAACCATTTTCAGTAACTCCACACTAGTGATTGCCATGAGTGATGCAGTCTATCAGTGCTAGCCTGAATTTCCTTTTCCATTCAGGTTTCTGTTTTTGAAACAAATCAGATTGACACTTGAGAAACACCCTCATTTTCTTTCTACCAGATTCTGAAACCCCTCACTGTTCTGCCTGGTGTCCAGTTTGTCGACAAATCAGTGCAACAGACAACAGGTAATGTCTTTTACTACACGGCCAGTTAGCGATGATGTGATACTTTGTGCAAGAAACGCTCTGAACTTTTTTCCCCAGATTTCAACACCTAAACTAAAGCCTAATTCCCTGCAAGATTTCTGGCAGTGGCTGTAAATGATGGCAAATCAGAAACCTGAATGAGATCAGTGCTTGACATGAAAGAAAGCTCAGATAAGTTCTTTCCCGAAAGCGAGTAAAGCAGTATCTTCCTAGGATACTTATCTGTAGGCCTTTTTGGCTGATTGACACATCCATACTACAAGATCACACCAATGTTGCAGAAGTTAATTGTCATTAGTAGTATGGTTTGTTCCCTCTTACTGTCTGGAATTTTGAAAGCAATTGCACAATCTTTTGAATAAAGGGACACTCAGGATGCAGTCTAATCTTGAGTGCCAGTAAATCACTAGAGATGATATTTTAAATCACTGATACAATACAAGACATTTGGAGTCCCAAGGGTGGCAAAAGTCAAGACAAATCTCATCCTAACCTAACAGTGTTTCATGAGGATTATTCTGATGAGACTTACATGGAGCCAAAATGGAGATGGAACAGGCCGGCTGGTGAGCAGTCAGACACAAGGCCATGCGTCCATGATCACTAAACATAAAGGGCACCTAGGCTTCTGATTCTTGCAAGTGCCTGACCTATGATACTGTGTTTATCTGTCGCCCTGTGCAAACTGTACAAATACCAGATCATCACTTTCAAAATACACTACACCAACATGGAAGGAAGGTGCAATTCCCTTCATTCAGAATGCCGATCTTTACACGAACATACGAAAGCTCTGTCCGGCATATGAACTACGTGATTAAAAACTAAAAAGAAGAGTTCTTGGACTGCACATATATGACATACCCCGTCCCAATTTATCCTCACTGGAT